>CM071600.1:66683545-67883545 GCA_036435485.1 Saposhnikovia divaricata | reverse complement strand
AGATAACACTATTCGAGAACTCAGAGTTATCGATCAAGTCAACTCCAGTTCTCGAATCACTCACTTAGTCACTTCTCGAATACATTCTTGAGGACAAAATACTGAAGAATTGTACAAGTCAGAAACCTGCAACAAGCCAGCACACTTTATTTGACTCTGTCCTATAAAGCATGCTGGAAAGCCTACAAAGAAGCTTGGAGAGATAAGACAAGGGACAAGGAGCTGAAGAAGTGGATCTAAACAGGCTTTTCAAAGTCAAATCTGTAGCCGTTTGGACTCTTACTAAAATGAGATAGACAGACTGGAAAGTGCTTTTGTTTTACCTACCTCATTTGTAGCAAGTGGGTGTATCCATGTCTATAAGGATACAGCCTCACTTCCTTAGCTGTTAAGGTTTTGAAGTTTCTCAAAAATATCCAGAAAATATCTCTCTGAGAAAAACGAAGCTGAGAATACTATCATTTGTATTCACAGATTGTAGCAAGATCTTTATCTAATAAAATATTAGATTAAAGTGATATTGTGTTGTGTTTGTGTTTAATTTTCCGCATCTTCATATCTCACACACTCATCACTTATCTTGCTACAAAGATTCAAGACCGAAGAAAAATTCAAGAATCCATTCACCCCCCCCCTCTGTATTCTTTTACTGTATTCAATACTCAACAAGTGGTATCAAAGCAGGCTGTTTAATCTAAACAGAAAACGATCATGAGTTCGAATACACCAAAGACTACAGGTACGGTAAAGGTCCCTAAGTTCGACAAAGAGAATTACAACCTCTGGAAAATAAAAATGTTGTTGTTCATCAAAGCTGCCAATCCTCTCTACCCTGACATTCTCAAGAATGGTCCATTCATACCACAACAAGAAGTTGCTGAATCCACAGTGGGCGCAGTAGTCATCCCTAGATCATACGTTCCAAAAGAGCCATCCAAATGGACGGACTCAGAGAAGGAAAAGATTGCCCTAGACAACCACCTCATGTTGTTAATCATAGACTCCTTGGATATGTCGATGTTTGCCAACGTAGCATCATGCAGATCAGCCAAGGACATGTGGAATCACATCGAGGTGTTATGTGAAGGGACAGAGGAGGTAAGAGAAAATAAGAAACAGATACTGGTCACACAGTATGAGGCGTTCATGGCACAGCCCAAGGAAAGTATCACTGATGTGTTTGAAAGATTTCACAAGCTGGTGACTGAGCTCCAAATGAATGGGAAGGTTTACAGCACTAAGGAATTAAATATGAAGTTTCTACTATCGTCACCAAACCATCTAGAGCAAAGGGTCATATCCCTAAGAGAAAGAGATTTGAACAAAGTCACGTATGATGTGCTCTATGGGGTTTTAAAGACACACGAGCTTGAGTTGCTTCAAAAGAGGGCTATCCAAGCTAACCAAGGCAGAATGATAAACACATCCTGTGCCTTGATTGTCAACAAATCTATTCAAGACCTGGAAGCATCTGCAAGTCAGCTGAGAATAGAAGAGATAGTAGATGATGAAGAAACTGAGGAAGTAGTGACTGAACCTGCTGATGACAAGGAAGAAGATGAGTTCTACACTCTTGAAGAGCTGGATGGCATGGAAAATACATCATATGCTTTCATGGCTAGAAAATTCCCAAACATCAGATTCAAGAGGAATCAGCCCTTCAAGCCTAGACCTCAAAATCATTCATTCAACAAGAGCAAGGCACCTATGAAAACAAACAAGAATAGATTCAAAACCAGCTATGTGGATAGGTCATCTGTAAGATGTTATAGATGCAATGACCTAGGGCATTTTGCCAGTGAATGCAAGAAGCCTAAAAAGAAGGATAAGGAGTTTCTTGAGCTTGAAGCTAAGTATGAGGCCCTTCTAAAGAAGCAGACACCAGGTAAGGCTTACATAGCTGAAGGGAAGTGTTGGGATGATTCTGACAGTGATGGGGAAGAACAAGAATTCTGCAACTATGCCTTGATGGCCAATTCCAAGGAAGAACCATCTGCATCAGACTCACAGGTACCATCTCTCACTACCATAGACATGTCTGTTTCTGAATATAAATCTTTGGTTGAACAACTATCTGTTGAGATGTTTAACATTCATACTAGTATGACTGCTGCTAATGAAGAGATTGCTAAACTGTCTACTAGGAATGAACTGTTAAATAAGAGAAATGAGGAACTAGAGCTAACTACTGTGCAGATAGAAAATCTTAAACAAGAGATTGAGTATCTAAAGAATAAAGTTCTATGTGCTAGTCAAGTTGAGAAAGCTCTTAGGGATGAATTAGCTGAAAATGAATTTAAGTTGAAAACATTTAAGAATTCCTCTAGTCTATTGCAGTCTTATCATGAGAAAAATCTAGCTAGACCTAAGGCTGCCATTGGACTTGATTATGACACTCTTAAACAGAGGAAAGGCTATGCAGTCATTGAAGATGACATTGTTGTTCAAGAGGAGGTGCCTCAGGTTTTGAAAAAGACTGAGAATCCAATATTTAAAACACCAACACTTGAGATTGATGAGGATGCCTTACTCATCAAGCAAATGTTGGAGGATGAAGATGAGGCACAATCAAATGAACAACAAGCATCCTCTGAGAGTAAGAATGTCAAAACCAAAGCCAAGGAGCCAGTAGGAGGTAGACCTAGACTTGAGAAATCTGTAAAGTTTGTTTCAGCTGGAAATTATGAGACTAAGAAGAAAGTGACTAATAAGAGACCAAACAGGAATGGCAAATTAGGGATTAACAAAGATAACAACTATGCTTATGTGCCAAATGCCCCTAGGAAAGTTTGTCAAAACTGCTTTAGCTCTAATCATTTGACTCATGCTTGCAAGAAACCATCTGGTAGTGTTGCTAAACCATTCTATGATTGCTCTGTGCCTTTAAGACATAGAGACTCTCCTTTCTGTGATAAACTTGATTGTATGCCATGTAACATGAATGTGATGACTAGTTGTTTTAATTTGAGAAGACAATTCATGGAGGGCTGTATCAATCATAATGTTCACACACACTACACAAGGACAAAGTCTTCAAGTCCTCCTAAAGTTAGGAAGGTACCTCTGTCACCTAAGTCTAAGAACCCTGATTCTAAGACTCCCAACAGTGACAAGAAGACCAACATCAAGAAAACTGATAAGCATGCTGATTTTGATAAAACTGTCACTAAGTCACATGGACCCAAACTCGTTTGGGTACCAAAGAAGAAGTAATACTTTTGTGGTTGCAGGGCAAAGAAAGTAAAAAGAAGGTCATGTGAATTTTGGACAGTGGATGCTCAAATCATATGACTGGTGATATGGCCCTGCTATCACAGTATGAGGAAAAGGCTGGCCCAATGGTTGCTTTTGGAGATGACAGCATTGGCAACACACTGGGATATGGCAAGTTGGAAATTGGAAATGTCATCATTGAGAATGTAGCACTGGTCAAGGGGCTCAAGCATAATCTACTGAGTGTTGGTCAATTCACTGACAGAGGCTTCAAAGTGAACTTTGACAAAGATGAATGTTTGATCACCCACAAGAAGACTGGTGATTTTGCTCTGTCTGGAGTAAGGAAGGGAAGCCTGTTTGTAGCCAATTTGGACTCTGCAAGCAAGGACACAATTTGTTGCTTCTACTCAAAAGCATCAAATGAAGACAGTTGGCTGTGGCACAAGAAGCTATCACACCTGAACTTCAAAGCCATTAATTCCCTAGTCAAAAGGGAGTTAGTGAGAGGCATGCCCACACTTGAATTCTGTCAAGAAGGAGTGTGTGAGGCGTGTCAAAAGGGAAAAATGAAAAGATCAAGCCACAAGTCAAAAACAGTGACATCTATAACCAAGCCCCTGCAACTGATTCATATGGATTTGTTTGGGCCTGTCAATATTATGTCACTAGGAAGGAAGAAGTATGCTCTAGTGATGGTTGATGATTTTACAAGGTATACATGGGTAGAATTTCTGGCATCAAAGGATGAGGCTCCACAAGTAATCATTGAGCACATAAAGAAAGTTGACAAAGAAGCAAAGGCCATAAATGCAAGTGTGATTGCATTAAGAAGTGATAATGGGACAGAATTCAGAAATGCCATGCTTGGAGCATTCTGCAAAGAAAATGGTATTTCTCAACAATTCTCAGCTCCAAGGACTCCACAACAAAATGGGGTTGTTGAGAGAAAGAATAGGACTCTGATAGAGGCTGCTAGAACAATGCTACATCCAAAACAGAACCCTCATCAACAAAAACACTGGAAAGACACCTTACAACTTGATGACTGGAAAGAAGCCTACTCTAAAGTATGTTCATACTTTTGGAAGCAAGTGCTTTGTGCTAAAAGATAATTCAGAATATGTTGGAAAGTTTGATGCAAAGGCATTTGAAGGAATCTTTCTTGGCTATTCTATGGAAAGAATTGCATACAAAGTTTATGTCATTTGTCAAAAGAAAGTAATGGAGAGCACAGATGTAACATTTGATGACAGCAAACTACCTGGATTAGAAGAAGCCAATGATGAAGATAAAGATCCCTTGAAGTTTGACAATCTAGATGATTCTGATGAGGAGATTGAAAGTGAATCTGAACTCATAATCCAACAAACTCAAGTGAATGAAGAACCTGTGTCAACCAACAATGAAGGAACAAGCATCCAAGATACACCTGTGAGGAGTGACAACTCCACAGGGGGAGGAAATGCAGATGATCATGATCTAAATGATGAAGCAACATCAAGGATGAGAAATCAATCTGAACATACAAGGAAATGGGATAGATCACACACTGCAGATCAGATAATTGGAAATCCAAATGCAGGAGTAAGGACAAGGAGAGCAACTATAAATGAATGTCTCTATGGCTGCTTTCTATCCCAAGTTGAGCCTAAGAAACTTGATGATGCATTGTTGGATCCTGACTGGATAATTGCTATGCAAGAGGAGCTAAATCAATTTGAAAGGAGCAAAGTATGGGAACTAGTGCCTGCACCAAAGGATAGAACCGTTGTTGGAACTAAATGGGTTCTAAGGAATAAGATGGATGAAAATGGTGTAGTCATAAGGAACAAAGCAAGGTTGGTTGCAAAAGGATACTCTCAACAGGAAGGTATTGACTATGATGAGACCTTTGCCCCTGTTGCTAGACTAGAAGCCATCAGAATTTTCTTGGCATTTGCTGCACATTCTAATTTCAAGGTCTATCAAATGGATGTCAAGAGTGCATTCCTGAATGGGGAGTTGGAAGAAGAAGTATATGTGCAACAACCACCTGGCTTTGAGGATCCACAGTTTCCCCACTTTGTCTACAGATTACTTAAAGCATTGTATGGACTCAAGCAAGCTCCCAGGGCATGGTATGACACACTATCACAATTTCTACTGGAGAATCAATTCACTAGAGGCACACTGGACAAGACACTGTTCTACAAGAAACATGATGATGATATTATCCTAGTTCAAATCTATGTGGATGATATCATATTTGGCTCTACAAATGAGAAGCTGTGTGAAAAATTCTCTAAGCTCATGCAAAGCAGGTATGAGATGAGTATGATGGGAGAATTAACATTCTTTCTTGGACTGCAAGTTAGTCAAAGGAAGGATGGCATTTTTATAAGTCAAACCAAATACATTAAAGATTTACTGAAGAAATTTGATTTGGAAGAATGCTCACCTGCGAAGACACCCATGGCCACTGCCACCAAGTTAGATGATGATGCTAAGGGCAAAAAGGTAGATATCTCAATCTACAGAGGTATGGTTGGTTCTCTACTCTACCTCACTGCTAGTAGGCCAGATATCATGTTTGCTACATGCTTATGTGCAAGGTTTCAATCAAACCCAAAGGAATCACACATGATAGCAATAAAAAGGATCTTCAAATATCTGAAAGGCACACCAAACTTGGGGTTATGGTATCCTAAGGACACAGGGTTCAATCTGGTTGGTTATTCTGATGCTGATTATGCTGGATGCAGAGTGGATAGGAAAAGCACATCAGGTAGCTGCCAGTTTCTTGGACAAAGGTTAGTCTCTTGGTACAGCAAGAAACAACAATCTGTGTCAACTTCCACAGCTGAAGCTGAATACATAGCTGCTGGAAGTTGCTGTGCTCAAGTGCTTTGGATTAGAAACCAACTTAGAGATTATGGACTTGTGTTGGAAAGAATTCCTATCATGTGTGACAACACAAGTGCAATCTCTATAGTTGCCAATCCTGTCAATCATTCTAGGACAAAGCACATTGACATCAGATATCATTTCATTAGGGAGCATGCAACTAATGGAACCATTGAGTTACATTATGTTCCCACAGAAAAACAACTAGCTGACATATTCACTAAGCCATTAGATGAAGCCACCTTCACAAGGTTGGTTAGTGAGATTGGAATGCTGAATTCTTCAAATTCTGGCTGAGTGAATATATCAACTAGATTGTTGTAGCAGTAAATACTTACCTTATCAAATGCTCAATATTTTTAAAGTAAGTATTGGCTGGATTATGATTTATAAATATTCCACAATGCTGCACATGTTGAAAATCATACATCTTTAGCTCGAAATTTCTGTGAAATTTTGAGAAAATCACTATTTAATTTAGTAGAATATTCTTCAGTGAATATTTCTGGTAAATTTTAAAAGATAGTGAAAATTGAATTTTATGAGTGAAAAGTATAGTTCGATAAGTCAGACTTCTCGAATGGTTCATTGTTTTGTCATGGCTCGAGTTCTCGAATAGGCCTATCTAGAACCCTCTTGAGTTCTCGAATAGTGTCTTTTAGAGAAATCGAATAGCACACTTTGAGTTCTCGAATGGAGTATTTTAGTTCTCTAATGATAGAGTTCTCGAATACTGCATTTGAGTTATCGAATCATTTGAAAAGGCTGATTTTTCGCTGACACTTAATCGCTTTTTGGATTTATATTCAAACCTTCATTTCACTCATAAAAATATATTCTTAACTTTGAATTATTTTCTGAGTTAAATCACTGCCAGCTGTGAGTTAAAAACTGCCTGAGATATCGAATAAGCCTTTCTTGACTTCTCGAATAGTTGTTTCATACTTCTCGAATGACTTGTCGCTACAGAACACTTATCTATCGACAACTCAAGACATTCATATATATACATACAACTTCACAACTATTCAATTCATTTCGTTCGATTTCTCAAGCATCTCAACTCCTGAAACCTCTGAAAAACCCTAACTGCGAATTTCTTCTTCAATCCTAATTCTCTTTTCTTCTCTACCCAAATGGCAAACACTCAACTCACCATACCATCCCAAACTAATTTCATCGCAATCACCAGTGATGTGGAAGCACCGAATGCCAATTTCAAGTGCTTTGTTCGGTGGTTGTCTGAATCATACATCAAGAGTGCGCTCTCAGCCAACCCAACTCTGTACATAGATCTATTGGAACAATTCTGGAGGACTGCTACTATGGAGGTCATCGCTCTTGAGAATGCTATCACTTCTTATATTGTTCACTGCAAGATTCAAGGAGAGGATATCACTATCACCACTGCAGACATGAATCAAGCCTTGGATATGCAGCAAGAGACGTATGATGCTCTGGCCTCCAATGATGAGTTGGAAGAATTCTTTGACTTCATCAACTACTCTGATACTATCAAGCTGGGAAAGTTGAATAGGAAGTTCTTAAGGAAAGAATGGAGCTTTGTATTTGCTACACTCCTTCATGTATTCACTGCACGGAAATCAAGCTTCGATCAGATTAGTACACCCGTGCAGCAGCTTGCCTATGCCTTGGCTCATGGGAGAAAGATAGATGTTGGACTTCTCATCCTACAGGAACTCTATGGGAGACTTGGTCAGACCACAGCCAAGAGAGGTAATGAAATTTTCTTTCCTCGCTTTATTCAATCAGTGCTTAACTTTAAAAATGCTTCTTTGATTGAATTGCCTGGAGCAGATAAGAGTAAAATAGGCTATCCTAGGTCCATGACCAAACTCATTTTTGGTAATTTGGAGACTAGGAATGATGTGGATGTAAGACTTAGCATAACTCCCCACATGGAGGGTTTGTTTAGGTCTTACCCCCACAACATGCCAATATTTGATTCTAAATCACAGTTAGCACAGCCTAAGCAAGGAGAACAAAGTGCTAACCCAAGGCCTGCTAACCAACCCCCTCAGCCAAACACTCTATCCAGCAAAGAGCCAACTGCATCATCCTCTCAAAAGGGTGATGTTAGTAAAAAGAAGAGAAAACAGGTTGCTTCTGAACCTTTAGAAATCTTAACTGAAGCAGCCTTGGCTGTAGAACTAGGGTTACAAAGTGAGAAACCTGAGTCACCTATCATAAGCCTAAAGAAGAAGAAGAAGTCTAAAACCACCTCTTCAGTCACTCAAATGGCTGAAGTTGTAAAATCAGGGGCACACAGCTCACTAGATGTATCCTCTCAACAGGATGCATCTATAGAATCAAGCATTCTCCCCAATGCACCTATCTGTAAAGAGTCAGCACAAGGGAGTGATAAGGCTGGCACAACACTGAGTGGAGAGCACATCATAACTGAAACTCCCTCTATTTCTCAGGGGGAGTTGCCAAAATCTTGTCTACAACACACTTCTCTTTCAGAATCTACCACTCATATTTCTTTGAAGCCTGCATCTCAAGCAATTGAGGAGCAAGGCATTGATCAACAAGAATTCTTTTCCTTTGATGAGCCAATGAATTCAAGTGACTTGGTGCATGACACCTTGCTCACCACCCAGGCACCACATTTGGATGGTCAGGGAATGCATGCTGGGGCATATCCTAATGACACCATCACAAACACAGAGGATTCACTAGTTCTTACTAGAGACTCTGTGCCTGTGTCAACTACTGTTGTAACTCATCCCACTTCTGTGGAGACAACAGTAGTAGAGTCTGTTCATCCGGTTGCAGAAGTTGCATCTGTAACTGAGGAGCCTAGCAAGCCTAGCTCTAGCTCTAACTTTATGTCTCAATGGCTGAAGCCTGTGCAACATGACAGTGCTTCAGGATCAGGGTCTGTTCCACCACAATTGACGGTTGAAGCACTTCAAAGCTTAGTTGTGGATCAGATCCCTGAGTTCACAAAAATTGCTCAGCACCTTCTCACTGCAAACATGCCCAATCCAGACTATGAAGCTATTCTCCTATGTCACAAAGAGGATGTAGAGCTACAGAAGGAGAAGATCATAGATGAAACTGAGAGAGATGGGAATATCGATGCTTGGCTGCAAGGAACCAATTCAATCCCTCTCTCAGAAGGTCTCCAGTACCTCAGAGAAGAGTACATCACTTCACTAGGGTCCAATGCCAAATCTCTCAACCCTACTGATGTGTTTGAAGCAGTGAATGATAGCTATAAAGGCATTCTCAAGGCTGCACACTATCTTGGTAAAGGCTTAAAGACAGAAATTAATGAAGTGTGTTCAGCCACAACCAAGGAGGTGCGTGAGATCAAGAGGACTTTTGATGCTAAATTCCCTCAATTGGAGACTGTTCTCAAGGACATTCGAACCTGCAATGCTACTTGCACCAGGATGGACAATGGTTTGGCTATTCTCAAGGATGCTGTCACAGGTCTGGGGCACAAATTTCAATCCTTATCAGATCAGACAACTGATGCCAATGCCATGCTCAGGACCCTCTTTGCAAATCAATATGGAGACAAGCTGGTCACTGAGGTTCCTGAGCATGAGATGTCAAGGTTCGAAGTGCAGAGACTGAAGGATCAATCCCTATCTGGTTTTAAGGCCAATGAACTCTTCATTAAAGTGGATACTCTTGAAAAGGAGGTAGTCTCTCTTCACAAGTCCAATGCTCATCTTACAGACATTGTGACAACTCTGACTGAGCAGTTGAACACTCAAGCCACCACCACAGCTGATGTTCTTCTGCATCAACAATCAATGTTGTCTGCAATGATGAAGCACATGGGTCTCCCTCTACCTGATGAATCTTCAACTCCAAAGGTGCCTCCTACAGTCCCTGTGTCTGTCAACAAGCCTAAGGGGGAGAAGAGGATATCAAAGAACTCAAATCCAAAGGGGGAGAGACCACTAGAAAAGGGCATCAAGATCACTGAGGGTGGCCATCAGAGAACTTTGAAATCTACTACTCATGTGCCTGGAAAAGGAAAGGACAAAATTGATGAGCCTCCCACTTCTCTGCCAGTTGTCACTCTACCAACTGTGCACATCACTACTCCTGATGGTCAAAGGCAGTCTATCACAACCACAGTGGTTGCTGGGAGTATGTCATCTGACAAGCCTCGAATCTCAATATCTAAGAGTGCCAAGCCAGTAGAAGTGAAGGTGGTCACTGAGGCCAAGCTACAAGAAATTGCAAACTCAAATGTCTATCATGATGATGCATTCTTGGAGCTTCTGAAAGTCTCTAGAGAACAGGCTGGTGATGCTCTGCTATATCATGAGAGTTTGAAGAGTCAGATTGACTGTCTCACTGTAGTACCAAGGAGGCTTAATGATCTATGGCTCAAGGAGATATTGATGGTAGGAAAGAACAAGATATGGCACTTAACCATCAATACTCTACAGAGTCTAAAGCACTCAGAAGTGAATGTGCTCCTTGGACTAATTGAGAAGGGAAATGAGAACAACAAGAGTCTTCATGATGAATTGAGGAATGGTCAACCTTCAAGGCTACCTGAAGTTTTCACAGATCCTAGAACTATTATCTACCAGGCTGGAACAAGAATTGAAGATATCAAGCAGCTGGTCATTCCTAAGCATCTAACTCCTCAAAATAAAAATCTCATCATAGCCATCATTGAGAAACTGATCAAGAAGAAGGGATCAAGAACAGCAGAAGAATTAGAAGCTATATCTTATCTCAGGTCATATATTGCAACTGGCATTGTATCTGAGACTGCTAAGTTCAACCCAAGCAAAGATCAAGACAAGGATGAAGATAAAAGTGATGGAAGGAGAAGACATCACAGGAGTAATAAGGGTGATGAAGACAAGAAGAAGAAGAAGGATGATGAGAAGAGGAAGAATGATGATGATCAAGGTAAAGGCTCTGAGAGGAAAAGTGGAAGACAGCAAGCCTCAGGCATTGCTGACAGTAACCTCACCACAACACAAGACTCTAAGTCTAGGGTGAATGCTGCCAGTAGTGACCTTTCAAAATTTGCATCTATGGCTTCTGCAGCTGTCTTGCCACCTCAAGAAGAGAAGAAGATTCAAGTCAAGAAACCATCTGTATGTTTCAAAAAGCAAACTGCTAATGGAATACTACAATGGTCTACAAACAAAGGTCACATACTGCTGCCAAGTAATCATGTAAAAAGAATCAAGTTCAAGCAAGCTGCAAGGAAATCAAAGCCAACCACATCAAAAACCCTGACAATCTATCCAGGCCTAAAACTCCAACCACTAGATGAAGATTATGATGTAGACCAACTGCAATTTTTGCAAGCTCAAAGAATCTATCATGTTGCCATTGTTGATAATTGCCTTGAGATTAAATATTCTGATGGAAGGGAGGAGAAATTCAAACAAGGAGGATGTCAACACTGGGGCAAGCTATATGACATAGAGAGAATCATTGCACTGTTGAGCTCAGAAGATAAAGTGGAGAGAGTATGGAAACTGGAGCTAATTGATTTTGTGAAAATGAAGAGAGATCATGAAGAAAAAGTCAGAAAAGAGTGTTTTGAGAAATGGCTGGCAAGGGAGAGAGAAATTGAGAGACTGGAAAGTGAAGCAGAAAAGCTGAGGAAAAAGGGTTTGTGTAGAGTTCAGTTCAACCCCTACATGGTAAAGTATAGGAGGAGGAATGGAAATCAAGTCAACATCAGAATGAATCTACTCAACCACTATCCTGCAAATATTCTGGAACCAGTACTTGAAGATTTCAAAGACTCAATTTTGCTTGAAGAATTGGATGCTATGGCAGAAATAATAAAAGCTATGGATGAGAATACAAGGAAGGAGAAAGAAAGAAGAGAGAAAGAATATGATGAATTTCAAGCCAAAGCTATGGAAAGGGAATCAAAAGACAATGGCTAGTTCTTCATCATAGGCTGTAAGATTACTCACTCTGTAGTTCTATCCAAATTGCTGATGGAAATTCATACCTGTACTGTCAAGTTTTATCTTTATGTATGATAGGCTTGTTATCAGACATGAAATTGTGACTAAGGGTCTTACTCACAATTTGGGGGAGATTGTTAGTCACAGAGGCATGCCTGAATACATCTAATAACAAGCCTAAGTATGTGTAATGCTATGCATTACCTACATGACCTCTTAACTGAGGGAACCTCTAGTTGTAGAGTTTCTATTTGTTCTGTACTTGTAATAGGCATCAAATTCTAGTTGTGTTACTGTAATTATAAAGTCAAGAATAATGCTTGAAAGAAGTTCTAAGGTTCATGCCTCAAGCAAGGAAATGAAGACTGTCAAATAATCACAGTTGGGATTTGAAGAAATGAAGAATTTGCCTAAGTACCAATTCGAGAAGTACATTTGTCTATTCGAGAAGTCTAGCATTCGAGAAGTCTGGAGTTCGATATCTCAGAAGACACTATTCGATATCTCTCAATATGCTATTCGATATCTCAGGGATTCGATATGTCAAAATGCTCTATTCGATATCTCAGGGATTCGATATGTCAAAATGCTCTATTCGATATCTCAAGGAGTCCCAGAGAAAAGAGCTATTCGAGAAGTGATTCGATATGTCAAGATAACACTATTCGAGAACTCAGAGTTATCGATCAAGTCAACTCCAGTTCTCGAATCACTCACTTAGTCACTTCTCGAATACATTCTTGAGGACAAAATACTGAAGAATTGTACAAGTCAGAAACCTGCAACAAGCCAGCACACTTTATTTGACTCTGTCCTACAAAGCATGCTGGAAAGCCTACAAAGAAGCTTGGAGAGATAAGACAAGGGACAAGGAGCTGAAGAAGTGGATCTAAACAGGCTTTTCAAAGTCAAATCTGTAGCCGTTTGGACTCTTACTAAAATGAGATAGACAGACTGGAAAGTGCTTTTGTTTTACCTACCTCATTTGTAGCAAGTGGGTGTATCCATGTCTATAAGGATACAGCCTCACTTCCTTAGCTGTTAAGGTTTTGAAGTTTCTCAAAAATATCCAGAAAATATCTCTCTGAGAAAAACGAAGCTGAGAATACTATCATTTGTATTCACAGATTGTAGCAAGATCTTTATCTAATAAAATATTAGATTAAAGTGATATTGTGTTGTGTTTGTGTTTAATTTTCCGCATCTTCATATCTCACACACTCATCACTTATCTTGCTACAAAGATTCAAGACCGAAGAAAAATTCAAGAATCCATTCACCCCCCCTCTGTATTCTTTTACTGTATTCAATACTCAACACCATAGCTGAGTTCGTGCGTTTACGTTGTTATCGCTGTTCTAAAGAATTCGTTAGAGTCGATTGTTTGTTTGTTTTGTTTCTGAGTTTTGCTGCAGATTTTTGTCAAATGTTGATACGTTTTCGTTTGAAGTTAGTAGTAATGGTTGAGTTCTTTGTTTTAACTACTTAGTGTACTTAGGAAAAGAAAACATACACGGGTTGGTATTCGTTTTTAAATCTCGTTTCCAAGCTGTTATGTTGCTGAGTTTTTAACTTCGTTTATGTATGTCGCGTTTTATCACCTGCGTTTGTTTTCAGGTCGACTTTGTTCCTTTGGTTTAGTTTGAGTTGAGCAATAATGCGTGTTTGTCTAGTGTCTGGCCTGAGTCAATGCTTCCTTTCCGAATTGGTTATGCTGTCTCTGTTTTTTGGTGATTTTTTAAGTCGATTTTGTGGATTGACATTTGTTTCTTTTGGTTTTTGATTGTTACTATAAGATTTTGGTGAGCTTAATTTATTAACGAATCATAACGAAAAATTTCATGTAATCAAAATTAATAAATTTCATTTTTTTTTAATTAATTCTAAATAGTATAAAATTCTCTTTAGGGATTAAAATAGAAAGTAAAATGTAATTTTTCTTTTCCCTTAATTCTTAATTAGTTAAATAAAATTAGATTAAATTAAGTTCTCTTTTAGAAACGGATTAAATTTCTTTTCAGTAATTAAATAGTGTAAAATTAAATTTTCCAAAAACCAAATTGTTCTAATTCGATTAAATTAGAAATTAAGGATTGCGACAATATTATTCCCTGTGGATCGAATCTCAAATACTAAAACGATGATCGTGCGCTTGCGATAATTAAATTGTCATCATTTTCTGCCACATCAAGTTTTAGGCGCCGCTACCGGGGAACTAATTATTTTTCGCACCTTAATTTTTAATTTTTCGGATTAGTTTTCTTTCGCTTGCCTTATTTTTATTTCATTTTTTTAAGAAAGTTTGGAATTTCGGGAATCTTTTCGCGGAGCTTGGAAAAATCGGAAATTCTTGGAAGCGTGCTTCGGTAACCCGTATCTCATTCTTTTCATCTTTTTATTTTTAGAAAATCACAAAAAAAAAATCAAAAAAATTAAAAATCACAAAAAAATTATTAATTGAAAATTGAAAAAAAATATTTGTAAATACATACTTGTTGCATCATGCATTTCACCACTTAGGGCACATCATCTAGATTTTTATTTTCTTGTTTTAAATTTTTCGTACCTAGAAAATTGTGGTGATCGCTGGAGGACCCAAAGGTACGTTAATTTTTTTTAGATTAGGACACGTAGTGTAAGCATCCATAATTGTCTATCGTTTTTGTATAAATCTCGTTGTTTGTTGCATCAAATAAACGTAATTAAGACTTATTCACGACCTTCAGTGTCTAAGGTTCGCCTGACTGTTAAGATTTGGTGTCTAAGTGACGAGTTTGGCCTCTTGGCAATGCCTGCTCTAATCTGGCCGAATCGGTCTGAATAATTCTTAATTTACGAATTTTTTTTAGTGTGTCTTAACGTTATGTGAGCAATGTCTAGTTATTTTAATTAGGGAACCTAGGTTAGATTTTTCTTTTGATTTTTCACCATTTATTTTGTGTGTTGCATTTTCGCACTTACTTGCTACGTGGTTTTATCATTGATCAATCTTTACCATGTACGTAGCATTTATGGATCGTTATTACCAAGGTTGGGATTTTGACGAGGAGTTAGCGGATAATACGATGTGGTATGAGGCAACTAGGGAACCTAGTGTATATAACGCGTCGTCTACTTTTAGTGATCTGCATTATAGTGAAAACGATATTGCAACCAACTCTGAATTAGATGCTTTCACTAGACGACTCGAAGCCTTAGAAACCCTTAGTGGTCATTCACACACGTCTTGGCACCCAAATCACAACTCTCCGAGTCTCGATTTTCAACACGGCCCCGACTCTTATCAAGTCAACGCCATGTTTCAACCAACCTCTCGAAATGACCATTTTACATCGTCTTCTAATTCCGGTTGGAGAGATTATCCCGATCTCTCATGGAACCAAGGTCATAGCAATCAAACTCCGCCTCCACATTTTCAAGAACCGAACTCTTATCCAATTCCTAGTCAAGTTCCTTATTCGAGTTCAATTCAAACCAACGCCCACCCACCCGGATTTCATGATTCGAGTAGGAAACTTAACACCTTAGAAAAGAGTATCGAGGCTTTATTGATTTCTCAAGCAAACTTCATGCAAACCATAACTTCTGATAGGCAAATTTTGAACTCTAATGCTCAAACCTTATCTAAGTTAGAATTTCAAGTGAATCAATTAGCCACCATGTTCGAGCGTGAGACGATAACCACTCTGAATCCACCCGAGGTCAACCCTGAATTTCTTATCACTCAAAGACCTATCGATACTTTCGATGATATCATTTCTCCTAGGTCTAATGTTCAAGTTGACACTCCTTTCGGTGGTGATTCACACGAAGAAGATTCTGATGCTGACATCATTCTTTCTCTAGGTCAAACGAAGAATCCCGATGATTCTGAGTTTATGGCTTCACCTAGACAACCATCATCTTCTTCTAGTAAACTTTTCCTTTCATCTTCCAAACCTCTTCCCAAAAAACCCGAAGAACTTCATACTCAACCAATAGAAACTGATCTAGTTAAGGAGGTTGTTTCAAGGTCAAATTTGGACGATCATGAGATTGAGTCTCTTCTTAAACAAGATTTTCAATTGCATTACGAGACCAATCGAGAGTTTCACGAATCTTTTAAGGATTTGACCTCGGAAGAGATGTTTGGAGAGATGATGAATATTTGTTCCAAATGGGAAACCCAACATAAGGATAGTTCTTGTGATCCTAATTCTGTTGGTAAAACATTTTCCGAAGAGCCACCCCCACCCGTTTCTATTTCTTCATTTTCCCCTCGTGCTCCATCTTTCATCGAAACTCATGATATTCATGACCAACATCTTATCGTAATTAATTTGCTTAAACAACAAAAAGAAGCATCTTCGTGGTCTATGGATGAAGTTAGGAATATGAGTTTTATTCTTGCGCCTAATCGGATCGTTCGAGTGGTCTATGCTATTTTTGTGGGTAAGTTTCTGAAATATGTTGGTTGTGTAACAAAAATAGTTTTTCCGAGAGCAGGTATTGGTTAGTAAATATTTGTTTTATACCTCCCATAGTAGAATGTAGGTATGGGGGAGTTACATTGTGTGCGTGTGTGAGTTGTTTTCTTTCGTAGTTTTTCAGCAGTTTGTCATTCTCCGTCATCCCTTATCAGGTATTTCCTCCTCTCTATTTTATTCTCGTTCATTTTGCATACATTGAGGACAATGCATGATTTAGGTATGGGGGAGGGTTTTAGTGTAAATACATAAAATTGAAAAATCCAAAAAAATTGAAAAATTTTAAAAATCCAAAAATAGAGATATTTTAGCTTAGTTGTCCTTCCCACTCTTTAAATTCTAGAACTAGTTGGTGTTGACTATTTTTTCGAAAATTATATGTATAATGCCTTTAGATAATTTGAACATAGTCAGGTAAGGTTTTCCTCATGAAACTTGTGTCGAACAAATTTTTGCTTAAAAGTCCAAGACGACACATTTGCACAAGACTTTTGATGGAAAATTTGTATAGGAATGTTATTCGATACCTGAGAGAGAACCCACATGTTAGAACAATGTCGAATCAAACCTTTGCGAAACTTGGTTCCTATAGTGTAAAAAAAAAAAAGAGGAAAAAAAAAAATCAAAAAAAAATAAAAAAAAAAACAAAGAAAAGAAAAAGAGTCAATAAATGTTTGTAATTGTTGAGTGCTAGTGTAATTTTGTAATAATAAATTCTTAGTAGGGAAATCGGCTAGGTTGGGCTCATTAATAACCCGAGTAAGTAAGTCCGAGGGGACTTTGTGCCTAGCAACCTAAGGTCCCTTGTGATCTGGGATTGTTGACCTAAAACTCGCTAATGGGTATTGATGCATAAGTCTTTTGGGATCTCAACCATTGCACAGTCGGTCTAACTACTAAGAACGTGAAGTTTGGCTAGATACTTGTTTTGATAGAGATTGGGTCAGTTCAATATTGGTTGAAAAAGAGGAAATGTTCGTATGCACTTTATCCATCATAGGCCTTAAATTCACTACACACCTTGGGATTTTTTGTAAATTTTTAGAGTCTAATCAAGTGGATTGTGGGAACCTATAACTTGGCTATTATTAGAATAATCTTTAAGGCATGTATTTTCCTACAAAATTGTTATGTTGACACCAATGAAAGCTAGAGTAAAAGAGGAAAGTTGGATACTTGCTCACTTATCTCAAAGATTTTATGGGTATATCTTCTGTAAACCCTTAGGAGACAACCCTCCTCCTATAGAGATCGTCTATAGGTTTAACGGGTTGGTAAACCTAAAATTACCCGTGATTCCTACGACAGTGAGTATAGGTTTTTAATTCTGCATTTTTCTTTTTGTTTTACTCGAGGACGAGCAAAAGATAGGTATGGGGCATTTGATAAGTGCATAATTTTGCATATTTTTATTACCTATTTATTGTTTGAATTCGTATTTTAATAAATTATTTTGTTATATTTCAGGAAATTCAAGAAAAATGAAGAAATGACAAAATAATGAAATAAAGATCAAGTAAGAGGAAAAAGAAGAAGAAATTCGGATTTATTGAGCTACAGTATTTATTTCATATCCGATCGAAGAAGCTCGAAATTTGAAGACCAAATTCAGTTCCGAATTTTATTAAATTTGGAATATTCTTGTAATATATATAAAATAAAAAAATTAAAAAAATAAAAAATGAAAAAGAAAAAAAAAACATGTGTGTGGAGTGATTAGGTCTTGTAGAATTATTTAGCCAAAAGTAGATGAATGGGTTGGCAAAAGAAAAAGAATTTCTAAAGTGGTAGGCTAAATGATGAAGCTTTAATAATTGAGGAATTTTTTATGAAGAAGTTGGGGCTATAAATTGAAGAGCTTGGAGAATGAAGAAACGAATTAGATTAGATTAGGAACTTAGTATTATTAATAAGTTGTAATTTTTCTGCAGTTGTTGTAAACATTTTTTTAGTTCATAATTTTTTTTCCCTGTATTTATTTTTTCTATCTCGTTTAATTAGTTAATTCAAGCCCAGTTTAGTTTTTGTTCCCTTGTGTTTCTTGTGTTAACCAAACCAAGCCAAGCCCATCTCTCTCCTTTCTTCTTGCAGTTTATCGTGAAAAAAAAACACAGCATTCCCTTGTTCCATTTCCTGTAAGCACAACACCCATCTTCCATTTTTCTTAATTTCCGATTGAAAGCACTCTTCCCTGCTCTTTCCCTCACCTCTATGCTTCAAAATAGATCTTACTCCCTTGTCATCTCTCTCTCTCTCTACGATACATACCCACAAAGCCGATCAAAAAACCCCCTTCCCTCTTCTCCATTTTGTGTGCTTTTTATCCGAATTCTCTGTTTTGATGTTCTGTATTTAATTTCTTCTCCTGAAGTCCAGCCTCCTCTTCTCTGTTCTCGTTAATTCGACCCACAAATCTTTTTTTTTCTACAAACATTTGAATTGTTTTCTTTTTCTTTGATGTCGTTAATTTTGGCTGTTTGAATTAAATTGAATCGTTGTTTTTATGATTTAATTGAGTTGTTTGTAGAGTCTACTGAGTCGCCATGTTCTTGAGTAAACTCGGGTTTGTTCGCGTGTTGATGGTTTCCGAGTTTTGGTGCTTGGATTTTCTTTCATTCTACGTTAAGTAGAATTTCAATTTGAGTAATGTTGTGATTCCGCGAGTTTTGTTACTGATTCTTTATGGTCGCTGTTTGTTGTTAATTTTTTTCTGTTACGGAATCCATTTTGTGCGTTGCTTGGTTTTAGTTCGTTGTTTCATTGCTGTGAATCGTTTTCTGAGTTCGTCACCAAGTCCCATGTTTTGTGTTTTGTTTTGTTTCGAATATCCTTCCCCTGTTTTCGATTTCAGTTTAATAATAGGGAATTTGCGAGACCCATAGCTGAGTTCGTGCGTTTACGTTGTTATCGCTGTTCTAAAGAATTCGTTAGAGTCGATTGTTTGTTTGTTTTGTTTCTGAGTTTTGCTGCAGATTTTTGTCAAATGTTGATACGTTTTCGTTTGAAGTTAGTAGTAATGGTTGAGTTCTTTGTTTTAACTACTTAGTGTACTTAGGAGAAGAAAACATACACGGGTTGGTATTCGTTTTTAAATCTCGTTTCCAAGCTGTTATGTTGCTGAGTTTTTAACTTCGTTTATGTATGTCGCGTTTTATCACCTGCGTTTGTTTTCAGTTTGACTTTGTTCCTTTGGTTTAGTTTGAGTTGAGCAATAATGCGTGTTTGTCTAGTGTCTGGTCTGAGTCAATGCTTCCTTTCCGAATTGGTTATGCTGTCTCTGTTTTTTGGTGATTTTTTAAGTCGATTTTGTGGATTGACATTTGTTTCTTTTGGTTTTTAATTGTTACTATAAGATTTTGGTGAGCTTAATTTACTAACGAATCATAACGAAAAATTTCATGTAATCAAAATTAATAAATTTCATTTTTTTAATTAATTCTAAATAGTATAAAATTCTCTTTAGGGATTAAAATAGAAAGTAAAATGTAATTTTTCTTTTCCCTTAATTCTTAATTAGTTAAATAAAATTAGATTAAATTAAGTTCTCTTTTAGAAACGGATTAAATTTCTTTTCAGTAATTAAATAGTGTAAAATTAAATTTTCCAAAAACCAAATTGTTCTAATTCGATTAAATTAGAAATTAAGGATTGCGACAATATTATTCCCTGTGGATCGAATCTCAAATACTAATACGATGATCGTGCGCTTGCGATAATTAAATTGTCATCATTTTCTGCCACATCAAGTTTTTGGCGCCGCTACCGGGGAACTAATTATTTTTCGCACCTTAATTTTTAATTTTTCGGATTAGTTTTCTTTCGCTTGCCTTATTTTTATTTCATTTTTTTAGGAAAGTTTGGAATTTCGGGAATCTTTTCGCGGAGTTTGGAAAAATCGGAAATTCTTTGAAGCGTGCTTCGGTAACCCGTATCTCATTCTTTTCATCTTTTTATTTTTAGAAAATCACAAAAAAAAAATCAAAAAAATTAAAAATCACAAAAAAATTATTAATTGAAAATTGAAAAAAATATTTGTAAATACATACTTGTTGCATCATGCATTTCACCACTTAGGGCACATCATCTAGATTTTTATTTTCTTGTTTTTAATTTTTCGTACCTAGAAAATTGTGGTGATCGCTGGAGGACCCAAAGGTACGTTAATTTTTTTTAGATTAGGACACGTAGTGTAAGCATCCATAATTGTCTATCGTTTTTGTATAAATCTCGTTGTTTGTTGCATCAAATAAACGTAATTAAGACTTATTCACGACCTTCAGTGTCTAAGGTTCGCCTGACTGTTAAGATTTGGTGTCTAAGTGACGAGTTTGGCCTCTTGGCAATGCCTGCTCTAATCTGGCCGAATCGGTCTGAATAATTCTTAATTTACGAATTTTTTTTATTGTGTCTTAACGTTATGTGAGCAATGTCTAGTTATTTTAATTAGGGAACCTAGGTTAGATTTTTCTTTTGATTTTTCACCATTTATTTTGTGTGTTGCATTTTCGCACTTACTTGCTACGTGGTTTTATCATTGATCAATCTTTACCATGTACGTAGCATTTAGGGATCGTTATTACCAAGGTTGGGATTTTGACGAGGAGTTAGCGGATAATACGATGTGGTATGAGGCAACTAGGGAACCTAGTGTATATAACGCGTCGTCTACTTTTAGTGATCTGCATTATAGTGAAAACGATATTGCAACCAACTCTGAATTAGATGCTTTCACTAGACGACTCGAAGCCTTAGAAACCCTTAGTGGTCATTCACACACGTCTTGGCACCCAAATCACAACTCTCCGAGTCTCGATTTTCAACACGGCCCCGACTCTTATCAAGTCAACGCCATGTTTCAACCAACCTCTCGAAATGACCATTTTACATTGTCTTCTAATTCCGGTTGGAGAGATTATCCCGATCTCTCATGGAACCATGGTCATAGCTATCAAACTCCGCCTCCACATTTTCAAGAACCGAACTCTTATCCAATTCCTAGTCAAGTTCCTTATTCGAGTTCAATTCAAACCAACGCCCACCCACCCGGATTTCATGATTCGAGTAGGAAACTTGACACCTTAGAAATAACTTGACACATTTATAACAAATTAATGAATCTAAATATTTTCTAATAAATAACTTCCTAATAGAAAATTATTTAAGGAGAGAATATGATTCACTAAAATATCACAAATATTTCAAAACACAAGAAGTAATGTAGAAGTTATTATAAACATGTTGACAAAGATTTTTAGCAATTACAAGCAATAAAAAGTTGATAAAATAATTATGCAAGTGATTAAAATTTAAAAATAATAACAAAATCACTTGCAAATTATTAAAGAATAAACCTCAGATATTAACCAGCTTAATTACTAGGACTGTTTAACATACCCAATTCACCAACAATTTTGGTGAATGTGGATTCGTCAAGAGACTTAGTAAAAATATCTGCTATTTGTTCTTCTGTGGGTACAAATAACAATTCCACAGTACCATCCATGACATGCTCTCTTATAAAATGATACCTGATGTCTATGTGCTTGGTCCTCGAATGCTGCACAGGATTGTTGGAGATTGCTATGGCACTTGTATTATCACACAAAATTGGAATTTTTGTTAATACAAAACCATAGTCTTTCAGCTGATTCCTAATCCACAAGATTTGTGCACAACAGCTTCGAGCAGCTATGTATTCAGCTTCAGCTGTTGAGTTGGAAACTGTTTGTTGTTTCTTGCTGTACCAGGAAACTAGCCTGCCACCTAGGAATTGACAACTCCCAGAGGTGCTTTTTCTATCTACAACACTTCCTGCATAATCTGAATCTGTGTATCCAACAAAATTAAAACCAAATTCTTTAGGGTACCAGATACGTAGATTAGGTGTACCCTTAAGATATCTTAAGATTCGTTTTACAGCAATGAGATGAATATCTCTAGGATCCGCTTGGAACCTTGCACACAAGCATGTAGCATACATAATATCTGGTCTACTTGCAGTAAGGTAAAGTAATGAGCCTATCATACCTCTGTAACTTGTGACATCTACCTTGGCAGAATTTTCACAAGCTCCAAACTTGACAGCTGTAGATGATGGTGTCTTAGCTGAAGATGAGTCCTCCATTTGATATTTCTTGAGGAGCTCTTTAATATACTTGGATTGACAGATAAATATTCCATCTGTCCTTTGACTTATTTGCAATCCAAGAAAGAATTTCAGTTCTCCCATCATGCTCATTTCAAATTTACCCTGCATTAACTTAGCAAATTTCTTGCACAAAAGATCATTAGTAGACCCAAATATTATATCGTCCACATAGACTTGGACTAATATTGTATCATTTTTATGTTTCTTAGTGAAGAGAGTTTTGTCTATGACACCTCTAACAAAGCCATTTTCAAGTAAAAATTCAGAAAGGGTGTCATACCATTTTCTTGGTGCTTGCTTGAGACCATAGATAGCCTTGAAAATGAAGTAGACATAGTCCAACAGATCTGGATCTTCAAAGCCAGGGGGCTGTTCTACATAGACCTCTTCATCCAGCTTACCATTTAGAAAAGCACTCTTTACATCCATTTGATAAACATTAAAGTTTGAGAATGCTGCGAATGCCAAGAATATTCTAATGGCCTCAAGTCTTGCCACTGGAGCATAGGTTTCATCATAGTCAATGCCTTCAGCTTGTGAATAACCCTTTGCTACTAGTCTTGCTTTATTTCTTGTGACTGTGCCATCTTCATCAAGTTTGTTTCTGAATACCCATCTAGTGCCAACCACTGTTCTATTTAAAGGTCTGGGTACCAGCTTCCATACTTCTTGTTGTTTGAATTGATTGAGTTCATCTTGCATAGAAATCACCCAATCAGGATCAGAAAGAGCTTCTTCAGTTTTCTTAGGTTCCATTTCAGATAGAAACCCTGAATAATTGCATTGATTCTGATAAGCTCTTCTAATCTTTACTCCAACATCTGGATCACCAATAATTAACTCAAAAGGATGAGTTCTATTCCAAACAGTTTGTCTGGGTAGATTAACTCTTGATGATTCCCCTTGATTTAAATTGTGTTGTTGAGTATGACTTGTTGATCCTTCACTAAATCCCCCTGAGTTGTTGCCAGGATGATTAGATGAGTGTTCAGAGGCATGAGTGGTGTTTTCAATATTATCATTATTATCATCACCATTATTCTGATTAAACTCATCATTGACATTATTGTCATTAGCATCAGCAAAAATATCAGGTGGACTATCATCATCTGAATCTAGATCTTTCATATCTTCAAAAGATAGCTTTTCAGATGAATCTTCAGTTTGGATACTAGGGAGTTTAGTGTCATCAAATGTTACATTGACACTTTCCATCATCTTCTGATGTTCAATCAAATACAACTTATAAGCTCTTCTTTCATAACCAACAAAAATTGCTTCATGTGCTTTGGCTTCAAATTTTCCACCTTGATCGTCTCCTTCTTTAAGTACAAAGCATTTAGCTCCAAATACATGGAAGTATTTGAGTGTTGGTTTCTTTTCATTCAAGGCTTCATAGGGTGTCTTCATCAAGTCTTTGTTGATAAGAGTTCGATTCTGAGTATAGCAAGCAGTGTTGACAGCTTCAGCCCAAAAATATAATGGAAGCCTTGATTCGCTTAACATAGTACGTGCAGCTTTAATCAAGGTTCTATTCTTTCTTTCAACTACCCCATTTTGTTGAGGAGTTCTTAGAGCTGAGAATTGTATGGTTATTCCTTTTTCAGTACAAAAGTCATTCAGAACTGCATTCTTGAATTCAGTTCCATTGTCTGACCTTATAGCCCTCAATAGATACTTGGAATCCAACTCAATTAACTTGATGTGATCAATCACCAGTTGTGGAGTCTCATCTTTAGAATTCTGGAACAAAACCCATGTGTACTTAGAAAAATCATCAACAATCACAAGAGCATATCTTTTCTTTGACATAGACATCACATTCACTGGACCAAATAGATCCATGTGAAGTAACTGTAAAGGATCAGTTATTGAAGATATATCAGTGCTTTTGTGAGTTGCCCTTTTTAGTTTGCCTTTTTGACAGGCATCACATAGTCCTTCCTGTGTGAATTCCATAGGGGGTAAACCTCTCACCATTTCTCTTTTAACTAGAGAATTCATTGTCTTGAAATTGAGATGAGAAAGTTTCTTGTGCCATAGCCAGCTTTCATCTGTGGATGCTTTAGAATAGAATCAATTGATTTCTTGAGTGCTTCTAGTGTTCATGTTGGCTACATACAAGTTTCCTTTTCTGACTCCCGTCAGAGATGGTTGTTCATTTCTTTTGTGTGAAATCAGACAATTCATTTTGTTAAAGTGGACTTCAAATCCCTTGTCACAGAATTGACTGATGCTGAGCAAATTATGCTCAAGTCCTTTTACAAAGGACACTTCTTCAATGATAACATTTCCAGCTTCAAGTCTGCCATATCCATCAGTTCTACCTTTGCTGTTATCTCCAAAGGTAACTACTAGGCCGGCCTTCTCCACCACATTTGTCAGCAGGGTTCTGTCTCCAGTCATATGCCTTGAACATCCACTATCCAAGATCCAGGTTACTCGTTCAACCTGTTCAATACCCTGCAATGACAAATGGATTAAACCTTCTTCGGGACCCAAATTTGATTGGGTCCTGCGGATTTAAAGTACTGACCTTTATCAGGCAAAACAACATTTTTAATTTTAACATCTTTAGTCAATAAACATTTAACCTTATAAACAGATTTGAAAATCTTTTGTTTTATCTTGGGTATCCATGTTTCTCTAGCAGCAATAACACTTGTGTCATTGACTGGACATTTGACCTGGTAAACATTCTTGGTAACCTTTTGTTTAGTCTTAGGTGAAAATGTCTCTCTCCTAACTTGAGGAGGAAAAGCAGTCTTTGATCGAACATTATTGTTCCTGTTCATGTGTTGTCGAGGAGCAGTCTGTTTAACACATGCATAACTACCATTAAAATAAGCACGCATACTGTTAAAAGCACAAGACATACAATTGATAACACCACATGCTTTATGATTAGAATCAATGATAGGCATGGTATTTTTCTGTTTCAACTTATTACCACCTAATCCAGTCTTCGAAGAACTAGCTAATTCAACAACTTTGACTGGAACTTTAGGTACATCTTTCTTGGATGAAACATTCGTTGTATTAGTGTCCTCAACTGATTTAGCCTTAACAAAGACTGTGACATCTTTCTTGAATGAAACATTCTTTGGATTAGTGTTCTTCACAATTTTATCCTTAACACATTTATCCTTAACAAAAACTGTGCTATTAGCACTATCCTCATTTCTCATTTCTTCTTGGATAACCATAGAAAGAATATCTGGTGGTCCAGCATCAGATTTTTTAAATAGAGGTTCTTTAACATTTTTGAGCACATGTGGTATTCCCCTTTCTTTAGCACTAACAGGGTTAGGGGAATTTATGCCCAACGATCCAACAGCTTCATTGTAACCATACCCTATACCTATTGTTCGTTCTACAACTTGATTGTTAAAGAACTCTTTGGAAACTTTTACCGAATTATAACAAGCCCTGACCTGTGTTTCAAGTTCAGTAATTCTAGCCATTTGTTTGCCTACAACTTCTAGAATAGCTTTCTCCTTTTTATAAAGCATTGTTATTTCATCTCTTTGTTGATCTTGATTAATATGCACCTTTTTCAATTCTGATACTTCATTGCCAAGATTAGTGCTTAACAGATCTAGTCTTCTATAATCAGTTTTTGCATTATCTAAGGAATTATAAAGACTACGAATCAACTCAGGATCAGCAACAATTACATGTTTGTTATGATTATCAGATGCTTCATCATTTGCCACCAGTGCAAAATTTCCATATTCTTCATCTTCGCTGTCCCTGTCATCCCAACTCTTACCAGCCGCAACATAGGCTTTTCCAGGTTTCTTCTTCTCAGCAGCAAAATCTCTTCTTTGAGTTTGCTTGGGTTTCTGACATTCAGTGGCAAAGTGCCCTAATTCATTACAGTTGAAGCAACGAATCTTGCTTCTGTCAACAGATCCAATTTTGTATCCTCCTCTGTTACTAGAGGAAGAAGAGCCTCCTCTTTGGAATCTGTTATTTGACTTAAACCTGTACTTTGGATTTCTTCTGAATCTGAAGTTGCCAAATTGTCTTACCATCAATGCCATGGATTCATCTTCCAGTTGATCTAACCCTTCCAATGAATAGAAGTCTCCACCATCCTGAGTAGGTGGTGTTTGACCAAGTTCTACTTCAATCTTTTCCTTGTCTGAGCTGTAAGGTAGAACAACCTTAGCTTCCACTTCCTTAGGTGCCTCAACTACAAGAGCTGTAGATGAACTTGGCACTCTTCCTTTACCAGAGACCTCCCTCTGCTGTACTTGTTCCAGTTCATAGGTTTTCAGAACACCAAACAATCTTTCAAGAGCAATCTTATTCAAATCTCTTGATTCTCTGATGGCTGTTATCCTATGTTCAAGATGAGTGGGCATTGTCAACAAAAACTTCATATTAATCTCCTTCTGTGTATATTGCTTGCCATTGACTTGCAAGTTGTTGATAATTTTGTTATACCTTTCAAACACTTCCTGAATGCCTTCATTAGGGCCAGCTCTAAAGTGTTCATACTCAGAGGTTAAAATCTGAAGTCTATTTTCCCTGACTTCATCAGTTCCTTCATTGATAGTCTCAATAGTTTCCCACATGTGTTTTGCAGTTTTACAATTTATCACATGACTGTACATCACAGGATCCAGGGAATCTATTAAAATAAGTCTCAAATTATTATCTAGTCCTGCGTCCTCTTTTTCAGTAGGAGTAAAAGAATCAGCATGCTTTGGAACAGATGTTGCAGGTGATACTACAATTCCTCCAACAATAGATTCAGATATATGTTCTTTTGGAATTATAGGTCCATTCTGTAGAACACCCAAATATTTAGAATTTGCGACATCAAGAAACAACTCCATTTTATTTTTCCACATTGTATAATTGTCCTTGTTAAACATGGGAATTTTAACAATGCTTTTTGATGACATGATGAATTTTTAAGTGAGTTAAAAATTCGAGATAGATTTTTGGCGGAATAAAATTAGGATCTTGATTTGTATATCAATCAATAGGCTCTGATGCCAATTCTTAGGTCCAATATGTTTGTAAAGGGGGTGTTGAATACAAACAGTACTGTTTAATCGAAATTTGTCCGGATAATTTAATTTATATTTTGACAAATTTGAGCGGAATTAAATGAAACAAAATTCAAGTTGAATATAAAATTATATTAACTTGAGGGGTTTGTTACAAATACAGTACAGAATTTATATCTAGTTAATAAAAACAAATTATAAAATTCGACATGAATTTTTCTAGATTTGTTAATAAAAATCAAGATATAGATTAGGAGTAAAAACTCGCTAATAGTACAAGAGTATCAAGTAAACAAGTTCTATCGGATCAGATATTAAAAATAAGATGAACTTGATTTTCTATGAATTTTTCTGCTTCTTGTATTGTGTTCTTGATGAGATGGAAGAGAGCAAACTGCCTTTGTTGAATGTAATATTTTTGTCTGAGTTCTCTTGTGTCGATTCAGTATTGATATATAATATTCACTGCCTCTTTATCTTCAAATATAACTGTCAAGACAATCGGCAATACAATCTATTCTTCCAAGACAACCAATTTTGTACTGCCAAGACAATAGGCAATACAATCGTTAAGACAATCAGGTTCTTCCAAGACAATCGGCAAGACAATCAAATTCTGAGATCTTTGTCTTGCTTTATCAAAAATTATCATTCTGTCTGAAGCTTTTTCTTTTTGATCATTATCAAGACAATCTGATTTGAACTGTCAAGACAATCGTCAAGACAATCAAATCAGATTTTTATTCTTCTTTTTTAAAGCTGTTCAGAATTTATCATTACCAAGACAATCGGCAAGACAATCAGAGATTGTCTTGCCTTACTGATTTTCTTCTTCAAGACAATCAGTGATTGTCTTGTTTCTCTAAATCTCTTCTCCAAGACAATCGGCAAGACAATCAGGGATTGTCTTGCTAGTTCATTTTTCAGATTAAATTAAATTGATTAACAAATAATCATTTTAATTTAACCTTACTTAAATAATTAAATCAAATTTAATTAATCTAATAATTAATTTAATTAAAGAATTAATTCAGGATGAATTAATTAGTTAATTAAATTGATTACTTGATTTAAATTAATTAAAGGAGAATAATTATATATATCCTTGGATTGTCTTAATTCTTTTCTGAATCACTGAAAGTAATAAAGGAATACCACTGAATATTTTGTTGACGTTCCATGCACGGTCTGGTTCATGAACGACTAACTTCAATGACTGTCCTTTAATTTTCACATTAAAAATGTGATTCATTTTTCTTCTCATTTCTTTCTCCTTCTTGTACTTCACTGTATTTTGTCTGAACCTGTCACTCTAGAAATCTCTGTCTTAGAAATAAATCCACTTCTTTGATGCTATACTGAGGCTTGATCAGCAATCTGAGCTTCTTCCAGTGTAAAACATCAAAACTATAGATTGACTTTAGGGTTTTTCTTCTGACAGATAGTACCTCCTGAGATTCTTGTGACAGTTAAAGTTATTTACTTATTACAATCTAAGCTTAAGTTGAGTTGAGTCCTCTAACTACAAATAGGCTGTGACATATGCCTTTCAATGTCCCCCTATTTGTTTGTTAGAATATAACAAGCAAATACCTAGAGGATTACTCAACTAACTCAACTTAACTTAGTAAAAGATAAAACCTTAAATACAAAGTAAATAAACGAAAATTTCTGGTTTATATTTAACATTGTCCAGATTCAAACATAAAAGATAAATACAAGATAGATGATCCTCTAGACTGATCATATAATACAATTTTCTATCTTGACCTTTCTAAGCTCTAAAGATATCACATGTAGAGCTGATCTTCACTTTGAAGTTTCTTCATCCCTTATCTCTCCAGGTTCAACTTCATCTTCTTGTTCTAGAAATCTTCTGATATTCTCTGTGTCAAATCGTTCTTGATCATCCAAGGTTTTGATCAAATCCTTGTCAAGTACACGTTCATAATCTGACACAAGACCTTTAGGTTTCTCAGGCAAAATTCCAAGGTTGCCCCATAGCCGATTCCGAAGCATGTAATATTTCTTTTCAAAACCAGTTAAAGCATATGATCGAATAATGTCAGCAACAAAGATACTTTCTTTATCTTCGAATCCTGTAGTCCTCAGCATATGTTCTAACCAGACCAGATGAGATGCAGTATATAATTTCATCGACTTAGAATCAAGGAAGCAAGAATGTAGTGTATTACCCTTGAGAAACTTAACATGATGTGGAGTTTGAATAACTTGTGGACTATTCCTTTGAGCAAACTCCAAAAGTCTTTCATGAAGTAAAATATTCAGTTCAGAAAACCTTTCTAGCAATAGGCTGTGACATATACCTTTCACATACCTTTCTAGCATCCTTTGGATTTACAAAACCTTCAGGTTGTGTCATGTACACGTCCTCTTCAAGGCTTCTGTTAAGGAAGGCTGTTTTGACATCCATCTGCCATATTTCGTAATCATAGTAAGCCGCTATTGCAAGCATAATTCTGGTGGATTTTATCATTGCTACTGGTGAGAAGATTTCATCATAGTCAATACCATGAATTTGTTTGAAACCTTTTGCAACCAGTCGAGCTTTATAGGTCTGTATTTTACCTTCCATGTCAATTTTCTTCTTGAAAATCCACTTGCACCCTATAGGTTTTACCCCTTCAGGTGGATCAACCAAAGTCCATACTTGGTTTTCATACATGGAATCCATCTCAGAATTCATGGCTTCTTGCCATCTCTTAGAGTCTGGTGCGTTCACAGCATCTTGGTAGGTGAGAGGCTCATCTTGATCTATGAGCATCACATCGCCATTTTGGGTTAAGAGAAATCCATAATTTCTCTTTGAATCATGGCGAATCCTACTAGATCTACGAACAACCTATGTTTCTTGAGCAATGTTATCTTGTATTTCTTGCTCATGCTCCACCTCTGGTTCAACGTTATCAAGTGGTTCTCGATCTTCATCGAGATCTATTTTCCTCCCACTGTCTTTTCTAGAGACTAGCTCTCTTTCTAAGAGTACAGCAGTTCGAGCAACAATTACTTTGTTCTCCGAGGGACTATAGAAAGAATAACCCTTTGTTTCCTTTGGGTATCCCACAAAATTACATTTTTCAGATTTCGGTCCAAGCTTGTCTGATATTAGGCGTTTCACAAACGCTTCACATCCCCATACTTTCATAAATGACATGCTTTGCCGTTTCTCTGTCCATATCTCATATGGAGTTTGTTGAACCGTTTTAGTAGGAACACGGTTTAGTGTATATGCAGCCGTTTCCAGGGCATAACCCCATAAACTAATTGGAAGATCTTCCTGACTCATCATTGATCGCACCATGTCCAACAAGGTACGATTCCTCCTTTCAGAAACCCCATTCCATTGTGGTGTTCCAGGATGAGTAAGTTGTGATACAATACCACACTCCCTCAAATAGTTCTTAAACTCATGGCTTAAGTATTCACCTCCTCGATCAGATCTTAGAGTTTTTATGCTTTCGCCAGTTTGTTTTCTGCTTCTACCTTATACTCTTTGAACTTTTCAAATGCTTCGGATTTGTTCTTCAAAAGATACACATATCCGTATCTACTGAAATCATCAGTAAACGTAATGAAGTAGAAATAGCCACCCCTTGCCATCGATCTCATAGGACCACATACATCACTATGTATTAGTTCTAGTCGTACGGTGGCCCTCTTACCATGTCCGGTAAAAGGGGCTTTAGTCATCTTGCCTAGTAAACAAGCCTCGCATTCATCATATGATTCAAAATCAAACTGATCCAAGAAACCATCTTGATGTAACTTGGAAATGCGTTTCTCGTTTATATGGCCTAGACGACAGTGCCAAAGGTATGTTTGATTTGAGGCATTTGTCTTAAGTCGTTTGTTATTTACGTTCAAGATAGGAATATCTAAACTAAGTACATACAAATCGTTAAATAATTGTGCAACATCATAGGTAATGTCATTTAAACCAAAAGAGCAACCATTGTTCTTAAAATTAAATGAAAAACCTTTCTTGTCCAAACAAGAAACAGAAATAATGTTTCTACAAATAGAAGGCACATACAAACAGTTTTCAATTTCTAATATAAGCCCAGTGGGTAATGATAAATGGTAAGTCCCTACAGCCAAAGCAGCAACCTTTGCTCCATTGCCAACCCGTAGGTCTACCCTTCCTTTAGCCAGTGTCCTACTCCTTTCCAGATCCTGCACATTTATACAAATGTGAGAACCACATCCAGTATCCAATACCCAAGATGTAAAAGTAGACAAATTGACTTCTATAACATAAATACCTGAAGCAGAAGTCTTCCCAGCAGCCTTCTTCTTCTTCAGCTCTTCCAAATAAGCATGACAGTTTCTCCTCCAGTGTCCCGATTTACCACAGTGGTGACAATCACCCTTTTCGACACCTCCTTTAGGCTTGGTAGCCTTCTTGGGAGCAGAATTAGGATTGGCAGCAGATTTGGATACAGTCCTCTTCTTATTGCCTTTCCACTTTCTTTTCTTGTTGGCACCTCCTTTGTTCACTATCAGCATGGGAGCAGGAGATTCCTTTTGAATGTTGGTTTCAGCTGTCCTTAACATGCCGAACAATTTAGTATGTGTCTTATCAATCTCATTCATATTGTAATTCATAACAAATTGAGAAAAACTCTTATTGAGTGATTGTAAGATCAGATCTATTTGAGCCTCCGGACCAATCGGGAAGCCCAAGGTATCAAGTTGCTCAATATACCCAATCATTTTTAGAACATGTGGTCCAACCGGGTCACGCTCTCCCTGTTTGCAAGCATACAATGCCTTGCTCGTATCATATCTTTCCTAACGAGCTTGTCCCTCAAACATGCCTTTGAGGTGCTCAATTATTTCATAAGCATTCATCCGTTCATGTTGCTTCTGAATCTCAGGAGCCATGCATGCTAGCATAAGGCATGACACATCAGTTGAGTCATCCAAATGTTTCTGATAAGCATTTTGCTCAGCACGTGTGGCCCTTGCAGGAAGAGGATGTGGGTGAGGAACTTCAATGGCATATAGCTTTCGCTCCTGCCTGAGGACAATCCTCAAGTTCCTAAACCAATCCAGGAAGTTTGTCCCTGTCAGCTTCTCCTTTTCTAGGAGTGATCGTATCGATAAGTTGTTTGCGTTGTTTGCCATTTGTTATCTACAATTGTAAAAGCGCATAAAATAAGTTAATTTGCATGTTTCGTAAAACCAATTATGTTCAAGTTGATTTATAGCATATTCGTAATATACCTCCCACTATTTTAATCAAATTAATAGCCCTTACTATCAATTCGGAAAATGGTTCCCATAAAACCTTTCTTAGTGAGCCAAGATCCATATTTCGTCATATTTTAAGTCAGCTTTGGCTTTCCTCTTAAATATGATTATTTAGGTAGACCGTTATGTCAATTATATCATATATAACTCTTGGATAGCTTAGTGAACAACATCTTGCTCTGATCTATCTAATAGATTTCACTAAACTCCATGCTTCTAAGTTCACAATCCTATTGAGACGACTTAGTTAAATTAGACCCAATAATAACAATTCAAGTAAGCTTGTTTACTCAATCACATTTCACCACGATAAAAGAGAAGCCCTTGCTTTGGCAAATCTACTCCTCAATGATCTAGGATTTAATGAGTGTTATTTGTTGGAAAGCATCTGTTTAACTTAATATTTCTTAAGGGATTTTTAGAAAAATTTAACGATCTTGATCGTTTGTTTAAATCTTAAATCGTTACAGATTTTATCTTTTTTTTTTTTAAACATGACATATGTGTCGTATCTAATACATACATTCCATACATGTATCTAATGCATCTATATATACATGCATCATATGTAAAGTGCAATTATGCAAAATTAAATGTGCAATGGTTATGGCCCGATCCTATGTCAAGCTAATGAAAAGATCAAGGTCAATCTATGGTTGTAATAACTAATTATTACAAAATTCTTCTTTGCTTCCAAAGCCTCCTTTGATTGCCTCCAAGCTCCTTTTGAAATATATTACAAAAGAACTCGAGTTGCATTCGAGATATAATAATTACAAAAATAACGACATGCAAGTCGTATTTAATTATTACAGACCATAAATAAAATTAAAACATTTAGTCTACAGGTCTTAGGGGGCCATAACCAATTCACCATGCTCATATAACAATTATAGACATCACATTTATCATGATCATATCATAGATAACAATTAATATTTAACTCCTTAATTAAATGCCCAATTATTTAAAAGGAATTAAAATTAATTAAGGAAAAATCGAATTAATAATAATTTTAAATTCATAATTTAAATATTCAATTATTAAAACTTTAAATTAATTAAATAAAAGTCGAATTAATTTTAAATTAATTAATAAAATTTTGAATTAATAATAATTTTTAAATTCATAATTTAAATATTCAATTATTAAAACTTTAATCATTAAAAGCATTAGGAATCTAATGATTAATACCAATAAGTCTTATAATGGCCACTAACATTATTCTTAAAGCAAAAGCAAAAGAAAAATGTTAAAATAGAAAAAGAAAAAGAAGAGAAATAAAATATTACAACACTGCAACACTGCGCACAGACTTTTCTGTATCTGCCCACTGCTGTTGCGCATTCTGGTAATGCGCAACAGCCATGTACACCTGATGCGCATTACCAGAATGCGCATCACACGGATAATCCTAATGATACGCATTACCAGAATGCGCAACACCAGTTTTCCCAGATTTTTCCAGAATCTCCAGAAACTTTGCAGAATGTAAAATTTCAGTTTTGATCAATTCTAAAATTATTCTAATGATGTGTTTAACATATCTAACATATAGTACATCATTCAAAACATGTTATAACAATTTATAACATCATACAAACAATTATAACAATTTATAGAAAATGTTTTGTATGTTAAAATGAAGCATGAATAAAATTGAAAAATCATGTATGCTTCATTTTCAGGAACACAAGACCAAATCATCCTTTTATACATGTAGCTCTGATACCATTGTTGGAATTCGGGCATGATAACGCAACTGAAATGACGTAAATAACAATTAAAAACGAATTCCAAGTCCCGGATCCATGTATAAAATGATGATCATGGTATAAAAAAATTCTCAAGAACAAGATTGTACCTCTTTGAAGATTTCCTTAGGATGACAAATGGAGGTCCTAGCTTGTTGATTTTCAGAGCTAAAATTATAACTCCTCCACCGATATCCACACACGAATGCTTGCTTGAATCGTCGAACGATTATGCCACGGAATTAGGTACTAGCAGAAATAAATAATCAAGAATGTGTTCTTGACTTAGCTTGATTTTCTCTCTTGTTTCTAACTTGTATGAACTAAAATTTTCAGTTGTGTTAACCTTGGAAGACTTGCCAACAATTGGCTTATAAAGAGAAATAAAGCAAAATGGAGCCTTAAACAATTAGGCCATTTTTTATTTAAACAAATCTTATTTATTTAAATAAATTAATTAAGTCACACTTAATTAATCAAATAAGTCAAGAAAATACATCTTCAAATTTTATCTTTAACTAATCAAGTCTCACTTAATTAATTTTATAAAATTCGTTATTTATTATTAATTTAATTCATAATTTAAATTATTATTAATTTAAATTCATAAAAAAATTAATTTCCCTTTTAAACATTCTTTGTGTATGACCCTGTAGGTTATTATTTAATTGGTAATAATTTTATTCTCTAATAAAATTACAAACAATGAGCGGCGTCTAGTAACACATCATTGCTACCCAATTAAAGAATAATTAAATCAACGATTCAATCAACCTTTTATGATTAATGTTCCATGTAATATAATCCCTTTAAATCATGATATTACAGATTAAACTCGAGGCATGTAATGTGTCATCCTCTTCATAATTTAATCTTCATTTTTCTTGATCGATGAGTAGACTATTAATCAAATCAACATTTGAGCATGGCCATGCATTTCATAGTCTCACTCAAACAGGAGGCCGATAATATCACTCCTTTATCAGGAGATTTAAATCCCATCTAGATCATTCATATTTCTCACATGATTCATAATATATCTGATATTCACCTTTATCATTATCCGGCTAAAGATAACTTTTGATGAATTCAAAATATACTAATTTTCATGTAGAAATATAATGACTTCAGGTCTAAGGATCATTACACCATTATCACTTTGAGAATACATATGACACATTTATAATTTACCATGATGTATCTCACGGTGGGTCTGTCCAGTACTCCGTACTCGTACAGTTACCTATGCATTGCTTTTAGTATCTTCATACTTATGACCAATGAGATATGGTCATCTGTCAATTATCATACTAGCCTCAGTGTATTATTATTGTCCTAAGTAATAATAATACTCGGCTAGGGACATTTAAGAATATGATACAATCATTATACAATCTCATGTTCAAGTCACATACTTGCAACTATATAATTTGTATCAAGGTTCTAAGGACATTTATTATACTTTATTTATTTTGCCGTAAATAAAGCCAATAATAAACATATATATCGAATATATAATATCACTCAAACATAAATATAATGTATGTATTGCCTCTAGGGCACCGATACTAACACATAGCACGTCATTCCGGAAGAATGAGCTTGGGAAAGGGCATAGAGGAGGACGAAGTTATTGACGAAATCGTAGATGTGGAAATTTTCGTGGTCGATTTCGAAATAAGTATAACTCTAGCCACCTGAAGTGGCAACGTGATGTCTACAACAACTCCAGCCACCAGAAGTGGCAAAATGAGGTGTCAAATAAAAGGAAGGCACCACAGAAAGGAGATACTAGAGATATATGCTTTAGATGTGGGGCTCGTGGGCATTGGACACGTACTTGTCACACACCTAGACATCTTGTAGAACTTTACAAGTCACCTAAAAAGCAGAATGGACAAAGGGTGGAAACAAATTTGGCTAGATTTAATGATGAACCAATTAACAAGACTCCAAATGAACTAAATAATGGTGTTAATCTTTTCTATGGCTTAGATGACTAGTTTTCATATGTATCTCTTTGAATTCTTGTTCCTTATGTATCTACTTTGATTTCATGTTTTCATGTACTTGTTTTATGTTCTTGCTTTATGTACATGGTTTGCTTTAATAAAATTGTTGTTCACTTATATATGTGCACATCATAAAATATGAGAGATTTATGCATTGCTGATTGCTCCACCACTCACACAATTCTACAAAATCAGCAATATCTGGACCATTTCGGGAGCATCAAATATAACAGAGGGTTTTAGGAAAGCCAGTTTTATCCTACTAAACAAGACACAAATTCACGTACATAATGCTCTATATTCTAGTAAATTACTAGTTTTCTTTTGAGTTTTAAAGACATTCGTCTTAATAGTTTCCACGTAGAAACTAGTAGTGAGAATGAAAAGGAATATCTCCTTATCACTTCGACCTTTCAGGTCAAAATAAAATCTTAGAAAAATTACAGTCAATATCTTCTGGATTATATGCTACCCCAAATTAGAGTCATTGAGTCTCATAGTGTCACCATTCCGAAAATCATAGACCCAAAATCACTCACCCTTTGGCATGAAAGACTTGGTCATCTAGGAGTATCTATGATGTGTCGTATTATAGAAAATTCTGTTGGACATCCCCTTAAAGATCAAAAGGTCATACCACATAATGAACTTCCTTGTTCAGCATGTTCTTTAGGAAAACTAATTGTTCGACCATCTCCAGTTAAACTTCAAACCGAGTCTCCAAATTTCTTAGAAAGAATCCAAGGTGACATTTATGCTCCTATTCATCCGTCATCTGGTCCATTCAGATATTTCATGGTTCTAGTCGATACATCAACTAGATGGTCTCGTGTCTATCAATTCTCTACACGAAATACAACCTTTGTCAAATTACTTGCTCAAATAATCAAATTGCGAGCCTAATTTCCTGACCATCCCACTAAATCAATTCGACTAGATAATGCTGCTGAATTTACATCTGCAACTTTCAATGATTATTGTATGTTAGTAGGGATCTCAGTTGAACACCCTGTATCTCACGTGCATACACAGAATGGCTTAGCAGAATCTCTAATTAAAAGACTTCAACTCATTGCGCGTCCCTTACTTTTAAGAGCCAAATTGCTTACATCCGTTTGGGGTCATGCAATACTTCATACATCAAACATAATTAAGATAAGACCATCTGTTTACCACAAACAATCTCCCTATGAGTTAGTTTTTGGCCAAGTTCCTGATATTTCTCACTTTAAGATTTTTGGTTGTGCCGTATATGTTCCCATTGCACCCCCATAGAGATCCAAAATGGGTCCACAAAGAAGAGTAGGCATATATGTTGGTTTTGACTCACCATCTATCATAAGATATCTTGAACCATTAATTGGTGATGTGTTTATCGCTCGTTATACTGATTGTCATTTTGAGGAGTCTGTGTTCCCTCCATTAGGGGGAGATAATGTTTTGCATAAATTAAATTCTGAACTATCATGGAATGCATCAGCATTAAATGTTATTGATCCATGTACTAAACAATATGAATATGAGGTTTTAAGGATCATTCATATGCAAAATATTGCTAATCAAATTCCAGATGCTTTTAATGATTCTAGACTTATTATAAAATCGCATATACCCGCTGTTAATGCTCCGGCCAGGGTTGAAATCTCTGTTCATAAATCAATTCCTGAAGAATTGATTAGTGATTCAAAACAACGCCAGAAGCGTGGTAGATCTATTGGTGCGAAAGTTGGTGTACCACGAAAACGAAAATTGAATGAACCTGCCCCTGAAGTGGCAAATGTTCCTGAAGTAACTATATCAAGTACCCCAGAAGTGGTATCACCTCCTGAAGAGGTTCAAGACCCTGAAGTGGCTATGATAAAACCACCCGAAGTGATATTACCACCAGAAGAGGACACTGCCTTTGAAGTGGCACATGCTTCCATAGAAGCAAAGGTACCTGAAAATTATGAGATCTCAATGAATTATGTACATAACAGGAAATTATTAGATTGTGGGAGTAGTGAGGTTGATGGTGTGTATGCTTTTTCCGTGGCATGTGATATTATTATGAACTCCGATCCTGAATCACAAAGTTTGGATGAATGTCGATAAAGAGGTAATTGATCAAAATGGAAAATTGCAATCCAGAAAGAATTGCAATCCTTGCGCAAGAGAAATGTATTTGGACCTGCAGTCCGAACACCAGCTGGAGTGGTTTCCATTGGAAATAGATGGGTATTTGTATGAAAACGATATAAGAGAAATGAAATTGTAAGATATAAGGCCCGGCTAGTAGCCCAGGGATTCCCTCAAAGGCCTGGATTTGATTACCAGGAAACTTACTCTCCCGTAATGGATGGAGTCACTTTTCGTTTTCTTATGGGTATGGATTGTATGGGAAGATTGGAAACACGACTTATGGATGTTGTGACAGCCTACCTTTATGGATCACTTGATAGTGATATTTATATGAAAATTCCTGAAGGATTAAAGTTAGAGAAAACTAAGCCTCGACATTTATACTTAGTTAAACTACAACGATCATTATATGGCTTGAAATAATCAGGTCGTATGTGGTACAACAGGCTTAGTGAATATTTATTGAATGATGGGTATATAAATAATCAAGTGTGTCCATGTGTGTTTATCAAAAGGTCACAATCTGGTTTTGTTATTATTGTTGTATATGTGGATGATTTGAATATTGTAGGTACTTCTGAGGATATTATTAATGCTGCTAACTATTTGAAAAATGAGTTTGAAATGAAAGATCTTGAAAGACAAGATTTTGTTTAGGTATACAGGTGGATCACTTATCTTCAAGCATATTTATTCATCAGTCAACCTATACAGAAAAGGTTCTTGATCAGTTCTACATGGACAAAGCTCATTCACTAACTACACCAATGGTTGTTCGTTCACTAGAAGTTGAGAAGGATCCTTTTCGTCCTAGAAAAGAAGATGAAGATGCACTTGGGCCTGATATTGTATTTGTTGTGAACCTTTTGGCGAGATTCAGTTCTGATCTAACTAAAAGGCATTGGGATGGGATCAAACATATATTCAGATATCTTCATGAGACAATTGATCTTGGGCTATGCTTTCCAAATAGTTCAAAATCGAAACTAATTGGATATGTGGATGCGGGGTACATGTCAGACCCTCATTTTGGGCGATCTCAAATTGGTTATCTATTTACATATTGCGGCACTGCTATATCTTGGAAGTCTACAAAATAGACTATGGCGGCAACTTCATCTAACCATGCAGAGTTACTTGCAATTCATGAATCAAGCAGAGAATGTATTTGGTTACGGTCTATCATACAACATATTCGAGAATCATGCGGTTTATCAAATATTTCAGACAGTCCAACAGTTTTGTTCGAAGACAACTCAACTTGCATCAAGCAAATAAAGGAAGTCTATATCAAAGGAGATCGAACGAAGCACATCTTGCCAAAATTCTTCTGCACTCATGAGCTACAAGAGAATGGGGACATTGACGTCCAACAAATTTGTTCATGTGATAATCTAGCAGATTTACTTACAAAATCACTACCTACATCAACATTTGAAAAGCTGCGAAGTAATATTGGCATGCGAAGATTAAGAAAAATGTTACACCAAGATGGAAAATTGTGAGATGTTTTATTCAGGGGGAGACTGTACAATTTTTCCATCGTCAAGGTTTTTATCCCAATGAGTTTTTCCTTGCAAGGTTTTAACGAGACAGTCAATCTTTGTAATAACCCACATTGACAATCAAGGGGAGGTGTTGTAATATATTTTTGAATTATGATTGTCAATGTAAACAGTTGAAGTATCAAAGCCACCTTCTAGATTTGTTAAAGTCCCAACACACGGGGTGGTAATTTCTATACACGTACTGTAATAAATGTGTACAAACTCGGTAGTTTCTTTTCACATGGAGACGGTGCGTAGTGCTTTTGCACTATAAATAGCACTGTTCATTCTTTGTCAAGGAGATGTGCAGATAACAAATACAAGCAATAATTCTCTCATTTTTCATTACATAGTTATTATCTTTACTTTCTTTATACGAGTCACTTAGTGCAACATATACTTATTATTTAAATATTTATAACAAAATAAACTTATTGAGTAGGGGATCTAGTAACAGTGTGTCTTATCTATGTGATAAGTTTCATTGTCTTATCTATGTGATAAGTTTATAATTTTTTTGTCTTGAGTTTCATTTGTTCAAACATGAATTCATCTGTTAGTAGTGTGGAGGAAATGTACGCCAGACTAGCTTTGGAGGAAGAGGATAATGAGGGGGTAACAGTGGGGGACGGAGAACAACAACCAGTGAGGCCACTTACACACTGGTGGGGAAATTCCTTACAGAGAAGATCGTAAATTTTAATGCAATGAGAAATGTGCTTGCATCATTATGGAGACCAAGGGAGGGGATGGAAGTCCATGATTTAGGGGGTATAGTTACTCGTTCGTGTTTTATCATGTTCTGGATATGAGGAAAGTCTTGGAAGGAGGTCCTTGGACTTTTGAACAAAGTCTACTGGTGTATCGACCAGTAAAGGATAATGAAGATCCTCATATGCAAAAATTGAATGAGATGGATATCTGGATACAAGTGTATGATCTTCCTAAATGATGCATATCGGACACAGTGCTACAGAGTATAGGGAATTTTGTTGGTAAGTTTGTTAAGTCGGATCCTGCAAATATTGATGGGGTGTGGAAATCGTTTGTACGAATCAGAGTAACAATGGCCATCGATAAACCGTTAAAAAGAAGGATGAAAATTAAACGAGAGGGGGGAAGTTGGAGTTGGGTCAATTTCAAGTATGAGAGATTGAGCACTTTCTGTTTCGTGTATGGTATGTTGGGTCATTCAGAGAGAGACTGTGCTATTGTGTATGCAAATTCGGAGAAGGAGTTTGAAAGAGCCTATGGTGTTTGGTTAATAGCACCCAATCGAAATGTAGCTAGTAAAAATGTGGGAGCAAGGTGGTTACGTAATGGGCCTGATGGTGGAGGTGCATGGATGTCAACTGGTGGTGGATCTAGCTCAACGACGGCCATGCCTGGTGGGAAGATGGTAAGTGCGAATTTCATGGAAGTTGATGGAACGGTGAGAGAGATTACATGAAGGGATGGAGGAATTCAAATTGTGGAGAAAAATCAGGGGGAGTTGGTTGTGGATAATGATAATTTGAATCAAAGGAAATTGATAACGGATAATATGATGCATGGAAAGGAAATAAGTATTGTGGATGCTAAAAGGAAACGTGTGGAAAATATTGAAATTGCGGATCTGACGGAAGAGAAATTCAAATTAGCACATGGGCTGGATTTAATGAATGGGCCAAAAAACGGATTAGAGGCGGGACCTGTGGAGCAGGCCCGCCGAGCCAAATGAGTTTACTAGCTTGGAACTATCGTGGGCTGGCCAACCCACGTACAGTTAGATTTCTAAAAGAAATCACTCATCAAATAAGGCCAAGTTTGGTTTTCTTAAGTGAAACTTTGGTTAAAAAGAATAAAATAGAGGACGTATGTAAGAAATTAAATTTTGCTGGGTATTGGGCTGTTGATGTGAATGGTCATAGTGGTGGGTTAGCGTTGCTGTGGAAGAATGAAGGAGGGGTGCAAATTATTGGTGAGGGTCAATTATATTGATTTTGAAGTCGAAAATGATCAAGTAGGAAGATGGAGGTATACGCGATTCTATGGTTGTTCGGAAAGAGGTAGAAGAAGGGAATCGTGGAATTTTTTATGGGGTTTAGCTAATGTTTCAAGGTTGCCTTGGTGTGTAATAGGAGGTTTTAATGACTTAATGTATAGTGATGAAAACGTGGAGGAAATGAGCATCCAAGATCGTTAATGGAAGGGTTTGGGCAAACGATAAGTGAATGTGGTTTAAGGGACCTTGGGTTTGAAAGGGAAAAGTTTACTTGGGAACGGTTTTGTGGAACAAATAGATGGGTTCAAGAACGATTAGATAGGGGATTTGCAAGTCAAACTTGGTGTGAGCTTTTTCCTTCTGTTGTAGTTAAAGTTTAGGATGTCTCTACTTCGGATCATCTTCCATTGCATTTAAGTCTTAATAAGCAAGTGTTTGTACCAAGGACAAGGTGATTTAGGTTTGAAAATGTTTGGTTGCGTGAAGAAAAATGTATGAATCTGGTTAAAAGTTCATGGGAGAGTGTAGCACAGCAGGATATTATGGGGAAGATTCAATTTTGTTGTCTAAAACTTGAAGAATGGGGAGGAGGGGAGTCTCAGAAATATCGAGATAAGATTAAGGAATCTAGATACAGGTTAAAGAAGTTTAGATCTCGGAGGGACAATCAAGGTGTTCGAACCTATAATGAAGTGAGGTGGGAGTATCTTAATTTACTGGAGAAGCAAGAATGTTATTGGAGACAGCGTGCAAAGCAATTTTGGTTAAAGGAGGGAGATCGGAATAATCATTTTTTCCACAATTATGCAACAAAAAGAAAAAAGAATAATCAGCTGAAGAGGATTAAGGATACAAATGGAGAGTGGAGGGAGACTGCAGAAGAAATTCAAGAAGTGATTACTGATTATTTCTCACAGAAGGGGAATTATCACAGTATGAAAAAGTGCAAAGAGTGTCTGATGAAGATAATATGAGATTAATGGGGGAAGTCTCTACCGAAGAGGTTAAAGCAGCTGCATTCGCTATGCATCTTGATAAATCTTCGGGTTTGGATGGGCTAAATCCAGTTTTTTTCAAACATTTTGGAATGTGGTGGGTGGTGATGTAGTTAAGGTATGTCAAAAGTTTTTTAGCACTGGTGAATTGCCGGATGGTATAAATCGTGCTCTGGTGTGCTTAATTCCCAAGGTTAAATCACCTCAAGTAATGACAGAATTGCGCCCTATATCGCTTTATAACGTGCTGGTACGTATTTTATCAAAGGTCATGACAAACATGCTGAAACCGTGTTTGAAAACGGTTATATCGGATAAACATAGTGCATTCATTAAGGGTAGATTGTTAACCGGTAATGCTCTCATCGCGTTTGAAATTAATCACTATATGAAGCGAAAGACACAGGGTAAAAATGTTGTAGCTGGGTTGAAAATCGATATATCTAAGGCGTATGATAGACTGGAGTGGCACTTTATTGAGAGTATGTTAAAGAGATTTGGGTTTAGTGAGTTGTGGATTGATCGGGCTATGAGATATATCCGTTCGGTGAAGCATAGTTTTTTACATGATGGAGTAGTTTTGGAGATGTTCAACCTCAACGTGGAGTCCGTCAAGGAGACCCTATTTCTCCGTATATCTTTATTCTTTGTGCTGAAGGATTAACTGCCATTATTCGAAGAAACGAAGAAGTTGGATTGCTACATGGGTGTTCTATAGCTCAAGGTGCTCCTCCTATATCTCATCTCTTATTCGCGGATGATTGTTACCTTTTCTTCGGAGCTACGGGTCCTGAGGCAGTAGTTATGAAGAATATACTTAGGAGATATGAGTGTATATCAGGACAGTCTATAAACTATGAAAAATCTGCTATCACTTTTTCCCCAAATACAACACTGGAGAATAGGGAGTTAGTTTGTCAGCAGTTGGGTGTAGGTGAGGAACAAAAACCTGGAAATTATTTGGGAATGCCAATGAGAGTAGGCTCCAATAAAGTTAGTACTTTTAATTTCGTGCAAGATCGGGTTCAACAAAGACTGCAGGGGTATGGTGACAAGGTGTTATCTAAGGCTGAGAAGGTGACGGTGCTTAAAACGGTGGTACAAGCAATTCTTAATTTCTGGATGAGCTTGTTCTTGATTCCTATGGAGGTCTGTGATGGCATTGAAAGGAGAATGAACGCGTTCTGGTGGTGTAATAAGACTACAGGTAGGGGAATAAGGTGGATGTCATGGGACAAGTTGTGTGTGAGCAAGACAGGTGGTGGGTTGGGATTTAAAAGATTGCGGAATTTTAATGTGTCAATGTTAGCAAAACAGGGCTGGAGGCTTGTTAATAATGTTAATCCATTGGTTACCAGAATTATGCGAGCTAAGTATTTTCCTAATTCTGATTTTCTTGATGCTACGTTAGCAGCTAACCCGAGTTACGTCTGGCGGAGTATAATGGAAGCTCAGGAGATTATTAAGCAAGGATGAAGAAAATGAATAGGGAATGGGCAGAGTACAAGAATTTGGAAGGTGCCATGGCTGCGATGTTTGGTGGATGGTTGTCTGTAGTCTCCTATGTCGGATGATTTAGCTCAAGCGTTAGTACAAGTTCTGATGACAGAAGAGGGACGTACCTGGGATGAAGACATTCTTCGGGATTTATGTAATGAAAGGGATATGAACTTAATTAAACAAGTGCCTATTCCTATTAGATGTCGAAAGGATTCTTGGTTTTGGCTAATGGATGAAAAAGTAGAATTTACTGTTAGGAGTTGCTATCGAAGAATGCAAGGAGAGAATGATTGCACAGAGGCCATGTTTTGGAAAAAATTGTGGTCACTTAATTTGCCAGGTAAGGTGTTAAATTTTTTACGGCGAACGAGCAGAGATGTTTTACCTGTTGCAACAGCTCTAGTAACAAGAAGAGCCAGTATGAGTTTGATGTGTCCGTGGTGCCAGTCAAACAAGAAGGATGCGGTTTATATGTTGTTCGGGTGCATGTTTGCAAAGGATGTGTGGAGAGCATCTGGTTTACTAGAGGTAATCTCAGCAGAGGTAGGTGATAATATATTTGAATTGTTTCGGAATCTGTTCAGGAAGTACAGTAGAGAACAATTCGTCCTAATAGGGTTACTTGGAGTTTATGGAACAGAAGGAACAAGTGGGTGTGGGATCGTGTGAATATGTCAGTTTTTGGGGTTAGAGCATCAGCAATGAACTTGTTGGCTGACTGGAAAAAGGCCAATGAAAGAGAACGTAATAGCAGTGTGCAACTTGAGTTGGGAGTAAGGGTGTGGACTAAACCACCTGCAGAATAGGTTAAAATAAATATCGATGCAGCTTCTGAGTTTAGGATGAATAAGATGGGCATGGGGTGTGTGGTTCGGGATGATGGTGGTAACTTCCTTCATGCTAGGAGCAATGTCACACAACCATGCGTGCAACCTAGAATGGCAGAAGCCATGAGCTTGAGAGAGGCGCTGTTATGGGTTAAGGATTGGAGGAGAACCAAGTGTACTTTCGAGTCCGATTCAAAACTGTTGGTGGATGCTTTAAATGGAGAGCGATCGAGTTCTTATTTTGATACAATAGTTGAAGATTGTATTGAATTACTTAAGCACTATGATGAGGTGCTAGTTAGGTTTGCTTATAGATCTGCGAATAGTGCAGCTCACCTGTTAGCGAAGGCAGCATATTCTATGTCAGATCATCAGGAGTGGTTATATACCACACCTAGTATCACTGATTGTACCATTGCTAATGAGAAATTTTAATGCAAGTGCGTTTATTTCAAAAAAAAAAAAAAAGTAGGGGATCTAGTAAGTGCACGTGAACACATGTCCGATGTGACGATGTCCTTCCTATAATTCTTTTTATGTTTTTCTAACATCAATAATTTAAAAATACATAAAAATATCTCCATGTAAGAGCGTTTTCCTAAAATTTTCTCGATGTATTTAAAAAATATTTTTTTTGGTATGTTTCCTTGTTAAAAAGAATAACCATTTAGTACGAGGTTGATGCCTACAAATTCTTTGTTCTAAAAATTGTTCGATGTTTCAAAAATTATCAATAAATCATCGATTTATCGTTAAAAATATATTACCGATTTGATTTTTAAAATTCGATTTATAGCTATGAAATATTTTTAAATGATATATTATATCATAAATTAGACTAATATATTAAATATTATTAAAATATTAAAATTTAGCCAATTTTTGTTCCGATTTACCATTCCGATAAATTCCCGTTTTACCGATAAATCGCTATTAGGTAACTAAACCGATTTGTTTCGATTTCCGAAATCTACAACCATGCCTATATTTAATGATTATCTACTTTTTCGTGTAGAAATTACAATATTTCATTCAGTTAACATTCACTTTATGTATTTTAAAATTGGGTAATGCTAAACATAGCCCTCAGGGTTATAGTTAAGAATTAATATAAGTGGATAAATGCATTTAATATGTCAATTTTGCACTTAATACATCAATCTTGCACGAATCTCAATATAATTATTTAACAATTTGGGATGTTTTTATTAGTGGAAATTAGTGTGAATGTGGGGGGTCCACTATTATTACTTGAGAAATTCAATTATACTATAAAGGAGCATTGGAAAACCAAAAATAAATTAAATAATTTAGAATAAATGTTGAAAATATGAGAATATTTAATGCTTAACCATAATCCTAAGGGCTATGGTTAGCATTTTCCTTTAAAATTACGTACAAATGTTACACATATTTTTTCAAAAGAAAATTAAAATATTACTCAACTCATTTTTTTTACAATCATGCATTTCAAGGTATATATAAAGTATAGTTGCATAACTTATTTTTAAAATTTTCTTTTTTTAAATAAAATAGTAAATATTAAATTTTATTAAAAAAATAAAATAATTTATAAAACTATGAATCATAAAATGCTTGTCAAATCTTTCTATCCCACATAAGTTATAATTAAGATACTAGTATGATAGTCCGTACAAGACATGAGTCATATTCTATTTTGTAAAATTTATTTTATAAATTGTGATATAGTCGATCATATGTCTTATCAATATGTTTCAAGTATCCCATTTTATCTAAGATAAGTAGTTGGTACGTTCTAATTTCGAAATATTACCGAACTTTAAATCTTGAATAGTACTATTCAATAAATGTAAAAAGAAAAATCGGTAAAAGTGGTAAATAAGAGTTAATATTATTACAACAATAGAGTACCCTTTAGTCTATTTTCCACAATTTTATTTTAAAAGATTATCACGACATGATATGCTATTATGTCTATTTTAAATATTAATAACAGGTATGTAGGAGTAGATAGGTGGATCATTACATAGGTATAACACCCAAGCACACAACCGAATGCATACCAGACTCAATAACTCACCACAGGTCAGTTCAAAAGTGCTAGCAAGTTGGTACATGTTAGTTTGTTGACTTGTATCTATAAAGGTCCCAATCATTCTTATTCTAATCAATTTGGGATGTTACAAACACCCCTCTTATTAGGTCGACGTCCTCGTCGAACCCAGGCAGTGCCTCTACACTTCCGACCGGGTAGAGCTCTGATACCATTTATAACACCCAAACCCACAACTAAATGCATACCGGACCCAACAACCCACCACAGGTCAGTTCAAAAGTGCTAGAAAGTTGGTACACATTTGTTATTGACTTGTATCTATAAAGGCCCCAAACATTCTTATTCTAAACGATGTTGGATGTTACAACAACAATAACTTGAAACCCACAATTCATACCACGACTACTATAACCTGATGATAACGGTCCTAAATTTTAGAAAACTGTCACTACAACCCGGTGACTCGGTCCTTATTCTTATTTTCGTAAACCATGGCATAATTCAGAGTCCCAAGACTATTGATTACACATAACACATATACAATAACACATATCAATTCAAAATAAATAATCACTTAGCCAAAGTTTTAATAATCAAATATACACACATAACACATAGTTTTAAAAATACTAGAAAGAACAATCAGAAACTTAACTCTACATGGAAAAAACAAGAATCCAAATCATCCTAAATTATGTATACAATTTTGACCAGATCTGTATTTAACCTTTTTGACCCTAACGATGTTTTTTTGAAAAACTCAAAGAACGAAAATTGTAGAGTACTAAAAGATCTTTCTGACAAGTTTGGAATCAACGAATTCCGGCTTGCGATGAAATTACTCCGATTTTTAGAAGACAGCTGATTTGTGTGTATAAAAACCCTACGAATTTTGATAATAAAGATGTGGAAGAAGAGTATAATGTATATATAGCGGTACAAAACCCAAACCTACTAATATCCATTTAAAAATCTGATTCCATATTTTAATCTCATTATTCTACTATTCTTTTATTATTACTAATATAAAAATTACGGGACATTACATACTACACTCCTTAAAAAAATTTGGTCCCGAAATTCACAACAATCCTAAACTCCAAAAAGTTCGTGATACATCTATTCATAAAGTCTAGTCTTGAGGATCGCATCCTAGAGAATGTACTAGTCTCATACCTAATTCACTCCGAAGGACAGCCTGCTCTTGATACCACCTGAAACACCCGGACTTTTTGCAGTATTAGAATAAATTTTGTTATTGAATAATGGATTTGTGGAATTGCATCTTCGATTTTATGTTTTTGAATTATTAAGTTTGACCAATGATCGATACTACTTTGACTTTCGTTAAATTTGGATTTATTGAAAAAGAACTGTATTTTATTTTACTTTTGAATTTAGAATTAATAGTCCGAAAAGTCGTGTTGTTACAATTAGTAACAAAAAATATCTTATGATAGCAATGACACAAATTATTTAAATACTAAAAATCAGACAATCAGTTAGTCTGTTAAAACTTACATATATTATAGTGGTAAGAATATTTACTTTTTATACAACCTTAGAATGTGAAAAATCGTTCATCATATCTTAGGTAGTTATATATAATATATCATATTGTTATTGAATATCATTATTTATCAATATAACTAAGACACGTTTAACAATTAAAATTATTTGTTTAGTACATACAACACTATATTATAATTTAGTTATGATTTTATCCATTTATTTAATTAATAAGTGATATAGAGTACAAATCTCAAATATCAACTATTTCTAATTTATCTTTGTAAAGTTACATATGCATTTTTTTTTTGAAACGCAAACGAAATATATTATATAAATTAACAAGTCCACCAGATACAATCAGTCACTACCAGCGATACAACCCACCATACAAACCCATCTTATATCTAACTAATCTACTACTACTTAGCATTAATAGGAGCCCATAAATAAAACACAAGTACTAGACTTATATAACTTCGATAAAACCCTCAAAATCATCAGACCAGCAACCAACGTTGAACTTTAGTTGTTATCCATATGCTCAATCAACTCCTCTTGCATATCATCTTCCCCATTCAAGTCTCCTTCCCAAACCTCCTGGAACTGCTCACCCACCGGCCCTAGCCCCATATCATTGAACCACAATTCACAAATTCTTCCAAATTGAGCCTCGATTATGACTAAATGATCCCAATGCTGAGCTCCATGCCGAGCCAGATACCTTGCTAGCAGGTTGGATTCCTCAAGAATAGCTCGCACCTCCAGCCTAAGATTCTTATCAGCCTTTTTTTGTTCCAATTGATTCACCATGTATCTATGCTCCGGAATCACCCCTTCCATATTAACAAAAGACCACTCCCAATAAGCTGCAGCATTATCCGTTTCAAGTATTAGGTCGTTAAGATTCTCCCAGTAAGCTCTTCTTAACGCCATCAACATCGCATATAGCTCGTTAATCCTTGCCTCCTAGATACCCAGAGAACCCCCAACCATCATGATAATACGTCCCGTATCGTCTCTGAAAATAAAACCAATCCCAGTTCTGTTGCCATTGGGTAGAGGCTGATCTGAGATGAAACCATGAGCATTGATCTTGACTATGCCAAGTGGAGGCATTGTCCATTGAACTCCTGCATCCACATTCATCTTTCAAATTTATATAGCTCCTTAATTCTTTGAGTGTTATTTGCAAAACCTCACCTAAGACATTTGCTTTTATAGCTAATAAGTGACTAATCAGAGAGATGTCTGCACATTTCTCCAAACCACCACAATAATACCTCTGCCTGTTGGTATTCTATTGAATAAAAAACTAATTATTCATAGAATAATTCCCCAGAATCAACAATTTGCCGTTCCAATAAACACTACACCTCAGCCCAATACATTTATCCCAACCTAAACCATACACACATCAACACCATGCAAAAATTATTTTATTTCTCCGCATTCCCTGCTTTGCTAAATTATTAGCTTCATAATTTAGCATTCTATCCACCTTCTTGAAAACTATCTTTGTATGCAGAAATACATCCTTGATCTCCTCATCCAAATTAAGCTGAAATGAGAATTTGAACTTCCTAATTTCCTTTATCAACTCTGTCGAATCAGTGTAAAGAATATTGTGACTGTTTCTCCATTCAATTATGGCTAGATTTTTTATCACAAACATCAGTGCTTCCAATTCACAATGTAACGGGGAGGTAGCAAGCACTGGTCCTGAAAAAATTAGAACCAAGTTTCCATTTGAATTCATTACATATCCTCCGATTCCTGCTTTAATTTCAAATTTCTCATTGATCTTCCAGGCTCCATCAACAAATCCAACAAGTTCTGCATTATTGTTTATCAGATTTTTCTTCCTTAAAATGCTAGATTTCAATACATGACCAATAGGATTTAACTTCCACAAAGAAGAATTGTCAATGAGGTTAATAGCTTGGCACCATAACTGAGACCTGTGAACAATAAGGAATATCAACTCTGATTTTTTTGTTTTCAGATTCTGAAAAACAGCTTGGTTTCTGCATAACCAAATGGTCCACATGGTTGCAGACCATGTTATTTCCCAGGCAGTTCTGATACTAGGACTTCTAGAAATAGTTGTAGAGTGAAGATTCTGACAATCCTGAAGTTTAATGTTCCACCACTAAGACACAAAATTCCAGGCCAAGGAAGCTAATTCGCATTTCCAGAAAAGATGTGTTTGAGTTTCTTCTTCAGCATTACACCATACATAGATTCGAGAAAATTCAGCACTTGATCTGATTCTGCTGGCTAAGAAACTACATGCAAGAAAAGTTTTATGAAAATAGTTCCATAAAAAGATATGAACCTTGGGAGGAACTTTTAGCTTCCAAAAGAACATCAAATTAACCTCCTTATCCAACCTATTCTTGCATAATAGAGCATAACTATTTGATGCAGTATACTCCTTGTTCACTGGCAACCATATTACACAATCCCTTCCAATATTCAGATGAATTTTTGAACAACATTCACCTAATCTATCAACTTGTTCTATTTCCCAATTTCTGAGCTGACTACACCAGAAAACCTCACCATGAAAATGATAACAATCAAACAAGTCTTTAAAAACTTTAACACTAATATGTTTTAAATTAGAGATTTTATAAAGTCTTGGGAAAATAGACATTAGAGTACCTTCATTCAGCCAAAGGTCTTCCCAAAATAACACACTTTCACCATCCTTAATTTGCCATAAGAAACTTTCCAAACCTAGATACTCTTTTAAACCTGAGTTACTTGCAATGTCAACAATTCCTGATACACATTCTGAGACCTTGCTTGACTGGTTAATTATTCCCATAGAATCACCCATCAAGCATTTGTATTTTGCTCTAACCCAACTATTCCACAATTTACCCCTATCTTTAAACCATTTCCAATGCCATTTTCCTAGAAGAGAGATGTTTTTCAGATTAATGTCTGAGAGACCAAGACCTCCATTTATTTTTGGTTGAGTAATCTTCTTCCACCTCAGATAATGCATCTTCTTTTTACTACCTTGATGTCCCAAGAAAAAGTTCCTTCTTATTTTCTCAATCTCTGCACAAACTCCCTTAGGAACCTTAAATAAGTTAAACCAATACACCGGTAGACTATCCAGAGTGGATTTTAAAATAACAAGCCTGCTAGCTTTGTTTAACGACGAACACTTCCAATTAGCCAATTTACTATCAAATTTTTTAATCAGTGGGTTCCAAAACACCTTCCTTCTTGCAGAAACACCCACTGGCGCTCCTAGATATATCAATGGCCAAGAGCCAACTGAGCAACCCAGCAGATTAGCGCCTTCATAAACTAACTCACTATTCTTATCACAAGAGAACAAACTGCTTTTGTGGAAATTTATTTTCAAACCAGATAGTAATTGGAAGCATTGCAGTACACGTTTAACTGCCAAAACTTAGTCAACTGATCCTTCTATAAATATCAAGATTTCGTCCGAAAACTGTAAATGTGTCAACTGCTCTGAATATCCATCTAAAACAATTCCTCTTAACATACCTTTCGAAACTGCTCTCTTGATCATTAAATTCAGCACTTCTGCCACAATGTTGTATAGCAAAGGTGAAAGAGGATCACCTTGTCTCAATCCTTTTTTTGGAGAAAATTCCTTGGATGGAGATCCATTCACGAGAATTGATACCCTCATCGAATCTAAATATGCCTTAATCCAAGCAATCCATTTATCCCCAAAGCCCATCACTTTTAACAAATGCAAATCACTTTTAACAAATGCAAGAGGAAATTCCAATTGACTGAATCAAATGCTTTTTCGAAATCCAGCTTTAGAATCAAATCCTTTCTTTTTGAACTTTTAAGAAAATGAATTGCTTCATTAGCAATCAAGATGCTTTCAGAAGCCTTCCTGCCTTTGATAAATGCAAACTGGTTCATGCCAACAATGTTTCCAATTATCTTCCCTAATCTTAAAGCCAGTACCTTCGTAAAGAACTTTGTCGTACTATTGATCAAACTTATAGGTCTGAAATCAGAGATAAGTTCAGGATTTTTCTTCTTGGGAATGAGCGTGATGAACGAGGAGTTAAAACCTGGAGGAAACGAGAGATATCTAACAAAGTGTTCAAAACAGTTAGAAATACCTCCTTTTAACTAATTCCATATAGCTTTAATACATCCCATATTAAACCCATCAGGGCCTGGAGCCTTGTCATTAGTAGAACTACTAAGTGCACTTTCAATTTCTTCGATGGAGAAGTCCCTCTCCAGCCATTTTGACTCGAGCTTTGAAACTTTCGTAGTCACTAGATCACCAATGCAAAAAACCTTACCATATTTATTTTCAGAAAAAAAAACTTTTAAAGTGTTGCAAAAAAGTATTCTTAAGTTGATTTGGATCACTGATCAATTTTGAACCACAAAGAATTTTGTGAATTGCATTTCTCCTTCTCCTCCTCTGAATAGCTTGATGGAAAAATTTTGAGTTACGATCACCTTTAATTTGCCAATTGAGTCTTGGTTTCTGTCTAAGCATGTCATCTCTGAAATCATACAAGTGTTCTAGCTCCTTCCTATGTACATTTACTGCCTCACTATTACCACAGACTTGATTATCGTTGTCCAAAGACAATTCTAGTTCTTCAATCCTTCTTTCAGTCCTATCCTTAATGTTGACTGCCCAATCCTTAATGATCTTCTTCATCTCCTTCAACACAGCTTGAATATTGTTTTGATCTGTAGAATTTTGCGCCCAGAAATCATCCAACAACCAAGAGAATCCTCCTTTAACCAACAATTATAGATTTTCATTGGTTTTGGCCCCCAATTAACTGCAACCCTTTTCAAAACCAATCTTTTATGATCTGATTTCTTTCTATGAAGAGCCACTAATTTCCATTCCCCTTTACTAAACCATTCTGATGACTAGAACTCTATCCAGTTTGCTCTTCTTATCTTTGGGACCAATCCATGTGAATCTTGAATTTGATAACTCCACATCATGAAGATTCTGTTGTGAAATGAAAGAATTGAAGCAAACAGAGTCCTTCTTTCTATACAAAAAGTTTGCCACCTCATTTTCCCACCTAACACAATTAAAATCACCAACTAGACAGAGGGGTTCATTATTCACCAATGATTTTAAGATACTCAGATTTTCCCACAATAAGATTTCCCCCCGAAATTTGTGTGGTGCATATACGTTAACCACATTGAATCTAACCTTTGAAACATTGCACTCCAATTGTACCCATAGCCAACCATCATCTTGAACTAGCCCTAAACCATGAAAAATTTCCTTATCCCACGATACTACCAATCCACTTGAGTGTCCTTTAGAATCTTGAATAAACCAACCATGGGAGTCTAGATCCCATATTGCATTCTTTAGCCTAGAGTTCCATGAGTCATAAATAGTCTCTTGCAAACACACATTGTTAATCTTATTATCTATAATTGTCTCCCTAATGAAGCGGCAAGCACCCTTACTACCCAAACCTCTTATATTCCATGCTAATATCTTACAATCCATAAATCAATGTTTAGACAAAACTATAAACTATTAACAGACTTAAAATTCTAATAAGAGGACTAAGATCCCCCCTACTCACCATATCCCCAATCACCTTTCTGCTATCAGCAAGATCATTAGCCATCGAGAGTCCCAGATTCTTGGAACATTCCAAAATTGAGTCCATCTCCTGATGCTGGTTACTATGCTTATCCAAATTTTCTTCTGCATTATTGATCAGCTTAAGGTTGGATTTTCCATCCAAATTACGCTTCCTTTCTGAACACCTCTGTATGGTTGAACACTTTCTTTTAATGATCCCACATCCTATTTTCTTTCTGCTGCAACCCAAATCAAATGGATTTTTAATCAACCTAGGTTTTTTCCTTGGCTTACCTCTCCTGCCACCCATATTCATCTTCCATACATTGTTACATAGAGTAACTTGTGAGCTTCTTTGTAAACTTGGGCCTTCATCCTCATTACCCAATTCTACAGAAGATTCAATCGAACTCTCTTGAATCTTTAGACTGTCCTGCTCTAGTTTGCTACCAATATAAACTGGATTGCTAACAATTACTAAAGCATTATTGTTAACATATGTTTTAGACTCTTGAACTCTGGAAGCCAAAGAATCTATAGGACTAATCTCCTTCTCCTTAAATTCACTTTCAGGAATGTCAATCCTTACCTCAGCTTTACAATTTTCTCGCTCCTTGGAGTTACTATGATGAAGTGAAGAATTTTGAGAGTTGTCAGAGTTTTCAAAAGCTTCTTCAGAATTATTAAGATTAACTCTCATAGGCTCTAATTTTTCCAAATGCTCTTCAATACTTTCCACCTCATTGAATTTTATCATAAGATTTTTACCTTTAACCAGAACTTTCAGTTCATCATCTATTTTTTCCATAATCCTAGTCTAGATGCAGATCAATGGGTTAAAAAAAGAATTACTATTATCTCTCTAATAAGACCAGGTCACCCACTCCCCAAGCCTTGCTGTGAAGGCTTTTAAATTTTCTTCCAACCATGCTATCATTTGAAATCCAGTGCACTCAATTCATACCGTTCTAGGAACTATCATGTCTTCATCCTTGAACTTTCCAATTATCGAAAACCATTCCGAGAAGATTTTAAAGTCCAGACCCTTCCAATCATCATCTTTTTCACTTCTAAGCAGAAACTTTCTCTCTGTTAAACCCACAACCTTAACATGATTAATCCCCAGCTCCAAAATCTTTTCTTGTAAATTTTCGGCAGTCTCATTCAACCAAGTAAGACCCACCAAGCTTTGCAGCAACCCAGATTCCACTTCCTCATCTATTACAACCTCAATATATTTAAACATTTTCCTACTACAGTCTTCAAATTAATCTTTGACCCCATTTCTTTTACCTTCTCCTTTATTATCTAGATTGTTCTTTTCTTCCACCTTTCTACCACCTTTATTCGAATTCATTGCTTCCACTTGATCTATGACCCCATTTCTTTTACTTTCACCTTTACTTTCTTGATTGTTTTTTCCATCCACCTTCCTACTTCCTTTATTTATAACCATTGCTCTTCTACTTGCCAATTCACCTTTCTCCTTAGCATTGCTAATAATTAAACCGACATCAGATTCATTTACAACCTTAATAAATCCGATACGTTTCCCATTTCTATCCCTTTTCCTTGGTAAAATGATATCCTTTACTTTGCCACACGTTTTGAAAAATTCCCAAAACCCCTTTGAAGTTGCCTCCAATGGTATATTGACCATGAAAATAGTACAATCATTAGACTCTATCTTCTCTTTATGTTTCTTCCTCTGAACCTTAACCCAATCATCCTTAGTATTCCTTGATTCAATATCTATCTGTGATTTCACAATTTCTGCAAACGATCTATTAGTCGTAAGTACCAATTCTCCTTTACCATTCAAAATCTCTCCCGTACCAACCCTGTCATCTGCTTTTTCCACCTTTAAACTCCTCCAATGAATCTGATTTAAAGCCTCCGTTATTGTTTGCTTATCCCCCAATCTAAATCTTCCCATAATCTCTCCATCCACTATGTCTTTGTTGCCTTCAATAAAATCCCTTAAAATGAGTTCTCCGTTACCCTTCAAAGCAGCCCTCCCAACAGTCCTGTTTAATCGATAATCTCTCCGATCATGATCCTCATTCCTTCTTCTATTTGAAATTTGAAAATCCCCACCTATGTTTGCATGCACACCCTCTCTCCCCTTTTTCTACCTTTCTGTTTAGATTCCTTTAAGTTACATATGCATTTTATCATGTATCAATCATATTAAGGATTTCAATTTTTTACTCAAAAGTTAGTTCAAAACCATTTAATAATTTAAAAGCAGCTTTTTCAAAAACACTTTTAATGATGATGATGATGATAATAATAATAATAAATAATAATAATAATAATAATAACTTGTTCTAGTAAAAGCAAATCCCCGATACTTCTCAACAATAACTTTTACAGGTAACAATTTTGGGTTAAGGCATCAAATTCCAATAAACACATATTAAGTCATTTTAATATAGGTATACTTAATATAAAATTGGATATTAATATCAACTAAATAAGACATAATTTAGATTCAGTGGTTATAAATTTAAATCTATTTGTTTTTAGAGGTCATAAATTTAGTTTCCCTAAAAGGAAATCATGTCGTGTTTCTGTATTTTGCATTTCGTGTACCTTCCGATAGTGGATATTTTCATATTTTAAAAGATGTAAAGTTCGAATATTCCCAATAATATATTAAAATTATATTATATTATAAGTAAATAACAAAATATTAAGAATAATTTATGTTTTATACGAATTATAAGCTAATATATAATAATGAATGGGTTGGTTGTGTCCATACCTGCAAAATAATGAGAGTTTTTGTTTTCGGTTTCTCCCAGTAAATTAATTAAGAAGTCTCTAAAAATAAAGCATGAAGAGGGATCAAACTACAGAACAAAAAAGTCATTGTTTAAATATTATACAGTGAAGTTGGTCAAAATTATTTCTTAAATACATTTTGTAAATAACAAATTTCACAACAATCATTTTCAAAAGCATTTCATAAGAGTTTTAAGCCATGATAAGCCAAACTTTGAAATTACTTTCTTCTTATCACATTATCACAGTTAAAATAATAATTGAGAAGATATATGTGTATCAAATAAATGACAAAGTTCCCTTATAATTTGAAATATTTGGAAAATTGCAGATAACAAAATATCAAACGCATTTTATATTTTTATGTATTTTACTAATTTTTAGTTAGCAGTCAAAATTTAGATAATTAATTAAAATTTTATACAAGTTTAGACAAATTTTTTTAGTATATACACATTAGTTGAAGTGATTTAAATTTGAGATATCACAAAATAGTAAAATTGTTATGTATTTATTGTCTGACTCTTAGAATTTCATAGATAACTCTTAACCTTTCATATATCCCTCTTTAATATAGGCAACCTTTGGCTTTACATTACCCTTGTAACATGCATTTACATGGCCTATATAAAGGTTTGCTTGTACTTTGATGTGATACAACAAATAATGAAATGATCTCCCTATTCTCTATTATCTAGTTCTCTCAAATCTTATCTCTATATTATATATAACACGTTATCAGCACGATTGCGGGAAAATAATCTGGGAAGTACTGCAAGAAATCGTGGAGCTATCCAGAAGGTACGTATAATCTTATTTATTAACATTAATCTATAATATGAGTATTACAAAAGATTTTGATGTTATTTACACGGTAGATTGAATGCAATCTACTGTGTCTTTATAATCAGTCTCCATTTACATGGTAAATTGAATTCAACCTTATATACTGATTGTTTGTTATTATGTCTCTTAGTTTATATAGCAAATAAACTGCATGCAACATGTTTATATTTGCTTACCTTGAAGCTCCTTGAGATCTCTATCTAATTAAAAATAGACAAATCTTAGCTTATAGCAAAATGGATTAATTTCATATGCGTACAAAATTTAATATGCCTAATTATTTAATTCTGCATGATTTTCTTGATGGAATACTGTTATCAAATTATAAGTGTTCATGTCAATATAATGTTTTTGGTAACACATGTTGTATTTATGCTTATTTTATAAATTGACATTGTTTGGAATTATATTTTAGTGATAATGTCGAATCTTACAAAACTCGAGTTCAATGCACTTGATGTCACCGGCAAAAATTATTTGACATGGATTCTTGATGCCGAAATCCATCTTAATGCCATGGGTCTTGGTGACACCATAAAAGAGGGAAATAAAACCTCTGACCAAGATAAAAGCAAAGGCTATGATATTTCTCCGTCATCACCTTGATGAAGGATTGAAAACGGAGTATTTAACTATTAAAGATCCATCAATTCTTTGGAAGGATCTCAAAGAAAGATATGACCACCAAAAAAAACGGTGATACTTCCAAAAGCTCGCTATGATTGGCTACACTTGCGATTGCAAGATTATAAAATTGTGAGCGAGTATAACTCAGCCATGTTTAAAATTACATCTCAATTGAAATTATGTGGCGAGAATATCACCGATAAAGATATGTTGGAAAAAACATATTCCACTTTCCATGCCAATAATATGATCTTGCAACAGCAATATCGTGAACGTGGATTCACAAAATATTCTGAGCTAATTTCTGTATTTCTTCTTGCTGAGCAAAAAAATGAACTTTTGATGAAAAATCATCAAGCCCGTCCAATTGGCTCAACACCATTCCCTGAAGTGAATGCGGTGACTAATAATGAATATAGAGATAATAAGCCATTTGGACTTGGGCGTGGACGTGGTCATAATTTTGGGCATGGTCAAGGTCATAATCATCAAAATTTCACCAACTTTAAAAGGAAGCCTCACCACCAGAAGTGGATAAAAAATGAGGAGAAACCCGAGGGAAGTACGATGATTAAAAGGGGTGAAAGTATTTGTAGTCGTTGTGGAATAAAAGGTCATTGGAGGCGTACATGTCGTACCTCCAAGCACTTTGTTGACCTTTATCAAACCTCTTTGAAAAATATTGAAACTAATTTTGCTGAACAAAATGATCCCTTGGGAATTGCTCATCTTGAAGCACACCTTGGTGGTGCAGATTGATCCTTCGGGTCTCACTCACATGGAAGTTGGTGATTTCTTTGAAGACGTGAATGAAGAGATGGCCAAATTTGTTGATGGCAATAATTAAGCCATATATTAAAACTTTGCTTTATTTAATGAATATTTAAATATTTATGTTTGAACTTTGAATTGGGTGACTTTACTTAAGCTTATGCTATGTAATCCCTTTTATTATGAATGAAATATTTTCTATTTTCCTTGTGAAGAAATATGGCCAGAAGCCTCTCACTAAATGCAAAAGACGAGGAATTATTTTGTTTGGCGGATAGTGCAACAACACATACAATTTTGAAAAATAAAGAATATTTTTCGCATCTCATATTAGCTAAAGCTAATGTAAATACGGCATCAGATATTATTGAAGGCTCCGGAAGAGCAAATATAGTGTTACCTAATGGTACACATTTATTTATTGAAAATGCCATGTTCTCCACCCGATCAAAAAGAAACCTTTTGAGTTTCAAAGATATACGCCATAATGGCTATCATATTGAGACAACAAATGAGAATGACGATGAATATCTCTGTATCACGTCTATAGTCTCTGGGAGGAAAAAAATAATAGAAAAACTCCTATCATATAAATCTGGATTATATTATACCTTTATTAATCCAGTAGAGACACACATGATAATGAGTCAAAAATTAGCAAACCCGAAAAATTTTCTTATGTGGCATGATCGCTTAGGTCATCCGAGTTCAACAATGATGCGAAGAATTATTGAAAATTCAAATGGACATCCTTTAAAGAATAAGATTGTTCCATTGTCCAAAGGTTTTTCTTGTGTTGCTTGCTTTCAAGGAAAACTATTAACAAGACCATCGCATGTTAAAGTTGCGATTAAGTGTCCATCCTTTTTGGAACGAATTCAAGGAGATATATGTGGACCTATTACACCATCAAGTGGACCATTTCAGTACTTTATGGTACTAATAGATGCATCGACACGTTGGTCGCATGTTAGTTTATTGTCCGCTCGTAATGTTGCATTCGCAAGACTTCTTGCCCAAATAATTCGATTAAGGACACAATTCCCAGATCATGCAATCAAGAAAATCCGATTGGATAATGCAGGAGAATTTACTTCTCAGTCTTTTAATGATTATTGCATGTCAATTGGGATTGATGTGGAACATCCGGTTCCGCACACGCATACCCAAAATGGTTTAGCAGAATCTTTTATTAAGAGGCTACAATTGATTGCTAGACCCTTGCTTATGAAAACAAAATTACCAAATACTGCTTGGGGACATGCAATATTACATGTTGCATCACTTGTTCGTTTAAGACCGACTGCTTATCATAAATATTCCCCAATGCAGCTTGTAAATGGTCAAGAACCAAATATTTCTCACTTAAGAGTTTCTGGGTGTGCAGTTTATGTTCCAATATCTCCTTCCCAACGAACAAAAATGGGACCCCAAAGAAGATTAGGGGTATACGTTGGGTTTGACTCTCCCTCAATTATAAAATATTTGGAGCCCATGACTGGTGATTTATTTAAGGCAAGATTTACCGATTGTTAGTTTGATGAGACAGTTTTTCCTGCATTAGGGGGAGATAAGTCAAAATTTGAAAAAGAAAGACAAGGAATTTTATATAATGCAGCATCTCTGTCTCATTATGATCCTCGCACAAATCAATGTGAACTTGAAGTTCAAAAGATTATCCACCTACAAGAGGTTGCAAATAAATTTCCTGATTCATTTACTGATGTCAAGACAGTGACGAAGCACATATACCGGATGTCAACGTTCCTTGTAAAATAAAACTTCCTGATGAAGAAAATAAAAGCATGCTAGCAAATGAGTCTAAAGCACGCCAGAAGCGTGGTAGACCTATTGGATCCAAAGATAAAAATCCTAGAAAATCAAGGAAACTTGATAAACAAGCTGGTACATCAAATGACATCATTCCAAATGAAATAGAATTGATCACTGAAGAGACGTCTTCAAAGGATGATCAAACACCTGAAATTGAGGACAATGAAGAGATCTCGATAAATTATATCATTTCAAGAAAAAGGTGGAATAGAAAAGAAATTGTCATGGATGAAATATTTGCATATGCAGCTGCTGTTGACATTTCTGAAGAAATCGAGGATCATGAACCTAGATCGATCTATGAATGTAAAAGAAGAAATGATTGGCCAAAATGGAAAGATGCTATTGAGGCAGAATTGAAATCACTTGAAAAACGTCATGTTTTTGGACCGATTGTCCAAACACCTGCAGGTGTGAAACCCGTTGGATATAGATGGGTATTTGTGCGCAAAAGAAATGAGAAAAATGAAGTTGTAAGATATAAGGCACGCCTTGTTGCACAAGGCTTCTCACAAAAACCGGGAATTGATTATGAAGAGACTTATTCCCCGGTAATGGATGCAACAACATTCAGATTCTTATTAAGTTTATCAATTTTAGAATGGCTCCGAATGAATTTGATGGATGTTGTGATTGCCTACTTATATGGGTCACTTGATAATGACATTTACATGAAAATCCCCGATGGATTAAAAATGTCTGAAGCATGTAGTTCAAGACCCCGAGAAATTTATTCAATTAAATTACAAAGATCATTGTATGGGTTGAAACAATCAGGTCGAATGTGGTATAATCGCCTTAGCGAGTACCTTTTGAAAAATGGATATGTTAATAATGTAATTTGTCCATGTGTTTTTATTAAAAGGACAAAAACGGGGTTTAATATAATTGCGGTTTATGTTGATGATCTAAACATCATAGGGACCCCATATGAGCTTAATGAAACGATTGAATATTTGAAAAGAGAATTTGAAATGAAAGACTTGGGCTAAACAAAACTATGCCTTGGTTTTCAAGTTGAACATCTATCCAAATGAATTTTTGTCCACCAGTCTTCATATATTGAAAAGATCCTTAAGCGATTTATTATGGATAAAACATATCCTATGAGTACACCTATGGTTGTTCGCTCACTTGAAAAGAAAAAGGATCCATTCCATCCAAAAGAAGAGGGAGAAGAACTTCTTGGTCCCGAAGTACCATATCTTAGTGCCATTGGTGCACTAATGTACCTTGCCAATTGTACATGACCTGATATTGCTTTTTCTGTTAATTTATTGGCAAGGCATAGTTCTGCTTCAACTCGAAGACATTGGACTGGTGTAAAACAAATTTTTAGATATCTTCGAGGTACAATGGATATGGGTTTGTTTTATTCTAAAGACTCAAAAGTAGAATTAGTTGGTTATGCAGATGCAGGTTATCGATCTGATCCCCACAAAGGTAGATCACAAACAGGTTATGTATTCACATATGGTGATGCCGCAATATCTTGACTCGAAAAGGTTACATTAAAGGTGATAGGACGAAGCATATTGATCCAAAGTTTTTCTTCACTCATGAGCTTCAGCAAAGAGGAGAAATTGATGTCTATCAGATTCGCTCATGTGAAAATCTAGCAAATTTGTTCACAAAGTCACTTCCTACATCATCTTTCGAGAAATTAGTACACAAGATTGGAATGCGTAGATTTCGAGATATATATTGATATTAATAGTCATGTTGCAATGAGGGGGAGACATATACGATACACTCTTTTTCATTAGTACAACACATGTACTCTTTTTCCTTCACTAGGGTTTTTCCCACAGGGTTTTTCCTAGTAAGGTTTTAACGAGGCATGATGTTTGTACGAGTCATCCAAGGGGGAGTGTTATGTATTTATTGTCTGACTCTTAGAATTTCATAGATAACTCTTAACCTTTCATATATCCCTCTTTAATATAGCCAACCTTTGGCTTTACATTACCCTTGTAACATGCATTTACATGGCCTATATAAAGGTTTGCTTGTACTTTGATGTGATACAACAAATAATGAAATGATCTCCCCCTTCTCTATTATCTAGTTCTCTCAAATCTTATCTCTATTATTTTATATATAACGAAAATATAATTCATCTACATTTCATACTTCATAGTTTCGTCATCCCTAAGACTGTACCTTAAACAATCAAAAACATGATATCAAACAATTTTTTTTTAATTTTCATCAAAACTCTTTTGAAATAAATTATAACATAAATAATTAATTTTATTAATCCCGCGTAACGGGCAAGAAATCCTAGTATCAAAAAATATATAATTTTTTATATATAGTTATATAGTTATATTTAATATATATAAATTTTTATCATAAAAATTATGTTCGTATTATAGTGGCTATTTTTAAGAGGATGTATTCAATTCAGATTTTAACGGATTATTAGTAATCCATGGATTTTGGTAGATTGTTGTTGATTTATATTTTACGTAGATTCCATATAGAATTGGTAGAGTTCATGCAGGATCGACGTAAAGTTCGTTGAATCTACGTAGAATTGAGCTTAAATCTAGGGCTGAGCATTCGGTCGGTTCGGTCCAGAACCGGACCGAACCGAATAAACCGAAAACCGAAATGTCATTTTTTCTGGACCGAACCGGACCGAAGTTTAATCATGGACCGAACCGGACCGAACCGAAATAATTCGGTTCGATTCGGTCCAGACCGAAAAAACCGAATTTTTTTAAAAAAAAAACCCTATATTATAAATAAAGCTAAAAATTCATGATTCATCACAAAAATAATAATCAATTAATCATCACTATTTCACCAACATAGATATAATTAGAATTTAAAAATTAGATAATATAATTATATTTTATAAGATATATATAAAATGTATATAACATAAATATAAAAATTAAAGTATATATTATTCGGACTATTCGGTCTATTCGGTCCGGACCGGAATATTTTTCAAAGAACCGAACCGAACCGATTTTTATTTCGGTCTATTCGGTCCAGACCGAATAAACCGAATTTTCAAAAAATTAGAACCGAACCGAATTTGCACGGTTCGGTTCGGTTTTTCGGTTTCGGTTCGATTTTGCTCAGCCCTACTTAAATCCACCAAAATCTCACGAATTTTGGTGAGATTTCAAAAAATAAAAAATACACTGTGAAATCCAACAAAATTCACGAATTTTTAAAATCCTTCAAAGTAAATAAGGTTTTGAATACCACCAGATTTTAATAGATTGTTTATAATCCATATTTAATACCTCTATATTTTAAAATATTATTTGAAATTTGGAATGAATATCCCCAAACTTTAAAATCTGAATTGAATACCATCAAATTTTAAAGGATTGTTTAATTCTTTATTGAATACACCCAAATTTTAATGGATTTTTTAAAATCCTGACTGAATACCCTCAAAATTTTGAAATCCAAAAAAATCCTATTTGAATACACCCCCTAAGATTATCAAAATTCTTGATTTGTAATGAGAGTATTATTCCAACTAATAATTTATGTAAATTGTATAAAATCATTTTTATATAAAAATTCTTAAAATACCTATTAATTTTTTATATAATAAAAATTTATTTATTTATTTTTAATACTTAAAGATATAAATTTATTAATCACATGAATCGCGATTAAGCTGGCTACTACCATTTGGAAAATCTTATTTTTCAGAAATAAGTTATTTATTCTTGAAAAAGTTATAAAATATGTACTTTTTTTTCTGAAGTAATTAACTTATTTTTGCAAGATAACGAATATTAAACTCCTCATACACATTTTTTTCTAAAAAAAGTATGTAAATACGAAATTTTTTCCGAAATAAATAACTTATAAGTTAGGGACAAACTGTGCCATTATAATACATGGAATGGTTGTGAGAGTTTTTGTTGTCGGTTTCTCCCATTAGGAGCATTCACAATCCTTCATCTATCCCCATCCCCAAAAACTTACTTAAAATAATAAATTTCCAAACAAAAATAGTAAATCCCCAAAATTATCAAAAATGTTCTACATTCCATTCCCCATTTTTCATCCCCATATCCCCATATTATTTTTTTATTACTTCTTTCTCTCACTTCTCTTCACAATTTTAACCACCATCTATTATTTTATCATTTCTCACTCTTCTAACATAATAAACTTGTATAAATTATGAGATGGGGGATGAATAATAAGCCCCCATATTTTGGGACTCATTTGTTAACCCCTAAAACTTTCCCCAAAATAGGAAATCGGATGTAGGTCGATTTTTATGCTAAAACTAGTATTTTCTTCAAATTATGGGGATGGGGGAAGGAACGGGAGTCGGTTGTGAATGCTCTAAAGTAATCAAGTTTGTTTGATTTCTTGTGTAGTCAATCCGGGATTAAAATGCATCAAAAAATATTCTTAACCAAACAAGCTGAAGTCAAACTTAATCATATTTTAACAATTAAAAATTAATTATAATTTATTTTTTTTATTAATATGAAAAATAATGTTTTAATGATACGTAATAGTACCAAATTTAATTATCACTAAATTCATGATTCATTCCTTACAACTACATAATTATACAAGTTCATTTATTTTAAATTTTTTTTAGCTTCACATCGGTTTAATTTTTTACAACTACGTAATTACACAATATTTATTTGTTTTATTTTTTTTAATTTTATCTCGGATTCGATTCTCCATAATTACTTAATTACATAATATTTATTTATTAATATTAACTAATTTATAGCCCGTACATTATTTTTCTAATTTACTTTTAATATATTATATATATTATTATAAATATTATTTTTAATATGTTAGAAAAATTTAACCTTTGACCTTTGTATATAAATAATTTTTAGTATTAAATCTAAATTAATATGTTGTTGGCGGTAATCAAACCTTCAACCTTTTTATATAACATTTTGTAATTAATTTTAAACTAAAATGTTATTGGTGGTATTCAAATCTTGAATATCTATATATAACAATTTTTAATATTGTATCCAAAGATTATCATCTATTTAAATTATAGATCTAACAGTTATTAATGAAAAAGTAACAAAAAATGAGAGTCATTATATATATATATATATATATATATATATATATATATATATATATATTAATATTTTAATTTCAATTGATGTTCATTCAAAGTTCATGTTTGTTATTCCCTCCGTCCCACCAGGATGTTACATCCACAGAGACAAATATATATATATATATATATATATATATATATATATATATATATATATATATATATATATATATATATATAGTAGATTTGAGAAAGTGGACGAAATTAGTGGGTGTAATAGTATTTTATATTATTAAATGTTTACTATTTTTGGAATGTAAAGAAATAGATGAGACAGCCCAAAATAGTAACAGTAAAGAAATGGGTGGGACGGAGGGAGTACAAATTATCGACTTGTAAGACGACTAAAAACAGGTTTAGAGCAAGTCCAATAGCTCCCTAGTTGATTCCTAAAAATATAATAAAATAATGGTTGCTAGTGATTTAGGAAACTTGTTTTGTACATCAACTCCAACAACATTCCCTGTATTCATTCTTTGTCATTATTATAATATAAAATTTGAAACAAACTAGAAACGAGGGAGTGACAAGTAAGAAGAAATGGAGGGAAATGATTTTATTAGTAATAAAAAAAAGTTAGGGATGACTAGTGGTTCTTCAACAATAGAGAATGACTAAGGGTTCCTAGTATTTTAGGAAATCACTATCACATTATTGGAGTGCTATTTTGGAATAAATTTCCTAAATTTTAACTTAGAAACCATAATAGGGAAGGTGTTCGACTTGCTCTTAGTCGGCAACCTACAAGATACGTTCGTTGGACCGGTTTTGATCACAGACCCCAAGGAACAGCAAGAGTATTATTCTTTTGCAATATGCTCTACTGCAAAGTGCAAACTGCTGCATTTCAGTATAACAGATATGAAAAAGCGTAATTATAAGGGATTAATTATTTGAATTGCATGTGGAGACCACGGGCGTGAGTAACAAACAAACAACAACTTGTGGCTCCATTTTATTGTCATTTTCCCACACTATTACCGGACAACGGTTCCATGCTACTACCTTGCAACTGGATAAGTAGTAGAACTTTATCAGCTGTTTTCCGTTCATATACGGTTGTTAATTAAGACTTAAGAGTAGCTGTCATTTCGTGTATTTTTATGTTGTGTATTTTGTATTTTCATATACTCGTAATTAAAATTAAAATTGATCTGAAATCATTTCGTGTACTTATATCTAAAATTGAACTCGATATATTTCGTTTACTTTCAACACGAAAATACATGAAAAGTACATTAAATTTACCTGTACTTTTTGTTTACACGAAACGACCCGAAATAACACAAAATGATTATAACTTTTTGTATACTTTCGTGTTGACACGAAACGACCTGAAATAACACGAAATGATTATATCCGAATACACGAAATATACACGTAATACTACTGAAAATGTAAAATGAGTGATTAAAAATACACGAAATACTAATGAATACGTAAAATAAAATAATATATAATATTTATTATGATATATAAAAAAATAAAAACTAAATATAACATTTCATGTACTTTCTTGAACCAAAAATGAAAATTCATATCCGACACTAAATATTTTCGTGTAACTTCGTGTTTGTGTACTTTCGTGTTTTGTTTTGTGTACCAAAAATCAAAACCCAAAATCATATTTTTCATGTCGTGTTCACGTGTCACGTGTTAAATTCCCAGGCCTAATTAAGAATAATGCTAAATATTCCGAAAAAAATCTTAAAAACATTCCCAAACGATACATGACATTGTTTTATTTGTGGAATTTATGTTAATGCACGAGGATCCCATCCCATTTATTAAACTATAACTAATTATATAAGAGGATAGGGAACCTGAGATGTATCTCAGGTAAATTACCTGAGATATATGGGATTTGAATGTAAAAATAGGATGGGTATTTTAGTAAATTCAGAGATTTTTAATTAGCCCTGCGGGCCCAGCAAAATTTAAAGGATATTTTGCATATATCTTAGGAAAAGTTCCTTGAGATATATCTCAGGGTCCTTTTTCTCATTATATAATGACAACTCAACATTTGAGAGCGATTTTGTGTATGATATTGAAAGCTCTAGCATTTCTCTTTTAATTAATGATTTAAAGAATTTAGTCTTTCTGTTTTCTATTAAATGAAATGGTACTTTTTATATTCCAAATTTTCTTCAATAAGTGTTGGTCAGTTAAATGTGTTTTCCTCGATAAAATAGTATCATAAACTAACAACAGTTAAATTTTGAAGTAAAAAATGTGACAATTTAATTTTTAAAAGTAGTAGTATCAAAATTTAAGATTCGAATCTCATTATTAACATGATATAATATTTTTAATTTTATTGATACAAAGAAAAATATCTGGTTCTATCTTCCAAAAAAAACGGTTCGAAATCTTATATCATTATATTTATATTCATATTGGAGTGTCTTCAACAATTTACTTTATTTCCAATTGGAAATAAATATTAAAATATAAATAATAGAATGGCATATATAAAAAATTACAAAAATATGATAATAGAAAAACAATACATGACATAAGTGTGTATATTAATGTGCGTGTATGTTGAAATGTCACTGTAACCATTTAAAAAGGAAAAGAAGAAGTGTCACCGTAATTTTCAACAAAAATATTAGTCCAAAATTACTTTGTTAGGGTGAGTGAAACTTGAAAGTATTGGTAGATAGAAAAACGTATTGAGAAATATTTTCTTTGGAGGGCAAATCAAGCGAAATAAAATAGGTATTTTATATATTTATATCTATTGGAAGGAAATTTGATATTCTTATTCAATTTCCAACTAAAATTACATTAAATTTTCTTAAGAGAAGAGTTGAAGACAGCACCTTCAACTCAGGACATGGTGGTCTGAGTTGAATCCTTTTTTTTAAGTAGGTGGCATCTTTTTACATGCTCCCGTGTTCTTTTGAGAAAGGAAAGCAAGTGAAAAGGAAAGAAATTAATATAATTTATATTTATGTTTGTGTTCTCGAGTTTTTTTTAGGAGCGAAAATGAGTAAAAGATAAAACAAATTTTGCTTACTTTCATCCCAAAATTAGGATGAAAAGGAAAACAAGTGAAAATAACTTAATTAAAAACATTTGATATTACAAATATATCCTTATCATTTAAATGAAACATTTTATATCTAATGATAGAATTGTAATTTGACAATCATTTACATGCTTTCCTTCCTATTCGGGAACACGTGAATGAAAGTAGTTTCACTTCTTTTTTGTTTACGCTCTATCCAATTCGGAAGCAAATTGATGAAATATATTTCAGTTGCATTACTTTACTTTTACTTTAAATTACATTACTTTCCCTCCCTAAAAAACTGGGGAGCAAGGCGTTGCTACATACACTAGAATGATACTGAGGACGGTCCTGAAAAAGTCAAAATTGAGAGACGGTAGATAAATCTAAATTATTGAACTTAATTTTCTTTCATAAACAAAAAAATATAATTAAAATTTATTAATAAAACAACGATCATATCGTATGTAAAATAATTTTATTATTTTATTAATTATAACACAACTTACATTTTTGAATGCAAAAATATCCATCAAATTTACATAATCAAGTTTCTTAACCATATCATTTTTTATAGATAACATAACTTAACCATTTAAATTTACTTCATACATGGTTGAACAAAATTAATATTTAATCGGTTTTTCGTCACATTCTTTTCTGATTACCCAAAAAGTATTAATGCACTTTACACAAAAAAGTATATTAATATATTAATACTAAATAATAATATTAAACAAAAACAATAAAAATAATAATAATAAATATTAAAGTATTATTATAGAAATATTATAAGTAAAATATTCACAAAAATTGTTAATTGAGAAACAAAACTATAGGAGGAGTAGTTTTCTGACACAAAGAAAGAAGAAAAATATAAATATATGAACCTAAAATGCAAATGCCGTGTTTGATGAGATTTGTTTTTAATTTCTCTTCCCCAAATTTCAGTCTCTCTCACTCACACTTTTACACTTTCTCTCTTCTACTATTACATTACACCACCTCTCTCTCCTTCTCACTTCTCCCCCAATTCTCAATCTGTAATAAACTTCCATTTATTCAGAATGAATAAGCTTTCTCTTCCTTTAAACTTTTTAACCCATTTCACTCTCACAAACCCTTAAATCTTTTCAAAAGTTTCATCTTTTTTTTATACCCTATATTATACTATTATTTGTTTATCATTTTATCCAAGTTTCTTTATTTTGACAAGCTATTTCTATTTTCTTGAAAAACCCATAAAAAAAAGAAAATTCAACTTCTTGTTTACTTGTAGTTCAAATCTAGTAAAGGTAACTTGTTTGTTTGTAGTTGTTCTTGTCCTCGGAGCTCCTCACTGCTAGCCTTTAAATTTGTCGAAAAAATTGAATCTTGGAACTTTTGGGAAGTGTTTGAGGTACATCTAAGTGCTGCTGTCTGTAGAGTATATTTGTATGTATACATGTGTGTATGTGTGGGTGAGTGTGTGTTTGGAATTAAATTTTGTATTTTTGTTAGAAATCTTAAGATGGGCTGTTCACATTTTTGTATCAGATCTTGTTGTTAATTTACCAGATTTACATGCTTGTGGCCAACTTTTAAGCTACTTATTTTGGAATTTTAGAATATATTAGATTTGTAAAAGTCTCCTAATAATTGGCATATGCATACTTGAATTCGGGTTTATTTTGGGATGGAGAATTGTTATATTTGTGTTTGTGAAACAGATGGGTAGATTTCTTGTGTTATGGTGTTCTATTTGTATATTATCTTATGCTTTAATCTTGCTTAGTGTTACCCAAAGTTAACACCTCCATTAGAAATGTTGAGATTCAAAATAACAACTTTTATAATGATAATTTTCTGGAGAAACTTCTGGGGTTAGGAATTTCATTTTGTTAGGTAGGAACTTAAGGTATGTTTTATACTTTTATGTCTTCCACCCATTTGAGACAAAAATTGTTTTTTCTTCGGAGCATAATCTCCCAATCAATGTATCAGTATCACAGATATTCAAATTTGTTAATTCGTCCTGTATCTTTTTTAATTAAATTCTTTAATCTAATTATGTAGGCATTTCATAACACTTTTGAGTTCTGATGTAATCTTTTCTTGCAGGTGAAATACCTTTAGTTTAGGCAATACACACAAACAAACATTTCAACTGCACGGAAACGACAATTATTACTGTGGCTGTAATATATAAGGCTTGAGGGAGATATGTCTGCTTGCATTTAGCTGAAATGAAGACCGTATGTATTCTTATAGCTTTATTGTCCTTTAGTTCATATTTCGATCAAAATTTATGCATCTGACGTCTGTATAGAATAACTTGTGTTTATCTCAGTCTAAAAGAGAATTATATATGTTTTATATAAATTTTAATCTTATCCATTGATTATTGCCTGGAGAAAGAAAATAATTCTGGTTGTGTAGAATGACTAACTATAGAGGAACTAGCTTATAGCCCGTGCAAAGCAAGGTTACCTTTAATTTTTCATAATTTACTTATAGTGTAGTAGAATATAAAAAATGTTAATTTTAATATGTTGTTGGATTACTTTTAATTTTTTTTTATTTGCTTGTACTGTAGAATAATATTATAAATGTTAATATTAATATATTATGTTATTGGGAGGATTCGAGCCTTAGACCTTTGTATATAATAATTTTAAGTATTAAATCTAAATTAATATGTTGGCGAGAATCGAACCTTCAACCTTTCTATATAACATCTTTTAGTATTAATTTTTAATTAAAATGTTGTTGGCGGGATTCGAACTTTAGACCTATGTATATAACAACTATTAGCATTATATCTAACAATCATTATATATTTAAGTTGAAGATCTAACGGTTGTAAATGAAAGGTGATAACCAAAAATGATGGGGATAACAAAAAAAAGAGGTTAACCAAACTACAAAATATTCCCCTTTTTGCTTATTATAATAGTATACTAGCTTATAGCCCATGCAAAGCACGGGTTACTTTTAACTTTTTTTAATTTATTTATAGTGTAATTTCATAATATTATAAATATTTCACCTTTTATATAACAACTTTTAGTAAATTAATATGTTGTTGGCGGGAATCGAACATTCAACCTTTCTATGTAACATCTTTTAGTATTAATTTTAAATTAAAATGTTGTTGACGGGATTCGAACCTTAGACCTATGTATATAACTACTTTTATAACAACTTTTAGTATTGTATCCTACGATCATCATCTATTTGAGCTACCGATCTAACGGTTGTGAATGAAAGGGATAACCAAAACCAAACTACAAAATATACCCCCTTTTACTTATTATAGTATAGTATAGATATATAGTATAGTATAGATAGATAGTATAGATAGTATAGATTAGTTGCTAATGAGTTCCGAATATTGATTGTCCAAATCATTCAGCTTTTCTTGTCCGGAATGCTGATTGCATGAAAATTATGCAGGATTCACATAACACATCAGAGATACAACACTCAACTCATGTTTCACATGATTCTCAAAGTGACCAACAGAATAATGCAGTGGAAGCTCCCGTAGCGGATTCTGGCTCAGTATCCATATCAAGTAATGACAACAGGAGAGTTTCTCGCGAGGATATCGAACTTGTAAGACTATTTGTTGTTCTCTTAAAGTGCGCTCATTGTATTCCATACGATTCTTATCTAATCGTTCATGGTACTTGGTTGTAGGTTCAAAATTTGATCGAACGTTGTCTGCAGTTATATATGAACCGTGAAGAGGTGGTGAAGACACTATTGAATCGTGCAAGGATAGATCCTGGATTTACGACTCTGGGTATGAATTTTTAATATGTAAAGAATCTGTTTACTCATTAATATCATTTTATCTTTCGATGCTTGTAATCTTGTATTTTCATGGTTAGTTCCCCCCTTTCAGTGGTTATTATATAGAGCAATTCCCTCACAAGTATATATCTATCGTCTTTTTTCCATTTATATACTTTGATAAATTATAATGAAGTCAGAATAAGATTTTGCTTACATTGATGTTGGTCATTTTCATAAGCCTTTAATATCATATTACCTGCTCAGCGTTTTTTAGCTAATTATATTGTTTTGCAACATAGTATGGCAAAAGTTGGAAGAAGAAAATGCCGACTTTTTCAGGGCTTATTATATAAGGCTTAAACTAAAGAAACAGATTATATTGTTCAACCATTTACTGGACCATCAATATCATCTGATGAAGTACAATCCTGTTCCACCACAAGTTCCATTGGCTCCGATTCAGAATGGTATTCATCCCATGCCAGGTAAAAGCTTACTCCATGACATAATTGGTCATGGGATAATCATTTATATATGGAAGTCTTTTACATCCTGCTTTAATTTGCACTGCTTCTCCTTGGTGGCGGAGGCTAGGAGACAAATATGGACATGATATTCCTGTCAACGTATATTTCTAGTTTTAACATTACTAGCTGCAAGCGCCTTTTGGTTCGTTTGCTCCTCTAATCTGTTTGGACTCTTATTCTCAATTTTATTTGATCGTTGTTAGGTCAAACTTGCATGTACACTTGCTTATAGCCTACAGTTTAGTCAATTTAAACTTCATTATAAGTTTTTGGCTGAGAATACCTTTGTTACCTGGAGTGTTTGATTTTGCATCATGCCCGTGTCAGCCATGACAGGACATGGGTGTGGATATAGGATCTGATCTGGATACTTTTTGCTAAAACAGGACACTTCACCCTATTGTAGTCTAGTCCAAAATGTATTCTAAGGCTTTTCTAGACAACTTATATATGTTTCTCTATTATTCTTTTAATTGAATCATTAATATTCATACATAGTACAGTGATAGATAATAAGCTTAGGATGTACATAAATTTTAGGATATATATATAATTCGATGTGCTTTGCAAGCAGAGTCCCTTGCAGGCTTGTATACAACATTCGGGTCCCATTCTAGATCCATATCCAAGAATCCTAGATTTTAAAATTAAGAAAAGGATGTTGGGTTGTACTTGTCCAACTTCCACACCAATGTGTAACATACAGTAGGATTCCTTTCTAAGCAAAGCGCAAATACCAAGTTATACTATTGATTACTGAAGCTGCCTTTTTTTAACTAAACTTCTAGTGTAAACCTTTGAAAGTGCATCCAGTTCCTTTGTTGAGAAGTCAATAATATCGGGAGGGGTTTAAATGAGACGAAAATTTTAAATTATGTTATATTCTCGTCCATTTCGTAAACTGGGGGGGGGGGGGGAGGCATTTGTCTGTAGGTAGCTATTTTTATTGGATGACCTTATGTCCTCAAATACCATTACTTTTTACTCATTTTGTCACTTGTTTTCAGTACAGTTAACAATTTACCCATGGGATACCCCGTTCTACAGCAACATCCAGTTCCTGCTACAGGTCAGCCTCATCTTGACTCTATGGGAATGTCTACCTGTCATGTGGTCAACGGGGTACCCGCACCTGGAAATTTCCATCCGATGCGGATGAATTCTGGTAACGAGTGAGTGTCCTTTTTCCATAATTTTCTTTGGTTCCCTTGTTTTCTATTCAGTTTTTCCAACAGAAATATTGATGCATTTCAATCTCATATGACTAATAAAATTTAGGTAATTTGTATGAATCCATATATATCAATCAATCTGGTGTAATATTTACCGCTTAGCTATTAAAGTGTGTAAGACATAATTTCTGGTTTTATCATTTATGTCAGTCTTAAAACTCAAATAAATAATACTTTACTCTAGTCATAAGAGTTTGGTTTCTTAGCAAAAAGCTCTTGAAACTTAACTTTATGTGACATACGCCTTGTCTACAGACATTAGAGACATACTAACATAAAGTTTCAAATATACATTGGCGGGATTCCTAATTAGATCAAATACTATCCTGATACTACTGTTAGTTGTAACTTTATCATAAGGATCCTTCTAAAGAAGTTTGTCAAATTATTGTTAGTGAAATAGTTATTAATTAATGTTTTTGTTTTATAGCTGTATCTCTGAATATCCGTAAAGTCAATATTATTCCCTAGTATGTGTGTGTCTAGATTAGCAGAAGTAAAATTATAATATGACAATTTATATTGAGGAAAGTCATGTCATGATCTAGTAGGTGATGGAGTCAATCCTAGTCTCACATAATCAATTGATATCTATGCTGTCACTTCTCAGTGACCATATGTAATTGGCTAAAAGAAAAAGGACATTATATTGTTCAACATGCCGTCCAAGAATATCTGCTAATTGTTTCTTTCTATATATTGAAGCATGGTGTTGGACAACAGTGCTGCTGATATGACACCAGGTATTCCACCTGGAAGTGCCATGTCATCCATGTCGGAAATGGCTGTAAGTCCGACTTCAGTAGCATCCAGTGGGCATTTTCCCTTCACAGCCTCAGAAATACCAGGAATGGGAGTAGATACATCAGCACTTGATAGCGCATTTACGTCGGACGTGGCAAGTTCAGTAGGATTGCAACTTGCACAAGATAATGGGGCAGGAAATTCTAGAGACTCCCTAAGATCTTTGGCTCAGATTCCTTGGAGTTTTAGCCTTTCGGACCTAACAGCAGATTTGTCAAACTTAGGAGGTAATTTGTGAATCAGCTATTTCCTCACATAACTTATATGATTCCAAGAGATTTGATTGTCATTTTGGTTCAGGCCTAACTGCTTTCTTGATTATATTACTTTGAGAGTTTGAGGCAGTCCATTCCACCTTCTCTCAGGAGACAATCAGCATGAAATAAAATTAAGCATGTGTCTGCATGCAAGTACAGTTGATCCATGTTCTAATTAGATACCCTGTAGCATGCCCTTTGAGATAGGCATGCAATTGGGTCAGCTCTTTGGAAAATCCATACAAGCTCTTTTGCATCATAAAAGCACCAACATTCGTCCCCCCCCCCCCCCCTTTTGCCAAGTACATTTTACCTTAAATTTGGTATTATATGTGGCAGATCTAGGAGCACTTGGGAATTATCCGGGTTCCCCTTTCTTGCCATCTGATTCAGATATTTTGCTTGATTCTCCTGAGCAAGATGACATAGGTAAACCTAAATTTCCTTTTTCTTTGCTTGAATACTTATTCAAATACAACAAAGTGGTGCTAAATTGAATTCTTATCGGACTCCCTGCTGGTGCCACTAATGTAGACACTCTTTGGCTTCCTCCTGACCAAATGATAAAAATTATTAATTATGATTATTATTTTTCATTCCATGCCTTTATGGTTCTTTTTGGAACTGCTTAGACTGACATCATAGCTTGAATTTTAATCTGTAGAGGAGTTCTTCGTTGACCCTGGCCCACCAGCGCAATCTGATGAAGAGAAGTCTTAGTTAGTTTGGATGAGTTCTATCCATTTCTTCCAAGCAGATAGAATAGGCAATAGGGTAAACCTTGATGTACAATAAAAGGTAAAAGAAGGAACTCAAGTGTTTAGTTCTTTTACTATTTATCTCTTATACAATTAGAGATTATGTGAACTACTGCACTATGAGATAGTGTAGTTTGATTATTGTTTTAAGAATATCCCTCGTATCACAAATTTGTTTTTGAGGAATTTTTTCACTCAATTGGACATTGTAGAACCTTGCTGAATCAAAAGTTCAAGATTGATATTAATTTCTGTTGATATATACATATATGACGCCAATTTGTATATTTTGATGGATGTCCAAAAACAATGTCAGACAGTTCAAGAGTATTCCAACTTCTGTGATGCCAGTGAGCATACCATACAAATGTCTGGTACATATGGAGGATGCATTTGTGCCGTGTATCACTGAATCATGCATGCATAATTACAAAATGAGACGAGCTGTTGCAAATTTATGAGCGTATTACATATTGATAAAGCTTCTTCCAAATGGATTCAGTTGAATAAATTTCGCACATATGTACACACCATCAATGGCATACTCACCATCAATGGCACTTCACCCTATTGTAGTCTAGTCCAAAATGTATTCTAAGGCTTTTCTAGACAAGTTATATATGTTTCTCTATTATTCTTTTAATTGAATCATTAATATTCATACATAGTACAGTGATAGATAATAATCTTAGGATGTACATAAATTTTAGGATATATATATAATTCGATGTGCTTTGCAAGCAGAGTCCCTTGCAGGCTTGTATACAACATTCGGGTCCCATTCTAGATCCATATCCAAGAATCCTAGATTTTAAAATTAAGAAAAGGATGTTGGGTTGTACTTGTGTCCAACTTCCACACCAATGTGTAACATACAGTAGGATTCCTTTCTAAGCAAAGCGCAAATACCAAGTTATACTATTGATTACTGAAGCTGCCTTTTTTTAACTAAACTTCTAGTGTAAACCTTTGAAAGTGCATCCAGTTCCTTTGTTGAGAAGTCAATAATATCGGGAGGGGTTTAAATGAGAGGAAAATTTTAAATTATGTTATATTCTCGTCCATTTCGTAAACTGGGGGGGGGGGGGGGGGGAGGCATTTGTCTGTAGGTAGCTATTTTTATTAGATGACCTTATGTCCTCAAATACCATTACTTTTTACTCATTTTGTCACTTGTTTTCAGTACAGTTAACAATTTACCCATGGGATACCCCGTTCTACAGCAACATCCAGTTCCTGCTACAGGTCAGCCTCATCTTGACTCTATGGGAATGTCTACCTGTCATGTGGTCAACGGGGTACCCGCACCTGGAAATTTCCATCCGATGCGGATGAATTCTGGTAACGAGTGAGTGTCCTTTTTCCATAATTTTCTTTGGTTCCCTTGTTTTCTATTCAGTTTTTCCAACAGAAATATTGATGCATTTCAATCATATATCAATAATAAAATTTAGGTAATTTGTATGAATCCATATATATCAATCAATCTGGTGTAATATTTACCGCTTAGCTATTAAAGTGTGTAAGACATAAGTTCTGGTTTTATCATTTATGTCAGTCTTAAAACTCAAATAAATAATACTTTACTCTAGTCATAAGAGTTTGGTTTCTTAGCAAAAAGCTCTTGAAACTTATCTTTATGTGACATACGCCTTGTCTACAGACATTAGAGACATACTAACATAAAGTTTCAAATATACATTGGCGGGATTCCTAATTAGATCAAATACTATCCTGATACTACTGTTAGTTGTAACTTTATCATAAGGATCCTTCTAAAGAAGTTTGTCAAGTTATTGTTAGTGAAATAGTTATTAATTAATGTTTTTGTTTTATGGCTGTATCTCTGAATATCCGTAAAGTCAATATTATTCCCTAGTATGTGTGTGTCTAGATTAGCAGAAGTAAAATTATAATATGACAATTTATATTGAGGAAAGTCATGATCTAGTAGGTGATGGAGTCAATCCTAGTCTCACATAATCAATTGATATCTATGCTGTCACTTCTCAGTGACCGTATGTAATTGGCTAAAAGAAAAAGGACATTATATTGTTCAACATGCCGTCCAAGAATATCTGCTAATTGTTTGTTTCTATATATTGAAGCATGGTGTTGGACAACAGTGCTGCTGATATGACACCAGGTATTCCACCTGGAAGTGCCATGTCATCCATGTCGGAAATGGCTGTAAGTCCGACTTCAGTAGCATCCAGTGGGCATTTTCCCTTCACAGCCTCAGAAATACCAGGAATGGGAGTAGATACATCAGCACTTGATAGCGCATTTACGTCGGACGTGGCAAGTTCAGTAGGATTGCAACTTGCACAAGATAATGGGGCAGGAAATTCTAGAGACTCCCTAAGATCTTTGGCTCAGATTCCTTGGAGTTTTAGCCTTTCGGACCTAACAGCAGATTTGTCAAACTTAGGAGGTAATTTGTGAATCAGCTATTTCCTCACATAACTTATATGATTCCAAGAAATTTGATTATCATTTTGGTTCAGGCCTAACTGCTTTCTTGATTATATTACTTTGAGAGTTTGAGGCAGTCCATTCCACCTTCTCTCAGGAGACAATCAGCATGAAATAAAACTAAGCATGTGTCTGCATGCAAGTACAGTTGATCCAAGTTCTAATTAGATACCCTATAGCATGCCCTTTGAGATAGGCATGCAATTGGGTCAGCTCTTTGGAAAATCCATACAAGCTCCCCCCCCCCCTTTTTGCCAAGTACATTTTACCTTAAATTTGGTATTATATGTGGCAGATCTAGGAGCACTTGGGAATTATCCGGGTTCCCCTTTCTTGCCATCTGATTCAGATATTTTGCTTGATTCTCCTGAGCAAGATGACATAGGTAAACCCAAATTTCCTTTTTCTTTGCTTGAATACTTATTCAAATACAACAAAGTGGTGCTAAATTGAATTCTTATCGGACTCCCTGCTGGTGCCACCAATGTAGACACTCTTTGGCTTCCTCCTGACAAAATGATAAAAATTATTAATTATGATTATTATTTTTCATTCCATGCCTTTATGGTTCTTTTTGGAACTGCTTAGACTGACATCATAGCTTGAATTTTAATCTGTAGAGGAGTTCTTCGTTGACCCTGGCCCACCAGCGCAATCTGATGAAGAGAAGTCTTAGTTAGTTTGGATGAGTTCTATCCATTTCTTCCAAGCAGATAGAATAGGCAATAGGGTAAACCTTGATGTACAATAAAAGGTAAAAGAAGGAACTCAAGTGTTTAGTTCTTTTACTATTTATCTCTTATACAATTAGAGATTATGTGAACTACTGCACTATGAGATAGTGTAGTTTGATTATTGTTTTAAGAATATCCCTCGTATCACAAATTTGTTTTTGAGGAATTTTTTCACTCAATTGGACATTGTAGAACCTTGCTGAATCAAAAGTTCAAGATTGATATTAATTTCTGTTGATATATACATATATGACGCCAATTTGTATATTTTGATGGATGTCCAAAAACAATGTCAGACAGTTCAAGAGTATTCCAACTTCTGTGATGCCAGTGAGCATACCATACAAATGTCTGGTACATATGGAGGATGCATTTGTGCCGTGTATCACTGAATTATACATGCATAATTACAAAATGAGACGAGCTGTTGCAAATTTATGAGCGTATGGCCGTATACATATTGATAAAGCTTCTTCCAAATGGATTCAGTTGAATAAATTTCGCACATATGTACACACCATCAATGGCATACTGCAGAGAGTAACCTAAACAAGCATGTACGTATATGCTGACATATTTATACATGCCATGCCAGCTTCTTATACTTTGGGATATTAATTTTGGGACAAAATTAGTAGACAAGCATGTATCTCTAATTATATTCCTTCCCAGCAGATGCAACATATATATTGCCTCCACCATTCACCTCCAGTTCTGTTCCTTCCACAGCCTAAGAATTAACGTGAGCAGGTGAAGGTGAATTCCTGCAAACTGGACAAGTTCCTTTCCTTCTAAGCCATTCATCAATGCACTCTGAATGGAAGCAATGTTGGCACTCAGGAATGCACTTTAATGTTTCATTGGCATGGTAATCAGACAAACATATCGGACAAGTTATATCGTTAGGCCCGGCTGGAAGTCTCCGGCTTTCACCGATAACTACTTTAGTGTATGATTCGATTGTGCTTTCGTCGAGGCCTTGTGAATCATTCACAGATTGCAACGCCAATTCAGCATCTTGACGATTAACATCAGGTCCCCTTGTGAAGCATATGAAGAAGGCTATGACGCTGGAGGTTATAATTGCAGGCACGGTTATGCACAACGCTATGATCCTGAAAACATGGAGTGCACCTGAAAAATGAGACAGTATGATGAATTGCGGCTCTTGTAACATTTGTTTCCTAGAGGTCATTTTAGCATTCTGCTGACTTGCAAAATGTGATATCAACAACAAACTTCAAAGCTCGATATTTAACGACACCTTTATGTAGTTCTTGCAACTGTGAGCTTTAAACATACCACCATATTTTAGGTAATAGGCAATCGTAGACAAAGACACCAAGTAAGAAACACGAAAGTACTAGTTCATTCATATAATGCAGAATAATGTATTTGTCAGCAGGAACGATTTAAATTATTGTAAGGGGGATAAATTATGAATTACTACTAATTAGGATATTCCATTTCAGTTATTCTCACTGAGGAATGAAATTTCTTGGCGATTTAACGATAAAAGAATAATTAGAGATTGCAGCGGATACATCAAATTACATCACTTTTGTAATGTTCAACGCCTCTTGGTCAAGTTGAGATTGTTAATCTTTAATCAAAACCGTAAAGCTGGTTATGCTGAAGCCGTACATGAACTAAAAACAATATATTTAGTGTAGTCAATTAAATTAATTCATTAATCTAATACAAATGTTAGTGTCGCTTGTGCTGTGTAGGTTTGACATTTAGCATCAACAATAATATCTTGACTTGAACAATCATTCCAAGAATTTTTCTTCGAACAAATTTACTAGTAAACAAACAAAAAAGAAATTATCATCGTTTTCTTGAAAATGGCATCAGGTTCAATATAAACATAATACAGGGAATGGTGTATCGAACGCATGCATACATAAACATTTTAGAGCTAAGGAAAATGATGATTACCTGTTTTAGGTTCATGGGTACAAGCAGGCTGTCCGTTTGTAGTGTTTCTGATTCTACACAAACCTCCATTTTCTTCACAACGATCACAATTAGGTATACTCCATTTTAACTCGAGATTATCACTGAGATCAGATGAAAGTTCATCATCATATCGCGGTGGTCGAGAAACTGGAATAAGAGGACTAAGAAATACCTTGCATGTGGTCAGCGAGTTGACGAGACTCATTGAAGAAGTTGCCACAATTGTACTTGTGGAATTACTTAGGCAAGTTATGGTAGTGAAACGAGATGTCTCGAACTCTGGCGGACAACTGAGGAGGGTATAGTTTTTATAGTAAGCAGCCTTGAAAGGTGAACCTGTGAGATTGAGATCCAGAAGCCTTTTTGGAAGGCATTTGTATGGATCATCGAGTTCTATAACTTGTTTGCCGTAGTTGATACTTTTGACGAGAAAATCCCCAGAATAAGGAAGATTTAGAACAGTTTTACGCTGCCTGTTACAATGAATATTGAAGCCGGGGTAACCACAGGTTTGAGGTTGCTGAGGTGACAACTGGAAGGGAAATCGAATCGGAACTTCATAGTAGTCACATGCAGAAACTTTGCAATTATATGCAGAATAAGTACCAGGAATTAAGAGCAAAAGAATGAGGAACAATATTACGATATCCATATGTTCAAATGAAAAGTTTCTGCTATGGGTTCTCTACTTAAGGTATACTCATGTTATGACTTTAAATAAAACAAATGCAGGTATCTAAAGTCAAAGGTTCATAAAAGAAGGTTTCGCTATTATTCAATACAAGCCACATTAATAAAATACAAACCATCCATAGACGACCAGGATGTGTAGTTAAAAGCTATTGAGAAACAAATAAATATACCACCGCCAATACAGCAAAACCAAATTGCAGATATACACTTCAATTCTGGATTGTGCTGTGCACTAGTTATATGCTCCAGTTAGAAGATCATATCAGGAAAGATATGATGTGCACTAGTAAATAAGTTTCATGCCTGTAATATAGACTGGAAAACACACATACTATCCGTTAACCAGAGAAAATTGCTTGCTAAATTGCTTGCTCTTGGAGCAAGTATTGCTAATTCAATTATATTTAGCATTAAGTTGACCTGTTTCTGTTTATAAACAAACTGATATACTTGTAAACATCAAATCTAGAGTGTATAAAACGAAAGAGTATTCTATCTGATTCCCAACATAGGGGATTTGCTGTATTTTGTGGAATTTGAGTCTAGTTAGATTAGCTGCTGTGAGATTCGAATTGAAATTACTTCTCCATCAGCTCCAGCTCTCATCACATGGTACTTTATGTGGAGTCCTGTTATTAAGAAAGAAAATGGAGTAGGCAATGTAGATTATATAGGCACTATGATCAAAGGTAGTTTATCAGATATATTAAAGGCAAGATCAGTGTACCTTCATTATCTTGTAAGTTGGTGTTCACTGCAACTGCATGGAGAGTGATCATAGCTTTTGGCTGGCAGTCATTTGGTTTCCCGACCCAGGATTTGAGATTGAAGAGCTCTGTAGTAATAGGTCAGTATGGACATTAGGAAGTGATTACCTATTTCACCAATGTTACAATGCAGATATTAAGATATCTCTGTTTCACCATGGTTTAAACACCAGACAGCACAAGTTTTAAACAGATTATAAACGTTTATTAGGTTCTTCACTTTTATTTGATGTACAAGTTCTTGCTACGAATCTTAAATTTTGATGGGATTGTTCAGCCTACATTTTCTTCACAGGAAGGACACGTTGACCACTACCATTTACCTAATTAAATCCAATTGGAGATGCTTTCAGTAAAAGTTATATTTTTGCTCTAAGTTAGACTTTCACAGAAGCAGAATCTGCTCAGAAGCTAACACCATTAACCTAAACAAATCAAAATAGAGTGTTTAAAATCATGGTAAGAGTCCCTGTATCTAAATAACTCGTGCCTTTTTTTAAAGGGTTGGAGCCAAATTAAAAAAGTTTAAATAATCTATCTGAATGCTTTTATAGGTCAGACAAGCATGCATCAGAAAGTTACCAGAAGTTGTGGCATCCTTCAGATGCTTAATGTCAAAAATGCCACCTGAAGCTCCCTCTGTATGCTTTGGGATGTCATGGTGACCTATCTGCTCATAATCCCAGCTACCATCTTGGTATCCCTCACTGAGGAACAGTTCTATATGCCTCGCATCCACAATCTGCATCGTTCCTAAAAATGTGATATGTAAGTCAAAATCAGGACCATCATGAGTCTTGTACTTTGACATGTGACCATAGATAATCACAATGATAAAAAGACATATCCACTAAAATCATACTCAATCAACATACATCATATAGTCAGCAAACAACTAGTTATTTCATATGAAGAATTGTAAGTGGTTGCAATTGATATTATGGACCTCTTGACTACTTTGTACCAGATATCAGTCAAGCATATGATATCCACACCCATGTTTCTAATCTTACACCCAGATCACCAGTCTTACCCATTCAAAGAAGTTCCTTTCTTTTAAAATTTATGTGCACATATATACTTTCTTACCATCACACGTGTTCTGATCGCAGACAGGACATCGAACAAGCTGCAAATCTGAGAACGATTTACAGACTTTAAGTTACATATGCCATCATAAGAGTAACATATGGTGTGTGTGTGTGTCTGTGTTTACACAACAAAAGGGATATTTCAAACTACCAAAAAAAGGGGATAATTCAGTAAAAGAGTACCGGCTATCCAGATTCCATTCTTAATATTGCTCAATACACAAGAACCCAGTGACTGCAACATTTTCTCTAGTTTCTCAGTTCTTACAAGTCTAGAGGGATAGACCAGCTTCTCGGTCAGAAATGCCTCTGACGAGTCAAAGAAGAATGCTCCAATTCGCATCCAGTCTAAGTTGTTCATTGAGACAAAACAAGTCAAATAGAATGTCAGGATGTGCACTAACAAGACAAGCTGTATAAAATCTGCTATCAGCCATAAAACAAAGGATGTAATGTGCATAGGCTACCCATCACAAAATAAAAAATTTCTTTTGTTGATTTGGAGTGACTGCAACTAAATGATGTTTGAATCTCTCAGGAACTGTTATGTAGTGTTTACATCTATTGCCTTGTTTGTGGGCTGCTTATGTCAAATTTGATCGCGGGTTTATGCCCTGCCATTTTTTTGATCTTTAGATAACATAGATAGAGACTAGCAGAAGAAATGGAACTGTAATTCATGTAGGATAGGCAAACATGGTCATAACGAAACTATACACTAATGCACAAAGGGGTTTATGTATCAATCAACCATCAGAAAACCAATTGTCTCATTTACTATTTCATCCTTAGATTTGAAGTTTCAAAACTTGACAGGCATCCACATACAGGAGGTGATCTTAATAATCTATGTACTTCTTTTGACTCCTTTTTGGCCAATTGACAATCTACGCCAACTTCTGTGGTAGAAGCATGTATATACTTTCCGCTGATCTTGTAAAAAAAAATACTTACTTCAACTTTTAGGAAACCTTACTCTGATCTTTACTCTTTACTGTATTATGGCAGCGAAAAAGGGGTAGATCTCATGTTCTTTTAAAAGAGTCGAAATTTCAGGTTTCTGAAAACATGCTCAACACAAAATGAACAGCCAGATATAACCAAAATAGTAAAGGTTAAAATATATTAGGAATTCACCGATATGTTTTTCCTGCTGGCGGAACATGAAACTGTGACTTCCATCTGCAAAGAAGTATTCAGTTCATAAGCGCACGCACATCACTTTAGTGTCAAACAATGTTGCATTACAAAAGTAATCTATGGAATCTTACCAAAAGCTGCGGCATAAAGTTTAATCCACTGGAAAGCTACCTTCCTAGGGTCAGGAACTTGAAGATCACGTAAACATGCATACTTCCATACGCATTCCTCCATCATAATGCGCTTGAACCAATGACATGTTACTGCCAGCATGACCAGAGATTTCCCATCCAAGTACTTTGCAATCTCTATCCACAAATCTTCTTCATAGCTTATTTTGTACGACATAAGTTGTATCAGATATATACAGCAGTCAAAAAATAACAGACACTTTGTTGAAAGTGAAGCTAAATAATAAGTTGAAATTATTTCCATATATTTCACATCATGCTGAACAATCAGTAAATGCACAAGAAGATGAACCATATATCCACTAAAATGTAACTAAATGAGATGAACTAAAGAAAACTAAATTTACAGAGGAGATGAATTCAAATCTGTATTCCATATTTTCCGAGATTCATAACAGATGCCTAAATTGGAACGAGCTAACAAAACTGAAATTCGTACAAGCACTTCAATTCTGAAGCTGAGATCATCTTAACAACAAAATCGAAGATCGTATACTCGAAGCATTTAAATCCTTCTAAAACATGACCAAAGCATAGCTTTAAATATCAGTACATCAAGTTAGTATACTCTGTTCGACGTAGCTACAAATCAAAATCAAGCTTGTTAAAACAGTGACTGAAACAGATCATGATTACTCACACATCTTCACCGATGGATCCAAATTTCAAAAACAAAACAAAACAGCAATTACACAACGTAATCCAATCAATTACTAATATCAGAAAATCAGCTATAAATTAACTTTAGATAGTCACGCAGCTAGTTCATATACAAATTGAGCTTAAATATCAAATCAAACAGCAACAATCCAGTCAGTTTAACATCAATAATCAGTTACTGTATATTGATTAACGCGTCGTAATAATACCGATCCGTGGATCTGAATTCAAATAACAGATTAACGCCATAAACTGAGCTCTAGGCTCTAGCAAGCTATAACAGTAGTGAAATAGATTAATTATACTCAAATTCACACCGCAAACAACATCAACACACAATCACACACATACTAATTCTAGTCGATATCTCGAATCGAGATTATGCAGATCGAGTAAGTTAAATTAAGCTTCGTAATCGAGCATCAAAGTCGAAATGAACAAAAATGAGTGGATATATAAATATAGAGAAACAGAGAGATGAATATAAATACCAAGGGAGAAAGGATCGAGAAGAGCGAGAAGAGGAGCGAGGAGAGACGCAGCAACAGATCGATCTCCCTCTTCGAAGTCGTTTTCCCATTTTTTTGAGATCCTTTTTTGTAACAATAATTCAATTTTTCAAAATGATAGTTGTGTGTGAACTTTGGGTATTTATAGACGCGGGAGCGCCATTTTCATTTTTTTAATTTTGTTTGAAATTTGAATTTGTCGACTAGTACTCTTTTTGGTGCAGTAGAATTGGTTAGTTTCATTCCCCTTCATTTTGTATGTTACAATTTTTTTTTTTTTTTGAATAAAAGACAAATTTCATTACTCAGAAATGTCATACAAAAGAGACTCCAACAACAAGCTTGGAGGAGTCGTAAACACCACTTGACAATTTAGAGAACAGGGTAATTTAGCTGCTAAATGAGCGACCCTATTCGCTTGTCTTTTAATAAAAGATACTGAATAACCTGGTCTTAAGTTCACAATTCTGCTGCAGGTACTCAAAATATTACCAACCTCCAGGATATTATCATGAGAATTTTGAATAGCACGAATGGTGAGGAGGGAGTCAGACTCAATAATCACATTGTCATGGGGCAAAGATAATAACCACTACAATCCTTCTAAAACAGCAAGAGCTTCAGCCTCAAAAACAGAACCAACCATAGGCCTACATACTGTCTTACCAATTACAAACTCACCCTCTTGGTCTCGAAGAATTAAGCCCATAGAGAAAGAGTTATCACCTACCCGAACTGCAGCATCAACATTGAGCTTAAAGCTTCCCCTTTCAGGTCTACACCATCTGCTAGGCACATGATTTTCAGCACTTGCATTGTTGCAGGTTTGAGCAAGACGTTTGTTTCTAACTTCCTTCCAGTTAGCAACAAATTTCGAACTCCAATCCATAGCCACATTAGCTGTAACCGTCTTGTTTTCCCACACTTTCTGATTTCTGAAAAACCAAACCCCCCATAAGACTTTGACTATACAAGACACCTCATCAGCCTGTCCTGAATTTAGTCTAGATAACAACCAAACGGAGACATCCTCCTCTGTCCCCGGATCATAATGCCTATTATAGAGGTCCCAGCAAGCATGAGCAAACGGACACACAAAGAACAAATGGCGGAGGTCTTCAACATCAGACAAGCACATTGGACAATTTAGCGACAATTGAACACCTTTGGAATGCAATCTGTTTTTGACAGGGATGTTATTGCGACAGAAACGCCAGAGAAAGATTTTAATCTTGTGAGGCAAATCAAGTTTCCACAGTTTACTCCACCCAATTGACTGCACCACAGCACCCGTACCTACGTTACCCTCATGCCAAAGTTGATAGCCCGATTTAACCGAATACTTGCCATTTTTCGTTCTTGGCCAGGCTAGATGATCTGCAGCTGGGAGGGGTGGGATTCGAGTTGCCAAGATTAACTCTGCATCCTCCCTCGAAAATATGTTGTTAACTTTACCTTCATCCCATCTTCTTTCACCCTGCATAAACAGATTTGCCACCACCATAGAGTTGTCGTTGTAGTCCTTAGTTTGATCCACTTTAAACCCATCCTTACCACTAAGCCATGGATCCTGAGTGCATTTAATCAAGGTTCCATCCCCCAAAACCCATCTATACCCTTGCAAGACTTCATCTCTCGCTGTAACAATCCCTTGCCAAATGAAACTAGATCCAGGAGCCACTCTAGTGTGTAAAATATGTGAACTAGGAAAGTACTTAGCTTTGAAAAATCTTGACACCAGAGCTTGAGGGTTCTGAATAAAATTCCAGACATGCTTGGCCATAAGAGCAATATTATACCCATAAAGATTACGAAACGCGAGCCCACCTTGACACTTTGACATACTCAGACCGTTCCAACCAATCCAGTTGATACCTCGCCTGTCCGAGGCCCCTGATTGCCACCAGTATTTGTTCAGCATCACCTCCATGTCGTGACACATGGATTTAGGGAGAAGGAACGAGGACATACAATAAGAAGGGATAGCAGTTGCAACGTTTTTGATTAGCACCGTTTTCCCTGCACGAGAAATTTTTTTGGCTTTCCACCCCTGCAACCGTTTCCACAAACGCTCCTTGATAAAACCAAAAACCCGCTTCTTCGACCTACCTACCAGAGACGGCAGGCCTAAGTACATGCTGTTTTGCAGATCGTTTTCAACACCCAGGATAGAAGAAATCTCCGTCTGCTTGTCCAGTCTAATATTCGAACTAAAAGTGATACCTGACTTCAAGTAATTTATTGCCTGCCCGGAACAGTTTGCATAGTTGTCTAAGATATTCTTCACTGCTATAGCTTCATGATCAGTCGCACGAAAAACAGAAAAGAATCATCGGCAAACAGAAGGTGTGATATAACAGGAGCTGAAGTGCTAACCTTAATTCCATGAATTACTCCTTCAGAAACAGCCTTAGAGAGCGCCATAGAGAGCCCCTCCACACAGAAAAGGAACAGATATGGAGAGAGCGGGTCTCCCTGTCTTATTCGTCGTGATGGAATAATTGGACCAATTGATACGCCATTAAAACAGAAATCATATGAGACTGAGGTCACACACATCATCATCCATCTTACCCATTGCGTACAGAAACCCATCACTTGCATCTTCTCTTTTAAATATCCCCAAGCAACTCTGTCATAAGCTTTTGAAATATCAAGTTTTAGAGCCACATCACCCTCATTCCCTCGATTCGTCTTCTTCATGTGATGAATAAGCTCGAATGCAATTAACACATTATCATTGATGCTTCTCCCTGACACAAAATCCCCTTGATTCTCAGAAATAATATGAGGCAACACACATTTAAGCCGATTGGCTAGAACCTTAGAGAGAACTTTATACAGCACATTACATAATGCAATGGGGCGAAGATCCTTCATCTTACACGCATTCTCCTTCTTGGGAATAAGAACAACGTTGGTGTCATTCAAATTTGCTGGGATGCTGCAATTATTCAACCAATCCTTACAGCAGTTAAATACCTCCTTACCCAATACGGGCCAAAACTGTTGAAAGAAGGCAGGATTTAAGCCGTCTGGACCACTCGCTTTGTCCGGGTGCATTTGCTTCACCGCCGTGGTAAATTCCTTAAAGGTTAACTCAGCCACTAACCATCTATTATGCTCATCAGTCACACGCCTACTTTCCTCTCCATGGTGATAACTCGAGACATAAGCATCCCCTTTGAAAATATCAACAAAATACTACTGCACTATCCTACACATACCTTCATTATCATCCACTCTAGCTCCTGTTTCTGTTTCCAAATAAGGAATGTGGTTCGTCTTTTTACGAGAAGAGGCTGAGGCATGAAAAAACTTGGTATTAGCGTCGCCCTCCGTTAGCCAAAACACTTTAGCCCTTTGCTTCCAATAAACCTCCTCATGAAGAAGCAACTCATTTAACTTCTCTTTTTCCTCAAAATAAGACTGAATCCCTGCAACATCAATGCGATTCACAAGATTAGAGAGCACCTCCTTTTGTTTTTTATTTTATCCCGGAATTTATGAAAAAAGTTCCTCCCCCAACGCGCCATAAAGCTCGACACAGAGAGAAGTTTAGGAAGGATATGACTGGGAGGAAGAGAGAGCCAAAAATCAGAAGTTTCCTTATAAAAACCTGGTTCCTGGAGCCAAGTATTCTCAAAGCGAAACCTGAATTTCTTTTGAGAGAAAGACACACTATATAAATCCAGAACAATCGGGTCATGATCGGAAACCGAAGTGTGAAAAACAGACAGCTTGTTAAGGGGGAACATATGCAACCAATCACGAGTGGCGAAAGCTCTGTCAAGGCGCTCCTTAACCCATTCAGGAGAGCCACGAGACTTTTCCCACGTGAACCTTCCACCATGCAGGTCAATTTCCACTAAACTCGACCCATCAATAGCATCTTGAAAACCTGACATTAACGACTGAGCATGAGGCACACCACCCCATTTATCAGCTGCTACCAAGAGATCGTTGAAATCTCCGATAATACTCCAGGGAAGTTGAGTTCTAGAAGCCAACATACGAATGAGGTCCCAAGAATCTTTCCTGCGAGCTCTTTCCGGAAAGCCATAAAAGCAAGACAGAGACCAAATAGCACTGCCATTAGAGAGAAAATTAACATCTATATGATTTCTCGAGTAACTAGTGATTTCACAATTCACATTATTCCTCCAAAAAATAGCTAAACCACCACTACGACCAACCCTGTCTACTGCAAAACACTGCGCAAAGCCAAACTTAATACGAAGCTCTTCTATTTTATTAGAATAAGAAATTGTTTCTGATAAAAACAAAAAATCAGGTCTGTGAGACTTAACAAGGTCATTAAGAGCTCGAACTGTGCGAGGTTGACCTAACCCTCGACAGTTCCAACATAGGAGAATCATTGCAAATGGCTAGCTTGCTTAGCAAGCGTAGCCAATTCATTTGTGACAGAAGCTGGACAATCAGCATTAGAAAGCCCAGTTTCAAGGTTTACCTCTTTTCTACCATCCTCTATTTCCATATAATTATTAACTTCTGGGCCTCTCCTACGTTTGTTACTTTCCTCAATATTCAGCCCAATTAACTCTTCCTCAGACGGCCCGCCTTGATTTTTAAAATTTGCCGCCAAAACCAACTTATCCTTCCTATAGTTATTAGCCTCCGGATTTATCTCCTTGACAGATAACACTTTGCTACAATCACGTCCTTGCCTACTAGTTTGCATTATCTGTTTACCAGAATCCCCCGAAATATGCTGATTGAATTTTGAATTTCCGTAACTGCCGTCCCAGTCAGCATCTCTCTCATCCCTGAGGAATTTACTCCGATCATTTCCGCCTGCCCTCCTGGCCAAAGCACGAAGCCAGATCCCCCATTCCCTTGCCTCATCATTGTTATTCAGACCAACTTTCTTATCACAGTAACGCTCAGTGTGCGACACTAATCCACAAACGAAACAAAAGTCTCCAAGCCTCTCATACTTACATTGAACAATACACTCTGAACCATTCCTCTTGCAGATTTTCTTCTTACGTTTCAGAGGCTGTCGAACATCAATGATGATCTTAATCCTCATACACTCTCGCCATATACTAGTGTTATTGTTCGGATCATATGCAATGAAAGAACCAAAAAAGTTACCCAACTGCTTCCCTGCTGTCTCCGTCATGAGTCCTGAAGGAACACCAAACAACTGGATCCAAAACTGGAGAGAAAATAACGGCACCTCTAATGGATCTTCCCCCACATTGATTTTACTGAGAACAAGCATAGCGTTATCAAAGCTCCACGGACCTCCATTTAACACCCACTCCATGTCATCTAAATGGTAAAATTGAAACAAAAACAGGCCTGGTTTAAGATCTTTCACAGTCATGCCCCTTGCTGGACGCCAAATATCTGCAATCTTCGATTTCATAACTTTGAAATTCAGACCTTTCTCAGTCAGGAACCTCCCCACAAGACAGGTTTCAAATTTGTTGGATTGATCCTCTGCCTCCTCATCAAACACTAGTTCAGAATTTTCTTCATCCTCGATTCCCATACTAGCCATCCTCTCATTGATATCATCTACCCTCGCCATCTAAACACTCCCACAGTCTTAATGAAAAAAACGGAGAGAACAACAAAAACTCTCACTTCATAGGAGAGAAAAAAATATTCTAGGTATTCTTGAATCTTTGTATGTTACAATTTTATTATCGGTTTTCGAAAAAAAACAATTTTGTTATTGAATCGTGGAATTCGAAATTGATTTATGTAAAATTTTCGTTTTCAAGTGATGCTTAAATAGTGGAGAAATTTATATTTTTTCTGACTGTTTTTATTATTTTCAACTCAGTTTTAAGTGATTGATTCAAATGATCAATTTAGGGACAGTTGATGTGTTTTAACAACTATTTTGTAAGTCAATTTCACTCTCTAATTTTGGATGGTATTTATGGTTCTACCTTTTTCTTAGCAACTCTCGATTGATATAGACCTTGCTCTATCTTACATGGGGTTAAGGATTCGATTCCCCTCCAACATAAATTACCTCCAACATAAATTATTGGAAGAGATACTTTTTTACTTTTTCTTAGAGGGTGATGGAAAATATCGTATCGTAAAATTGGCATGTTGATGATTCAAAGAATATATATCCAGCGTATATGGGGTACCATTCTATTATTGAAAAATATAGAGATAATTTAAAATTTTGTACAATTTATCCCAACCAAATATTTAATATTATCAAATCATCATATCACATTATTTGAGAATGCTTTTTCGTACCAATTTTTATAATTTTAGCACTACTCTACTCGAAATGTGTTTTTAATTAACAAGATTACAAAAATTCAAATATTTAGAAAATTGGTTAAGCAATATTGAAGATAGTAGCTCTGTCACGTAGTGGTGCACACTCCACGTCATCAAGCTACACAACCAATCATGAGCTGTTTACAGTTGTGTTGCCACATCAGCAGAGTTTGTTACAGATTAGAATAGTTAGTTAAATTCTGTATGTTTTAATTCAGTCACAAGCTTATCATTTTGTATCCTTTCTGCAACTCTTTCTCTAAGTTCTGTAAAACACATTTTCAGTTAATCAATATGAGTAATATACACTTGATTATCTGCATCATCTACGAATTGTTGTTCTTCATTTCTTGAAGATTATCATGGTATCAGAGCATTCAGGTGATGATTCTTCGTTGTTTGCTCGTTCATTCCGCAATTTTCTGGTGCGAAGATTAGACGTTGTTGTTCGTCTTCAATTTCTGAGCTGTTTCTGCCATTAAAGCTTCATCTACAAGCTTCGTTTCCTTCGTTCATAAGCTAATAATCTCTGTTCCATCTCTGTTCCTTACTTTGTTCTTTATTTTTTGTTCATTTTCTTGTTCCGATCTGAATTTTGTTATCCGTACAATCTTCATCATTTTGTTCAGATTTGTTTAATTGTTGCTAAGTTCAGTATCGTTCTTTTACGATCTACACAAAATGAATGAAACAAATGTTTGGAACATCAATAGAACTGGTAATCAATCTGATGTTACTAGTGCATATTACATACATCCTTCAGATGCAAGTTCATCTCAATTAGTAACTGTAAAATTCAATGGCGTTGGTTTTGCTAATTGGAAAAGAGCTATGGTGTTAAGCCTATCTGCTAAAAACAAGTTAGGTTTTGTGGATGGATCGATTCCTAAACCTGTGGTTAATTCTGTGTTAGCCACTTCTCCTGATTTGAAAGCTTGGGAAAGATGTAATGACTTAGTTTGTTCCTGGTTGTTAACTAATCTTGATGAAAATATTGCGAAAAGTGTTTTGTTCTTCAAAACTGCTAGGGAAATTTGGTGTGATTTAGAGGATCGTTTTGGTTATGCATCCGTTGCACAGATCTATGCTTTAGAACAGCAGTTAACAGAGTTAAATCAAAGTTCTAAGTCAGTCTCTGAATTCTTTACTGAGATTAAGACACTTTGGGATGCTATGAATGATGCAAGTCCTTTACCATCTTGTACTTGTAATCATTGCACTTGTAACCTTACTCAGAAAGTTTATCAAAGGGAACAGGATCACAGGCTTATTCAGTTTATGATGAAATTGAGTGACAGATTTTCAGTTGTTAGAGGCAACATATTGATGCAGTTACCTTTGCCTAATATCTCCACAGCTTTCAGAATGTTTTCTCAAGAGGAGAGGCATCAAGAGATATTTCAGAATAATTCTAATACTGAATCTCTAGCTTTCTTAGCAGGGGCTAAAAAGCCTTATGACAACAAAGCTGCAAGTAATAGTGCTCAGAAACAAATAGCCACCAACAATTCAGGCTATTCAGCAAGCAAATCTAATGATGGATCTAGAAGAATGTCTAAGTTCTATTGTACTCATTGCAAAATGAGTGGTCATAGTATTGAAAGGTGCTTCAAAGTGCATGGATATCCACCTGGCTTCAAGAATAACAGAGACAAAAAGGTTGCAGCACTTTCAAGTGCAAGTATAGATCAGAATAGTACTATCTCTGTTGCACAGTTGCTTTCTCTTCTTAATAATCAGACATCTACTGATCCACAGACAAAGGAGAATTCTGCATTATTGGCTGGTAAGTTCTGTTTTCTAACAGATCATACTAGTGCAGATAATTGGCTTATTGACAGTGGAGCCACAGATCATATTTGCTCAGATTTGAATGCTTTTACTCAATATACAGAGGTCAATCCTATTGAGTACATTACTATTCCGAATGGTAATAAAATTGAAGTGCAGCATATTGGTACTGTCATGATATCAAAAGATTTGACTCTGCATAATGTTCTACATGTGCCAGACTTTCAGTTCAATCTTTTGTCTGTTCAGAAACTATGCAAAGACTTTAATTGTGCAGTCATTTTTTCTCCTAATAAGTGTATCTTACAGGACCTTTCTCAGAAAGAGTCACAGATGCCTCTTGGTGAATTACATGGAGGATTGTACAGTGTACATGGTGGTACTTCCAATGTTTCTACTAAGGCTTGTCATGTTGCTGCTTCTGCTGATGTGTGGCATCTCAGATTAGGCCACATTCCTTTTCCAAGATTGAAGTTAGCTTTGCCTAATTGTTCTATTCCAGATACTTCAAAAGATATAGTTTGTAAAATTTGTCCAATGGCTAAACAGACTAGAGCCAGTTTTCCTATTAGTTCAATCAAAACCACTTGTGCTTTTGAATTGCTTCATATTGATGTCTGGGGACCTTATCAAGTCAAGACACATTCTGGATGTAATCAATTCTTAACAATTGTTGATGATTTTAGCCGTTTTACTTGGGTGCATTTGCTTAAGCATAAATCTGATTGTACTAAAATCTTTTCTGATTTTCTTCAATATATTGAAACTCAATTTGGAGCAAAGGTTCTTACAGTCAGATCTGACAATGCAAAAGAGTTATCTATTGGTTCTATGTCTGCTCTCTTTCAACAGAAAGGAATTAGTCATCAAACAAGCTGCAGTTATACTCCACAACAGAATGGAGTTGTGGAGAGGAAACACAGGTTCCTTCTTGAAACTGCTAGATCTTTATATCTTCAGTCTAAGGTTCCTTCTCAATACTGGGGTGATTGCATATTATGTGCCACTTATTTGATAAACAGGATTCCTTTACAAAGTATAGATAATGAAACACCATATTTTAGATTGTATAAGGAGACCCCTGATTTGCAGCATTTAAAAACCTTTGGTTGTTTATGCTTTGTTTCCACCCTCTCTGTCAATAGACACAAATTTGATCCTAGAGCCAGTGCTTGTGTGTTTCTAGGGTATTCTATTGTTCAGAAAGGGTATAAGGTCTTAGATCTTTCTACTCATAAAATTTCAATCTCTAGAGATGTTATTTTTCATGAACACAATTTTCCTTTCCATCTAACAAATAATTCCACCAGCTTTTCTAATGACATTTACTTGCCTTCTCATACCACTTGTGTTCCTGATTGTGATACTTCTTCACAGTTTATTTCTGAACAAAATAATGTTTCTTCTCCCATTGCTTCTGAACATTCTGAGCATTCTACTCCTACATCAGTCTTTGAGTCTTCTGAGCAACATGATAATGATAATGTTGTTGATATTAGTCCTAATATTTCTACTGATTCACTGGAATCCAACATTGTTGTACCTCCTGAAATTCCTGTTACCATTGATCAACCTATATTGAGAAGGTCTCAAAGGTCACACACAATTCCCAAATATCTTACTTCTTATCAATGTCATACTAGTGCAGCTTCTTCTGAGCACTGGTGTAATCTTATTCAGCATACTCCAAAGGCACCTATTTGTCAAATTGTTGAACCTGTTTCTTATGCTCAAGCTGCTACAGATCCTTTATGGGTTACTGCAATGCAGAATGAAATCAAGGCTTTAAATGACAACCATACCTGGGATTTAGTCCCTCTTCCCTCAGGAAAAAAGGCTATAGGTAGTCGTTGGGTTTTCAAAGTCAAGTTAAAATCAGATGGGAGTCTTGATAGGTGTAAGGCACGTTTAGTGGCTAAAGGTTTTAATCAAAAACTTGGTATTGACTATAAGGAGACATTTTCTCCAGTTGTCAAGATGGCTACAGTTCGAACTCTTATTGCTGTGGCTGCTAGTAAACACTGGCCTTTATACCAGTTGGACGTTAATAATGCTTTTTTGCACGGTGATTTAGTTGAAGAAGTATACATGAAGGTCCCAGATGGTATACCTAATCCAGACAATCTTGTTTGTTTATTACGCAAATCCATATATGGTCTTAAACAAGCATCCCGTGTTTGGAATGCTAAACTGGTTGTTGAGTTACTCAGTCAAGGATTCGAGCAATCCAAGAATGATTATAGTTTGTTCATTAAAAAACAGGATCAGAAAATTTGCATTGCTGCAGTCTATGTCGATGATATTATTCTTACTGGAACTGATCTTGCTGGAATGGATTCTCTGAAGGCTCATTTACATAAATTGTTCAGTATTAAAGATTTGGGACAGCTTAAATTTTTTTTGGGTATTGAGGTTGATTATTTGGACTCTGGTATTTTCTTGAGTCAACGAAAGTTTGCCAAAGAATTGTTGTCAAGCAGTTCTTTTGATGTTTCAAAACCAGCTTCTACTCCACTTCCTTTAGCTCTCAAATTATCCTTGACAGATGGTGAGCTTATTTCTAATCCTGAAGATTATCGAACTATTGTAGGTAAGCTCAATTACCTAACCAATACTCGTCCAGACCTTGCTTATACTGTTCAGTCTCTGAGTCAGTTTATGAATGCTCCACGAAATACTCATTGGTCAGCTTTGCATCACACATTAAGATACATTGCAGCCACTTCTGATAAGGGAATTCTTCTTAATGCTTCAAACACACTTAAGCTTCAAGCCTTTTCTGATGCAGACTGGGCATCTTGTGTGGATTCTCGTAGGTCTATCACTGGCTACATTTTGTTGTTTGGTAGTTCTCCTATTACCTGGAAGTCTAAAAAACAACCTACAGTTTCTAAGTCTTCGTCTGAGGCTGAGTATAGAGCGATGGCCAGTGCTTCTGAAATTACTTGGGTTGTTCGATTACTAGAAGACCTTGATGTTCATGATCTTAAACCAGTCACGTTGCATTGTGATAATCAATCTGCCTTGCACATTGCTAAGAACCCTGTCTTCCATGAACGTACTAAACACATCGAGTTAGACTGTCACTTCACTCGTGATAAGGTGTTGGAGGGTTTAATTCAGTTAACCTACTTGCCTACTACTTCCCAGTTAGCAGATGTGTTCACCAAGGTTGCCCCTTCTCCTCATTTTAACTCTTTACTGTCCAAGCTGGGATTGTTTTCCATTCCCACCTTGAGGGGGGCTATTGAAGATAGTAGCTCTGTCACGTAGTGGTGCACACTCCACGTCATCAAGCTACACAACCAATCATGAGCTGTTTACAGTTGTGTTGCCACATCAGCAGAGTTTGTTACAGATTAGAATAGTTAGTTAAATTCGGTATGTTTTAATTCAGTCACAAGCTTATCATTTTGTATCCTTTCTGCAACTCTTTCTCTAAGTTCTGTAAAACACATTTTCAGTTAATCAATATGAGTAATATACACTTGATTATCTGCATCATCTACGAATTGTTGTTCTTCATTTCTTGAAGATTATCAAGCAACAAAGACACATGAATTTGCGAAAACCGGTAAATTGCTTACTTGCTGCATTTTCCTCCTAATATGTAAGATTATTCTTAGGTCGTTGCTTATTCATCATATATGTAGTTGTTTATTTTTTATTCAAATGAGAATTCAATGCATGCAGGAACAGCACTGTAATACATTGCTCTGCACTATATTCCTAGGTTGCATATTGTTCATAATATTTAATAGGTGAAATCAAGTTCTTCAAATTAAAAGAAGAAAATTTATAAGGAAAAATGGCATAGTAATAAGTTTGAAAGATCGAAAATAGCTTGTTCAATTCTGCTTCGGCATATACGGGGTCCAATTTCATGAGCAGGGACGAATGTAATTAAGAAGTTGCAAAAGATGTATAGTACTAGCATTCAAACATATATCATCAAGTAAGAATGAGTAAAAATATCTGATAAGGACTTGTCACAAACACTCACTTTGTAAGGCGTATAAGCCTAATTATTTAAAAAAAAAAATATGTGATAAATATTCGTACAATGTACATATGTACAGCCTTAAAGCCATGAATCTTTTGCTTTCAGAGAATGTGAATTGGCTAGGGATGGTAATGAAAATATGAATACAAAGAAAGCGATACTAACCGAATAGCTAATGATCATAATGAATAGATGGTTTTTCGCCCAGATAATTTCCTGGGGGATCATACGAACAAACAGTTAAGGTGTCATCATTTGGACATATCGCAACTGCACATCCTAACCGAATACTATCCCTCCACACTACTTGTGTATAGTGTCCACATACTTTTCCTATTCTGCATGTATTTGCATCTTGATCATAAAATCTATGTTCTTTTATCCATTTTTTCACTGCATCTTTAGGTTTCCAGTTAGATCCTCTGCCCCAGAAGAGATTTTCGCCATAAGGACCCATTGAATGAACCAAAGTTTTGCAATCTCCACTGTTCGCACGCTGATTGGCATAATCTCTAGCATATTCTTCAAGCTTCACGTCCCAAACGAAAGGTGGCAATTTTGCATGTCGCCTTGCAAAGTTGTGGAGGTCCAAGAATTCTTTGGCTATCGCTTGCTCATCGATATTTGGTGCCGAAGGTTCTTGTGGTTGTGGAAGATTGATGTTGATGTCAAAGGCACCGTCATGTGGTTTGGGAATCGGCGGGAGGTCGATCTTGGGCAACGTGACGTTGATGTCGATGCCGATGCCGACTGGATTAGGAAAATCGGGGAAGGCACTGGTGGCAATGAGTAGAGATGAGAGGATGAGAGGTAGGAGGGAATGAGACATTCCTATTCTTATTCTGTGCATGTTTGATTTGGACTTTGCTTGGAGACGAACAAAGAAAATTTTGATAGGCACACTTTTGCATTTGTAAAATATCTCAACAAATGTTGGGCGCAAATAAAATTAGTGGTCTTCCCTGAATCTCTCTTCTTGTTTTTTTTTTTGGCAACATATGTATATATGTGGACTATAGTATTAGACAGATGTGAAGTTGGGGTTTGACAATTACCTATCGTCACAATCATTTACTGGTGATTCTATTTGCAGTTTGCTGCTTGCATTCATATTTTAATTTATCTTCTTCAAATTCAATGAAAAAAACAGTAATCCTTATTCCACCCTAATTTAAAGAAAAAAACTGCTCTGAGCATCAGTAGCTCCACCACTTCGTTATTTAAATGAAGTAACTAGATTTATTTCCAGACAAACCTATTTCAGTAATTATATATGATGAGGAAAAAAAAAAAATAATAATAATAATCTCACAGCCTATAGAAAATTTAGCTATGGTGAATACAAGGATGCCCAATGCAGATTCAGGCGAGGTTCACAGTTCACTGGCATTATATATGACATTATAGACATGAAAAGATAAGCATCTTGGTCCTCTGGTCTAAAGTCATTATTATTGCAAATCTTTCGAATTCGTCCAATAACAATTTTCATTTTCCTTTATCAAACACCCTAAAACATACTAACATTTAGTCAGCCAAAAATTACAACTTACAAGCAAAAATTTCGTACTTCTAACTGGAACATGGATTAGTAGTGCTGGTTTGTACGTAGCACAGAAATGGTAAGGTGGTGAATTCGTTGCTAACTAGCTGTAACCAATCTTAATAACAATCAATTTTGGGAATGGCACAAGTGATTGACATATACGGGAGGGTGAACTTGATTATTGCTAGCAACATAATCTCTCTTCCCCCTTGTGCACTCACATATTTGTTAGTTTATTGATTTTAAGATGATGTGTATTTGAATATCATTATCTAATTCTTTATAAGATCTTGTCTCCTGTCTTTAGCATGTGTAGCATAACTTTCCATTTTACCAAGAAAGTGTGCATTCCACTACCAAAGGAATATTCTTAAGACATGTGTCTTTAAACTATTTTATCCAGCACGCCTACTGTACTCACTTACTCGGATTCTTAGTCTTGCTGGTAGTCACGTTTTGTCTCACAGCTTTACCAGAAGTAATCAAGTCCGTCACATGCTTATACTACTTCCAACGGACTCATCTTCTCCAGTCAAGATCCATCAGCTAAGGGAGGAATCTATCAACGGCTATATCATTCAAGAGTGCCTATAAATCTCATCAGCTCTCGACTGGATTAATAGATAACTGCAAGAGACATTTCAAGACATACATCTTCTAAGTACTCATACACAGTCATATTCATGTCCATTCTAGAAGTTGTATTCATATTCTATATACTCTGAGTTCACCTGTGCCGGGTTGTGGCAACTAGTTAGGGATTACAAGTTGTAAGCCAAGGTAGCCAGTGGGCTAAGTAGCAGGGATTGCTAAGTGACAAGGGTGTCAAGGGGAAGGGTTCTTCCAGGGGCTTCAATCTTGTAATCGGATATTGTGTAAGCTTTATATTATTGTGATAATAATATAATCTCTGTGCTAGTTGGCATAGGGACTTGGATGTAGGCCATAGACGAGATAGGGGCCGAACCAAGTGAAAATTCCTGGTGTTATTATTGTTTATCCTGTTATTTAATTTCTGCAGTTAATATTCTGTTTGACAAAAGAGACAGTCTCATTCACAAAAGAGACAGTCTCATTTGCAAAAGAGACAGTCTCATTCTCAATTGAGACAGTCTCATTTATTCGTTCAGTCCAACATATTGTGCTATTAAATTACATTTGGTATCAGAGCAGCTGTAAGAACCCTAATTTTTGGTAATATTTCCTTTTATTTAATATCTTGTGACATTATCATTATGGAACCTTTCTAGTCATCCCTGTTGATTAATAGAATTGATTGTCTGAGAAACTGCGTTGTTGCATTTATTATGTAAGATATACAGAGAGATTGTGAAGGCAAGAGTCTTGATGTTAGTAATATTTATAAAACTTGGGATTTGAGAATGGTTAGAATATTAAAGGATTTATTAAGAATTATGACGAGGAATTATGGACATTCGAGGAATTTACACAATTAGTACTTAAGGAATTATAGGGGAAATCTCTACGCGACGAAATATTATTACGAGAGAATAATTAAGATACGATACGAATTAAAGAGTTCATAATAAGCATTGGTGGAAGAATAATAATACAAGGAGTAGTATTGCATGCAAGCCCATGCAACCAAGTGGTTAGAAATCAAACAAGTTAGTTGGCCATTGGAAGATGAATAGTATCTAGTTGGTTACTTTTTCAAAAAAGGGGACACATAGTACAAGAGCCCATGCTTGCTAGTACACCACCATGCTTACATGTGATATGTATCACCCAACCTATTACCATCAATTATTTACCAAACATAACACAAACACCAAAAACAAAACACAAACTTTTTCTCCCCCCCCCCCCATTTGTTGCTCTCGGCCAAGACTTCCAAGGAGAAGAAAATTTCTTCTTCTCCCCTCTCCCATCACTCATAAATCTTGCCATAATTCCTAGGTCATCTACATCATATATACAAGGTATGCTAGCAATTTCACTCCATTCTATCCAACCATTTTCAAGTTACAAATTATTCAAGTTTTGGTAAATGGTAACCAAGTTTGTTTTTCATTTAGATCTTGCATTGTAAGTGTTGTAGGAGGCCACCTAAGGTGTTATTGAGTTGTGTAAAGATTGTTCAAGGCCTCTAGGAGCTCAAGAAGGTATAAAATCTCAAACCCCCTTGGTTATGTGTTGTTCATATAGTATGGTAGTAGATCCATGTGTTTTAGGACTTATCTTGGATGTATATGTATTGGATAGCATGGATCTTGAGTTTTGATGTTGAGATTGTGATTTTTATGACTATGGTTAATATATATATCTCCATGAGTGTTATGAACCATGATCTAAGTGTATTAAGTGGTGGTTATGTTATGGAAGTATGAAAAATGGTTGATCTAAGTAGTTTGAGCTTGCTGAGTTTGTCCAGGAACTTTGATCTGTTTTGTAGCACGATTTTGAACCCCCAAATGATGTCCCCTGATGTCCTACCTTATATTGTTGGAAATATAATTGAATTTAGTTTCTGGAAATGTAAGGTTCATAGCTAGGTGATGTGTGGATTTTTAGTTATGGCCGGAGGAGTGAATTTTGTTTCTGGACTATGGATTGCATTAAGTGACCCCCTTGTGAACCTTGTTTAAACACCTTAAAATATATTTGGGATCATGGAAAAATTGAGAATGTAGGTAATGCAGTGGTGAAGACCACCCAAAAGGAATTTGATTAAAATATGAATTTTTGGATTTTATAAAAATGCTAGAGTAAAATTCGCGCAATGGAAAAAGTCGATTAGTGGAACATTATTCTAGGGTTAGTGGTTATGATTCGAACGTGGTAACTAAATTAAGTCGAGTAAGTGACGAGCGTAATCGAGAGATGACATGGACCTATAGTGGGGCTAGGGAGTTATAAGACGAAGTCGTTAAGTTAATTTCGTACCCCCTTAAAACCCCGTAATTAAAGAGAAATTGTTAAGGTACTAACGAACGATTATTGTTTATGTATAGATCGTTCGAATCCGCACGCTCGACCACCCCAACCAAACCAAGTCAAGTTTACTTTTCAAAACTTATTCCTATACAAGGATTTTCACTGTTGTGTTTGTAGTTTTCAAATTATATCAAATGCTATGATTATCGAAGTATTGATGCAATTGAGATTGAACAAGTACATGTATGCTTTTACCCCTTGAACTTAGATTGAAATGTTTTCTTCGGACAACGACTCTAGAAATAGAGGTCGTAGCGGTCCGTATATACTATTGACCGGGGAGCGGTATATTATTATATCGTATCTACATTGCGAAAACCCGAAGGGTCATTCGGGTGGTATCGTATATTCAAATAACTATTATTATATCTTCGTAAATACTCGAAACCCTCTCTTGGATTAAAAGTTATTTTATCGAATAATTATTTTATTAATTATTAATATTAAATCTTAAAATATTATTTATTAATTATTGTTCATTATTTAAAGACAAAGTTAATCCAAGATACATTTTAAATACTTTCAAACTCGAACTCTTTCGAACTCAAAACATTTTCGAAAACCCCCGGTCAGATTCTGCTTCTTGTATGATTTCAAGAATCATCGGACGACTGATGTCGGACCTCAACTACTCTGTTTTCAATCAAAATCAAGTTTTAAAAGAAAAGAAAAAGGGACTCTGGCAGGTGTGGGAACCGTTGACGAACGATTCCCGGGATGTGTAAGCGGCCGTGAGCCAGGCGGTCCATCACTTATTATTCCGGCCCAGGTGTTGCCGAAGGATGATTACGGATGTAGTTTTCATCGAGGGTGATTACGGATGTAGTTTTCACCCGAGGGATAGTTACGGATGTAGTTTCTATCCTTCTACCGGTAGAGAAGACCCGCGGATTATTGGACTTGGATGTGGCGACTGATCATCGTCAATCCTTGTCAGGTTTTGTGTTTTCTTTAAGTCCCATTCCTCCATTTTGGAAAAATGCTTTGACACTGCTTCTTAGGCTTTTGTGCCAAGTTGCTGATATTGTTCTATTTTGATGAGAATGATGTTGATTCAATGCAGTATCTAGAACTGCAAGTTTATTTTGAAAACAAGGGCACATATTGTTGCACCTTCGAGATTTATCAATTATGACAAGTGATTTTATAACTGATTGATACAAACAAATATATCAACTGCCAATCGTATGAGATGTTATATTGCCTATCTTATATATATTTCTTGCTGAGCTATAGTTGCTCACTCTTGCTTGTTTTCAAATTTTACAAACACAACAGCTAAGCGAAATGGCAAGACCCAGGCAGACTGTTCGAAAGCAGGTGACTAGGCCCGAGCCACCACTTGAGATTCCACCGGTAGGCCCTATTAGCCGGATTGGTTGGCAGCTTTTGTTAGTACGTTTTATTTATCAGTATGACCTGTGCAAGGCAGTGTATCGTAACAAACTTCCAAGCCGCCAACTTCGCTTCATATCGAAGTGTTGCTGGTAGCATAAATACTATTTAATTCGGTCTGTAATAACTCTGATAACTTTACTACTGTTTAATCAATGTGTGACGTTTCTGAGGCTCTAACCTGTGTGTGTGAGTGTGGTGTGATTTTATTGTGGGGTCGATGGCTGTGTTATGTATATTATGTGCAAGAACAGGTATGTTATTAATGGAAAATGGACCGTGAGCGCCTAGATCTCCGATCCCGGATCTGGGGGCGTCACAGCAGGTGCATTTAATCCTTGTTTAAGTGTTTATTTTTTGCAAGATCCATGGCACAATCAGGTTGGAATGATCGACGATCAATCAATGCTCCACCACTCTTACTTGGAGCTGAAAACTACAATGACTGGAAGTTCTTAATGAAGATTTTTCTCCAGAGGGACACCTACGAATGGGATGCACTTGAAAATGGCATCACCATTCCTATGAAAGATGGCAAGCCCAAACCAGTAAAAAGCCTTACAGTTGATGAGGTGAATTCCCTGAATTATAATGCCCGAGCCATGAACTCCCTACTCAACGGACTTTGTGCTACTGAGCTTCGAAAAGTCTCAGCCTGCACATCAGCAAAACAGGTCTGGGATACCCTTGTAGTAAGTCATGAAGGCACCTCAAAAGTTCGTGAAATCAAGCTCGATCTCCTTATGAGTGACTACGAAAGTTTTAAACTAGAGAAGGATGAAAGCATAAAAGAAGCACAGGGCAGGTTTCTTACCCTCATGAACTTTATATCTCTTCTGGAAAGAAATATACCCCAGGCAGAGATCAATAGAAAGATTCTTCGGTCGTTGCCAAAAAGGTTCGCTCCTAAGGTAACAACTCTTCAGGACTCCTCTTTAATCTCAAATATGGAGACTCTTACTCTCTTCAGTGAACTAGAGGAGTTTGAGAATCAACTTAAAAGGTATGATGATGAAGAAACAGCTCCCAGGAAAAAGACTTTGGCTTTAACAATCAACACAGATTCCAGTGAGGATTCGGATGAGGAGATTGCCCTTCTAACAAAGAAATTTCAGAAGTTTCTAGCCAAGAAGAAAGCCTCTAGTCGACCTACTCAAAGGCCCTTTGGTTTTAAAAAGGAATCCAGAAACAATTCTAATGATGAAGCTTGTTTCGAATGTGGCAAGAAAGGCCATTTCAAAAGAAACTGTTATCAACTTCAGGCTAAAATGAAGGCCTCTGGATCAAGAGATCAAGACAAGGAAAAGAAAAAGAGCAAAGCGTTTCTAACATGGAGCGACGATGAATCTGATATCGAGATTGACTCCGATGATGAAGTTGCTCAAATGTGCTTTGCTGGAATAGAGGAAAACTCTAGTGAAGATGAGGAGGTATCTTCTACACCTCTAAATTCATGTATTTCTAAAGATTTACTAACCCTTCAGGTACAAATCAAAAAGCTGCAAAACAAAAATGCTTATTTAAAGCAAGCCTTAAATGAAGTTTTAAGTGAAATAGATGAGTCTTCGAAAGAAGAATCCCTGGATAGGAAAAACTCTGAAAGAATGGATGAGCTCTTTAATGAAAATGCTCATTTGAAAAATGAGATTGATATGAAAGATTCAGAGTTAGCCACACAAAAGATGGAAGCAGAACTGAAATTCTCCGAGTTGCAGAAAAAGATTGATCTACTGAAGAAAGATATGGCTAAGTTTGTTCACGGCGAAGGCACATTAGACATAATGTTGGCAAGCCAAAAACTTTCCTTGAGTAAAGGAGGGCTTGGCTTCAAATCAGCAAAGAAAAATGTGTTCTACAAGTCTAAAAAGCGAACAACCATGAAGTACAAAATGCCATACGAAAGATGTACAGATTGTGGAAGAAGGGGACACCTTTCAGCAAAATCTAAATTCTGTGATACTCAGAGCCCAACATCTATATCACATAAAATGTCTAAATCTGTTAATATTGTTCAAATATGGATTAAGAAAGTAGAGAGACATTTATATAATATTGTGGATACTAACAAAGCAGGACCCAAGTTAAAATGGGTACCTAAGACATGAATACATATATGTTTTGCAGGTCTGCTTAGCAGCTCATATCCCAAGAAATAAATGGATCATAGACAGCGGCTGTTCTCGTCATATGACAGGAGATAAATCAAAGTTTCTGTCTCTAGTGGCTACAGATGGAGGTTTGGTTACCTTGGGTGACTCTAATACTGTCAAAATCATAGGTAAAGGCACCATAGGTAATACAAGGTTCTCTATCGATGATGTACGGTTAGTTAAGGGTCTAAAATATAATCTTATCAGTGTTAGTCAACTAACAGATGCAGGTCACAACGTCAACTTTGACAAAGAGATGTGTTTTATTAGTACTAACTCTAACAAAGTTCCCTTAGTAGCCAAACGAAAAGGAAACATTTTTGTGTTAGATTTTGATGAACAGCAGGAGGAAATATGTCTGGCAACTGTTCAAGAGCAACAGTACCTGTGGCACAGGAGGCTAGGGCATGTCCATATGGATCTCTTAAAGAAAATTTCCTCCCAAGGACTCGTTAGAGGTCTTCCTAAGCTTAATTTTAAAAAGTCAGAACCCTGCTCAGCATGCCAGCTAGGAAAGCAAGTCAAGACTTCTTTTAAAGCCAAAAATCAAGTGTCTTCAACTGATCCTCTACAATTACTGCACCTTGATTTATTTGGACCCGAAAGGTATGTTAGCCATGGTGGTAAGAAATATGCTTTTGTTATAGTTGATGATTTCTCCAGATTTACTTGGGTACTATTTTTAAGTTCTAAAGATGAAGCTTTTATCGAATTTCAAGATTTGATTGCTAACCTTGAAACTAAGTATTCCAAGAAATTAAGAACCATTAGAAGCGATCATGGTGGTGAGTTTGAAAAAGATTTTGTCACCTACTGCAAGTCAAGGGGCATCACACATGAATTTTCTGCTCCTCGCACTCCACAACAGAACGGAGTAGTGGAACGCAAGAATAGAACTCTACAAGAAACTGCCCGTACTTTGCTTCATGAAAGTAAGTTGCCTCGAAAATTCTGGGCAGAAGCGGTAAATACTTCTTGCTATGTACTTAACAGAGTTTTAATTCGTCCTATCTTACTGAAAACCCCTTATGAACTGCTTAAGAATAAAACTCCTAACATCAGTTATTTTCGAGTTTTTGGTTCTAAATGTTTTATTCTAGATTCCCAGCCAAATCGTGGCAAATTTGATCCTCGTGCAACTGAAGAAATATTTTTGGGATACTCCAATACTAGTAAAGCGTATCGTGTTTACAACCCTGATAAGGCTAAAGTAGAAGAGTCCATTAATGTTTCTTTCAATGAGTCTTATCTTGATCTAGCCAGAGACGAGGAAGCATATGCTAATGATCCTTCCCAGCTTCAAAAGGGTCAGTCTCATTCTGGAAAGGGTCAGTCTCATTCAGAAATGAGAAAGTCTCATTTGGAACAGGAACTGTCTCATTCGCAGAAAGAACAAGAAACACCACAGCAGACTTCCACCTCTCACCAATTAACTCCTGGATCATCTACAACTGCTAGTGCTGCTTCAAGCAACCCTCCATCATCTGAACCTGCAAGCAAATCTTCTCAAGATCATCCTTCCTCTACATCTAATCCAAATCCAGTTCCCTGTCAATTGAATGACTCAAGTGTAGAAGAAATGAGCTCCATTCCGCTTCCCAAATCTGTCAGAACTGTGCAAAATCATTCTCAAGATAATCTTCTCTCAGATTTAAATCAAGGGATTACCACTCGTAGCAAGGTTCGAAACTTTTGTGCATTTTATGCATTTGTAGCTGAATTCGAGCCTAAAAATGCTAAGGAGGCAGTCGAGAATGAGCAATGGTCAGTAGCCATGCAAGAAGAACTTAATCAGTTCGAACGGTGTGATGTCTGGGAGCTTGTACCTCCTCCTGAAAATGTCACAATCATTGGAACTCGTTGGGTCTTCAAAAATAGAAGGATGAAGATGGAAATATCATTCGAAATAAAGCTCGCCTCGTGGCTCAAGGTTATAATCAACAAGAAGGCATCGACTACGATGAAACTTACGCTCCAGTAGCTCGATTGGAAGCCATACGCATACTGATGGCATTTGCAGTCTACAAGAACTTTAAATTGTATCAAATGGACGTCAAAAGCGCCTTCTTAAATGGTTATCTTCAAGAGGAAGTATTCGTAAAGCAACCCCCAGGTTTCATACATGAAAAATATCCGAATTATGTTTACAAACTCAAGAAATCTGTCTACGGCCTTCGACAATCTCCCAGATGTTGGTATGATCGACTAAGTACCTTCCTTGTCGATTCTGGCTTCATTAGGGGTACACTCGATCCTACTCTTTTTATTTTTCATAAACGTAATGATTTCTTGATAATACAAGTATATGTCGATGATATTGTGTTCGGAGCCTCAGATGAAACTTTATGCAAATGGTTCTCTGATAGTATGCATAAAGAATTTGACATGAGTCTTATGGGTGAATTACAATATTTTCTTGGCTTGCAAATTAACCAATCTGATGCAGGTATTTTTATTCATCAAAGTAAGTATATTAAAGACTTACTTAAAAGGTTTGATTTGGAAAATGTCACTCCAAAATCTACTCCCATGAGTGTTACCACTAAACTCACTAAGGATGAAAAAGGTAAGTCAGTGGATGTCACTAAGTATAGAGGTATGATTGGTTCCTTGTTATATCTCACAGCCTCTCGCCCCGATATCATGTTTAGTGTATGTTTGTGTGCCCGTTTTCAAGCAATGCCAAAAGAATCTCATTTAAATGCCGTGAAGCGAATATTTAAATATTTAAAGGGAACTGACGACTTGGGACTATTCTATCCCAGTTCCCCGTCTTTTAATTTAATTGGTTTTTCAGATGCCGATTATGCAGGATCTCAGGTTGATCGTAAAAGTACGAGCGGAGCTTGCGAATTTTTAGGAGATTGCCTAGTGGCTTGGCACAGTAAGAAACAAACTTCAGTGGCAATGTCAACTGCTGAAGGGGAATATATCGCCGCCGGGAGTTGTTGCGCACAAATTTTGTGGATGCAGCAAACCGTAAAGGATTTTGGTATAAAATTCTCACACACTCCTATTTACTGTGATAACACATCGGCTATTAATATTTCCAAAAATCCAGTCTTGCATTCTCGCACCAAACATATCGATGTTCGTCATCATTTTATTCGGGATCATGTTTCAAAAGGTAACATTGAACTTATTTTTATTCCCACTGAAAATCAAAAGGCTGATATTTTTACTAAACCTCTATCAGAAGACAGGTTTTGTATGCTACGTAGAGAGCTTGGTATGTGCTCATTCTAATTAAATCACTTCATGTTTTGAGTTTATTTATGTTCCCTCTTAATTTATACGACTGTGATTTAATTGTTATTATTGAAGTGTCAGTTAAGCAATATTGGTTGCATGCGCGACATCTCGATAAACTAAATGATTTCTTTGTCCAGGTACACAATTCTAGTTTATTTGATAAATTAATTAGCTTTCTATACTCAATCATGCATTAATACTTGTCTCTTGACTCATTATCACTTGATACCGTGTATCAATGTATTTGACTGTCTGCATGCCTGACACATGTTTTTAGGGGCACGATCTTTCACTTCCCTCCCACTTTCTTTCTCCTTTCTATTTCTCTATTCTATTTTTTCTCTTGCCTCCTCGATTCTCTCTCATTTCTCTCTCTGTTCCTTTCTCTCCATCCTTTCTCTCTCTTCAATGGCGAAATCCAAACCCACAAACAAACGATCGACCAAGAACTCTTTGAAGGCTGAATCCTCCAAGAAACAAAAAACCGCTCCTACAAATGAAAAACAATCTGGTTCAGAACTTTCTATCCCTGAACCAAGCTTGAAAACCCCTGGTCCTTCGCCTTTCAGTAGTTCTAAATCAAGAGACACGCCCATTTTGAAAGAACGCATTGTTGATTTAGATTTACTCAATCGAGTTGGCATCTCTGACCTATTTGATTCGGTTCAGTGTTCTTCACTCTTATCTCCTTCAATCGAATTTTATCCATCTTTGGTCAAGGAATTCTATTCCAATCTCACCTTGGTGCAAAGTGATATGCTCTATTCCAAAGTAAAGGACATCCCGATCGTGCTCACTACAGATTGGTTGGGTTCAATATTGGGTATCGGCGCTACTGGACTCTGCCCGTTTACATCACATCAGCCATTCACGGATTTTGAAGATCTCGACTACGATGACCAACTACGTACGATTTCAGGCTCTGTGGCAGTTCAGTCATCCTCTAAACTGTCGGTATCCATTCTCTCCCCCACTTGTCTTTTGCTATTCCGTCTTTTTCATACAAATTTGTTGCCACGCAAGAGTGGGCGTGACAGAGTAACTTTTCAAGACTCTATTTTATTGTCACTTTTCGTTAAAAAGACTCCTGTTAATGTTGCTTCGTTGTTGATTCGTAACATGCATCACTGTGCTTCTCATGAATCTATGTATCTTCCCTATCCCGGTCTTTTAACTAAAGTTTTCAACTCCTTTAAATTAATTTCTGACTCTGATGATGTTGACTACTTGTCTGACATGTTTGATTCTCGTATCTTATCTCTGAATCATATTTTGATTAATGAGGTTAATAAACTTGTCTTTGAGTCATCCCCTTCTTAGACCTCAAGCCCCGAGTCCCCTGTTGATCGACCCTCTTTTGATGAAACTCAGTCCACCTCTCTAGCTTGCCTTTCGACTCAGGTTGAGGCCAATACAAAATCCATTGAATCCCTTCACTCCAAGATGCTTTCCTTTGAGTCTTCAATTGCCTCTCTGTCTAAATCAGTTGAACTCATGCATTCCAAATTGGATATATTAAAGATTAATGATGCCAGCATTGCGAGAAGAATGGATTTTGAGTTTGGTACTTTACATGAGGGTATGACTGCAACTGCTAAGGCTTGGGAGCGGGAATTCGTCAAACTATTCTATCAACTGGGCTCTGAAACTCAGTTTTTGTCCAAGCAAATATCCTCTATTCCTGGAAGAAGTATAAAGCAATGGCATGAGAAGAAGCACTGGATGGGCGATTACACTCTTCCTGAGATCACCAAGCAACTCCCTCTCCCAGCTATCCCTCCCCCAGCAGCGTTTGGCCTTTCCAGGACAGAATACATGGATCGGTTGTTCCAGTGGATGTCAGCTCGGGATGGTAAAGATCCCTCTCCTGGTTTCTTTGAGAAAAACTTCTCTGTCTATGGAGAACCTTCAAGGTTTGCACCTCAAGCTGCTGGCAAAGCTCCAGTGGACATTCCTGACGATGAGTGATTTTTCCTTTTTATGTTGCTGAAAGGGGGAGAAGAAGCTATGTTCCTTTGGTGTTTAATTATTATCTTTTAATTCTTGTACTTAATGGATGTTTTTATGGATGTTTTCTGAACCCTGTCCCGTTAGTTTGAAATGTTTTAAACTTATTGATCTCCATTGAATATCAGTTTGGTTTGAACATTGCTATTTATCTGAGGATGCATGATATTGCAATTTCTATTTATTATTCATCAGATATATACTAATGACCCTACAAGTGTTTTTGACAGGGGGAGACAGTTAAGAATTGATAATAATTCAAATTGTTTTCATCATCATAAAAAGGGGGAGATTGTTAGTTTATTGATTTTAAGATGATGTGTATTTGAATATCATTATCTAATTCTTTATAAGATCTTGTCTCCTGTCTTTAGCATGTGTAGTACAACTTTCCATTTTACCAAGAAAGTGTGCATTCCACTACCAAAGGAATATTCTTAAGACATGTGTCTTTAAACTATTTTATCCAGCACGCCTACTGTACTCACTTACTCGGATTCTTAGTCTTGCTGGTAGTCACGTTTTGTCTCACAGCTTTACCAGAAGTAATCAAGTCCGTCACATGCTTATACTACTTCCAACGGACTCATCTTCTCCAGTCAAGATCCATCAGCTAAGGGAGGAATCTATCAACGGCTATATCATTCAAGGGTGCCTATAAATCTCATCAGCTCTCGACTGGATTAATAGATAACTGCAAGAGACATTTCAAGACATACATCTTCTAAGTACTCATACACAGTCATATTCATATCCATTCTAGAAGTTGTATTCATATTCTATATACTCTGAGTTCACCTGTGCCGGGTTGTGGCAACTAGTTAGGGATTACAAGTTGTAAGCCAAGGTAGCCAGTGGGCTAAGTAGCAGGGATTGCTAAGTGACAAGGGTGTCAAGGGGAAGGGTTCTTCCAGGGGCTTCAATCTTGTAATCGGATATTGTGTTAGGTCCGATAAGATTGTAGAAGGGGGGGTTGAATACAATCTTTACCTTTTTATCGAAATTTGTCCTTTAAATTAAATTTGATAAAGACAAATTTATCTGCGGAATTATTTAACACAATTTTTTCAAGTTGAATATAACTGTATATTAACTTGATGTGGTGTTACAAAATCAGTATAACAACTTATCAAGATGTTAATAACTAATTAGAAAATTCGACATGAACTTTTCTAATTTAGTTAATAATAATCAAGATAAGAACTAGGAAACTTAATTCGCTAGTAGTACAAGAATCACAAATAAACAAGCTCTATCGGATAGAATATCACAAAGATGAAGAACTTGAATTTCTGGGAATTGTTTAAGCTTTGGTGTTCTTGGTGTTCTTGATAGAGAGAATTCTGGTCTTGATGAAATGTTTCTGCTGTGTTTTTCTCCGTTATGACTTAATCTGGTCTGTTCTGATCTTTTATATCAACAACAGGTCTTGCTGGCTTTCTGTAGGATATTTAAATGCTCCAGCATGACTTAAACAGCTTCCAAGACTTGATTTTCTTTCAATAAGACTTACACAAACCTCCATTAAGACCTAAAATGTGTCGGTAAGACTTACCAGAATTTAGGTAAGACTTATAACAGCTGGCAGAGGTCGGTAGGACTTAAATCAGGTCGGTAGGACTTAAATCAGGTCGGTAGGACTTAAATCAGGAAAGGCTTCTGTCAGTAAGACTTAAATTAAGTCTTACCGAGTTTTATCCCTTCCAAGACTTAATCAACTTTCTTTCTTTAAGTCTTATTGATCCAATTAATTAGTTAATGTTTTAACTAATTCATATTTAATTGATACAATAATTAATTTAATAAATTAATTAATTCTACCAGAATTAATTCATTTAATTAAATCAACTAAATTAATTTATATCAATTATAAATGAATTTAATTAAATCAATAAATAATTAATTTAATTCTTACAAACCACTAAAGGTAGTAAAGAATTACCACTGATTTGTGTTGACGTTCAATGTACTGTCTGGTTCATGAACGACTAACTTCAATGACGCTTCTTCACTTTTGACTTTAGGTTGTGGTTTATTTCTTCTCTCAATTTTCTTGTACTGTAACTGATCTTCAAACTATCACTCGAAAAATCTCTGTCACTGTTCAAATGAATCCATTAACTTCAATGCTGTACTGGGGCTTGATCAGATAACTGAATCGTCTTCCAGTGTATGACATCAAAACTATAGATTGACTTTTCTTCTTTCTTCTGACAGATAGTACTTCTTGAGATTCCTGTGACAGTTCATATGTATATTTACTTATTACAATTTGGTTTAAGTTGATTAGGATCCTCTAACTACAAATAGGCTGAGTCATATGCCTTTCAATCTCCCCCTATTTGTTTGTTAGATAATAACAAGCAAATTCCTAGAGGATACCTCAACTAATCCAACTTAACCAAATGAAAGATAAAACTTTAAATACTAAGTAAATATAAAAAAAAACGTTCTGGTTTATATTTAACATTTGCCAGATTCAAACATGAAAGATAAATACAAGATAGATGATCCTCTAGACTGATCATATGATATAAATTCCTATCAAGATTTATCTAGGCTCTAAAGATATAACATGTAGAGCAATTCTTTATCTTCAATTGTCTTCCCTTCTGAATTCTCCTTCTTCTGGCTCATCTATGACTTGAAGTTTCATATGTAGATCAGAATCAACAAGACGTTCTCTTCTTGATGACAATCCTTGAGGTAAGACTAAAGGAATTCCAAGCTTCTTTCTCAGTTCACCTTGAAATTTCTTGTAATCTTTTATGTTCGTTTGTGCATAGGAACGGATATGATCTGCAGCTATTACCTTTTCTTCAGTTAAGTATCCATGATTTCTGAGAGCATATTCAGCATATACCAAGTGCTTTGCATGATGTTCGTATAGATCATCTGTCTGAAGATTGATTGTGTGAAGTACCTCTCCCTTAAGAAATTTTACTTGTGGAGGTTCCTTAATCACTTCTGGTCCAGCTCTTTCAGCAAATTCTTTGAACTTTTCATGTAACAATACACCTAGCTCAGAAGATGTTCTTACCTTAGGCCTAAGTACCCATATCTCTGTCAGTGATCTGTCATAAAAGAACTGAATAGATACTCTGAATGTTCCAACTTTATGACAATCTACAAATATTACTAGCTCATTAGATTTGGGTTCAAATGCAGTAGTTATCCTGATGACTTCTACCTGTAAGGCCTTTATATACATTTCGTGAATTGGATTTGCCAGTTTGAATTCTTCGAGAATTTGTCCAAGACGACGATCTTCATAATCAGAACTCTGAGGTGAATCAATTGCTCTTTGAGCACGTTCCCATTTGTCACCGCTCTTTAGTCTGATGTATGTTTTTCTCTTCTCAACATTTATAGCATGTAGTCGTTGTAATGCTTGCTTTTCAGCTTTCTGAAGTTCTTCATTTCGTGCAATTTGCTCTAAAGATTTTTTAAGTTTTTCTTCTCTCAGTTGCAAATTAGCTTCCCTTTGAGCAAATAATTCTTCAGATTCTTTCTCAGCTTGTTGAGCTTCAAATTCAGATATCACTGGTCCTTCATCTTCCCAGTGACTAAGATCAGGTTCAGGAAGTTCTTCACCTTGATCAGGGAATTCAAGATCAGCAAAAACATCGAAGTTATCTGGTTCACCCGTGTAATAATAACCTGTGTTCTTGTCTTGAATATCTTCTTCAGTTTGTTCAACTACTTTCTTCCTCTTATCTTCACCTTGGTCAGATTTACCAGATTTATCAGATTTACCTTCTCCTCCCTCTCTTTCTTTAGATTCTTCTTGTGACCCCTTTGATTTCTCCCCCTTAGTTGAGGAATCCTCTACAGACTTATCAGGTGCCCCAGCTTCAGGATCCTGTTCATCATCATCACCACCCTTACTTGTAAAGAATTCAATTTCTTCATTTGTAGGTTTGCGACTTTGACTTACAAGATTAAACAAATGTCTTAACCCTTTAGCCTGGTGTGCATTCTGCTTTTCGATCTGGTCCAGACGAGAATCAGTAGATTCTTGATTGTGCTGTACCTCTGACTGTAGATTATCAACTTTCAAGGAAATCTCAGAAATTAACATGTCTTGAGCAACAGTAATATCTCCAGAGTCATCAAGTGCCTTTTCATGAGAGAGTTCGAGAGATTCTATCTTCTTGGTGAATGATGTCTTTAAGTAGTTTATGTCCTTCTTCATTACAGCAAGCTGACTGTTGACAGAGGTGGATGTAGAAGATCGCTCACCCACTTGTGCTCTAAGAATTTCTGTTTCAGCCTTGCTGACTGCAAGTTCTTTCTCTAAAGCATTTATCTTTTCTAATAATGAGAGAGTGTATGTGTCAGTGTGTGCGCTCACCTGACGTTCACTTTGAGATCCACTCACCTGAAGTGCATGTGTTTCACTCAATTTTATAGTATTCCTCACATCACTCCTCTCAGATTCCTTAGCTGCTTCCAGATTTGTACCTGCATGTAAAATCACCCTAGCCTCCTCTGGGAAGGTCAGTGGTGGTGCAATGGGAGTTCGCAAATCCCTGTCCTTAATCAAATCTACTTGAACATTTGAAATTGTTGACTGAATTGCTTCAGTAGTAGATTGATCAAGTTGCCTTCCACCTTCTCCAGTCGAAACTGCGAGTGGAAAATCCCTTGTGGGAGCCAGGAGTGTTTGTCCTGGGAGGGGAGATGATGGTTCTATTAAAGTTGGCTGAGAACCAAGATTTCCCTCTAAAGCCTGTGAAGACTCTTCTACCGTAACTATGGTAGGCACTGTCACATTTTCTACGTGCTCTCCTTGCAGTGTGTGCTGAGACTCATTTAAAGGTATGTCTTCCCCCATTGTGATTAATAGAGGAGGTGTGCTTGACTCACTACAAGGTGCCATGGCCCTATGGCGAATTTCAATAGAATCATCCTGTTGAGAAGATGATTCTAGTAACTGTGTAACGGCCATATCAATTTCCATATCCTGTTGGGAGGATACAGACGGGCTTACAGTTGCCTCAGGTTGAATTCTACTTTTCTTTTCTAGAGGCAGAGCTGTGGGTTCACTCATACTGCCACTACTGATTCGACTTCTTTTTACTTGCAATTTCTTTCTGGAGTGAAAAGATATGAGTTTTGGTGGTTGAGTGTTTGGCTCTACGACCTTGGTTAGAGGTTGTGGTACTACAACCCCTTGGTCAGACCTACCAACCACTTGGGTTCCAGAAACAGATTGAGAAGCAGTAGTAGTTTGAGGAACAGAAGGCAATACCTGGTCAGCTGATTCCGCAACAGTCTCTGATAAGATGGGTTGATCCAATTCAGGTTCAGGGACAGATGCAGTTTCTTGCACTGGATGTCCAACAGCAAGAGCAGCTGGCTGAGGAACAATTTGCTGAGCAGGTTCAACTTGTTGATTGCCTTGATTTTCATTATCAACAAGTATGTTTTCCACTGGTGGTTCAGGGTTTAGTTCTGGTTGTACAGGTTCTGGTACAGGTTCAATAACAGGTAGTTGTATATAGTTTGACATGTATTGGGTGACAACTACAGGTATGTTTGTGAATTTTGGCTTGTTGCTGTACTCAGTGAACAATCTGGTAGTAGGTTTACCTGACGCCAGTGACTCTCCATTCAGAAATTGGGCTTGGTTTTCTAGTTCCACAAGATGATTAAAAATCAATGATAAGAATCTTGGATAAAAACATGAAACTTTATGTCCATTATCAAAATTCTTCTTTGCATTAATGATTCTTCTAACCATCGGAACACACAGTAGTCTGCCAATATTAATCCTTCGGTTGTGTGCAACTGCATATCCAATATGCTGCAAGAAAGATGGTAATACCCCGAAGTTCCCTTTTGTAGTGTTGGCAAAGACTCTACCTAGTGTGTCAAACAAATAATCCCATTCCTGAACAAAGTTCTTTTTATTCCAGACAGTTTGATCAGGACTGTCTTGATAGAATACACCATTTAAAAAATTTATCATTTCTTGATCTGATGGTAATTCTTCGAAATTGTCAGTTGGAAAATTTAAGACCGTATTTATTGTATTTTCATTTACTGTGTACTGATTATCTCCTACAGAGAAGATAAAAGATCTGTTATCATTAGAAATGACAGCAGTAGTACACATGATTCGCAAAGGTTCAATTTTCAGAGGAGCATCTAATCTCAAAGCATTGCGAACCAGTGAATTTTCATTTAAAAACCGAATCCACGGTCGAAAACGTTCAACTGAACATCTTTCTGGATCAAAATAACCGATTAAATTATGTTTAATAATTTCAAATCGATCAGCCATTTTAATCAAAATTTAATTTCCTTGAAAATTTCAGATTTTACAAATTTTTAATTTAAAAATTAATTATTCGAATTAATAATTAATTAAAAATTCGAAATAATTAAAAGTTCTTCAAAAATTCTGAAAAATTCACACAACAATCCTTGTATACACACAACAACACATGTATTTTTAGTTTTGCAAGAATCAAGCTCAGATTTCCAGAAAAACAGATCTTGAAATCGTTTTTCGAAAATAAAAATTCTTAAAAACTGAACCAAAAGTCGATTTTAACCACTCAAAATGAAGATAATCAAGCAAGGAATTCAGATATGTGATTAATTCGTGATTTAGTTGAGAGAAATCGGTCGAAAATTGGACAGAGATTCGACAGATATATGTGTATATATTGTATGTATCCTTTTTGTTCTATAAGACTTAACTTGATAGAAATGTGAAATAAGACTTAAAAATAACCTATCTGTTATATATATACTAATAGACTGATTAAGACTTAAAAATATTACTAATACTAATATATATACAAGTGACCGAATAAGACTTAACTGTATTAAGACATAACTATTATGTATATATATTCGAATATGACTTATTATAAACAAGACTTAAAACTCTGAATAAGACTTAAATTTAAAACTAAAAAGACTTAACTAAAAAGACTGACAAGGCTTAAATTGAATAAGACTAAACTAAAAAATCGCTAAGACTTAAGTTAAAAACTCATTAAGACTTATCCTAAGTCGAAGTTCGAGATAGACTCATTAAGACTTAACCTAAGTCGAAGTCTAAGTCGAAATTCTAGATAGACTCGGTAAGACTTAAGTTAAAAACTCGAATAAGACCTATTTACAAACAGGTTATGAATAAGACTAAAACCTATCTTGAACACCTAAGTCGAACTTCTAGATCTAAGTCGAAATTCGAGATAGAGTTCGAGTTAGTAGTTAACTCGAACAAAGACCTATCTAGAACACCTAAGTCGAAATTTGAGAAGAATTTCGAGTTAGGAGTTATATGACTTAATCTAACAAAACTCAGTAAGAATTAACCTATTTAAGTCATACCGATTTTTATAAGTCATATTAATAGATTTAACTAATTTTAAGTCATAATTACTTTAAACAGACATTAAAAACACTATAAAATATACAATTAACTTGTAAAAAAATAATAAAAATATTATATAAAATTAAAAAAATAATAAAAATAATTATGCATACCATATGCTAACCTATTAACGAAAACAAAGCAATATTAACAGGACAAACATTACAAAACATATGATAAATTAATTACTAAAATAGAAATAAATATCTACAATTATTCTAAAAACACAGAAGTATGAAGTATTAAGTAATATGAATAAACAAAGTGAAAAATAATTAAACAAACAAGAAAATCAGATGGTAAAATAATTATACAAGTGATTTCAAACAACAAATATTCACAGAATAATCACTTGTAAAATTATTAAAGATCAAATTTCAGATATTAATTACTGGGACTGTTTAACATACCCAATTCACTAACAATTCTAGTGAATGAGGATTCATTAAGCGACTTAGTAAAAATATCTGCAGTTTGATCTCCAGATCCTACAAATAGTAGTTCCACTGTACCATTCATTACATGCTCTCTTATAAAATGATACCTTATGTCAATGTGCTTTGTCCTTGAGTGCTGCACAGGATTGCTTGCGATTGCTATGGCACTTGTATTATCACATAAAATGGGAATATTTTCCAATACAATGCCATAGTCCATTAATTGATTCCTTATCCATAAGATCTGAGCACAACAGCTTCCAGCAGCTATATATTCAGCTTCGACTGTAGAGTTAGAAACTGTTTGCTGTTTCTTACTGAACCAGGATACCAACCTTCCACCTAGGTATTGACAACTCCCAGATGTACTTTTCCTGTCTACAACACTTCCTGCATAGTCAGAATCTGTATATCCAATTAAAGTAAAACCAGATTCATTAGGGTACCAGATGCCTAAATTAGGCGTACCCTTAAGATATCTTAAGATTCTTTTGACAGCAGTGAGATGGATCTCTTTAGGGTTCACTTGGAACCTTGCACACAAGCATGTGGCAAACATTATATCTGGTCTACTAGCAGTTAGGTAAAGCAATAAACCAATCATACCTCTATAGCCTGTGATATCTACCTTGGCAGAACTTTCACATAAACCAATTTTGACAGCTATAGTTGATGGTGTCTTTGCTGATGAGCACTCCTCCATGTGATATTTCTTGAGGAGCTCCTTGATGTACTTAGATTGACAAATAAATATTCCATCTTGTCTCTGACTTACTTGTAATCCAAGAAAGAATTTCAGTTCTCCCATCATGCTCATTTCAAACCTACCCTGCATTAACTTAGAAAACTTCTTGCACAGAAGCTCATTAGTAGACCCAAATATAATATCATCCACATAGACTTGGACTAGTATTATATCATTCTTATGTCTTTTAGTGAAGAGCGTTTTGTCTATGACACCTCTTATAAAACCATTTTCTAATAGAAATTCAGAAAGAGTGTCATACCATTTTCTTGGGGCTTGCTTAAGACCATAGATAGCTTTGTAAAGAAAGTAAACATAGTCCAGATGATCTTGATCTTCAAAACCAGGAGGCTGTTCTACATACACTTCTTCATCTAGCTTACCATTCAGAAAGGCACTCTTGACATCCATTTGATAAACTTTGAATCTTGAATAGGATGCATATGCCAAGAATATTCTGATGGCCTCAAGTCTTGCCACTGGAGCATAGGTCTCGTCATAATCAATGCCTTCAGCTTGAGAATAACCTTTAGCTACCAGTCTTGCTTTGTTTCTTATCACAGTGCCATCTTCATCTAGTTTGTTTCTGAATACCCATCTTGTGTCCACCACTTTTCTATCTTTAGGTCTGGGTACCAGCTTCCATACTTCTAGTTGCTTAAATTGATTGAGTTCATCTTGCATAGCAATCACCCAATCAGGATCAGATAGAGCTTCTTCTACTTTCTTAGGTTCCATAACAGACAGAAACCCAGAATAATTACATTGATTCTGATAAGCTCTTCTTGTTTTCACACCAACATCTGGATCACCAAGAATCAACTCAAAAGGATGAGCTCTATTCCAAACAGTTTGTCTGGGAAGAATTGATCTTGACGATTCGCCTTGTTCTTCAGTATGATGTTGAGTATGACTTGTTGACCCTTCATTATCTCCCCCTGAGTTGTTGCCAGTTTGACTTGTTGATGGTTCAAGAGTATCAGTGGTGTCTTGAAAATTATCATTGTTTTCACCAGCATCACCTTGATCATTACCACCAACATTTGGATTATTATTATCAGCAACAACGTCAGGTTGATTGTCATCATCTGAATCTGAGTCTGACATATCATCAAACTTAAGCTTTTCAGATGGATCTTCATTTTGGATATTTGGGAGTTTTGTGTCATCAAATGTAACATTGACACTTTCCAAAGTTTTCTGTTGATCAATAAGATACACCTTGTAGGCTCTTCTAGTATAACCAATAAATATTGCTTCATGTGCTTTTTCTTCAAATTTACCACCTTGATCATCTCCTTCTTTCAGCACAAAGCATTTTGTCCCAAATACATGGAAGTACTTGAGAGTTGGTTTCTTGTCATGTAGAGCTTCATATGGTGTCTTCATTAAGTCTTTATTGATAAGTGTTCGATTCTGGGTATAGCATGCAGTGTTGACAGCTTCAGCCCAAAAGCTCAATGGAAGCCTTGATTCACTTAGCATAGTACGTGCAGCTTCAATCAAGGTTCTATTCTTTCTTTCAACTACCCCATTTTGCTGAGGAGTTCTGGGAGCCGAGTACTGTCTAGTTATACCCTTTTCAGTGCAAAAGTCATTCAGAACTGCATTCTTGAATTCAGTTCCGTTGTCTGATCTTATAGCTCTTACTGGACGATTAGAATCCAGCTCAATTAACTTAATGTGATCAACTACCAGTTGTGGAGTTTCATCTTTCGAGTTCAGAAATAGTACCCATGTGAATTTTGAGAAGTCATCAACAATCATTAGAGCATATCTTTTCCTTGACATAGACATCACACTAACTGGACCAAACAAATCCATATGGAGAAGTTGTAATGGTTCAGTTATTGATGATATGTTAGTGCTCCTGTGAGTTGCCCTTTTTAACTTCCCTTTTTGACAAGCATCACATAGACCTTCCTGAGTAAATTCAATCGAAGGTAAACCTCTCACCAACTCTCTTTTCACTAGAGAATTCATTGTTTTGAAGTTTAGGTGAGAAAGTCTCTTGTGCCATAACCAACTTTCATCAGTGGATGCCTTTGAATAAAAACATTTAATTTCTTCTGTGCTTCCAGAATTCATATTGGCTATGTACAAGTTTCCTTTTCTTACTCCAGTCAACTGTGGCCTTTCATTTCTCTTGTGTGATATTAGACAATTCTTCTTGTTGAAATGAACTTCATAACCTCTGTCACAGAATTGACTATTACTGAGCAAATTGTGCTCAAGGCCGTTCACAAAAGAGACATCTTCAACGATAACATTTCCAGCTACTAATCTGCCATATCCATCAGTTTTACCTTTGCTGTTATCTCCAAAGGTAACGACTGGGCCGGCCTTCTCCACCACATCTGTCAGCAGGGCTCTATCTCCGGTCATATGCCTTGAACATCCACTGTCCAGAATCCACATGACTCGTTCAACCTATTTTAAACCCTGCAATGACAAATTGGTTAGACTTTCTTCGGAACCCAAATTTGATTGGGTCCGGAGTACTTAAAGAATTGACCTTTATCAGGTAAAGCAACACTTTTTATCTTAACAACATTTTCTTCAGGTACTGGACATTTAACCCTGTAAACAGCTTTAACTTGATTTGGTTTAAGCTTGGGTAACCATGTCTTCACCATATCCTGAGAAAGACTTGAAGTCTTAATCTTAGAATTAGGTGATGTTACAGTCCTGGATCTAACATGTTTATTTCTGCTCATCTGCTGTCTAGGAGCATTCTTATCAACACATGCATGATTACCGTTAAAGTAAGCAGACATTATATTAAAAGCACAAGACATGCAATTAACAGCATCGCATTTCTTATGAGCAGTATCAATAACAGGAATAGCATGCATGGTAGATTTGTTGTTGCATTTATTCATGTTGTTATTTCTGCTACTAGTTTTCAATGAACTAGTAGACTCACCAACTCTTTCTGCTTTTACAAACACAGTCTTTCTATCTTCATCATTTTTACCAACTTGATTACTTTCTAAGACTACGCCATTAGCTACATCCTCAATGCGCATCTCTTCCTTAATGATTAAAGATGTTGTATCCAAAGGTTCTGCTATGGATTTCTTTAAGAGTGGATTACTAACACTCTTAAGCACTGATGGTATACCCCTATCTACAGCACTCACACGATTAGGGGTATTAATGCTTTTACGTCCAATAGCTTCATTATAATCAAACCCAATTCCTACAGTTTGATTAATTGCTTGTTGGTTAAACAACTCTTTAGCCACTTTACAAGAATTAGAAGTAGCACTAACCCTTATTTCTAGTTCAGCTATTGTTTCACGTTGTTGAACCACTATTTCTGCTAGAGACCTCTCAAGTTCTTTTAGCATTCTTATTTCTGATTTTTGTATAATATGACAATTTTGTACATCATGTAATTCTGATAATTGATTACTAAGATCTGTATTTAACAAATTAAGCCTTTCAATCTCTCTATTAGCATTACCCAGTGTATCAGTAAGTTGATAAATATATTGACTTTCAGTACATGATACCTCAGATGATGTACCACTGGAGTTATCAGATTTTGCCATCAGGGCAAAATTGCCATACTCTTCATCTTCAGAGTCTGTATCATCCCAACTCTTTCCAGCAGCCACATAGGCTCTACCTGTCTTCTTCTTCTCAGATCCAAAGTCTTTTCTTTGGTTTTGTTTTGGCTTCTGACATTCAGTAGCGAAATGTCCAAGTTCATTACAGTTGTAGCATCTAATTTTACTTCTTTCAACTGTTCCAGTTTTGTAACCTCCTCTGTTACTTGAGGATGAAGAACCTCCTCTCTGGAACCTGTTATTGTTAGATTTGTACCTGAACTTGGGATTCTTCCTGAATCTGAAGTTGCTGAATTTCCTTACCAACAAAGCCATGGACTCATCTTCCAACTGATCTAGTTCTTCTAACGAATAGAAGTCACCTTCATCTGGACTAGCATTCGTTTGACCAACTTCAACTTCAAGCTTACCACTGTCAACTTTACAAGGTTGGATAACCTTATCTTCCATTACCTGTTTGTTCTCAACAATAAGAGCTGTAGAAGTATTAGCAACTCTTCCTTTTCCATAAATCTCCTTTTGTTGAGATTGTTCCAGTTCATAGGTTTTTAAAACACCAAAGAGTCTTTCTACAGTTATTTCACTTAGATTCCTTGACTCTCTGATAGCTGTAATTCTATGTTCTAGATGAACAGGCATTGACAGTAGAAATTTTCTGTTGATCTCTTTCTGAGTGTAGTACTTGCCATGCATCTGTAAATTATTGACAAGTTTGTTATATCTTTCAAACACATCTTGAATACTTTCATTGTATGCTGATCGAAAGTGTTCATACTCAGAAGTCAGAATTTCTAGTCGATTCTCCCTAACTTCCTCTGTTCCTTCATTCACAGTTTCAATGGTTTCCCACATTTGCTTTGCAGTTTTGCAGTTAATCACATGACTGTACATTACAGAATCTAGAGAGTCTATTAAGATCAGTCTCAAATTAATGTCAAGTGCAGCTTCCTCTCTTTCAGCAAGAGTGTAATCAGAAGAGTCTTTGTATACATACCTTACAGGGGTAATAACTATTCCATCAGTAACAACTTCAGGAATTACTCCAAAAGGTATTATTGGTCCTTCTGATAAGACTTTCATGTATTTAGGATTTGCAACCTCGAGGAACATTAACATTTTGTTCTTCCACATATCATAACTGTTTTTGTCATATATGGGAATTTTCACAGTTCCGACTTTAGAAGACATGATGAATTTTTTAAGAGAGTTAAAAAATTCGGGGATGATTTTTAATCGAGTATAATGGGATCAATGATTTGTGTATCAATCAACCTGCTCTGATACCAATTGTTAGGTCCGATAAGATTGTAGAAGGGGGGGTTGAATACAATCTTTACCTTTTTATCGAAATTTGTCCTTTAAATTAAATTTGATAAAGACAAATTTATCTGCGGAATTATTTAACACAATTTTTTCAAGTTGAATATAACTGTATATTAACTTGATGTGGTGTTACAAAATCAGTATAACAACTTATCAAGATGTTAATAACTAATTAGAAAATTCGACATGAACTTTTCTAATTTAGTTAATAATAATCAAGATAAGAACTAGGAAACTTAATTCGCTAGTAGTACAAGAATCACAAATAAACAAGCTCTATCGGATAGAATATCACAAAGATGAAGAACTTGAATTTCTGGGAATTGTTTAAGCTTTGGTGTTCTTGGTGTTCTTGATAGAGAGAATTCTGGTCTTGATGAAATGTTTCTGCTGTGTTTTTCTCCGTTATGACTTAATCTGGTCTGTTCTGATCTTTTATATCAACAACAGGTCTTGCTGGCTTTCTGTAGGATATTTAAATGCTCCAGCATGACTTAAACAGCTTCCAAGACTTGATTTTCTTTCAATAAGACTTACACAAACCTCCATTAAGACCTAAAATGTGTCGGTAAGACTTACCAGAATTTAGGTAAGACTTATAACAGCTGGCAGAGGTCGGTAGGACTTAAATCAGGTCGGTAGGACTTAAATCAGGTCGGTAGGACTTAAATCAGGAAAGGCTTCTGTCAGTAAGACTTAAATTAAGTCTTACCGAGTTTTATCCCTTCCAAGACTTAATCAACTTTCTTTCTTTAAGTCTTATTGATCCAATTAATTAGTTAATGTTTTAACTAATTCATATTTAATTGATACAATAATTAATTTAATAAATTAATTAATTCTACCAGAATTAATTCATTTAATTAAATCAACTAAATTAATTTATATCAATTATAAATGAATTTAATTAAATCAATAAATAATTAATTTAATTCTTACAAACCACTAAAGGTAGTAAAGAATTACCACTGATTTGTGTTGACGTTCAATGTACTGTCTGGTTCATGAACGACTAACTTCAATGACGCTTCTTCACTTTTGACTTTAGGTTGTGGTTTATTTCTTCTCTCAATTTTCTTGTACTGTAACTGATCTTCAAACTATCACTCGAAAAATCTCTGTCACTGTTCAAATGAATCCATTAACTTCAATGCTGTACTGGGGCTTGATCAGATAACTGAATCGTCTTCCAGTGTATGACATCAAAACTATAGATTGACTTTTCTTCTTTCTTCTGACAGATAGTACTTCTTGAGATTCCTGTGACAGTTCATATGTATATTTACTTATTACAATTTGGTTTAAGTTGATTAGGATCCTCTAACTACAAATAGGCTGAGTCATATGCCTTTCATATTGTGTAAGCTTTATATTATTGTGATAATAATATAATCTCTGTGCTAGTTGGCATAGGGACTTGGATGTAGGCCATAGACGAGATAGGGGCCGAACCAAGTGAAAATTCCTGGTGTTATTATTGTTTATCCTGTTATTTAATTTCTGCAGTTAATATTCTGTTTGACAAAAGAGACAGTCTCATTCACAAAAGAGACAGTCTCATTTGCAAAAGAGACAATCTCATTCTCAATTGAGACAGTCTCATTTATTCGTTCAGTCCAACATATTGTGCTATTAAATTACAATATTTTCGTAAGCTATGAACTTTTCCATTCAAGACTATAACAGCAAAAGAAAAAAGTTGCAAGCACTAAAATATATGTATATTGTATCATCATAATATCGCCGTGGATACACTAAGCTACATCATATGAACAGAAAGTGAGAAAGATAACAAAAGGCAAAATGATATCTACCAGCCCTTTGCTCTCGTTTATGAAAAAATATTCGGTCATATACAACCCCTCTCCTATGGCTAAACTCCAGTTATTACGACCAAAAAAACTTCGAAGAAAATGAAGTTTCACATCTACTTCTCCCAGGCCACCATTTCAATCTCAGACTGTGCAGTTCTGTATAACTCCAGCCTCTTGGAAAGATTTAAACGCCGCTGCATTATAGCTGGATCCTCATCAAGCAATTTACCCAACTGCTTTCCCTGCAAAAAAACCAATTTGGATGCTTTTATGATATAGTCTAATTCTTATATGTTGTTCCTTTAACAATGTTACAGAGTGTGTGCGAACATGCGGGAACCTAAAGAAATTCTTACCTCCTTTTTCCCTAAATCGGTAAAGAAATGATCAAGCAAGCTACGCTTGGCCTCACGCACTTGACAATACACCACAGACTTCGGGATGGAGTTCCTTAAGCTTCCAACCACCATGTGAACATATGCCAGAACATTTGATCCTGTACATGAGATAATATGGAATGGCTAAATAACTAAAGTTAATTCAATAAAAATAGGACCTCTGATGCTTACTTACCGACTCGACGAAGGTATGAGTCATTATACCGATCAAAGATTGAATGTGTTGGATTTCCACCTTTCTCAACATCTTGAGGAAGCTTCCGGAAGAAATCGACAGTCAAATAACTACACTCCATTTCAACTAGTTGTAGAGTAGCTTTCCTGCTTTCAACCTTCATCCTGTCTAGTGATTCAACAGCAGCACTTGAAACTTCCACTCTAAGAGATGGATACTGCTTTAACTCCTGTGTGGAATAAGAAAGTAGCACTGAGACTGTAGCAAGGCATAACAAAATTAATAGGCATACAGAAAAAGGTAAACAACCCTTTGTCACATTAGCAAACAAGAAGGATTTACAATGTCCAATCAGCTACATCACTATTTCCAGAAAACAAATATGCAAGATGACTAGAGACTGACCACAGTTTCAGTAATTGCTTTGTGCACCAAATCCTTCAGAATAGCATGAACCTGAAATCACAGCACAGGAATTAAGCAAAGTAAACTTAAGATTGAAGGCTAAAAACAGTGACCAAATCAATGTAGCAGTGCTCCAGCGGTAACCAGTGGCGGATCTATGTTTGTGCATGGTGTGTCAAGTGCCACACCATTATTTTCAAGAAAAGGTTTTTTTTTTTTTTTTTTACAATTTATATAAATTATGCTTTATTTTCCTATATCTCCATCTCTATTATCCTATTTATGCATAACAAGTTTCAATTTTATTCTTTAACTCAATATATGTACATTGTTCCCTCAAATTATTACTAAAATAGTAAAATTTGGCTTTTTATACCTTCCATGTCCAATATAGTTTGGGCTAAAAAAAATTTTTGTTTAAAATTCCACCCCTAAATTATTTTTCTCTAGTTCCGAGTATACTAACTAATGTCAATAAGTATCTTAGACGGTGACACACCATTTCTAAAATTCTGTATCCGCCACTGGCGGTAACCACTCTCTACCTACAGTGGAGAGTTCGGATCTCACTGGCAACAAAGTGTGCCTGAGTACAGGGATCGGGGTCCTCTTAAAAATCCCACTTTTCATTCAATAAATCGGGGAGTATAAAATATTCCTATTCCAAGGACTTGGAGCCATGCAACCAACAAAAACTTAAACTACAAAGAATTTCAATGATGCAGGTTATGTTGGAATCTTGTTAATCTGGATTCTGGAGTGATCATCTGTAAGTGCTAAGTAATACATCAGGATGACAGATTGATTCAACAACTGACAATTAAGTATTACATTGCTAAAAATTCGTAGGTTCTAGTGGGTTAAAAATTTGGAGTACACAAATGCAATGAATTCATATGCATACCGCATCAACAGCTGCTTCAGCAGGACCTTTGATGGTAACTAAGGTAGATTCAATAAGACGCCGATATCCTTGTTCAGGAGCTATCAGATGAGGTTGATATCCGTCAGCTTCAGTAATTAGCTTTCTTACATTTTCCATTGCTAGTTGCTTGTCAAACTGTAACCTTTTCAATGCGGCTGGAAGTTGATTATCAAAAACCTGATATACTTTTTCGCCACCTGGCCGTCTGCATTAGATAATATCATCATCGTATAAGTATATAACAGATTTAAAGTAAAACATCAAGTTAGAAAATTTTAATGGTTTAAACAACTATACTGTCGTACATGCCATCAAGATGCTCTTTAAATATTTGATCAAAGTTTCTGCAGATTTCCATAATCATGTACAACTTTCCCTGCAAGGATGGTTGGCGAAAAAAAATTACCACAAACAATTAAGATGCAACATAGGGAAACCAAGAATTAACATTGTAGATAACTAGACATCATCAAACAGACATGCCAAAGAACCAGAACCTGATAACTAGCTAAAGAGCATAGCTTAGCGATTCTAAAGCAACCTTCATTCCCCAAATAAGTAACAGCCCCCCACCCCCAATAAAAGGAAGAATAACCCTAACGATGACAATTGTCTCAAATTACATGGCAACGGTTACATTAGTCGCTAAAATCATTGGGGCATGCAACTTCACTTACCAACAAGATCCCGACTCGATCACAGACTATCTAAGAAATATTTAGCCACGCTATGATTCAGTAATACAAACAAGAAACAAAAAGATTAAGCTACTTACTCCAGCATCAGTGGCAATTGGCCTCCCAATACGGCTTAGTTCTGTTTCCAAATCTATGATAGTTTTATTAATCATAGACTGAAGACTTGGGATTCGAGACTTGATGACAGATTCCAAATGCTGAATCATTAAGCCATAGACAATTAGCATAACTGCGCAGATCATTGTATAGCCTAACTTTGAAGCTAAATGTAGAAGCAGAGCAGTTAAAATATAGGTGTCATCTCATCAAAGACAAAAGGATAAGCATGTAAATTATCTTTCCTACTCAAATGAATACACAAGTTGCCTACTTTAGAAAGCACTTTTCCTAGATGTTCAGAGCCCATCCTTTTAGCAAGATGACTGTACTCTGGAGAATTAGAAAAATATTCTCGCTCTTTACGCCGGGCGGCAATCATGTCCACACTTTTATTTATATCAGCTTGAGACCGATTGACAACACCAATCCATGGAAACTGTAGCTTATAGGATTTCCCTTCCAAGATCTGAGACCACCAGAGAAAAACAAATTGCAAGAAATCATCAATCATTTTGAACAACACACAATGGAAATTCATTTAAATTTATAAGAAATAATAGACGGGGATAATTCTTCACCACTAATCAATATACAGAGGCAGAACATAAGTTGTGTAAACTTAAGGTTAGAATCTGAAATTAGATTTAATAGATTATATGAGAGTCCAACTTTTAAGGGGAAGGGGAGCTCTGTTTTCTGAAGCCAACTACTGATAGTACAGAAAGACAACTTAATACTCCAGCAAAACAGAAACAAACAAACATTAGTAAGGACTTTGTTTCATCCTTGAATCTACTCCCACCAAAGTGCCTCTTGTCATTGAATTTGAGATGAGCATAAGTTTAAACATAACTGGAAAAACAAGTAAAGGTGTTTTAACTACAAATATGAGACTTGCTTTCATTTTTCTCCAACATGTCTCATTTTGTGCCTATTGCTACCCATTTCAAAAGTAAACTAGAACAATCAGTCAATAAGTAAAAGCCTACTGCAACCAAGAAATAGTGCTTCAAACATATAGCTTCGTAATATAAAAACAAATAATATTGATTTACATTCCACTAGGTTACTTACGTCAACAGCATCAGTACCCTTGTCCATAAGATCAATCTTTGTCAAAACTCCAAACGTTCTCTCCCCTGGAAAAGGGAACTAAAGACAATCAGTAAGTTTCGAGGAAACACGCAAATTACTGAAGCCATCACCATTTTAAAATTTGTTTTTGATGAAGTTGGATCAGTATTGTGACTATAGCCTATTCCCAGATCTAGCCTGTTTACAACTAAAAACTGGAATTTTAGGTCATACTAAGATAATAATAAATTATGATATTTCATCTAATAGAATCCTATTTCCATCCCAAAAGTACATTTTCTTTCAAACTCCCACATCACATTATGTTAAAAGGAAGGTATCTCAATGAACAGGTATCTGATTATGTTATGCTTAACTTTGTAGTCACATATAAATGTGGACCTGAAGTAAAGATAAACATGCATATCAGATCTAGGCATGGAGATATTGCCCACTTCCGGTGATATTTATGTTAGCATGGATACATATAGCACAGACATTGTACAGATGTCCTTCTTTAGAAGTGACATTAAAATGTTCTTTGAGTAACAATTGTCATTCCAGAAGTTCAGAAGCTTGAAATGCCTAGCACAAACAGTGTTCTGGAACTTCATAGGTTCTTCACATTTCAAGTATTCATAACATAAGCAAGCAACACATACCATTCAATCCCCCTGCCCCAAAAAATTTATGTACAGATTACCAAAGGCAAAAAAAAAAAGAAGAAGACATGATTGATGTTATATACATGTGTATTTGTATCTGTATGACTGAACCTATAATATGTATTAAAAGGGCAGGATGCACCCTTTTCCACTAATACTACATAACACCAAGTATGGCGTCATGTTATGGATAGTACACAATACTTATCGCCTGTTAAGAATTTAAACATGTAATTATAAGGCCTTTATTGCCTATTTTGTGCAACTAGAGGAACAAAACAAATAGCTGTCCAAAAAAAAAAAATTAACTGAATTTCATGCCAACACTCTAGAGAAAAGCAAAAACACATACAAGGAAACACCTAGAATTTCTTACGACACCAGGACACTTTCTTATCTTCAACCCTATACTATAACCATTGTAAAGATTTCATAACCCCAAAGTAGTCACAATTAAAAAGGATAAAATCATAAAGCCAACATCTAACCTCTGGGATCGACTTCGCGCGAAATTTTAATTGCATCAGAGGTAGCAAGATCTTGGTTGGCAGGAGAAACAGCCAGAATGATACAGTTAGGCTGCCACGTCAAGAACAAAGTAAGTTCAAATACTTTACTTTATAGTTAACCAAGCTACTGGAGAAAAAGATTAAGACAATGATGTAACACCAGTAAATATAATTATATATAAAAAACCCAGTGTAACCTTATAACAACACAAGTATACTCGAAATTCACATTTCTGGCCTGATATCATTATATACACATAAATGGCAGAGCAATCCTTAAGAAGGTAGTAACAATTTCTTGAAACATTTAAAAGAGAAAATTGACCTTCTCAATATATGAACGAACCATACTTTCGATATCCTGCACAATACTGTCGGACTGGCCATCTACAATATTTATGATAAAATACAATCAATAATTGAACATTACATGCATAGGTACATTAAAAAAGGTAAGTGTGTATGTGTAACTTATAGAGATAATATACTACGATGTTTCATAAATTAACTGCCAAGTCATCCTAAAACTCACCAACAGCAACTTTTGTAAGTCCAGGAAGATCAATTAGTGTCAAGTTTACAACTGCATTTCCAAACAACCGCGAGTAAGAAAAGTAAATGATTTTAAATACACCACTATCGTGTCATGCAAGGAAATTGCATAGCCACATATGCATAACAAAAAACCATGTACAAAATATCACGGAATTTGCAATGATTCTTATTCTCAGTGTGAACAAATTTGGTGCAAACATTATATAAAAGAAAAAGGGAAAAAGTGGACATTCAAAGTCGATAAAATGTCTTGACAAAAAAAAAAAAAAAAAGTCGATAAAATGTAAATGATTCAGGGATGAAGATGAGTCAGTCGCATGCAAGTGTAAGTACGTGTGCATGCTTATGTGCAGTATGTTCATGGGTTGTAGGCTTCAGTCCTTTTGTAGAGCATGTCAAAAATCATGAGTACTATGTGTGTGCATGTAAGCGTAAATATGTGTGCGCGCTTATAGAGTATCTGGTATGCTCATGGGTTGTAGGATTCAGTCTTTTGTAGAAAAAAAGTCATAATTACAATGTGCTTAATTAAAAAACAGCTTTCGTTGTAACTAATAAACCACAAACTAATTTGACGGTAACAGCAAAATCAGTGAGATGTCACAAAATTCAAAAAAAGAACTTATGAAGTATATCAGATGATAGCTATTCAGATATATCGTCTCACCATTTGGGGAGTAGATACTGAGATATATTGGTTTAGTGGAAATGGCTTTAGATCGCCCAGTCTCTCGATCGGTCTCATCAGCAATCTCCTTCCTCACAGCAGCTACACAATACAGCAATTGGCTCATTATCACATAAACTAAGAGAAGATAGGATAAAGTAGATCTAATCAATGTATAAACTTGCAATACTGTGAAGTGAACTATAGTGATGAGAAAACAACCTAATAGTGGAAAGGATAGATTTAAATTTTTGGAATAGTCAATTAGACATTAATACATACAAAAATCTGTGAAAGTTTGACTGGTGTGTGCAAATTTTGCATATTCTCTTCCTTCCTTATAGTAAAGCTGCAGGACAAGCGGACGCCTGGTAACAATTCCTGCATACAACAATCGTCAAGTAAAAAATCTTGACTAATTTAATATGGTTAACTATGCTAAGGATGGTGGAAATTTTTGTAGGAATTAGTACCAGATCCACGAGGCAAAAAATCCTTTCCGACAACACTCTCCAGCACAGAAGACTTTCCAGAGCTCTAATAAATTTAAGAGCATATGTGAGGAAACATATGATGCAAAGTAACAAAACCTAAACAACTTAAACCTAAATATATTGCATACAGCCTTAATGTACATAGTTAAACATGGAGAATAAGGCATTTTATTTATGCATGAATTATCAGTTAGTAATACAAACAGAAAAAGAAGTAACTAAAACATCTAATCAATAATATAAGCTGAAATTTTACGAACTGCTACAACATAATTACAACACATATCGCCAATTATCAGCCTATAAGACACAATTACATGAACAGAATCAGTAAATCAATAAATTCGGCAAATAATTGCAAGCATAATCAAGTATGATAACAATAAATTTAAGCAAATCTATGACGAAATTCATATAACCGTTTATAACACAAGTAATAGATACAGACTAGAACTACATATTTTGATATATATGTATAACAGTATTTAGATTAATCAACGACGTCAGCTGCAATTTCACTAAATTCAGCAGAACGCAACAGAATATCAACAAATCAACAACCTATAAACCTCAATTACATGAACAAAATCAGAAAATCGAGAGAGTCGTTAATTATTGGTAACAAAATGAAGTATAATAACAACAAATATAAGCAGATATAGGACGAAATTCATATAATCGTAATTAACAAATATGCTACATACACACATATGTCTAGATGGAGAGAGGGCGAGAGAGAGAGAGAGAGAGAGAGAGAGAGAGAGGACCTGACCACCGACGACGGCGATGGAAGGCAGAGCATCCCAGAGAGTAGGCAAAGCGCTCTCTTCACCATAATCACCGAGCTCTGTGCATGCTTTTTGTAATCTATTCACCAACGCTATCAGATTCTCCATATTGATCGGATCAGGAGAGTAACTACGGAGATAATCGCAATTAATTGATCGCAACAAAAGAAATATATAACGCAGGTAGAGAGACTGGAAGGGAAAATGCGTAGAAGCCAGAAATTGCGAACGCCAGAGTTTATATATGGGTAGCCTACTTCGCTTTACTATTCGGTTCCGAAATTTTTTCAAACCCCAAACCGCGTCAAACTTTTTATTTTTCAAAAAAGAAAAACGAGAGAGCGGTTCAAGTTCAATAGGAAAAAAACTAGTTGATAAAGCCGCGCTTCGCGGCGGCGTTACAATATTTTTTTTTTTTGAAACAAAGGCTTTTCTATTAAATTGTTGAAGCGTCATACATCAAATTCTCCAACACTAAATGTGGAGGAGCAGAAAAATCCTTAAAGCTATTAGCCTCACAAGAAACCCTAGCTAGCATATGGGCAACTCTATTGGCTTGCTTTTTAACGAATGAGACAGAAATATCCGGTCGAGTACTGATTAATTCTCTGGCTTCCTTAAGCATATTCCCCACCTCCAGAAAATTTGTCGTGCCTCTGTTAAGCTGCTGAACGGTAAGCATCGAATCACTCTCCACCACTACATTCGAAATGCCTAGCTCCTCTATCCATCTGATAGCCTGCAGAACTCCCCAGGTTTCGGCTTCAAAAACTGATACCTCGCCTGTTCTCCGGGCGATCCTTGCCTTGCAGAACCCTCCTCGGCAATCTCTCAGAACCATCCCAATAGAAGAACTCGAACTTCCTCCAAAGACAGATGCATCTACATTTATTTTCAGACCTCCTGCAGCTGGTGGACTCCAATGAGTGTCAATTGCTTGGCATCTCTGAATACTAGAAACCCCAGAGTTTATCTTACTTTTCTGCACCTCTTGCCATTGAGCAATCTGTTTCGCACCCCACTGCATTGCTACTTCCGGTGTTAAAACCTTGTTCTCCCAGACTTTCATGTTCCTTGCATTCCAAACTCCCCACAAGACTGATATCATCTGAACCAATTTATCTCGATCTTCTTCACCTAGTTTCTGCAATAACCACTCTGGCAGAGATTCAATCTGTGATGTATCAAATTCCATACCTGAGTACTTCCAGCAGTCATTAGCGAACTTGCAGTCTAGAAAAACATGTAATAGGTGCTCTACATCAACCCCACACATTGGGCACATTATAGTGGTCTGAACTCCTTTACCTCGTAATATATTACGCACAGGCACATTGTTCTTACATAATCGCCAAGCAAAAATTCTCACCTTATGAGGAACCTCCAATCTCCATAACCTCGACCAACTCTGACTAGCCACTGCTTGTCTGCACTCGCTAGGGCTGCACAACTTTCTGGTCTGGACCGGTAAATTAGACCGGACCGGGTCTACCGGTCCAAGGACCGGACCGGACCGTATATAACCGGTCCGGTCCCCGGTCCGTAAAATCAAAAAAATCTGGTCTCCGGTCCGGTCCGGTCCAAACCCTGAAAACACCCGGTCCGGACCGGATCGGACCGGATTTTATGTGTATAGTTAATTTTACACTATTTTGTCTTTTAAATTATATTGTTTATTGATTAAATATTCACACATAACATATTTTAGTGATCCAAATTGGTAAATAATAAATTTATGAAATAATATATATAAACACTATAATATAAATGATTAAATTTCATATTTCATACTATATATAATTTATAATTACGTTTACGAATTAATGTTACTTTACAAATAATATGACATTTACTTATTTTTAAATTTAAATTAACTTACCAAGTAATTTATAAATCAACAAAGAATGAAAATTAAATTATAAAAATTAAAATTTTTTATAAAATATTAACTAACCGGGCCAAACCGGTCCGGTTCCGGTCCGGTCCGGGTTTTTCCGGTCCGGTCCGGTCCCAAAGACCGGTTATGGCCGGTCCGGTCCCCGGTCCATGAATTCAAAAAAATCCGGTCTTCGATCCGGTCCGGGTCGGTCCGGTCCGGTCCGGTTTTGGACCTTTGTGCAGCCCTAGCACTCGCTATAGTGTTGAAACCAGAATCTATAACCAGACTTCACCGTATACCTTCCATCAACTGCATAATGCCAAGCAATATGATCTGAGACCTGGTTTAACGGGATAGGTATTGCCAAAACTGCTTCGGCATCACGACTCGATAACAAGTTGTTTACCTTTCGAATATCCCACATATTTCTACCAGGAGCAAACAGTTCACAAACTTTCACTTCAGTTGATGTGTCAGCATAATTTCTATCCACCTTAAAACCTTCCTTACCTCGAACCCAGGGATCTGAAAACACCCTAATGCTCTCCCCATTCCCCAGCACCCATTTAAAGCCTGCTTTCAACATTTCTTTAGCTTGCCATAAGCCGGACCAGATATAGCTAACCCCTCCACCCCTTCCTGCTTCAAGGAGGTTAGTATGCGGATAATAACGAGCTTTATAAACTCTGGCTACTAAAGAGTCCGGATTGCTTAAAAAATTCCAACAATGCTTACCTAAAAGGGCAATATTGAAGCCATGCAAATCTCTAAACCCCAGTCCCCCCAGATTTTTAGGCATGCTCATATTAGTCCAAGACAACCATTTAATACCTTTTTTACTATCACCCTTCGAACCCCACCAGAAGCTATTCATCATTCTTTCAAGCTCTTTACACAAAGATTTAGGTAATAAGAAGCAAGACATCGCATAAGATGGCACTGCCTGAGCCACATTACGAAGCAGCACCGCTTTTCCTGCTCTTGATAGACACTTCTCACCCCATCCCCTTATCTTACTCCAGAGTCGATCCTTGAGGAAGCTAAACACCTTTTTTTTAGCCTTTCCAATAAGAGAAGGTAATCCTAAGTATTTTCCTTCACCAAGGTCAGCCTGAACTCCTAGCATATTCTTGAGTTCCACCTGTTTATCCAACCTAACATTAGAGCTGAAGTATATACCTGATTTCTGAAAGTTAATGGCTTGACCAGAAAGCTCTTCATAGTCCTGCAAAATCGATTTAATTTCCCTAACCTCCTCCACTGAAGCTTTGCAGAAAATAAAACTGTCGTCTGCAAATAATAGATGCGTAATAGCAGGAGCATGAGTTTGGATACGGCAACCAGACAATCTGCCTTCATCAGCTGCTCTTTTAATCGACCAAGAGAGGCCCTCTACGCAAAGCAAAAAGAGATACGGAGACAACGGATCCCCTTGCCTTAATCCTCGAAAAGGAACAACTGGGCCAACATTAATACCATTAAAATTCACTGTATAAGAAACTGTAGTCACGCACAACATTACCCAAGAAATCCATTTATCATTAAACCCCATGCGAATCATCTGATTTTTGAGAAAACCCCAATCCACCCTATCGTAAGCTTTACTGACATCAAGTTTCAAAGCTACTTCACCTTCCAACCCTTTCTTTTTTTGCTTCATATAATGCAACATCTCAAAGGCAACCAACACATTGTCTGAAATATTTCTATTTGGAACAAAGGCAGACTGGTTTTCAGAAATAATATCTGGCAAAATAACTCGCAACCGATTTGACAGAACTTTGGCGATAACCTTGTACAGTACGTTACAGAGGGCTATAGGACGAAGGTCCTTCATTGAGTCTGCATTGTCTTTCTTCGGAATCAGCACAATCGTTGTATCATTAAGACTCAAAGGGAAAGCCAAATCACTCAACCATTGATTGCAGCACTGAAATATTTCCTTACCCATCAAAGTCCAAAAGCTCTGATAAAACGCTGGATTTAGACCATCTGGCCCTGCACTCTTGTCGGGGTGCATCTGCTTTATTGCTGTCGAAAACTCTTCCATAGTGAACTCTTCCACCAGTTTCTGGTTCTGCAGGTCAGTAATCACACCATCTCCCTCTCTTATATTCTCCGCCTGAGATCTGTTAGTCTGATTAAACAAACTATCAAAGTAACTCTTGACCACCTTACACATGTCTTCAGTCTCCGTTACGATCTCGCCATTCTCCGACCGCAACTGATTGATAACATTCCTCCTTTTCCTAGACGTAGCATACGCATGAAAAAACTTAGAGTTCGAGTCTCCATCTAGCAGCCAGAATGACTTCGCCCTTTGTTTCCAGTACTCCTCTTCGTGCACAAGTAAAACTTCCAATTTGCTCTTCTCCTCAAAATACTTCTTTGTTCGATCTTCATCTGCACAGTCTTCATACACACTAAGGACCTCTTTTTGCTTCTGAATTTTCTCCCGGAACTTGTTAAAAAACTTTCTTCCCCACTTACCCATAAAAGTAGACAGATCAAGTAACTTTGGTAAAAGCAAACTAGGGGGTAGGCACTTCCAATGCTTGGAAACTTCATCATGAAAAGAGCTCTCTCTAAGCCACGTATTTTCAAAACGGAATCGAAATTTCTTCTTCGAATGACTGGTACTGCACAGCTCTATTAGAATAGGATCATGATCCGAATAAATAGTATGAATAACCTTGAGTTTGCATAACGGAAAAAGCTGCCACCAAGATGCTGAAGCAAAAGCTCTATCGATTCTTTCTCTGACCCAGTCTTTTGTGCCTCTACTTTTCTCCCAAGTGTAATTCCCTCCTACCAAATCAAGTTCGATTAACTCACACTCCTCCACAGTCCTCTTGAAACCATCTAGTAAGAAACGAGGATGCTTATGTGCACCCTTCTTATCACCCTCCTGAATCATATCATTAAAATCACCCAACAAACACCATGGAAGGGAAGATTTATTAGCCAAAAATTTAATGAACTCCCAGGAGTCTCTGCGTCTAGTTCTTTCAGGGTAACCATAGAACCCCGTCAATCTCCAAACCGGGATATTATTTTTCAGAACATGAACGTCGATATGATTATTATCCGAGTCAAAAACACTACATTGGACACTTCTATCCCAAAAGAGAGCTAACCCACCACTTCTACCTCTACAGTCTACCGACCAAAAGTTCTCATACCCAAATTTAGCACACAACTTCTTTATTCTCTCGTTATCTGACAGCGTTTCCATTAAGAAAACTATATTAGGTTTACAGGACTTTAGCAAATCCCCTAGAGCACGAACTGCACGAGAGTTCCCCAACCCCCGGCAGTTCCAACTTAAACAATTCATGGCTGCTGGCTAGCTTGCATAGCAAGCTTAGCCAAATCAGTTGCAGAAGACGTTGAGCAATCCATAATAGAAAGAACAGCGTCTGGGTTACAGTGTGCGGACTTAATTGCAACATCGTTCTTAAGCCCACCTGTAGTGTCCATTACCTCATAACTATCTGGGCCTCTTAGCCTTTTCCTTTCGACCAATTCTAGCCCAACCAACTCTTCATCCTCTGGCCCAATCTCGAAATTTGAATTTAAATTACCGCCCTGATAATTAGCAGTCTTATTTTCCACATTAAATGGATAAGATTTATCTCCATTCTGTTGCCTTTGATTACGCATATCTCTCCCCAGAATTAGTTGATTACCTGGATTTTTAAAAGATCCTTCTCCTGATTTCCCGCCCGTATTGACTCGGATCCGTTTCTCCTCCCAATCTGAGTCACCATCCTCCCGGAGCCACTTGCTCTTCACCGGACCTGAGAATTTACGTGACTGAGCTCGTAACCAAACTCCCCATTCCTTCTCTACCACCTCCTCACCACGATTAAGAAATTTTCTGCAGTACCTTTCCGTGTGTGACACAATGCCGCAAGTAAAACAGAAGTCCCCCAGCCTCTCATACTTACAAGAAACTATCACCTCTGTCCCATTTCTTCTAGTAATCTTCTTCCTTCTCTTTAAAGGTTTCCTCACATCCAGCCTAATCCTGATTCGCATATACTCTCGCCAAATGCTAGAATTATTTTTATGATCGTACTCAAGAAATTCTCCAAAAAAATCCCCCAGTTGACGTCCAACAGCTTCCGACATATAGCCCGACGGTAAATCAACGATCTGAATCCACATGTCCAGATTCCACAAAGGCACACCTAGAGGTTCCTCTCCCTTAGGGACTTCAGCCAGCACTAACATGGCGCCGTCGAAAGACCACGGACCTCCTTTTAAAACCCATATCATATCTTCTTTGTGATAGAACTGAAACAAGAATATACCTTGTTCAATCTCTTTGATGTTTATACCCATTGCAGGCCTCCAAATATCCGCCATTTTCGTCTTCATTGCACGAACATTCACACTCTTTTCCGATAAGAAACGACCCACTGCACATAACTCATACTTGTTCACCTCTTCCTCCACTTCTCCTTCAAAGTTAAAAGCTTCATTCTCCTCCTCCTCTATATCTAGAGAAGACATCTGCGCACTCAAATCATTATAACGAGACATAGTAATAAAACTCACACTATTCAAATTCTGACGAAGAATAAGAACGGAGAGAAAACAAAACTCTCACACCTCATGGGGAGAGAAAAAAAAAATTTAGTTCTTCTTTTTAAAAGTAGTTGGAGTGCATAAACGTTACAATATTTTTAAAAAAATTCAATACATTTACGTTATATTATAATATCAATATTAAATTTTAGTAATTAAATAATCTTCTCTAATGAATCAATTTCTTGTTAAATACGATTCTTTCGATTGAGCCGCTATCTCGTTAAAACTGAAATCCCAACTTTTTAACATATATTATAAATACTTATATAATATTTTTTATCTATAAAATCGAACCGTAAAAATAAAAAAAATTATGACTTCAATATCAAATTCTAATAGCTAATACAATCTTTTCTAGCGAGCCGTCTTCCCGTTAAAGACGTTTCGAGCCACTCTTATTTGAAACTGAAATTCTAACTTCATTATATAAGAAAGTAAATTCCAATTCTTATATTCTTAAACTTTCTAATATTTATGGAGTTTTAAAAGATGAAAATACATGTTATATTTTCTGTATATTATAGATATTCTTGTATTTATTTACAGTTTCCGCATTGGAATGTCTTTCTGTTATGTTAACATATCAAAAAAAAATTAAAATACGAAGACTTTTCGTTACGGAAATAGTATTGCATTTATGGATATATTTTTGTAATGCAAGTATAATTAACTTGTATAAAAAAGTTAAAATAAAGGATTTCTAGGAAAAAAGATGTACATTTTTAAAAAATCGTATAAGACGTCTCCACCGTCCTCGTATTCTACTTCAAATAAAACATTTTATTTTCTGTATTAATTATATATTTAAACATCTTTTATACGGTCTTATCTAATGAACCGCTTTCTTGTTAAACACAATTTTTACTATTGATTTGCTCTCTCGTTAAGATAAAAAACCTAACTTTTACATATATTACTTGTATGATAATGTTTATCCATAAAAATCAAATCCTAAAAATAAAATAAAATTTATAACATCATATGATATTTTAATAGCTAGTACAATCTTTTATAGTGAGCCGTCTTCATGTTAAACACATTTCGAGGCGCTCTCGTTTGGGATCGAAATTCTAACTTCATTACATATTATTGATGATACTTATCTTACACAACAATTTTTTTTCTTGAAATCAAAACCTAAAAAATAGAGTGAATTCCAATTTATACTTTTTCTAGATTTTCTAAATTTTTTGGAGTTTTTAGAAAATGAAAACACATCTTATTTTCTTTTTATATTATAGATATTCATGTATTTATTTAGGATTCCTACATGAGATTGTTCTTTTACTCATTGTTCTTTTATTATGTTAATACATTAATTCTTTTCTTTTTAAATACGATGACTTTTTTCATGACAATAGTATTGGATTGCATGAGATTGTTCTTTTACTCATTGTTCTTTTATTATGTTAATACATTAATTCTTTTCTTTTTAAATACGATGACTTTTTTCATGACAATAGTATTGGATTGCATGAGATTGTTCTTTTACTCATTGTTCTTTTATTATGTTAATACATTAATTCTTTTCTTTTTAAATACGATGACTTTTTTCATGACAATAGTATTGGATTTATGAATAAATTTTCCTAATATAAGTATAATTAAATTATATAAAAAATATATAATTTAGAAGATCGTACTTTCTATAAAATATTTAATTATATGTCTGCTCTATATATTTAAACACCTACTCTAGTTCTAGTAGAACTTTTATTTATAAATTCGAACTCTTATTCTCTATAAATTCGAACTCTTATTCTACTTCCAATAGAACTTTTAATCGTATGCCTTATAAATACTTATTATACTTCCAATAGAACTTCTAATCATATGTCTTCTCTATAAATTCGAACTCTTCTCCTTTATAAATTCGAACACCTATTCTACTTCAAATATGCTAATTAATATTTTTATATTTATTAGTGTTTAAAATTCTAGAAAATTAGAAAAATCGATTTAGACGATATTAGAGCGCCACCTAAACTTCCGCTATCCTCCTTTATATATATATATATATTGATGGTGTATTTCTAATTTTTTAGAATTTTAGGATTTTATTTAAATATTAATAATTAAAAAATTATTTTTTAATATATTAGAAGTGTAACATGTGTTTGAATTCATAAAAAAGAAGGTTTTGAATTTATAGTGAAAACATAATTATAACTTCTATTTAAAATAGAATAGGTGTCTGTAATACATATAATTAAAAATTTTATTGGGATTAAAAGTTTGAATTTATAGAATAGATATATAATTAAAAAAATTATTGAAACTGGAAAAAATGTTTGAATATTATATTATATCCTATCAATCAATCAACATATATCAATATATATATATATATATATATATATATATATATATAAAGGAGAATAGCGGGAGTTTAGGTGGCGCTCTAATATCGTCTCAATCGATTTTTCTAATTTTATATAATTTTAAACACTAATAAATATAAAAATATCAATTAACATATTAGAAGTAGAAATAGAATAGGTGTTCAAATTTATAAAGGATAAGAGTTCGAATTTATAGGGAAGACATATGATTAGAAGTTCTATTGGAAGTATAGTAAGTATTTATAAGGCATACGATTAAAAGTTCTATTGAAAGTAGAATAGGAGTTCGAATTTATAGAGAATAAGAGTTCGAATTTATAGAAAAATATATAAATAAAAGTTCTACTAGAACTAGAATAGGTGTTTGAATATATAGAGCAGACATATAATTAAATATTTTATAGAAAGTACGATCTTCTTAAATTATATATTTTTTATATAAGTTAATTATACTTATATTAGGAAAATTTATTCATAAATCCAATACTATTGTCATGAAAAAAGTCACCGTATTTAAAAAGAAAAGAATTGATGTGTTAACATAATAAAAGAACAATGAGTAAAAGAACAATCTCATGCAGAAATCCTAAATAAATACAGGAGTATCTATAATATAAAGAGAAAATAAGATGTGTTTTCATTTTCTAAAACTCCAAAAATTTTAGAAAATCTAGAAATTATAAATTGGAATTCACTCTATTTTTTAGGCTTTGATTTCAAGGAAAAAATTGTTGTGTAAGATAAGTATCATCAATAATATGTAATGAAGTTAGAATTTCGATCCCAAACGAGAGCGGCTCAAAATGTGTATAACGGGAAGACGGCTCACTATAAAAGATTGTACTAGCTATTAAAATATCATATGATGTTATAAATTTTATTTTATTTTTAGGATTTGATTTTTATGGATAAACATTATCATACAAGTAATATATGTAAAAGTTAGGTTTTTGATCTTAACGAGAGAGCTAATCAATAGTAATAATTGTGTTTAACAAGAAAGCGGTTTATTAGATAAGACCGTATAAAAGATGTTTAAATATATAATTAATACATAAAATAAAATATTTTATTGGAAGTAGAATACGAGGACGGTGGAGACGTCTTATATGATTTTTTAAAACTATACATCTTTTTTCCTAGAAATCCTTTATTTTAAATTTTTTATACAAGTTAATTATACTTGCATTACAAAAATATATCCATAAATGTAATATTATTCCCGTAACGAAAAGTCTTCGTATTTTAATTTTTTTTTAATATGTTAACATAACAGAATGACATTCCCATGCGGAAACTGTAAATAAATACAAGAATATCTATAATATACAGAAAATATAAGATGTATTTTCATCTTTTAAGACTCCATAAATATTAGAAAGTTTAAAGAATATAAAAATTGGAATTCACTCTCTTTATATAATGAAGTTAGAATTTCGGTTTCAAATAAGAGCGGCTAGAAACGTATTTAACGGGAAGACGGCTCGCTAGAAAATATCGTATTAGCTATTAGAATATGATACTGAAGCCATATTTTTTTTTATTTTTACGGTTCGATTTTATAGATAAAAAATATTATATAAGTCTTTATAATATATGTTAAAAAGTTTGAATTTCGGTTTTAACGAGAGAGCGGCTCAATCGAAAAAATCGTATTTAACAAGAAATTGATTCATTAGAGAAGATTATTTAATTATTAAAATTTAATATTAATATTATAATATAACATAAATGTATTGAATTTTTTTAAAAATATTGTAACGCCGCCGCGAAGCGCGGCTTTATCAACTAGTATATATATAAAGGAGGATACACGGGCGTTTAGGTGACGCTCTAAAATTATCTCAATCTATTTTTCAAATTTTCTATAATTTTTGAATTTTAAGTATTATCTATTTTTCTAAATTTCTAGAATTTTTGAATTTTAAGTATTAATAAATAAAACAATATCTTTTAACATATTAGAAGTAGAATAGGTGTTCAATTTATAGAGGATAAGATTTTGAATTTATAGAGAAGTTATATAGTTAAAAAAGAAGTCATATTGTTAAAAGTTTTATTAGATTTTAGCATAGTAAAAATAGAATAGGTGTTCGAATTTATAAAGGAGAAGAATTCGAATTTATAGAGAAGTTATCTATACAAATTATATAAAAGCCGAAACATTAAAAGTTTTGGTACCTATTTTTTGGTACCTATTTTTTGGTACATGTTTTTTGGTACTTCATGAATTTACTTATTTACCCTTCATTATAAAAAAAATAAATACACCTAAAATAAATAATAAACAATATAATTAATGGTAATTAGTCGATTGTCTTTTCCACAATTACTTTTAGTTAAAGATATTACCTTTTATAAACACCTAAAAACATCAATCGTATCATATCTTTCGATCATTAATATTTTCTTTCGAATTAAAATATGTTACCTTTTAATTTAAAACAAATCTTACAATCATTAATATATATCCAAAAATATCACACCATAATTTTCAAGAGAAATTTAACACCTAAAATAAATAATAACATAATATAATTAATGGTAATTAGTCGCTTAACATAAATTTTTGATATTAAGTGTTAATAAATAAAACAATATCTTTTAACGTATTAGAACTAGAATAGGTGTTCAAATTTATAGAGGATAAGATTTTGAATTTATAGAGAAGTTATATAGTTAAAAAAGAAGTTGATAATGCACACCTAGAGGGGGGTGAATAGGTGTTTGAGGATAACAATGCTTATTTATGACCTGTTTTAAATTTTACCAGAAACAGCTTGCTGTTTGTGATTAAGCAGTTTACAAATGGTATGCTGAATGCAAACGGTAAGCTGAATGCAAATGGTAAGCTAAATGCAGAAATAGTATGGTGCAGAAAAATAAAGAACACAAGAGACTTTTAGCCAGGTTCGAACCCTAATCCTCTATGGTCTACGTCCTGGTCCCTTACAAACCCGGCAAGAGAATATATTATTGATCAACGATAATCCAATTACAAGATACAATAATATATCTCCCTTTTATCCCAGTTGCTAACAAATGGCTTGCTGAACACCTATTTCTGAACCTGCTCTCTAAGCTATACTTCCCAAGTATACTTCTCTAGCAACGTTCACCAAACCCTAATAACCCAAAATAATAAAATAATAAAGAATCTCAGAAAGCATGATGATTCTCAGAAGAAAGAAACAGTGATAATAAGAAAATCAACAAAATGTGTTGATGCAGAATAACAAAAAATTCAGATTCAATTACTTTTAGAAAAAATCGTTGTATAACGAGCGATTTCAGAGATTCGATCAATAAAATCGTAAAAACACATATATACGTATAAAAAACTAGATCAAACACTCAGTACAACAATGAACAACGAAGAAATTCAAGATTTCATGATATTTATCATGAAATTACACAGTTTATGATGATAACTGAATGACTTTAACAAAGAAATGATTGAATAACAAGATTAGAGAACACCTAGATCGAAGATCGAATCTACTGGTCGCAAGATCAAGATTGCTTTGTGAATTGAACGCTGGAACGACTACACTCGCTCTAATACCATGTTAATTCTAGAAATGTAAAGCTGAAAAATCCATCTATTTTTATGGAAAAAACTCCATTTTCTTACTATGTAAAAGCTTGAAAAAGTTAACTATACATACAACAACTTAAAGAAAAAGAAGACAAACTGTACATTGTAAAGATTAATAGCTAATCACTACTCTGTATATTGAAAGTCTTAAGAATAACGAACTCGGGATTTAATTATGCTTAGCTAGCAGGTGGCTCATGACACACTACTCTGGCATTCTATAATAATTTAACGGGTTGGGCTTCTCATCAATTGTTGAGCCTAATGTTTGAGTTAGAAATAGAACTAGTAGTCTTAATATAATCTCTAAACAATTTTTTTTTTGCTAAATAATCTCCAGACACCTTTATTTTTTCGGAAACCTAAATAGCAATCTTCAGATTATCACTAATGTAACTATGATGCAATATTATTTGTAGGTATGGGTGTAATCGAGCCTAATCGATTCGAACACAATCACTTTTATGTTCGAATTCAATCGACTTAAAAGTTCGGGTTCGGGTCGGATTCGAGTTCATCTGAATCTTCAATTTTAATCTTGAAACTTGACTCGTAAAAATTCTATATATTTGAATTCGGCTTTTAAATTTGAATCAAAATCATTAAATATTGCAAAAGCATGAAATGATCGGTTCGATTCGAGTTTAACTCGAGTAAATATATATACATATTGAATATTTACATAAAAATTTATTAATAAGTATATAAAAATTAAATAATAAAATCTCAATTCGGCTTACGAACTTTACAAACTGAATAAATTAAAACTCGAGTTCAGCTTAATATAATATTCGGATAATTTGAGCTTGAGCTCGACGCAAATATTATTAAAATTAAATATTTTATAAACAGAACTCAAATAACTCACAAACAATTTTACTCATTTACGTTCCTATTTGGGAGTACATATGGCATTAGCAATAACAATATCATTATTAGAAAACAGCTCAATGAAAGCTATGGAAGTATGTGTTCATGTACGGCAGCATGAAATATTTCATGGCGAAAGCATGGCCATGAATATATATACATTCTTGAACGTACGTACTAAGTATATATACTGCCGTATATGATAATGTAGGTCGATCTCATTCATGTATATAACTTTCCTCCCCAAGAAAATACCAAACTGATTTGTCGTGCATCTAATATTTTATAATCATAAGTGTGAGAAAAGAAAGCATAAGCTGGAAAACCCATTAAGATAAAAAAATACATTAATTACAATACACTTTCATCTACTAGCTAGTACTAGCTAGTAGATGTGTTAATTAAGTGGTCTGTTTTATGAGTACCTCCTCGATCGGTTAAGAATCAAGTACCACGCACTAATTAAATCGTCATTCGACAGCTAAGTTTAGCGAAAAGACATGTGAAAGAGTCTGTTTAGACTGTCGAAAATCGAACAAGAAAAGGTAAATTAATAGTGCATGAATAGTGTACTTTCTTAGAATATATTATAAATTTTGATAAAACTATCCTTTTAACACCTTAAAATTTTAGATAAATTGATTACTTAATACGGTATTAAAGCTTGGGCATGCAGAGGTTTCAGGTTCAATTCTACGACGCCCAATATTATCAATATTTGTAACAGACACGAGCGGTAATTTATGTCCCAAAGATGTGCGTCTGTGATCCATTCTTCGACCCATAAATTGGCTTTCGAGTGATGGGGAGTGTTAGAATTTATTGTAAAATTCTGATAAGGCTTTTCTCTAATACCTTAAGATTTTAAATTAGTTGAAAACTTAACATACTAAAAAATAAATTAATGGTGTATGATTATACTGTACTTAAGATATACTCCTACTATTAAATTACATTAATAGTAGGACAATTTGTATGTAATGTTGTACTACCATGCAATTGCACTATATTTTGGGCCAACGTCCAATCTCGTAAGTTGTTTGCTGTACTAGCTATGAAAGTTCGTTCCCACTCTGCATATCAATCATTTGCTTAAATCGCAGTGTTTTAGATTCAACTCACTTTTTTTTTTTTTTTTAAAATAAAGCAAGTTTCATTCAATAGAACATAATACAGCCAGGACAAATCACCGACTGCCGATACAATCAGGTTGGAAAAATAAATAACACATTAAAACAATTAGGTGCTTTGTTTCCTGATCATTTGACACATTGAACTGAAAAAGTTCTTAAAGCTAAAAACGAACTCGAAGACATTTCGAGTGATCCAAAATACGCCGACATCCCTGAAAGCAGCAAAATCACAATTGACCTTATCACATAAAAACCATCGTTAGGCCAGTGTTCAGAAACCCAATTGCATAAACTGAGGTTAGAGGAACGATATCCCAGCTATCTAAATGCCGGATACCAGCTATAGCATGCCGAAAGTGAGAACACCCAAATGATGAACAATCTTTGGTTGTGACAGGTGAGCTCTTGCAATAATCATCACCGTACCAACTTCGATATGGGCTTTCCAAATCGCCAAAAACATCCACAAAATCATTTTTAACATATCCAGCATCCAACGAGACCAAACATAATTAAACAAAAACATATCAAAACACTCTAAAAGGAGAGACAAAACACACACTCCGAAGGGAGAGACACGCAAACACCCAAAAATTGGGTTTTATTAAGAGGAAAACACTAAATAGGGCCTCCAACCGGTGGATATTTGGTTGTTTGACACTGGGCAGCAGCAGAGTATTTAAATATTTCTGTGAATTAATTTGAGTGTTTATAAACGATGGTCACGTAAGATTATGTCGAATTCCTGGATACAAATAAAATATAAATAAATTCTACTTTCAATAATGGTTTGTTTTGTTTGAATGTGACGAACTTCTTGTTTACATTCGCTTATAGACTTGAATTTACTCTTTTAGTGGAGTTGGGATCTCGAAATCCTTTTATCTATGAAATTTAAATAATTAGTAATAAAAAAATAATGATAAATTTTATTTTCAATAATGGTTAAGTTCGCATTTAAACTTTTAAAATGTCAGAAAAAATTCTTAGTAACATATCTTGTTTTTGTTAATAATTTAAGGATTGGAAGAAAATCGAATCTTTAACCTATATAAAATCAATTAACATGAAAGAAGTTAGAGCTTAGTGGTGGATTAATGTTTGTTTTGTTAAAAGATATACTATTTAGCAAAATTTAATTTCCGGACCTGAAGTTAAATTTATTCATATTTTATCATGGACTCCTCTCCATTCCGTGACTAACGTTAACTGTGTTACATAAATAATGATTTGAATAAATATTTTATCGACGTAAAGATCTACTTGACGACCTAATTATCACGAAGAAGAAAGTAGATGAATTTGAAGAGAATGCTTAATTGGCTTTATAATTACTAATTAGGTCAAGTTTATAATTGCATAACCGTCCCCTCTCCATGTATCATTAATCATGAAAGTAGCTGCCGGCTTCTTTTAAACCACTATCTAATAATGTGGCAATTAATAATGTTTAATTAAGCCCAACAGGCACCAAAGTAATGGATCATTAAGCATAAACAAAAGCTATTTCATAATTTGTCAACAAAGAAAAAAGGTTTTAATTTTAGGTTGTGAAAAGGCCGGAAGAAGATTTGCATTCAGTATGAGGAGAGTGCGCAGGTGTTGTGGGAAAATATGGAAATTTATCTTCAATATTTTTATTATATTTTTGAAAAATGGAAAATTTTGTTATTAATTATATTAATTTTCATTACTAAATTTATATAAATAATTGTAATGTTGTAATAGAACCTTGAGACTTATGTCTTCGTTATGAATGATAAAAAAAATTATGACTATTTTAGGATGATACAAGAGTTTAGGTTGATTACCTAAAACCTATGAACGTTCGTGAGTGTGTGAAAAAAAATTTACAAAAAATTGTGGGTGTGAAAAAATTTACAAAAAATTGTGGATGTGAAGGTGGATTTCTGGTGGGTTTGTAGAAGATAAAAGAACTGTGATTAAAAGAGAGATTTCGAGAAGAATCGTGACAAAAACTTAATGGTGATAACAATGATAGAGATGACGACGAAAAAAGATGATGAGGACGAGATTGAAAAGTTATTCACAACAAGAAAACTAATTCAAGTGGTTAATAATGGTGATTGGAGCGGATGATTCAATTTTTTTTTTAATTTTGACAAACTTTCGATTTTATGTATTGCGAGTGTTGAGGGGGATGTTATGGGAAAATACGGTGACTTAACTTTAATAATATTGTTAATTAAAAATGGAGAGTTTCGTTATTATATTAATTTCCATTATTAATAATTAAGTATTACCTATATAAATTGTTATAATATTGTAATAAAGACCTGAGGCTTGTGCCTCCACTCTCCACTATAAATGAGAAGAGAATTTGCGACTATTTTATCAAAAAGTCAGGTGTTAATAGAGTTTTGCAAGAACCCGTTTGACTAAGTTTAAATTTATTACCTATGACTTCAAGTTGTTTAAAGTCATAAGTGAAAATTGAAAATTTTAAGTTAATATTTGTTTGGATAATTTCATATTATGGATAACTTATGAATTATTAAAAATGTAAAAAAAAATATTGGATTAATTATCTATTTTAATAATGATATAACTTTTATTAAATAAAATAAAGTATTCAAAAAAATACTTTCTACTAACTTTTATATTAAACTATTTTTTTAATTTTAAATCAATTTCTAATTTATTACACAAATAAATATTTTTTTAATTTAAAGTAAAAAATGACTTCAAGCCTAACTTTTAAGCCAAGGGCAAACGACCTCTCAACAAGATTGTTACCTACATCCTATTATTTCTACACAAGATTGTTACCTACATCCTATTATTTCTACATAAATTATATATCGCGTTCACATGTTTCTCCCGCAAAAATTACATGTTTTTACTAATACTTGAACATTAACTATTATATTATGGAATGATGAATTATCTCTCCATCGATATCTGGCTAGGGGATGTATTGTTCGTGGTTATTGAATCTCGTTAATAAAAATTGAAATCTCCGAAATATGTATTGGCGTGTTTTAAGTTATTTGGGAAGTGAGATTACTCTCGAAGTGGCGCATCTTTCTGCGAAAGTTAGGGAAGCGAGGTTGAGATGGTTCGGCCACGTCCGTAGGAAGAGGTCGGAAGCCCCAGTGAGAAGGGTCGAGAGTCTTTCGGTTGTTGGGGTGATGAGGAGAGGCAGACCGAGGAGGTCATGGGAGAAGCAGCTTAGGTTGGATTTGAAGGCTATGAACCTAAGTGAGACCATGACCGCTGACAGGTGTTCGTGGAGGCGGCAGATCAGAGTGGTGGACTCTTTTCTAGGGGACGGCTCTGTAGTGGAGAACCTCAGAGTTGGGTTGTCTCGGATAGCCTTATCTTAGGAGTTCGGCTTTTTTCGCTATCTTTTTCCAATTTCATTTTTTCATTTTTATTATCATATGTTTCCCGGTTGTGCAGGTGCAGGAGTTTCGCTTGGTGGTATCTAGGGGCATGGTAGGTAAGTCCCGTGTGGAGAAAGCCATGGGCGCAGGTATTGCTGTGAACTTTGTCACATATCTTTTAGATTCCTTTATATATATCACACACCGTATATGTCGTGCACATAGCCGAGGGTCTTCACGGAAACATCCTCCCTACCTTAAAAAGTGGGGGCATGGTTTGCGTACAACCTACCCTCCCCAGACCCTGCTCTGAGCGGGATATACTGGGTATGTTTGGTTTGGTTTGGTTTTTTTTATGCGCCCGATCCAATTTTTCAAATATTAGGTGAAAACCTCGTTCACTTTTGGATTTACAATAGCACACAATTTTAATATTTCAATAAATAAGAATATTAGAGGTAGAAGGGATTCAAACTTGAAATTTCCCAAATCCAAGTACCATGTTAAATTACCAATTTTCCTAACATTTCAAGGTACTATAAATTTATTTGTAGTATACATATGGTTTGTAGTATAAATTTATTTTTTTTGTAAATGACTTTTCTATAATTTATATTTTAAAGTTTAGGTTAAGATATATTTTAGTATATCATAATTATTTTTTTTATTAGATCACAAATTATATGCTTAAAACATATGGGTACTATATTCGTATAATAATCTATTATTTTTTTTATATTTTTGATTATGTAATCTAATAATTATTTAAAAAAAATTAGATATTTTGTTATAGTGTTTTATAGTTTTTAAAGACATTTTTTAAACTTGTTTGGAAATATGTGCGGTATAAAAGTTTTTATTTGTTTGAATATTGATTATATTTACATGTTAATTTTATATTTTTGATATGTGTGGTATTTATTATGTGTTTTTGTTTAGAGTAATCTTACGGGTTTTTTGTATTATATTTAGATACTAATATAAATTTATTTTGTGGGTGTTTGGATTGCTTTCTAATTTAAAATATGTTCATTTTTTGATTTGTGTTCACTTTTTTTAATTTCCAATTTTTCTTTGCAATGTAAGAATTTGTTTATATGTTGATTTATGCTCATATTTTGAAAACTTTAAACCATTTTATTTGGTAAACAATTTTTTTTTTGAAAATTTTATTTTAAGGTTTAGTCTAACATATGTTTTAATATTTCATAGCATAATTTTAGCTTTTAAATCAATATTCTGGCCCATAATATTTCATAGCATAATTTTAGCTTTTAATTCAATATTCTGGCCAAACTCTTTCTCTGACCCAACTCTTTCTCTTGCCCAATTCTAATTTCTATTTTAATCCCTTACGACCAGACGACCACCTAAACCTCCTTAATCCAATTATATATAGGATATATAATTAGAAAAGCAAATTTATCAAGATTATATCATATATTCCAAATTTAATAATTTTATAACTAAAAATATATATATTATTCTCATTAAGCGAATAAATCATACTCATTTTACTCCTTGGAATAACATCTCATTCACATTTCTATATTCTATTTCCATATTCGTTAACGATCTCAAGGCCCCGTAGTTAATCTCTAGCAGACATATAAATTTGAAAAAGTACCCCCTAATTCTTATGTTGTTACTCATTTCGTCTCTATCATTTATTTACAAATAAGTTGGGCATGAAGGTTAAAAAAAATTATAAAATAATGGAGAAAAATAAAAAAAAAGAGTAAAGTGATGGAATTGATGGGACCAATCAATATTTTATGTAATAAAGTGAATTTAGTGGAGAAAAATAATGATGTAATTACGTTTTATATTATCATATTTTACTATTTTGAATAAATTTTGAAATATAAAAAATTGAAAAAACATCTTAAAAAATTGGAAGTCATAGAGAAAGTACTGACTTAGTTAGCCTAGTTCTTTTCTTGTCTGCATTATAACGAATTATACTATTTAATAATGTGTACCATTCTTGTTTGACTAACAACTTTGATTATCTTGCTTCAATAAAAAAAAAAACAACTTTGATTACAACAATAAGCTATATTATTGACTAGAGGGATTTTCGAGATAGTATTGAAATGGTGAACAAAAAATGTTACTCCCTCGTTTCTAAAAATTTTTCATATTTGAATTGGACACGTTTAACGTACATTTTTAATCATTAATATCTTTAATTTGGTATTAGTATTAAATATAAAAATTTCACAAAGTACTCATAAATACGAATCAAACAAAATCGCTCATAATTATATTCTATCTTATAAATTATGCGTAAATTATTAGTCAGCTTATAATAAATAATGTACATAATCAAAACGGACAAAATATTATGAAACGGAGTGACTTATACATTTGAACCCAAAGTTACCACTGACACAGAATTGCTGTCCAAGGTATCAAAAGTACAACCGCACATGCCCAATTATGGGAAAAATGAGTGAAAAGGCAGCTAGGGTGAAAGTTACTATATATAGTAAGCTTTTTGCTCCTCTTTACTGGGAGCTAGGAATCTATTTTAATACCAACCCCTTCCCTATAGCCTTTGTAACCTATCCTAGCCTCTACATTTCACAAACTTCATACTTTGGGCCACAAACAAGTAGCCTTTGTATATGGTTTCACGGCACACTTGTTATAATGGGAACTCAACCTAACCAGTGTCATAGCCTTAAATTTTATAATCTTGTTAATGGTATATTGGTATGCCGTGTTTGAAAGCATGCAAGTACATTTGTAATGCAAGTACCAAAGAATCGCAAATGCCTTGAGCACGTACCGTTTGAACTTGGAAGGGTGCAATGTGCCAAATCGTACATTTCTATAGCTAACGGTTGCGAAATCAGTATCCCAAAATAATCGAGATTAAAATAAATAATTATTAAATATTTGAAATTAGTTGGAATTTAAAATAAAATTTCTTTTAATTTTACTTAAAAGATGTGGTCTTCTAAATATTTTTATTAAATTTTCAGTTTAATTGGGCCTTCAATCCAGGTTAGCCCCCATTAATTCCACTCTAAATGTCTGATACCTAGGTCGGACAATTTGATACGTGATATGTGAACATGATACGAAACGACATGAAAAATACGATTTTGGTTTTGATTTTTGGTATACCAAACACGAAAGTACACGAACACGAAATTATACGAAATATTTAATGTCAGACATGGATTTTACTTTTGAGTACACGAAAGTACATGAAATATTATATATTTTTTATATATCATATATATATATATATATTATGTATTTTATTTTATATATTCATTAATGTTTCATGTATTTCTAATCACTCATTTCACGTATTTAGTAGTATTTCATGTATTCGGATATAATCGTTTCATGTTATTTTGGGTCGTATCGTATAAACGAAAAGTATATGAAAATTTCGTGTACTTTTCGTTTCATTTCGTGTTGACACAAAATATTTCGTTTCGTTTTCAGATTAGATAGACAAGTACACAAAATGATTTCAAATTATTTAAAATATAAATATCAAAATATTCGGAGAAGGACTTGACATCGAAGAGTGAATCGTTGATTTCTTACAAATTAGGTGAAGGATTTAATAAAATCTTATATCTGAATCTCCCGGTGTTAGGTGTTATGAGTAGGATTTAGATCGAAAATGAATCAGTTATAATGAAATTAAGTAATGAAAAATATTAAGGATAAGAGGAAATCAACGGGATAATATGTTAAGTTATCGCTACGTACTTTCCAAAGAATCTCACGATATTTAAGATGCAATATATATATATATATATATATATATATATATATATATATATATATATCAATGAAGTTGAAATCTGTTGGAAATATTTTCCAAAGCAGATATATCTTTATTCCAATTTGCGAAGCGCAAGTAAAATTAAAATTTTGACATAATTAGTTCTAACACAAATAATTGTTGTTTAGTAATAGAAATCACTGGAATTTGCTTAATTATTTGCAATATGGGTGAGGATATGGGTTCAGAATCAAGAAATCCTTGTATGTTTATATTGGACTCACTACCAGGAATAGGACCCCATAAAAAAGAACTTCTGCTAAGACAGTAAGTTCTTATACTTGAAATTATTTCATATCCTTTGTTGGCTATAATGTTTGATGTTAACAACTTTGGTATAAATTTTATTTGTTCAGTTTCGTGTTTGATTTATACAAAAATGCAAAGAGGGAAGATTGTGATGAAATTCTTGGTATTCCTCTTATGATACTGAGAATTCCCCAACAAAAAGATGGCATAAAATGTGGATACTATGTCCTGTTATATACGTATAAATTCCTGTTACAGTGTCCTGTTCATTTCAACGTAGCTGAACATTACCCCAGATTTGTTAGCACGATGTTTAAGATGATATATATATATATATCATGTATTACTAAAGTGAGAACTCATCTTATTGTGAGAGCTGAGAACCAATCTAAATCCTTTATTTCTAATATATACCTTTAATCTAACTCACAAAAAATAAAAAATATCATATATTTATCCTCAATCTCTCTGATCTCAACAAACTCTAACAAAACCTAAACATATACACATTTTATACGTATAGAACAGTAGCTCAATTCATTTCCCCCAACCCCCACCCCGTCTCGGCTCAGCTTGGCTCGGCTCCAACCGCCATTGCCTTCTCCGCCGCAAGAACTCCGATTATATCATCCACAGCATCTAAAAACGCGGCGGAATCAGTCCTACCAAATCAATCGGCACTGCTATGAGCTTCTACTCTCCGTTTTCCGCCATTTTTCTGAGAAATGTAAAGGCACATATTTGTGTATGTAGAGGTTCGCGTGTGTGTAGTGTATATATGTTTGAAACCAGCAAGATTTGTTGTCTAGTTTGAGATTCCATCAGATTTTGCCGAAAAAGTAATAAACTCAAATTCGGCAATCTTACTCAAGGCCGAATTGATAGTTGCCATTAAAGTTTGTTACGATTGTATTGCAAATGTTAGCGAATATGTAGACACTGTTTTGTTGAACATTTTGGTGATTTTGTTGGTTACGTTGCGAATTTCGGGTTATTTGTGGTGATTTTCGGGTTGTCACTAGTGATTTGTTGTTGGTGGTCGGAGGTGACGGCGGCGATTGAGCGGTTTGTGGTAATTTGGTAGCGGTGATTTTTATATACAAGCAGTGATTTTTTGGTGGCGGTGGCAGTGCGGTGGTCGGAGGTGGCGGTAGCGTGGTAATTTTTATTGATGATGGCGGGCGGCGACGACGTGGTGGCCGGAGGTGGTGGCAATGCGATAATTTTCTATTTATCGACGATGATTTTCTTGATTGACCAAAATTAATTAATGTGCGGGAGCTTAGGTGGCGTTCTAAGATCGTATCAATATATTTTTCTAATTTTCTAGAATTTTAGAATTATAAACATTAATAAATGTAAAAATATCATTTAACATATTAGAGATAAAAAAGATGTTCGAATTTATAGAGGAGAATAGTTCAAATTTATAGGTAAGATATATGATTAGAAGTTCTATTGCAAGTAGAATAAGTATTTATAATGCATATGATTAAAAGTTCTACTTGAGTTCAAATTTGTAGAGAATAGGAGTTCGAATTTATAGAAAAAACATATAAATAAAAGTTCTATTAGAAGTAGAAAAATATCATTAAACATATTAGAAGTAGAATAAGTGTTCGAATTTATAGAGGAGGAAAGTTCAAATTTATAGAGACATATGATTAGAAGTTCTACTGGAAGTAGAATAAATATTTATAACGCATATGATTAAAAGTTCTATTGGAAATAGAATAAAAGTTCGAATTTATAAAGAATAAAAGTTCGAATTTATAGAATAAACATATAAATAAAATTTCTATTTTAAAAGTAGAATGGGTGTTTTTCACATATTATAAGTAGAATAGGTGTTCGAATTTATAGAGAAGAGTTCGAATTTACAGGGAATACATATGATTAGAAGTTCTATTAGAAGTAGAATAAGTATTTATAACACATATGATTAAAAGTTCTATTGGAAGTTGAATAGAAATTCGAATTTACAGAGAATAAGAGTTCGAATTTATTGAAAAAATTGATATATAAATAAAAGTTCTATCCGAAGTAGAATAGGTGTTTGAATATATAGAGCAGACATATAATTAAATATTTTATAGAAAGTATGATCTTCTTAAATTATACTTTTTTATATAAGTTAATTATACTTTTATTAGGAAAATTTATTCATAAATCCAATACTATTGTCATAAAAAAGTCATCATTTTTTAAAAAGAAAATAATTGATGTATTAACATAATAAAAGAACATTGTCATGTAAAAATCCTAAATAAATACAAGACTATATATAATATAAAGAGAAAATAAGATTTGTTTTCATTTTCTAAAACACCATAATTTTTAGAAAGTCCAGAATAAGTATAAATTGGAATTCACTCTATTTTTTAGGTTTTGATTTTAAGGAGTAAGTTGTTACAGTATGTAAGATAAGTATCATCAATAATATGTAATGAAGTTGGAATATCGATCCCAAATTAGAGCGGCTCGAAACGTGTTTAACAGGAAGACGATTCTATAAAGGATTGTATTAGCTATTAAAATATCATATTGGTGTTATAAATTTTATTTTATTTTTAGGATTTGATTTTTATGAATAAACATTACTCACTCTGTTCCCAAATTCTTTTCTTATTTTGACTTTTTGCATTGTTCATTGTAAGCGATTGACTACTAATTTATGCATAATTTATAAGACAAAATATAGTCATGAGTGATTTTGTTTGATTCGCATTTATGAGTACTTTAATACAGTGAAGTTTTTATATTTAGTACTAAAATGAAATTGAAGATATTAACGATTAAAAGTGTGCATTGGCAAGCGTGATAATGATTAACAGGAAAAGAAATATGGAATGGAGGGAGTATCATACAAGTGATGTATGTAAAACTTAGGTTTTTGATTTTAATGAGAGAGCGGATCAATAGTAATAACCGTGTTTAACGAAAAAGCGGTTCATTAGAGAAGATCGTAAAAAAAATGTTTGAATATATAAGGAATACATATAATAAAATGTTTTATTTGAAATAGAATACGGGTATGGTGGAGACATCTTATACAATTTTTTGAAACTATATATATTTTTTCTTAGAAATTCTTTATTTTAATTTTTTTAGACAACTTATTTATATTTGAATTAGAAAAATATATCCATAAATTTAATATTATTCCCGTAACAAAAAGACTTCGTAATAAATTTTTTTTTGATATGTTAACATAAAAATTGGGATTTACTCTCTTTATATAATGAAGTTGGACTTTTGATTCCAAATAAAAGCGGTTCGAAACGTATTTAACGGGATGACGCTCACTAGAAAAGATTATATTAGTTATTAGAATTTGATACTGATGACATAATTTTTTTTTTATTTTTACGGTTCGATTTTATGGATAAAAATTATTATATAAGTCTTTATAATATATGTTAAAAGTTGAGATTTCGGTTTTAACGAGAGAGCGTCTCAATCGAAAGAATCGTGTTTAACAAGAAATCGATCCATTAAAAAAAATTATTTAATTATTAAAATTTAATATTAATATTATAATATAACATGAATATATTAAAGTTTTTTAGAAAAAATTATAACGTCGCCGCGAAGCGCGGCTTTATCGACTAGTTATATAATAAGAGTAAATGGGATAATTAGCGAGTATTACCATAGGTAAAGGGTTCGACTCTCACTAATAACATAATTAAATTTAATATATGTAACTTTAAATATACTAATAAGATATATGATAAAATTCACTTCTCAAAACTCATTAATCATCTATTAAATATAATATTGAAAACTCATTAATCATCTATTAAATTTAATATTATTACACATCAAAAAATTAGTTTACAAGATAGCATTGAAAACTTGCGAGTACATAAGCACGATGCAACCCTCATCTATTCTATAGAAAACTACTATCCCTGGCTTTCGGGAAACAATCCAAATTAAATCTGACTTTAACTACTAAATAGTTCCGTTTCAAAACAATTCATGTTTGTCTTTTGTACTTCATATGTGAATATAATTTACGTTAATTTTGAAAAAAAAATTCAAGTAATAATAAGATGTAACAAAAAAGTCAAAAAACAACTTATTATTAGTTAGGTATATAAATATTTTTACATAATAATTTATAATATAAAAATACATGTTAGCCAATAATTATATCCTTATATATAATAAGCGTAGAAAGGATTTTATCCATAATTTTGGTCACTGTACCGTTAAAATAATCTCAACCGCTGAATCTAAAAGTTTTAAAAATAGACGATCAAGATTACATCAAATTAAAATATATATAATATAAAAATGATATAATTAGAAAAGGTTGCATTAGAAGTGAATTTTAAAAAGAAAATTATAATCTAAAACGAATATAATTAAAAAAGGTTGTGTTATAATTGAATTTTAAAAAGAAAATTATAATCTCTGTTGTGGGAGGAATTTAGCACAACAGATTATGAGGCCTCGTGCTGGAATAGCGCCAATAAACAAGGAATCGTCCAACCACCCAGAAAGGCTCGTGGTTGAAGATCAATAGCTAGCCGCTCGGGAAGGCTCACGACTAGGGTTACCGAAGAACACGGGATGTGGTTCCTCGGAAGGATCGGACTGAATCTACGGGATGAGAGCTCAAGGACCAAATGCTGGCCAGCCAAGAACCCTAATTTGACTATGTCACACAAGAGTGCACGTGCTCTAGCTACTCAAGGAGTGTAAGTGTCGAAGAAGATCCCGTAAACTGCCTACATACCACTATTTATAGTGGATCAAGCCCGAATGTAGTTCTTGAAGGATATGATCGTTTGTTTATGATAAGTTATCCTCTCTCCAGTGGGATAATGACTGTTATTTCTGATAATAATCGAGTATGATGTGTATAATCAGGTTACCAAGCAGTTTAGGTAACATAGAATGATTATCTCTTGTATTTATCATGATTTTGTATCATTTATCAAGTATATATAACATATATCCTCAAATAACTGAATGTTTATCTGTTTGAGAGTGTTTTTAGATGATATAAACGTGTTCCTAAAAAGTAGGAGGCGTGCCTTATCTGATTTGGCAGCCTGATCAGGCTTCCGGCGGAAGCTGGGGGTACCGCCCGGTAGCCTGGCTCCGGTACCCCCTCCGGTAACCCCTATCACGGAAGCTACTCTGGAAGCTCTACTGGATGACTGATAATAGTTATAGGTTATCCTCAAGGGGATACCTTGAGACCCTTAGTCATGCGTTCCCGTGCTGCAGTGTACATGGTAACCCCTAGGGCTACCGCAGGCCTCCGGAAACCCGACAGATTACACATTCTCTTCATGGATCTGGACCCTAATCCTCTAGTGGGCCTAAATCTAACCCATGCAAGATTTTGGTCACAACAACTACCCCCCGGTTCCCTGAAGTACTGTGTGCAAGGGGAACCTAATATTCACATGGTGCCGTTTCCTAGGAAGATTCAGGCTTATGCCGTCTTGTCAAGTCAGCATTCTTTACGGTACTAGCCTTGAAAACTCTTTATCGTAAACGTCAAAGTTAATATTATCGTTTATTCGAAGGCTCCTTGTAACAATATCATGAGAGCTAAAATTGGGTCTACCAATGAACGGAAACCTCATAATTTATATGTTTTAAGGATAAGTTAATCATTTTAAATCTACGAAGATAAAAATGATAACTATTAAGGGAGGAGAATCAGGCTGGGACTCTACCGTTTTTACAAAAATAAATTCAAAAAATAGCCCATTTTCCACACAAAGGACGTTTCCCACTCCACCTTGTTTTCTGTGCCACATTCATTAATCAATGGGGACACCTCTCTTTTCTCTCCGTTTGTATATATCTATTCACTTAGCCCTTTGTATTTTATCTTTTCTCCACATCCTCTTTTGGGCAAGCAAGGGTTTCTTTGAGAGCTTCCAGCAAAGGCTTATCCGGCGGAGGCTTAGGCGTTTCAATCATCCGTACCTTCCATCTCGTCCAGGTATACCTCTGAATTTCTCAATTCAGTTTTGATGCCAAGCTCTCTAATTTATTCTTTGTGCACACATTGAGTTAATCAATGATACTTCTAGTGCGTATTATGTGTTCTAGGCTCCGATGTTTCCAAATTTGATATCTCCACTTATAGATTCTTGTTGTCATTCCTAGACCTTGAATCGTATATAGGTTAGATCTTTATACACAAATCTTAATTGACATATGCATGTATGAGTTTTCATCTGGCGTTGTGAATTGAAGCGGTTGGCGCGATTTGTATTTTGGTTGCCCTGTTTACCGTTTCTTAGTATGCATTTAGCTTGTTTGATGTTTGATTTCAATGAATATTGTCATTTTAGGTATGCTACCCTAAGTTTAATACCCGTAACTTGCTCGTTTAGGCATTCTTATTACACCTTATCTCTGTATGCCTTTTTCCATTTCGCTTAGCTAGAAGTGGGGTTAATAGGTTAGGCAGCCATGTGGATGGTTACCCCCCGGGTCTTGACTCCTCGATTTTGGTTTGGTAGCCTCATCAGTGGCTGGGAGCTGTTGCCTTATTCGACCCTGAACTTTTCGATTTCAATCCCCCTTACTAATCTGCCTCCCTCTTTTGTGGTTGCAGATGTCTCTTTCATCGGCATCGAGGGAGTCTTCCCAGTGTTTAGGATATTTATCACCCGTGTCTGGGGAACCGTCTGATTCGGGGTCCACCCATCTTAATAATCTTTTGCTCTCCCAGCCCCTGCTTGAATCTAAACCATCAGTTAGCTCCAGGACACGTTCCCAGGTAGAAGTAATAGATCCCTTGTCCGCTGAGATTGTCAGCCGGTATCCTAGCCTTTCCCTGGAGGCCGGTTCATCGAATTCGGATGGTGGAGAGGCAGAAAGGATTTATGTTAGTTCCAACACTGATGAAGGGAAAAAAACTATAAATGATCTTTGGCTAGGTGGTGAACAGCCATTCTTCAGTAATGATGATGTGACGGAAAAGAATGATAATGTTGGGATGCCGTTGGTGGCAAAGGTTTAGCGAAAGCCCCATGTTCCTGCGGGTTTTGTTCCCTCTTGTGAGGATACAGATTCGTCCATGAATGCTGACAGACTTGCGAGGTTGAAGGAATCATGCGATCCAGGATGCGACCTGGTGGTACCTACCACCGGTGAGAGGTGCCATAGGTTTGGCAACTTTGAACCTGATCAAGCTATACCCAATGCGGTACTGTCTGCATCCTTTTTCAAGCTGGGATTCTCTATGCCGATGCATCCGTTTTTTATTGACATGCTGAACTTCTACGAGATAGCTCCTATGCAACTGTCACCTAATTCCTTCAGGGTGGCGGCATGTATGTATATCCTCTACGATCAAACCTTTTCTGTCCCCCTTACCCCTAGAGAATTAGGGTACTTTTATCAACTAAAGGGTGTGGGAAGGAAGATAGGTATTTTTTACCTCACCTCCTGGAACGACAGGCAAGGGAGATGTATTAAGGGAAATAAGCGGGGAATGTATGACTGGATGGAAATGTTTTTGTATTGTTATGATTGTGAAGAGGTGAGAAAAGAGTGGAATCTGACTCCGGGTAAGCATCCGGTACCCTCGTTCATTACTGGTAACCTTTATTTGGTTGATTCTCTACATAGCTCTTACCCCCTTTTTACTATCTATTATCTCATTTAGGGATCCCATCGCAAACTCTGCTCGAGGGGGCTGAGGCAAAAAGAGCCGAAAAGATTATGAGGTTGGCAGCTAGTTTAGGAGATGGCGAGAGTCTGTTAACTCCGGAAACCTTAGTGAGGTTGGGATTTACGAGACCCCTGGCTCCCTCTCCCCCTGCCCAGGGGATGGAGGTGTCTGTTAGAAATTCTGATACTTACGGTACCGCTTGGGAGGAGAAGGGGGCTACCGACCGCTCCAGCCCTGGTAACCTAGGCTTCCGCTTTCTACTTTTGTACCTTTTTACTCACTGTGCCGCACTTCTCTTTGGTGCTTTTCTTTTTATTCGTTTTTATCCGTATCTTTATGGGCCTCCATGCGTGTGTCGATTACATGGTAGTTACTGTTTATCCTGTAACTGGCCACTTTTTCCACATTTCTCTTTGCATATTTATGTTATGATTTTTAACATTCTGGCTGTCTTGTCTTTTCAGGTATGTCTGGTACCGTTCCATCCTTTGTACAACCTTCGGAGAAATACGAAGATTTGTTCCCAGAAGATGAGCTGATGACACTGGAACCCCCAATTAATGTTGCCCCTATCTCCCAGGCTAAGGTTCCTACTTCTGGGAAGGTTGGATCCACTCCGGCTGATAAGAGAAGGTTCTCCCAAGCCTCTGGCAGCCTGGCTTCTACCCCAGAAACTAGGTCTTCCAAGAGAGTCAAATTGCCACAGTCACCCAGCATACCACAAGAGATTCAGCAATTCCACAGGTTAACCGAAGGGCAGATCCCCTTGGAGGTCATCTCAGGATGGTCCAAGCTCAAGATCTCTGATGCCGTCCGGGCTATGCTATATTCTTCTGGGGAGAATCTGTTTCATCAAATGAGGATCGGTAACCAGCTGGTAGCGGCTACTCGTGGTGACATGAAGTTAAAGGAGGACCTTAAGCAGGCAAAATCTGATCTCGAAACTGTTGAAGGGGAAAGAAAGAAGCTCGCTGATGCTAATAAAAAGTTGAAGAGTGAGATCTCCGTGGTAACAAAGGAGAAGGAGAAATTTGGTAGGCTAGTTTTTGCTCAAGATAAGGAGAAGGAAGAGTTGGTGGCTTCCCATGCCACTGAGGTTGGAGAATTGAAGGTGCAAGTGGATACTCTTCAAGCTTCCGCGAGAAAAATGAAGGAGGTACTCCCTGAGAGGTACAAGCTGGGGTTCGCCAAAGGGGTCAATGATTACTTGAAGGCTACTTGGAAGGTGATGTCGAATCTTGACTGGGCGCTCCTGGGTGAAGACGCGGTAAAGCAGGTGGAAAGTTTCAAGGCTGAGGCTGCCAAGTCCCAAGTTCCCGTCACCAAAGGTGTAACACCCCAGTCCCACATCGAGGAGATTAGGGACTTTAGTTCAGTTTATAAGGCAAAGTACTACTACTAAGTGCACCAACAAATCATGATCTTTTGGGGGCTTGTGGATTACCCAAGTTGGTTGCATTTGGGCCAGTTTACTTTGGCTTATTTCGGATTCGGAATTGGGACTCGACCCAATTTTCGAAAAAGGCTCGGGATTTGACCCGGGTTGTCACATATGGTATCAGAGCCGACTCTCGAAAGCTTGTCGAGGCAAGTTGCCGGAGGTGGGGACACGAAGGCTGGTGGTATTATCCAACAATGGACAGAGATCCGGAGGTGGGGACACGAAGCCAGCCGGTATTATCCCACAATGGCTAGAGAGGAACGATCTTGGAGTACCTATGGGATATCCGTTCAGGCCTGACGAGGACGTTAGGAGTTTAAGTGGGGGAGTTTGTAACACCCCAGTCCCACATCGAGGAGATTAGGGACTTTAGTTCAGTTTATAAGGCAAAGTACTACTACTAAGTGCACCAACAAATCATGATCTTTTGGGGGCTTGTGGTGGGCTTGTGGATTACCCAAGTTGGTTGCATTTGGGCCAGTTTACTTTGGCTTATTTCGGATTCGGAATTGGGACTCGACCCAATTTTCGAAAAAGGCTCGGGATTTGACCCGGGTTGTCACAAAAGGGGTCTCCAAGTCATCAGCTATCCAACAAGATGATATCGAAGATGCTCAGGCTACCAGGGTTGAGGCTCCCACGGACGTGGTTGAGGTTACTACAGGCGATTCCACTAAGAAGGTTGACCCTGTCGAGGATTCCCCTGGCTCTGAGGCTACCAAAGACCCTTCTGCCTCTCAGTAACTTCTTTTTTGGTTATGAAAAATTTTATCCAGTTGGTTTTATGAACTTATGGTTTTAACTAAGGGGGTGGGCTCCTATAACGCTCCACATGTGTATTTTTGGATTCGTAACTTAACTGTTTTATGGCCATGGGGCCCTGGTGCTCTTGAACTGGTTTTATTCCTCAAATGCATGTTTGTTTTATTACCTAATTATTTCTGTGGTAAGTATAATTATTGTACTATAATTGGTTATGCCTTAGATGCCAGACTTGTTTTCCTTAATGGCAACGAAGTTCACTAACTCAACTAAAAAGCCTTAAATCTGCTAAGTGGGACGAGTGATGCCTTAACTTAAAACAACTCGCGATCGAATATTACTATCGAATTCTAATGGATAGTGTGACTCTGGGTGTTGATCCTAATACAAGTTTATACAAGTATTTAGAGGATATATGCCATATTCACGCTGATTAAACGAAATAAATGATAAATCATGAATCAGGAATTGAATGATAGCATGGTAACGTAACATGGAAATGTACTTGAGATGCGATGACTGCGTGTACCTGGATAAGCAGTCACGTAAATGGTGAACTACTTGTACCTTAGTCTACGTGGTTACCACTATGGGTATGGGGGTACCGTCCGGTAACCCTATTATATCTGGGAGCACGAAGGCGGGAACCTGACTCCAGGAGCCCCTTGGCCGGTAGCCCATATCCGGTAGCCTGGATACCGAAGGCTCAGCCTGGAAACCTTTGTTCCGGGAGTCCCAATCAATTAATGAATCATATGTGGTGATGCCATGTAAGCCATTCCTGTAAGGCCGTGTTTGTATGGTATTTGGTAATCCATATGGGTTAACTCTTGTAACCACATAGGCTGATGATTGAATAATTAATGTATGTCAGTCATGATTTCATACACGATTATTGGCTAAGTGAGATATGTGAACCACTCAAGGTTACGCACATGTCTCATATTGAAAAGGATCCAAGTGTGCCGAACAAGGTACCACACAAGCCCAAGTAATGAAGGGAACCATGTATGCCGAACTGGGTTCCATACATGCCCTGATAACCAAGTAAGCCATGTGAACCACTCAAGGTTCCATACATGTCTGGTGTTGAAGGGATCCAAGTGTGCCGAACAGGGTACACACAAGCCCAAGTAATGAAGGGAACCATGTATGGCGAACAGGGTTCCATACATGCCCTGATAACCAAGTAAGCCATGTGAACCACTCAAGGTTCCATACATGTCTGGTGTTGAAGGGATCCAAGTGTGCCGAACAGGGTACACACAAGCCCAAGTAATGAAGGGAACCATGTATGCCGAACAGGGTTCCATACATGCCCTGATAACCAAGTAAGCCATGTGAACCACTCAAGGTTCCATACATGTCTGGTGTTGAAGGGATCCAAGTGTGCCGAACAGGGTACCACACAAGCCCAAGTAATGAAGGGAACCATGTATGCCGAACAGGGTTCCATACATGCCCTGATAACCAAGTAAGCCATGTGAACCACTCAAGGTTCTGTACATGTCTGGTAATGAAAATTTTAAAATTCTAATAATTTCAACCTGTTAAGCTGAGAGGTGTATCCACTACTACCCCCCTAGTTCTGGATGGTAGCCTGGCTGCCATGTAGAACTATGCTTGTTGGTCTTACATATCTTTCTGAAAATATTTATAAGTGGTAAATGTAAAAGGAAACAATCAACTTCTACTTTTACTGAAAATCAAAGAGTACGATTACATCAAATTTCATCCAGACGGGGTGTGCATCCACTACCCCCGGGCATCTACTGAAAATCATGAAATCCTAAGAACTGAAAGGGAAATAACGCAACCACAACTAGTAGGTTGCCTTTATTTATCCTAAGCCTGAAAGAGGCCTACGTTTGCTCTGAAAAGAGTCTTACTGATAGTACTTTTTTAGGTGCTCGACATTCCAAGCGCGGGGAATAGTGTTCCCATCCATGTCTTCAAGGTGGTAAGTGCCTTCCCAAAAGATAGACTTTATTTTGTAAGGCCCTTCCCAATTTGCTCCAAAGGCTCCGTGCCCGGGAACCCGCATATTGGGCATCATTCTTCTCAATACTAGGTCGCCAACCTTGAGGGGTCGAGGGCGTACCTTGTTGTGGTAGTATTTGCGGGTCCTCTGCTGATAAGCCGCAAGTTTCAGCTGGGCGGTAGCCCGGGTTTCTTCTACCATATCTAGGGCCAACCTCTGATTTATTTCATTTGACTCTTGACTGAGTGCATGTTTGGCTAACCATATAAGTCGACTTATATGGCAAAATCCCGTTTCCAACTTATTTAGAGTGTTTGGCAAAATAAGCAAAAGCCCGTTTTTAGAACTTATATGGGATAAGTTGAATGTTAAGAAATCCTAACATTCAACTTTCAACTTATTCTTATTTCTAGATATACGCAATATATAATATCCTTCAAATCTTCAAAATCATATATCTTTTGATTCGTTCATTAAAAAATTGATATGTATATGTCAAATTACTCTACTAATCGAGATCTATCCATTGATATCCACTTATATATATTAAAAAACAAATATTTTGAAAATATTTAAAAAAATTAACTTATAAGTTTTGATTTACCAAACACTCTACTGACTTATAATTTCTGATTTACCAAACACTCTATTAACTTATAAGTTCTGATTTACTTATCACTTTGAGTTATAAGTTACTTATTTTATGGTAAGCCAAACAGGCCCTGAAATTGTCCCTCTGGTAGGACCCTGTCCCGACTTCCACTGGGACCATAGCTTCACAGCCATAGGTTAGAACAAAGGGAGACTCTCCGGTAGTGGACCTTGGAGTAGTGTTGTAAGACCATAAGACCATTGGAAGTTCCTCAGGCCAGTTTCCCTTTTTGTCTTCCAACTTAGCTTTCAGAGTGTGCTTGATGATTTTGTTCACAGCCTCTGTCTGTCCGTTGCTCTGGGGATGGCAAACGGCTGAGAAATCTTTCTTTATTTCCAAGTCTTCACATAGACTTCTCATTTCTTTACTATCAAATTGCTTGCCATTATCTGAAATCAGTTTGTACGGTACCCCGTATCTATATATAATGGCTCTTTTGACAAATTCCTTCAGCTTGCCGGCAATGATGGTAGCCAGGGGTTCCGCCTCTGCCCACTTGGTAAAGTAGTCAACAGCTACCACAGCATATTTCACACCACCTCTGCCTTTAGGAAGCTCCCCAATCAGATCAATTCCCCATATTGCAAAGGGCCAGGGGCTTCCAAGGGGCCTTAATTCCACAGCTGGGTTGCTATTGAAGTTAGCAAACCTTTGACACTGATCACAAGCTTTAGCAAAGTCATAAGCATCAGTTTTCATGGTAGGCCAGTAGTAGCCTTGCCGTAGCACTTTGTGGGCCAGGGAGGTACCCCCCGAGTGGTTTCCACAAATGCCTTCATGAATTTCCCTTAGGATGTATTCACATTCATTTCCAGATATGCATTTAAGTAGAGGTTGATTAAAACCCCTCTTTTATAGGATGCCATCATAGATCACATAACGGGCAGCCTTATATTTGAGTTTCCGAGCTTCATCTTTGTCTTCCGGAAGTGTCCCCTTGGTGATATACTCACGTGTTGGGGTTGTCCATTGGCTTTCCATTGAAGATTCTATTTCCATAGTCTCCTCTCGATGGATACTTGGTTGGAGTTGCACTTCAAGGGGTATCACCCCTAACAGAACAGCTTCTTTTTGGGATCCCAACTTGGCAAGGGCATCAGCATTGGTATTTTCCACCCTTGGGATTTGATTTAGATTTAGCAATTTGAACCTACTGATAAGTTCTTGGGCATACCTCATGTAGAGTTCAGTGCGGGGGCCTCGACTCTGGAAGCTTCCTTTAATTTGCCACACAATCAGCATGGAGTCACTAAACACATTTAGGTATTTTACCTTCATTTCCAGAGCCAGTTTCAAGCCAGCAATCAGGGCCTCATACTCTGCATCATTGTTGGTAGCCTTGAAGCCAAAGTGTATGGCACTCTGAATTCGGTGCCCCTCTGGGCTTACCAACTCTATTCCTGTACCTCCCCCATTATTGTTTACTGCTCCATCAACATACAGGTTCCACCATAATTGGGGGCTTTCGGCATCCCCTTCGGTAACTGGGGATACCGGGTACAATCTTCTCCGGTAACCTCAAAGTCAGGAGGAAACTCCAGTAAGAAATCGGCCAGCGCTTGGCCTTTGATAGCAGTTCGGGGCTTGTAATCTATTTCAAACTGTCCTAGCTCGACAGCCCATTTCATCATTCTACCGGAGGCTTCCGTCTTGTGCATCACTTGCCTTAGCGGGAAGGATGTTCTAACTTCAACTTTATGGGCCTGAAAGTAAGGCCTTAGCTTCCTGGAAGCCAATATTAGAGCATATGCTAGCTTTTCCATGCTGGGATACCGGGTTTCCGCATCCAACAGCCTTTTGCTCATATAATATACCGGGTATTGTACTTTTTCTTCCTCCCGGATCAACACAGCACTTATAGAGTATTCAGAAACAGCTAAATATAAAATGAGTACCTCACCTTCTAAGGGTTTGGAGAGCAATGGTGGGCTTCCCAACTGTTCTTTTAGTTTCTTGAAGGCTTCCTCACATTCCGGGGTCCATTTAAAGTTTTGACCCTTCTTGATAGCCTTGAAAAACTCCTTGCACTTGTCGGAAGACCGAGATACGAATCTATTTAGGGCTGCTACCCTTCCGGTAAGCCCTTGGACTTCTTTTACATTCCTTGGGGACCTCAGTTCCAGCAATGCTTTGATTTTGGTAGGGTTTGCCTCAATCCCTCTGTGGTTCACAATGAATCCAAGAAATTTTCCAGACTCCACACCAAAAACACACTTTTGAGGGTTCAACTTCATCCGGTACTTCCTTAGGATATCAAACATCTCAGATAGGTGCAACACATGGTCGGCTGCCACCTTTGATTTAACCAACATATCGTCAACATAGACTTCCATAGTCTTACCAATCTGTTCTTTAAACATCATGTTTACCAGCCTTTGGTAGGTTGCCCCGGCATTCAATAGCCCAAACGGCATCCCCACATAACAGTACAGTCCCCTATCGGTTATGAAGCTGGTATGCTCCTGGTCTGGTTCATGCATCGGTATCTGGTTATATCCGGAGTAGGCATCCATGAAACTTAGCAAAGCATGGCCTGCCGTGGTATCCACCAGTTGATCAATTCTGGGTAGCGGGAAGCTATCCTTAGGGCATGCCTTATTCAGATCAGTAAAGTCAACACATGTCCTCCATTTCCCATTGGGCTTCCGGACCAGTACCGGGTTTGCTAGCCATGTTGGGTAGAAGGATTCTTTGATCAAACCAGCCTTCAATAACCGGTTTACCTCTTCCTGGAGGGCGATAACCCTTTCACCACTGACAGGCCTTCTTTTCTTCCGGATACCCCTTCTCTCAGGGTCAATGTTCAAGTGGTGGCACATGACTTTCGGGTCGATCCCCACCATGTCAGAATGACACCATGCAAACACATCAAGGTTGCTTTTAAGGAAAGCAGTCAACCTTTCTCTTGTCTTTTCATCTAGCTGTTGTCCAATTTTCAAGATTTTACCAGGATCTTCAGCATCCACTAGTATGGGGATAGTATCTTCGGCAGCCCCTGCCTTTTCCAGGGTACCGGGCATCCTGGGATCAATGTCAATCTCAATCGGGAGTCCTTTCTCCGCTCCCTGGTTCTCATTCTCTAGCATTGCTTCGCCTAGATCATCATCTGAGGCATTTCTTACTATGCCTTCCAATGAAATGTTTTGAATTTCATCATTTTTCTCGGCAGCTTCCAACAACAAGCTTTGTGGTGGTATTACCCCCCCGAAAAACGGGAATCTCTTCAGTAGGTTCCTCTGGTAATTCCACTATCATGATGGCACTGTACGATGCTTTTCCAAACTTTTGTGGCTCAAGCCCATGGCTTCTCATTAGGGATTCCCCATCAGTCTTTTCTTCAACATGAATAGATTTATCTGTCTTCTCGGCAGCCTGCACAGCTCTGTTATAGCATTCCCTTGACTCATGTTGACATCCTTTCACACACCCAATGCCATTTGGTGTAGGAAACTTCATTGAAAAGTGGTATATTGAGGTTACCACCCTCATATCCTTCAATATTGGTCTACCGAGAATTGAATTGTGGGAAATGTCTTCATCTACCACCATGAATTCTGCCATTTGGGTAGCCTTGCAGGGATCCATACCCAATGTCAGGGGCAATTTGATCTTTCCCATAATTTGGACAGGGTTGCCGGTAAACCCATATAGCTCATTATTGGTAGGCAGTAACTCTTTGTCCAAAAGTCCCAATTTCTGGAATGTGGTATATGCCAAGATATTTACTGAGCTTCCATTATCAACCAGCACTCTGTGCACATTCATTCCACCAATACTCACGGTTACCACCAAAGCATCATTATGAGGGTGGTGAACCCACTTGGCATCCTCCTCGGTAAAGGAAATATCAGCGGTTTCCCCTTTGAACAGCTTAGGGGGCCTTTCTGCAAGGTGGAACACATTAGTTAGGGGTTTGCCCCTGGCTTCCCGGGCATACCTATCTCTGGCATTCCGACTGGCACCCCCCAAACAAGGGCCGCCAAAGATGGTATGGATGCTATTAGCTCGGGTAGTCCTTTCTTGGTTTCCAGGAGCATTGTCCTTGTTATCTCTACCTTCTTTATACTTCTTAGCCTCTTGGGCTACAAATTCAGTCAGGTATCCACCTCTAATCAATTCTTCAATTTGATCTTTCAAGTGCCTGCAATCAGCAGTCTCGTGACCATTCACTTCATGGAATGCACAGTACTTTCCCTGATCTTTCACTCCTGGGGGGCCTGCCCGGTAGGGCCTTCGGAATAGCCCATTCTTCTCATTCACTTCGAGAATATGACTAATTGGGACAGTCAAAGGAGTATACTCTGAGTATTTCTGAAAATTTGCCTTTGGAGTGAGTCTGTCCTTGGCAGAAACTCTATCCTTAGTTGCATTAACAGCAATAGGGGCAGTCTTTCATCATACCGAGGGGCTCCCAAACCGGCAGTACCACTCCCGGAAGCCCTCTTATTTGAATCCCTTTTAGGGCTGTAAGAACGATTTCTTTTGTTCCTGCTCCAACCTCGGGAATTGGAATCTTTGGACAGTTTTGCCATGGATTCCTCAATCACTTTGTGGCGTTCTGCTTGTTGGTAGAATTCCGCCAGGGTTCCGGGCTCCTCAGTTTGCAATTCCTTCCAAAACTCGGTTCCAGGCCTAACCCCGGCTATCAGGAAATTCTTCAGAGTTTCATCAGAGGCCTTCTTCACTTTTGGCACTTGCTCATTAAATCTTTTGAAGTATTGTCTTAAAGTTTCGTGGGGTTCTTGCTTGATATTAGCCAGAGTATTCACCGGTGGGGCATAGGCCACGGTAGCCCTGAATTGAGAGATAAACTGGTCTCCCATCTTCCTCCAGGATTTAACAGACCCTTCGGCTAGCCTTTTGAACCATTGGTGGGCATTCCCACTCAGTGTGGAGGCCAGTAGCCTACACCTTGCTAAGTCCTCCACTTGGTAGACATCCATTTCCGTATTAAAACGGCTCAAGTATTCAACTGGATCTGAGTTTCCATTGAATTTCAGGTCAGTATTCATCTTGAAGAACCTTGGCAAGGCTGCCTTTTTCACTTTTACAGAAAATGGGGAACCAGCAGTGATACCGGACTTAAACTTTTTCTCCTCCTTGATCTTTTCCAAGGCCTTTTTCCAGTCAGACATCCTGAACTGTCCATTTTCACCATCCGAAAGCATATCACTTCCAGAGTCATCATCTTCATTGGCTGTCTTGCTTCTTCTAGGGACTGAACTTTGATGGGAGCCGGAATCCTGATCGGTACCCCCACCGGTTGGGACTCCGGTAGAGCGGGATTTCCTGTTTCTATGCCAAGAAGAGTGACTGCTTTGCCTATAACTCCTTCTGCCATCAGATCTTGACCTCCTGGAAGTACTTCTTGGGGGTACCGAGTGGGACCTCTCTCGGCGTTCTCGGGAACCCTGAGTTATGGAACCCCCATTGCCATCCCTTCGATCTTTGCTTCCAGTGTGAATCAGTTTGTGACGAAGGTCTTTGTTAGTCAGTTTTTTGCCAACTCGATTAAAAACACTTAGACTTCTGGTGGGTGAACCTTCGGCACCCTGGGTTTCCGGAACATCAGATTGGTCGCCCTCATACTCTTCTTCCACAAGCTCTTCTGCGTCTTCTTCAGATGGGACATGATCAGTGTTGTCCTCAATATTGTCCTCAGACTCAAAATTCAGCCTTGTCGGAGTCACATTCTTCTTTTTTGACTTCGACTTGCACTTCCTTTGCCATTTTTTCATTTTCTCGGAACCCTTTTCCAAGTTGTTGACTCTTTCATTCATCGTTTTCAGATAGTCCATGATGTCCTTGTTACTAACATCATCACCACCTTTGTTTCATCCATTACCATCCTGAGACGGTGTCTTATCACTTTCAGAATTGTCACTCGCCATATCTCCTCCAAATGACGATTTTTGAGGCCCCTCCTTTGGGCGCCAATTGTTGTGGGAGGAATTTAGCACAACAGATTATGAGGCCTCGTGCTGGAATAGCGCCAATAAACAAGGAATCGTCCAACCACCCAGAAAGGCTCGTGGTTGAAGATCAATAGCTAGTCGCCCGGGAAGGCTCACGACTAGGGTTACCGAAGAACACGGGATGTGGTTCCTCGGAAGGATCGGACTGAATCTACGGGATGAGAGCTCAAGGACCAAATGTTGGCCAGCCAAGAACCCTAATTTGACTATGTCACACAAGAGTGCACGTGCTCTACCTACTCAAGGAGTGTAAGTGTCGAAGGAGATCCCGTAAACTGCCTACATACCACTATTTATAGTGGATCAAGCCCGAATGTAGTTCTTGAAGGATATGATCGTTTGTTTATGATAAGTTATCCTCTCTCCAGTGGGATAATGACTGTTATTTCTGATAATAATCGAGTATGATGTGTATAATCAGGTTACCAAGCAGTTTAGGTAACATAGAATGATTATCTCTTGTATTTATCATGATTTTGTATCATTTATCAAGTATATATGACATATATCCTCAAATAACTGAATGTTTATCTGTTTGAGAGTGTTTTTAGATGATATAAACGTGTTCCTAAAAAGTAGGAGGCGTGCCTTATCTGATTTGGCAGCCTGATCAGGCTTCCGGCGGAAGCTGGGGGTACCGCCCGGTAGCCTGGCTCCGGTACCCCCTCCGGTAACCCCTATCACGGAAGCTACTCTGGAAGCTCTACTGGATGACTGATAATAGTTATAGGTTATCCTCAAGGGGATACCTTGAGACCCTTAGTCATGCGTTCCCGTGCTGCAGTGTACATGGTAACCCCTAGGGCTACCGCAGGCCTCCGGAAACCCGACAGATTACACATTCTCTTCATGGATCTGGACCCTAATCCTCTAGTGGGCCTAAATCTAACCCATGCAAGATTTTGGTCACTGTACCGTTAAAATAATCTCAACCGCTGAATCTAAAAGTTTTAAAAATAGACGATCAAGATTACATCAAATTAAAATATATATAATATAAAAATGATATAATTAGAAAAGGTTGCATTAGAAGTGAATTTTAAAAAGAAAATTATAATCTAAAACGAATATAATTAAAAAAGGTTGTGTTATAATTGAATTTTAAAAAGAAAATTATTATCTCTGTTGTGGGAGGAATTTAGCACAACAGATTATGAGGCCTCGTGCTGGAATAGCGCCAATAAACAAGGAATCGTCCAACCACCCAGAAAGGCTCGTGGTTGAAGATCAATAGCTAGCCGCTCGGGAAGGCTCACGACTAGGGTTACCGAAGAACACGGGATGTGGTTCCTCGGAAGGATCGGACTGAATCTACGGGATGAGAGCCCAAGGACCAAATGCTGGCCAGCCAAGAACCCTAATTTGACTATGTCACACAAGAGTGCACGTGCTCTAGCTACTCAAGGAGTGTAAGTGTCGAAGAAGATCCCGTAAACTGCCTACATACCACTATTTATAGTGGATCAAGCCCGAATGTAGTTCTTGAAGGATATGATCGTTTGTTTATGATAAGTTATCCTCTCTCCAGTGGGATAATGACTGTTATTTCTGATAATAATCGAGTATGATGTGTATAATCAGGTTACCAAGCAGTTTAGGTAACATAGAATGATTATCTCTTGTATTTATCATGATTTTGTATCATTTATCAAGTATATATGACATATATCCTCAAATAACTGAATGTTTATCTGTTTGAGAGTGTTTTTAGATGATATAAACGTGTTCCTAAAAAGTAGGAGGCGTGCCTTATCTAATTTGGCAGCCTGATCAGGCTTCCGGCGGAAGCTGGGGGTACCGCCCGGTAGCCTGGCTCCGGTACCCCCTCCGGTAACCCCTATCACGGAAGCTACTCTGGAAGCTCTACTGGATGACTGATAATAGTTATAGGTTATCCTCAAGGGGATACCTTGAGACCCTTAGTCATGCGTTCCCGTGCTGCAGTGTACATGGTAACCCCTAGGGCTACCGCAGGCCTCCGGAAACCCGACAGATTACACATTCTCTTCATGGATCTGGACCCTAATCCTCTAGTGGGCCTAAATCTAACCCATGCAAGATTTTGGTCACAACAATCTCAAAAGGATATAATTAAAAAAGGTTGTATTAGAATTGAATTTTATTTATTTTTTATTAGTATAAAAAAAATTCATATTTACCGTGTGGGCTCTATCTTGGGATCTAGAAATTAGATTTGAATGATTTTACAATTCACGCGAAGCTCATAAAATTATCTTTAATTTAGTGATGAATTAATAATTATTATTAAAATGAAAACACTTAAAATCTTAAGAGAAAATATAATTACAAATTTTTACATTAATCCTATTCAATGTAGAAGTCCTACATTGATAATGATATTCAATGTAGAAAGCCTAATTATATATGATTTAAATCATTGACATACTCATTTTCGTATTTCAGTATAAATACACTTTTTAATGTAGGTCTTCTACATTGAATAAGATTAATGTAAAAAATTCGTAATTATATTTTATTTTGAGATTCTAAATGTTTCCATTTGGATAATTATTAAATCATAAGAAAATTAACGATAATTTAATGAGGTTCACGTGGGCTGTAAAATCATTCAAATCTGATTTGTAGATCTAAAGATAGAGTCCAAATAGTATATATATATATATATATATATATATATATATATATTAATAAAAAAATAAATTAAATTCTATTCTAATACAACCTTTTTTAGATTATAATTTTCTTTTTAAAATTCAATTCTTATACAACCTTTTTTTAATTATATCCTATTCAGATTATAATTATCTTTTTAGTATGATATAATCTTAATCATCTTTTTTTAAAAATATTATATTCGACGGTTGAGATGATTTTGGCCGTACAGAGACTAAAATTAAGAGACCAAAATTATGTATAAGATCTATTTTATGCTTACTATATATAAGGATATAATTTATAATCTAAAGGACGGCTTTTAACCCAACTTTTTAATCCAGCGGATCATATGTTTTTGGATAAGATCCCTTTTATAATTATTATATATAAGGATATACTATTAATTTTTTTAATATCTATATGTCATTAATTTACATATCAATTTGTTGTTAAAAATTTGATATATATATATATATATATATATATATATATATATATATATATATATATAAGATTTTACACGTTCAATTTAATAAGCACAAAATAATCTTTAATTTTGTGGTGGTTTAACAATTATTTTCCGATTAAAACTACGTAGAAATAGAAGAGAGAAGAAATTGACGATTTTTTACTTTTAAGATATAGTTATACTAATAACCCAAATACATAACTGTAAGTGTGATTTTATCCAAAATTTTGATAGTCGATAGTCTGGTTTTCAGTACGATAAAATAAATAAGAATCGTTGGATCCAACATAAAAAATATTTTATTGTTTAACATGTAAACTAAAAAGTGTATCTATATTTAAATACGAAAAAAGTGTGTCAATTATTTAAATCATATATAGTTTGATTTTTTACATGGAATAGGATTATCAATGTAGGTGTTCCACGATGAATAGGATTAATGTAAAATTTGTATTTATACTTTCTATTGAGATTCTAAGTGTTTCCATTTCGATGATAATTGTTAAATCATCACTAAATTAAAGATAATTTTATGACCTTCGCGTGGGCTGTAAAATCATCCAAATCTAATTTCTAGATCCGGAGATAGAGGCCAAATAGTAAATATGAACGTTTTTTTTAATATTAATAAAAAAATAAAATTGTATCCTTTTTTAATTATATTCTTTTCATATTATAATTTTCTTTTTAAAATTCATTCCTCATACAACCTTTTTTTAATTATATCCTTTTTAAATTATAGTTTTCTTTTTGATATGATATAACCTTTTTTAATTATATCCTTTTTATATTATAATTTCTTTTTGATATGATATAATCTTGATCGTCTATTTTTAAAAATATTAAATTCGACGGTTGAGATTAATTTGGTAGTACAATGACCAAAATTATGGATAAGATCTATCTTATGCTTATTATATATAAGGATATAATGTTAATTTTTTTTTATAAGTGATTTCATCCCCAAGTAATTTAAAATATGCATATAAAATCATATTAAGTAATAATTTTGTAAATTTCAATAATTCTAAATCCATCCATATTTGGAGACGAAATCCTAAATGAGAGTCGACCCCCTCTCCCTCCTCAACCGCCGCCTTCTTTCCCCCAAAATCTAAGTAACTATAACCATCGCAGGAGACCTATTTTCTCCTTCTCTTGTTTTCTTTTTTCGCTTTCTTTCAATAATTTTCAATAATCTTCATCTTTGGGTGAGATTTTTGATTCTTGCATCCATTTTTTGGGTGTTTTATGTCTCTCCTTTTGGAGTGGTTCGTGTCTCTCCTTTTGAAGTGTTTTTGTTGCGGTTTGGTTTGTTGCCGTGTTGTTTTAAGAATGATTTGTATGGTGTATTGGGAGATGTGGGAAGCTCGCTTCGAATCTGGAACGGTGGTGATTATCGCGAGAGCTCACCTTGCACAACGAAAAATTGTTCAATATATGAAGGCATCTGTACTCTAAACCTTAGTTGGTGTAACTGATGGGTATGAATACCGGACTATCACCGGTTTTTTATGTGCGCAAGTCAATTGTGATGCTACTATTTTCAGAGATGTTGGTGTTAACTGGATTGCTCGGGAAAACTTTGTAATCATTTTTATTTTCAAGAATATTTATATTCTTTGTGTTAAGCAAGCTGAAAACAAAATGACTATTTGTTTAGCTCATTTTTTGTTTCACAATCAGGTCGTAGTTGACATGACAGTTCAGGGGTTTGTCCCGGTTGTGTTCCAATGTTTTAGTATTAATAAACTCTTCTTGTTCGTAAAAAAAAAGTACTCTAATTTTGTAAGTTATAATTCATATATCTTAAAAAATATGGATAGAGGCCAATATTATCACTTTTTTTAATTCAGCTTACAAGAATACCATGCATCGGAGAGAATGTCCAAAAATACCAACCTATTACGCATTTGGTGAAAGAGTAATAGTTGCTACGCATTCCTAAACAGCTTAATATATGTATTTCATTTTTCTAGGAGATGGATAATACATGTTACGCATTTTCAAAATGGGTAATAGTATCTATTACCCATTTGTGAGATGGATAATAACTTATCACGCATTTTTCAAATGGGTAATAGTAATTAATATTCTTTTTATTACTCATTTGGTATATGGGTAATATGTAGTAAATTTTTTTTATTACCCATTTGAGAAATGTGTAACTGGTTGCTAATTTTGACCACCATTCCCGTAAGTTATTATTTAGGTAAAAAATGAAAAATTTATGGTAAAAATATCATTATTTCAAAAAATATTTTATGTAGCATCAAATACTTAATAGTTAAATTGACAACAATATATTCATATATGTCTTGTGTAAACTTTCTCCTAAACGAATCTAACATTATAAAAAATAGAATATTTTAACATTACGTAATTATTGTTAACTTAAATTTTACCTAGCAGAATTTTTTTTAAAATTTTCAAATAATTCAAAAAATATCAAAATTTTAGGAAATTTATGCATCTCGCATGGACTTTAATTTTTTTCTAATAATTGGTCAAATATCAAAATGGTCAACGAAGTGAAAAACATATATCGCTCTGTTCACCAATCTTGATGAATACTGTATCATTTAAATCACTAAAATTACAATAAATATTAAGCAAAGACGTCTAAATTTATGTTCAAAGAGTGATAACCATTTTTTTTATTGAGTTTTACACATTTATTTTGCATGCTATTACAACCAAATGAAATATTGTACATTCGAATATCGCACAATATATTTGAATTATTAAAAGTTTTATTTATTATTTATTTTTAGTTTTATAATTTTTTTTATTTGATTTAATTTTTAAAAAATTATTGAAACTCTTGTTTTTTTCTTGCACAATGCCACGTAAAATTTACAAATTTTTATTTGTGGTAATAATATGCAAAAGTAATGTGTAAAACTCAATAAAAATTCATTATTACTCTACAAATATATATTTAAATATGTTTATTTAATGCTTTTTATAATTCTAAAAATTTAAATAATATTTCATTAAGATGGATGAATAATGTGATATTTGATCTCCTCGGCGAATCATTTGATGTGTACCCATAAAACTAGTTGGGAAAATAGTTCAATATTGTCAAATAAAATGGTGCTAAATTACAAACTATGAAGTATATTTACTGGCATATCCTTTTCTAGAAATGCCGATAAAGGTCCATGTACGTAACCTATTAAGCAAGAGCTATTTTATCTTCACAAGATTCTGGTGCTATGCTAATGCTATCTCCAACAATTAAGCAGCAGCTTTCTTCCCCAAAACCAACTTCTTCTCTCCAGTGCACTATCTCATCGTTTTTTCAATGTAGAATAAATTAAACTATACATACACACACACACATTTCTTGTGTGTCCATGGACTCTCTTTTAGTAAATTCTTCCCTTAGCTTCAACTTTTCTAACCCTAAACTCAATTCTTGTTCATTAACATTTTTCAGCTTCAAGAAACGTAAAGTTTCTCAAGTTTCATGTAATTTTAATTCCAATTCTCAACGACCCAATTCGAAATGGACAAATTACATCAAACCCTTTTCAGCAATTGTTCCACTTTTGCAAAAGATTAAATCTTTTGCTAAATCTTCTTCTATGAGTAGATGGGGTTCTGTTGTTGAAGGGTATAGTGATTCTGACACTGTGTTACAAAATGGGGGACTTGGCATTGCTTTGTTGAGTATAACAGCCAATGCTAAGGTTAAAATTAGTCCATTTGTCACGACATTGGCTGCGAATCCAGCTTTTGTTTCGGGGTTTTTCGCGTGGTTAATTGCTCAATCTATGAAGCTTTTCTTGCACTTTTTGTTTGAGAAGAAGTGGGATTTGAGAATATTGTGTTCCTCTGGAGGAATGCCTTCTTCTCATTCAGCATTGTGTACTGCTTTGACTGCTTCTGTAGCTATATGTCATGGAGTGGCAGATTCTTTGTTTCCGGTTTGTTTGGGGTTTAGTTTGATAGTTATGTATGATGCAATTGGTGTGAGGAGGCATGCTGGGATGCAAGCACAGGTATGATTTTCTATTCTAGTCTCACCTTTTATTTAGAGTAATGCTTGAACTCTCTTTTATTGTGTTTTACAAAAAGTGTACTTTTGTTGAGAATGTGTACTTAAGTTTGATGTCTTAACTATACTTTTTACCCTCCATCAAGTCCTACTAAAATTTTTCTTGGAGAGAAAGTATGGATAATCCTAAACCAATTGCTATATATAAATTGTTTTACCAAAACAAACTTATGTCGTGAACAAGAATAAATATGTATTATGTTACTTTGTAAATATTTTTACCAAGACTTTTGTTGCTTGTATTGTTCTTTATTGTTTAACTGTTGGTAGAAAAAACAAAACTATTTGTTTGGTTCCTACGTCTATAGTGTCCTGATTATGATGGGCACGGGTATATTTGGTAAAATGTCATTTTTATTGATTGTGGTACATTGTGACATGCTAATTGTTAGTGGCATTTAAAGTGGCTTGAGAGGTGTGAATTTAGATGTTTAGAATTGTGAATTTTTTTTAAAAACCAGAAATGTGTGTACTCGAGGCAGGAGCAGCATCAAAGGTGTTGCTGTGGAATTCCTGGGACAGTGACACAGTCTAATACTTTAGGCTTTATCTGTAGTTTCCAATCTGTTACAAATTTAGAATATTGACCTAAAATTATCCTTGCTTGCGCAGTTTGGACAGGCTTCTTTGTTATTCCTTGCCTTGCATATTGCATCCGAGTCTAATGTTTACTAGTCATGATTCTTTTTGATAATTATGTGACCATGTCTTTAAAACTGTTGTTGGATATTCTAGTATTCTTTTTAATCTGATTCAAGTTCGGATGAACAATGAATACCCGTTTTGACTTTTAAAGTGAAGCATAACTCAATTTCAAGTTCCAATCAACTGTCACTCACTTCTGACAGCAATACATTCTCCAAGTTGATGTTTTCCCAACTCCAGGGTGTAGGGGGTGTTTTTTTTGGGGGGGGGGGATATTCCTGGATAGGGGATTATGGCTCTGGAGATGATCTGTGATCAAAGTCAAACTATATAATCCTTCAATAGTTTCTTACTTCCACACATCCATTTGTCTCAGTTTTTGCTAGTATGAACTCATGCTTCATGCAGTTCAGTTATTCTTATTGAGAAGTAGAAGTTGTAAGTAGGTCATACTTTGTAGTTTATTGTTTCAGTAAGGGAGTTTACAGAAACATGCATGGATTAGAATTCAGAGAGAGGAGTTTGTAATAAAACTTTTGACTAATTCAGGAGATTTACACAAATATAAGACTTTAGGATGTCATAGAACTGGAATGTGAGTTTGAGAATTGAGGGATTCCCTGAAGGGCTGCCCCTTAGCATAGTAGAACGAAGAGCCAGGAAGTAATCGAAACTTAAACCTTTCATTGGACCCCAAGGACGTAGGCATCTAAGCTGGGTAGAGTTAGCATAAGCTTCAATTCCTATGAGCAGTGACAAGCTTTGAAGCATCAATATGTTATGGAGACTAGCAAGTTGTCGTAAGGTTCCTAATTCATTCTCTATCTGCAATTTGTTTGGAATTGTCCGCTCTTTCTGAGTGACTGCTGTTAGGAAACTAGGGTGAGTTGATGCAGATAGCTGACGGTAATGGGAAATTAACTGCAGATAATACAGAGGAAAGCATGAAATGGAGTAGGGGCCTGAGTCTAGATGGGGTCATTTAAATATAGTACAGTAAATCAATAGATTTTGGGCCTCTTTAGGTTTTCTGGCCAGTATAAGAACTTAAAATATGGTTAATGATGGGCTCTAGTTGTGGTTTTTGTTATCTAATGTTCTGAGAAGACAACAAACAGAAACAAATAGGATAAAAAGTTCAAGTTTACAGCAGTCTAGAAGTCATCATTGAGGCACAAACTGTTACTTGACTCTAGCTAGAGCTGTTGAACTGATCTTACCTCGCTTCACTTTGTTTCCTTTTCGTCGTGATTTTATGTCTGCAAGCAATTTGTATGTTCCATGCGATTGTTGTCTTTTCTCTCTGAAATTTTCAAATCCAAACAGGTATTGAATTTAATCGTCGAGGACTTGTTTCAAGGGCATCCGATCAGCCAAAGAAAGCTCAAGGAACTTCTTGGCCACACTCCATCACAGGTCTTTGCTGGAGCTATACTTGGAATTATGGTTGCTTGTATCTGTTGTCAGGGTCACATGGTTGCAATGTAATTTTGTTTCATATACCTTTTTATTGTTTATGAGAATATGTTGGGGTTATTATTTGAAGGGGCTCACGAGTTGCATATAAGTTGAAATGAAACTGGTGTCTGACCAACTAAAGAAAGAAAGAAAGGGAGGGTGTTCCACGGTAAACAAACTATGAAATGTTGTATATTCTCCATATGCAAATATGAGATCAAATAATCTTTGATCTTATTGTTGAATTTAATGGTATTACGGGAGTTAGAAGATATTTAGTTGATATATTGTTCTTTTGAAAATTATAGTTTACTCTTTTTAAGGCATATGAGAAGTTTAAGAAACATCCTTCTTTGTTTCTTTTATTAAAAATAACATGTGTTTTCTACATTTTTTGAGTAGAATATAATAATAAACTTTCAAATATTTCTTGTAGTCCATATTAGATGAAAGTCATTCATCATAAATAATGGATGGATGAATGACAGAGTATTGAAACAAAGAAACAAACACTGAAACGCAAATGCCTTTTTAAGTTTGTAACACATGCTTGTTTGTATACTATTTTAGCTTTCTATCTTCCTCAAGTTTTGAGCCCAACCCATCATGGCTGTCTTAAACTTTCCTGTGAATATTCCTTATGCTTAGCCGTACCCGCCCAGAGTACCAGATAAGTTTCTGGCCGTTCCCTCCAATCTTCCAGCTTTGGCTGTAGTTTCGAGGATCTTTACTTCAATTATATAACGAGTAAAAAGGTCATATAAATAGGGGGTCATGTCAAGCTGAAACGCTTATTACTGAAGACAAAGGTACTGCCTAAGACAGTTATATAATATATATGGTAGAAATGCCATATAAACAGAGTTCAGGCGAAGCTGAGAAGGTTCATAAAGGAGACAGAAGTGCCACCTGATGCAGTGAGAATCTAGACGAAGTAAAGATAGTTACAGTATATTAGAACTTCCTATGGATCACACGTCCATAGTGCACGTCTGCTTTGTAGTCACCCCTGAAACGAGTAACTAATTGTGGAATATATCCAACCAAGTACTCTTGTAAGTCGTGATTGGCTATAAATTGCTCTAGAATTCACTGCATGGTTCACGATACATACTATATAATGAAATGCATTACAGATTAAAGTATATACATGTCTAATGTCATGGTGAGCAATGTGGAATATAGTTCTTGATAATCTGGGTTATGCAAGTGCCATTTGGATCATGAAATTTCAATCCGATAGACGGGAATGAGACACATTCTCATTCTCATTAGATCCATCGTATGGGTAGCTATGCTGTCTAAAGTTCCATGCGGCTTCATGTTTAATTTGGGAACGAGAATTTGCAACGCAGTTCAACTGTTCAAGTGAGCCAACTACCTTCTTCAATGCATCTAATTATGTCGCTGAGGTCCTGCCTGCAACTGGGGTACAGGTAAAAGCTAGAAACCAGAATGTCTGCCAATCGTGCAAAATTATGAACATTTATTTCATGGAGGACAACCCTTTCATGATCTGTCCCCAAATTATCGACATGTCGGTGTATGTAATGTAAAAAGAAATCAATCACCTTAGTATTACCGTTAACCAGAAGTGACCGAAATTAAATCATTTGTACTCATTTCTGACATGGCTCAGGCACTCTCGAGATGAAATGGAACTGGAGCCAGAGGTAAAATATAAATGGAGTTCAGTTCCACGACACCACAGCTTCCCTGTCATTTATATTAGTAAATGGTAACTGACAGCGGTATTCCCATAAACTCAAGAAATCTACTAGCATTACATACTTGTCTCTGTTTTGTTTAAATTATGTGTTTAGAAAACAATAAATTAAGAGGCCAGCAGAAGAATACACACACATGCAAGGATAACGGATCAATTAACGTAACTAGCACTAGCATGCGAACGGCGTCTCCCGACCAATTTAATCAGATTGAATTATTAGAATTAGTTACAGTACATTATCATACACTTTATGTACTACTGAATTGACGGAGAGAACAGGGTGGAAAAAATTGTAAAACATGAGAACGAAAAGCCTTAACATCGTTCTGTTCATGATCCATGTTTAGCTATATAATATATTCTCACGCTACCATGTTATGTGGGATCCTCCCATTATCCCTTTTTTTTTGTCCAACTTAAATTTGAATTAATCATTCCTAGTTCATACAAAGTCAAGATAAAACATTATCATGCACATGTCCCATCTCTTTTTTTTTTTTTAAATGAAGAAACTTTCATTAAACTAAATACTCAGAAGATACCGGGTGTTTGGAAGTTAGAGATTTGAAAAAATATTTGAGATTTGAGTCAAATTAGAGATTTGACCATTTGAAACCTCTAAAATTAGTGTTTGGTAGTTAGCGGATTGAAATAGCTTTTTGGACTCAAAAAGCTACTTAGGAGCCTTTTCAATTAGATGTTTGTTATGTGTGTATTTAATATACAAACAACTAACTTAAACCGTTAATTACCAAATAATTTGAGGTAAATAGCTAACTCAATTCGCTAGTCAAAACAGCTAACTCAATGCATTAGTCAAAACAACTAACTCAATTCGCTAGTCAAAACAACTAATTCAATTCGCTAGCCAACTAACAGCTAATTACCAAATAGAGCCACAATGTCCTACAACATATTTGGAGGAGACAGAAACAAGTTGTATCAAACAAAGAATTCTAACCATAAGGTGAGCAATCCGATTTGCTTGTTTTATTTCCTATTTGTATCTAATGGCTATAAATATTCTAATTCGGAGTAAAATATTGATTATGTTTGCCATTTAATCAGATTTACCTGATTTAGTCGTACAACTTACAATCTTTTCTTATTTTCTTTTGCTAAATTACTTACAAAATTTTAATTGTGTTAACTTAAAACGTGTATATACATTCAACTATCACAAACAAAAATCATAATTTTAGCACAAATGATTTATTCAATCCAATAATTATCGAATCATATACTATTGAATATAGACATACAAGTTGTTGGACCGAATGTACTGCATGTGCTGGATTGGTAAGTACATACGTAAGATTTGTTAGAGCTAGAGGTGGTCAGTGGTGCGGTTTCGAACCGCCAGCTCGGAGTTGGCTCGTACTTTTATTCGTGTATACTTGGATCGTTATGGATCGGTTCAAACCCGCTCAAACCGCTATAATAATAGTGCCAAGTACAGGTTGTAATATGGAAAATCGTGACCGGCCCAGACCGCATAACGAATAACACGGAACGGAAACAAGCTGAACCGCCCGCACGAACCGGCACGACTAGGATGAATCGGCATGACTAGGACGAACCGGCACGGCCTGCATGGCTAGACTTCGTTTGAATTTCTTATTTCGTTTATAATTTATTCTGTTTTATAAATTTTTGTAGGTGGCACGAGTTCGAGACAATCATCGCATGTTTGGACATATTTTAATAAAGTCCAAATATCGAACAATCCACCAAAATATAAAATTCATTGTTTGCTTTGTATACAAATTGCTAGACAACAAGCACCATTTACGTGGACTAAGGGTCAAGGTACGGGTACACTTAATCGACACTTGGAAAATATTCACGAAATTACGAAGGCGAGTCATGAAAGTGGAGAAGCACGTAGAGGTCCGCAACAAACACAACTTGGTGGTTTCATGACATCATCGGTCGGTGGAGGTATGCCTTTTGCTTATAACAGAGATAGAATGATTGAAGATTTTACTAGGTATGTTACATTAGATGAATTGCCTTTCTCCCATGGTGAGAGTCCAAATTTAGAGCACATGATTAAGAATTCAATAAACCCGGCATTTAAAAGAATTCTTAGGAACACACTTAAATGTCACACACAAAAACAATATTATAGTCAACGAGCAGAACTAATTGAATATTTCGATTATTTTGATGGTATGGTTTCTTTAACTAGTGATTGTTGGAGTTCGAGTCAAGGTGAGCGTTATATTTGTATTACGGTTCATTGGATTGATGTTGACTACTTTTTACAAAAACGAATTATTGCTTTTGATGTTATGGACGAGTCACACACCGGTTATAACATAAAAGAAAGAATTTTAGAAATAATGAAGGAATTTAATATGTTTAACAAGGTATTTACAATATCTTTAGATAATGCTGCTGCTAATAACAAATGTATCGTTTACATTAGGAACGATATTCCTTTAGTTTTAGATGGAATCATTTTACACATTAGATGTTGTGCTCACATAATTAACTTGTCGGTCCAAGTGGGAATTAAACAATTAACTCATTTATTAGAACATATTAGGAAAGTAATTAAATATCTACGTCTAGCGGGTACATATAGGTCTAGGTACAAGAAATTGTGTAAAGATAATGGATTAAGACCGAAGAAGTGGGATATCGATTGTCCTACGAGATGGAGTTCGACTCATAAATTATTAAATGAAGCAATTAAATATAAAGATTATATAATGAAGACCCAAGTCACCAATACGAAGGTGGAATAATTACTGAATATGATTGGCATTTGGCATCTACCGTTCGTGACATACTTGATTGTTTTGCACAAGCTACTAAGGTTTTTTCTTATGTTTATGAACCAAATGTACATCATGTTATCATTGAGTGTGTTAATATTGTTACTATTTTACGTAATTTGGAACAAAATGATCATTTTCATGCGGTTATTTATGATATGAAAGTTAATTAGATCGAATACTTTACAAAATTTCCTTATATTATTGCATGTCTTCTTGATCCTGGTGTTTGAAAAGAAGGTTTAGAAAATATGTTAGAGCATTATTATGAAGTTTTAGGAGTATTATATGATCATATGGTATATGTAAATAACTGTTTAGGCTTCTAATATCGTCTTGTAGATTTGCATACTCCAAAAACTCAAAATGTTATGCCGCCTAAGAGTAGTAGTACTGTTAGTAGGTTTAATAGTACTATTTCATCTATACAAACCAAAAAACAAAATGTAGAATTTCCACTTCATCTTCTGTACCTTCTACTGCTTTTAGTATGATTATCGTATTTTTTTCTTATAGTTATGAGTTAAATGATGATTTTGAAATACTAACATGGTGGAAGAATCATGAGTTACAGTTTTCGATTTTAGCAAAAATTGTAAAGGACATTTTAGTAGTTCCCGCTTCTACAATTGCGTCCGAGTCCGCTTTTATTGCAGGTAGAAGAGTGTTAGACGAGAAGAGATCAAGTCTTGCGTCAGACGTGATAAAGATTTGTGTTTGCAAAAAAGATTGGGATCAAGCCGCAAAAAGACAACAACGAAAGAAAGACGATGACTCGGATAGTGAAGACGATCCATGGATGATGATGGATACTTCATCAGAATCTGGCACCTCAACAAGCGAACAGCAATTATAAATTAAATAGTGGATAGTTTATTTAATTTGTATAAATAGTGGATAGTTATTTAATTTGTATTGTATTATTGTATGTTGACGCGGTTTGTTCCGTTTTTTAGAGATGAGTCCTCTCGAATTATTTGTAAAATATTTTTAATTAATAAATTTATATTAGATACCGTCCTCTTTTAACCAAAATATAGGACAAAATATAGTATATTTTTTTAAAAGAAAACAAAGAAGCAAGTAAATACTAATTCATTTACAAAATATAGTAGTATTTTTTTAAAAATTAAGGAACATATAAAAGTATTTAAGAATAAATAAACTACGTTTACAAAATTAATTTTCAAAACCTTTTATTAAACTAAAGTACTCCCTCTATCCCCCGCAGTTGTTTACATTGGAGGGGGACATGGAGACCAAGACAATGCATAAAAAATGAGTAAAGTTAGATGAAAAGTAGTGGGACCAATCAATATTTAATATTAGATTTGAGATAGTGAAGGAAAGTAGTGGATGTAATATTGTTTTTTATTATTAAATATAAGATAGTGGGGGAAAGTAGTGGGTAATAGTTGGGGAAACTTACTATTTATGGTAACGTAAAGAAATGAGAGGGACATCCTAAAATAGTAACTATAAAGAAATGAGAGGGACAGAGGGAGTAGTAAGTTGGTAACTACTAACTAGTAAAGTAGAACTCATTTATACAAACAGGCAGACAACACAGAACACAAACACAAGTTACACAACTACACAAGTAGAAAACAAAGTGAAAGAAATAAGTTGTACGGTTCGAACGAACAACCCGCACACCCATGAACCCGCGAATCCAGTTCCGTGCTCCCATTCTGTGATTCAGGCACGACATGGCACGACCCGTTTCACTTTCAGTGTCAGTTAAGTATTGATGTTTAGAGTGCCAAACCCGTGTAAAACCCGGCCTGGATTGCATGGACAGCACGATTGGCCACCTCTAGTTAGAGCAAATTGTGTAATGCATATTGCATAAACATAACTGCGAGCATTGCAGTTACAGAAGTAAGTGAACTTCCATGCTCGATAGGTACGAGTGTGTTAACAGTATTTCGGATTAGTTAAGATATACGAAAGCTGGCCCGAAAATCAAATTATTAAAAAAAAACTACGAGCATTGCTAAAATACAGAACCATATAACTGTTTTAGTACCACAAAGAATCTAGAATAAAGAAATAATTTTAATATATTAAAATTAGTATTCAGAGCATCTTCGTGGAAGAATCGCTTGACAAAAAATTGTAGGTGGAAAGTATTATACACAATTTTTATATATTGTGTAGTTGCAACATGCAAATTTTTTAGGTAAAATTATAACCAACCTTCTCATATTGATTGTATTTGGGGTATTAGCTTGATACGTCCCAAATTAACAAGTCAATTATAAATTGGTGGTGATTTATGCACACCCTATTAATTTTTTTGACTAATATATCTGCTGTGGAATAAAACTAGTGTTTGTATGTAATTAATGCTAGGGTTGTTGAGCTTTGAGATTTAATGGCTGTTTCCGTGTTTCGAGACTGATCGGTCCTCACAGAGTGCCTACGTATCTCGTTATTGAGAATCAAGCCAAGACGTAGTTCTTGGAATGAGGGGCCAGGCCCTTTATATAGGCCGAGAAGCCTTAAAATTATGGTAGGATTCGGAGACTTGGCGGGCAAGTCACCTCCTTGAGGAAGGTTCTAGACTCCTTCCTTGTAGGAATCAGTTTCCATATTGGATGCCTTGGAGGTTAAGTCTAGCAGGAGTAGTATCCTTATTTGACTCTTATTTGCTGAGTTGTTTATTACCTTTAATATTAATTACGAAATTAATATTTAATTAGGGTTTTGGGCCCCGTAAATGGGCCCCACATTTGGACCATATTGGGTCTAATTAATGCCATATTAAATGTGTCTTTAGGGCTTACTTTTAGCCTATATCAATTGCCCCCCCCCAAATTCTTGGAAAACTGATCAGCTTTTTCTTGAAGTTTTAACTGCCTTTTTCGAGACTTGGGTCAGGGTTTATCGTTACACACCAGTACTATCATGAATATCATCTTGATGTAAAGCGTGGAGCGACCGACGCATTTACGATGATGTTAAACAACACTAAATGGTGTTAATGGCACTATACAGTGATAATCAGCCTTAAACGACATTTAAACAACGTTAAACGATGTTGAACGGCATAAGACAGCACTAAACGACGCTAAACAGCACTAATCGGCGCTAATCGGCACTAAATCGGCACTAATCAGCACTAAACAGCACTAATCGGTGCTTGGCTTTGGGTGCCGTTTCCTTTCAAAATAACGGTCAACCATACATATTTTGAACATTTGACTTGACGTTCAAAGGTTGTTAAACATGTTAGTGATAAGTGTGCATTTAATCCTAATATTGTCCCTATATTTAAGTTATTTTGTATTGATTTGGATTTTTATTTAATAAATTTTAATGTTTTATTGTAGGTATCAAGGAGTTATAATAAAGGAAGGCTTGGAGTTTAAATAGCAAGAGTTGGAGAAAAATTTGATTAAAATTCGGATTTTACGGATAGCTTGCGCAGTCTACACTGTTTGGGCCATATCTGGAGTTCTACAAGTCCGATTCTGACGATTCAACAGCCCACGGAAAGCTTATGAGAAGGGATCCCATTTAGAAGTGGTCTTGATATCAGATTCCAACTACATCAGCCCAGAAACAGAGCCCAAGAGTTAGTGACGAATTTCTATTATTGGAATTCAATTCTAATTTGGAAAAATTCCTTGTAATTATGGTAATAATTAAAAATACTTTTATTAGACATATTATTAGATAGATCAGCCCTATTACCTAGAGGGAGGATAGACGGAGGCAAGAGACAAGAAGGAGCCGCACAAAGGAAGAAGAGAAGCAATCAACAACGAGGAATTTGGCCATTGAAGACATTTAATTGGCTTTGTTTTCTCTTATCTTTTTTATCTCTTCTTATGATTATGTGTTGGTTAAATTTGGATTGTTTTGATACATTTATTATGAAATAAACTTGTATGAGTTAGAACTTTTATGGAACCCTAGTATGGGATTATTGGTGTTTTGATAAGAAGTACTATATGCAGTTCACAGTTTATTCGTTCAAGTAGATTTCATGTTATATGGTTGCTATTGTTTGGCCAACACTAGTAGATGATTGAGTTAATTGTAATACTGAGAGGGTTATGATTAACTGACACAAAACTTGAATGGTGCATGATTATATCTGTAGATATTAATTTTGTGACGGTATAGACATATATTGTTACCTTGCATAACCGTGTGAAATTGGTGCTTAATTGTATTCTGGAAGTTGAATTGGGCATAGACATATGTTAATTTAATTACAGAATCTATACCATAGTGATTTCGAGAGAAACCTATGATCATTGAATTTCTGGTTAGTTGACTGTGATTTTGCTATGGTATTACACTACTTTATTGCCGACATGAACATATTAGGGGGAAGTAATTATCTTGACTTAGCTTCCCGTATCTAAAACTCATTCAGATCTCTTTGCTAATATTATATTAGTTAGTTAATTTAGTTGATAATTAATTAATTTAATTAGAAAAACAAAATTCAATTCTTGTGTTCTATAACTGAATTGTTCGATATTAATTGCGATTTATACAAATAGGCAGTCCTTGAGGAACGATATCTGGTATTAACTACTATATTACTTGCTTGCGATTGTGTACACTTGCATATATGTATTTTACGCACCAGTTAGAAAGTTGATGATCATGCTGGAATTTCGAAGATCACATTGGAATGACCACCTGACTGACCAACTGACAGGAGGTTGGCCGAAGCCTTCCCCTGACAGCTGGTTGGCTTCCAGGTGGTCGGCTGGGCCTCCTTCTGGCGCCTGGTCAGCTTCCAGGAGGTTGGCTGACCTTCCTCCTGCGCCTCATCGTGCCTTTCGTAGCTTCTTTCGCGATGTTTTCAGTCTTGAACAACACTTAAACCTTGTTTAAATTATGTTAAATGGCATAAAACGGCACTAAACGGTGCATACTTCCTACATCTAACTTGACATTCAGAGGTTGTTGATCATGTTTCAAGGTCAACAATCATGTTAGAAGGCTGAATATCGTGTTTTGGGGTTGAAAATCACCTAGTGGTCAGCCAACCTGACAAGAGGTCGGCTTCAGCCTTCCCCTGACAGCTGGTCGGCTGCCAGGAGGTCGGCTGAGCCTTCCCTTGACAGCTGGTCGGCTTCCAGGAGGTCGGCTGGACCTTCCTCTGACAGCTGGTCGGCTGCCAGGTGGTTGGTAGGCCCTCCTCCGGCTTCTTGACGTGCCTCTCGGAGCTTCTTTGTGCCTTTATGAGCTCATTCGTGACGCTTGAATCCTTTCATCAATCTTGAACCATGATCCTCTTTATCAACCTTGAATCATGATAAGTGGATTTATATCCACTTGGAGCGTTCCATATCGGCTTAAATTGATTGTCTTGGGCTCAAGTTTGTTGTAATTTTGATGTGTTTTGCTTAGTTGTGCAGATTTACGAGAATGTTGATTAAGGTGGATGCTTCTATCGTTTTTGGAGAATTAATTGATTGAAATTCGGATTTCTGAGACGGTTGCGCAGTCTACACTGTTTTGGACATATCTGGAGTTCTAGAAGTCCGTTTTCAGCGATCTTACTGCCCACGCGAAGCTTGGGAGATTTTCTACAATATGGGACAGGTGTTGCACGGGCAGGTTGCGCGTGGTTGGCGCAGGCTGCGCGACAAACAGACTGCTGGGCGCAGGTTGCGCTTGGAAAATCTTGAAAATTATTGTTTTGGCCATATCTTGAGTTCTAGAAGTCCGTTTGAGGCCCGTAAGCAGTCCACGCGAAGATAACGAGATTCTCTATCATTCTAAGGTGGTACAGAGGTCCAACTATGATTGGAACGTTCCAGAAATACTTAAGAAAAGTCAGCTACGAATTTTCCTTCAAAACCGAATCAGTTTAGAAAACGTATTATGTGTCGAGCTGCAGAAATTCAACTTTGACAAGGAAATTGCTATAATTCCTACTTCTAATAAGTATGGTAATTTCTCTGGGCGGCTAGAACATTCCAGAATCAGATCTACACATGGAATTTGCAATTCTATTCTCATTCAAGAACGGAAATTGCCAATCTTCTATTCCAACTCTGAAACGGCAATTGCTTGGTGGGCAAAACTTCTAGAGCCTATATAAACACATCCAACCCTTGTAATTTGTATCATTAGGACACACCATTATATATCAATTACTCTAGTTTTATTTGTATTTTTTCATACTTTGTTTTTATCATGGTTTCATTAGATCCCATGATGACGAGAGGTTCGATTGTGAACTAATCGTTGTCATGGGATTCTAACGGATTTATTTATGGAGCTTTAGTATCTTGATTGCTTTAAAGATCTGTGTGTGATGTCTATTTAATATCCTTGTATGGTTATGCTTAATTGTTAGATGCGTAGCTAACATCTAATTTGTTAATCTCTTGTGAAGTGAAAGTGGATCTTGAGATTTAGAACTTGCCATGCTAGCATAGGTTCATGATTGTTTATCAACATGATTCGTAGTATGAGATGAAAATACTTATATTGCCCTGTGTGATCTTTATGGATAACTTGTTCTTCAACCGTTATGTTTTCAAATTCTATAGACATATAGGGTCTAAGCATAATTGGTGTCTATTCATCTTCTATCTCTTTTGTGGATGTATGTTTAGTTTGGTATTCGTATACTGAGAAGTAGCGTGTACTTGTTTCGTGTTATCCGATCAGATATCATAACCATTGCATATAGTGATTAAAGGCGTCAGATCTAAGCAAAGTATTTAATGAAGTTAGGATTCCATGGTTTATCTTGCAGAAGTAATTCGATTCCAATTCTCGTTAGTTAGTTAAATCTTAGTTTGTTAACTTGCTTTTTAGTTAGATTTAGTTAATTAAAACCCAATTTGTTATTTGTCTTAGCAGTGAATTAAAACCATACATTGTTGCATAGGTACAATACCTGAATTAAAACCATAACCAGATCTCTGTGGGAACGAACTTGACTTATTCATATATTACTTGTGACCACGTACGCTTGCGTGATTTAGTGCAAACAAGTTTTTGGCGCCGCTGCCGGGGATCATCGGTGTTTTATTTTTGGTTTATGTGCTTGTCAATAGTGGTCGTTAGAGTTCACTGACTCGGATTAGTTCTTACCTATCTTGTTTAGTTCGGTGTGTTTCAGGTACTTGAGTAGTTGAAGATGGCAGGTCAGGAGTTGCCATGGTGGGCATATTCGAGTACATCCATGCCTTATCAATGTGAGCAGTGTTTGGGCGTTCATGATCCATCACAATATTGTTACTACGAAGGAGTTGATCCATATGTCACTTATGAGGAACAACCATATTTTCCATACCATCCTCATCAGTACCAGCAATATGTTCCAGATATGTCATATTACTATGGAAGTGAAGAGTTTCAACATCAGCAACCTACTCCTACTTTTCAGTCAGATGAGGTTCCTACTAGGGAGGAGGTTATGATGTTTGTAAAGAGTAGCGAGGAGTCTCTCAAATCTTTGGAGATTCTAGTTGCTCAAGCTGTGAGAGCCTTGGAACAAGAGAAACAACAATTCATACCAGAGGCAATTACAGAAAATAACAGTGACTTGGAGCAAGGTACTGCATGCTTAATTGAAGAAGACAAATTCCAAAACGAGGTGAGCATTCGCAAGCCATGTGAGGAATTTGATCATGTTAAGATGGTGGATGATTTGGAAAGGGCACTATTTGGGACAGACACTGATGAGCTGCACAAATTTCAAGAATTGGTATGTGCGTACCGAGAGGCTGAAGAACTTGGGAAAGATGCAGATCTTCTACTTGTCTCAGAATTCAAAGATGGAGGTAGCGCATTAGAGCCAATGGAGGAAGTTCTCTTTGAGGAACCAAAGGCTTCAGAAACTTACATTATCCTCCTCCATTATATTCAACCGAAGCCCGCGAAGGTATGTTGTTCTACAAATTGACAGATTTTGGGTCAACAGATGAAGGCATTGGAATAGGACATAGTTGTTATACGAATTGCCCAAGCGAGGAGAAGGGGCAGAAAGTGTGTCGCCGTGATGACGATGAAGTCTCACGAAGAGAGGACCAGGCAAACTATTATCATCCTTAATGGAGGTTTGGAAGTAACGTCAAGCTATTGACGTTAAAGAAGCGCTTCTTGGGAGGCAACCCAAGCATTGTTGTATACTGGTATGTTTTCTATTTTCCCTCGTATTTACTTCCATTCAATGAGGACATTGAATATTTTAAGTTTGGGGGTGGTTTGAGGGATAAGTAGTGTATATAATTGTGATTTTGAGTCATTGTGTTCATATAGGATTTCATGCTTTGCATATTAGTAGTAGTAGTTCATGCATATATGTTCGTATTATTTATGTTTGTTTCATATAGGACATTCTGTTATTGTGGTATGTATGTTCATATAGTTGCATGAGCATGGCATGCATTTTCCATGATCCCTTAGAACGAGCTAATTCTGATTGGTAGGTAGGTGTCTAATTGAGTGTGGTAATGATGAGTAGAGGGTTGATTTATAGTTTCTATGAAATTGACTTGCATGCTTCAGAAACAAAACTAATTACACAGTCCCATTGGGTGCTTTTGGGCTAGGTTGAGGTTATGCTTGTTTGGTTGTTTGAGATTTAATCACTTGTTTATATTTAGAATTTTCGTTATTCCCTTGATAGCGTAGTAGCACTAAAGTCTAAGTTTGGGGGAAAACAGGAATTTCATGCTAGTTGTTGGCTAGGTGTCAAATGGCTAGTAGCCGGCTCATATTTATATGAGTAGTCTAGGGTTGAAATTAGAATTCTCATTCCAGATTGCATACATAAAAAAAAGAGAAAAGAGAAAAAAAAAGGAAAAAAAAAAGAAAAAAAAAGTTGTGTGAATGTGTAGTTGCATAATTGGCCACGAGTGAGCTCTTTAATACTCGAGTAATTAAGTCTGAGGGGACTTAGTCCTAGTAACCTAAAGCCCTTGTGGTTTGGGATTGCTGACCTAACACTCGCTACATGGGTATTATTGTATAAGCCTTTAGGGGTCTCATTCATTGCACGGTCAAATAAGCATGTTTGTTTGTGTTCTATATAGTTGTTTGTCGTTAATAAAGCATGAATTCCTGTCTAACTTGAATAAGGATGGAGGTGTTCCTAGGTTATGAAGTGTCTACAGTCTATTCTATTTATAAACCTGTGATTGTCTTGGCGAAGAATATGTATGATTTTTGACCTAGTGTTGGGAGTATTTCTGATGAGCATCGCACACACGCACGTTTCTGTCATGTATTGTTAGTATACGGGGACTTAGTCGAGCTCTATTTGGATTTAGTTGCATTCTTTGAGGTATTTTCTTGCTAGTTGGTTTTGGTTAGTCTGAAGGAGATCGTTGCATTTTCATAATAGTTGCACTCATGCATTGCATTGTTATTGCATTGTTTAGTTAGATGGATTTTGTGGGTACATTCGCTATAGGCCCTCACGAGACCTTACTCGTCCACTAGGGCTGCCTAGGGGTTTAAAGGGCTTGTTGCATATGCCAATTGCAACCGTGATCACCTACGGAAGTGGTACTAATTAGTTAGTTGTAATTGTTTATGCTTGAGGACAAGCATCGGTTTAAGTTTGGGGGTGTGATAAGTGGATTTATATCCACTTGGAGCGTTCCGTATCGGCTTAAATTGATTGTCTTGGGCTCAAGTTTGTTGTAATTTTGATGTGTTTTGCTTAGTTGTGCAGATTTACGAGAATGTTGATTAAGGTGGATGCTTCTATCGTTTTTGGAGAATTAATTGATTGAAATTCGGATTTCTGAGACGGTTGCGCAGTCTACACTGTTTTGGACATATCTGGAGTTCTAGAAGTCCGTTTTCAGCGATCTTACTGCCCACGCGAAGCTTGGGAGATTTTCTACAATATGGGACAGGTGTTTCACGGGCAGGTTGCGCGTGGTTGGCGCAGGCTGCGCGACAAACAGACTGCTGGGCGCAGGTTGCGCTTGGAAAATCTTGAAAATTATTGTTTTGGCCATATCTTGAGTTCTAGAAGTCCGTTTGAGGCCCGTAAGCAGTCCACGCGAAGATAACGAGATTCTCTATCATTCTAAGGTGGTACAGAGGTCCAACTATGATTGGAACGTTCCAGAAATACTTAAGAAAAGTCAGCTACGAATTTTCCTTCAAAACCGAATCAGTTTAGAAAACGTATTATGTGTCGAGCTGCAGAAATTCAACTTTGACAAGGAAATTGCTATAATTCCTACTTCTAATAAGTATGGTAATTTCTCTGGGCGGCTAGAACATTCCAGAATCAGATCTACACATGGAATTTGCAATTCTATTCTCATTCAAGAACGGAAATTGCCAATCTTCTATTCCAACTCTGAAACGGCAATTGCTTGGTGGGCAAAACTTCTAGAGCCTATATAAACACATCCAACCCTTGTAATTTGTATCATTAGGACACACCATTATATATCAATTACTCTAGTTTTATTTGTATTTTTTCATACTTTGTTTTTATCATGGTTTCATTAGATCCCATGATGACGAGAGGTTCGATTGTGAACTAATCGTTGTCATGGGATTCTAACGGATTTATTTATGGAGCTTTAGTATCTTGATTGCTTTAAAGATCTGTGTGTGATGTCTATTTGATATCCTTGTATGGTTATGCTTATTTGTTAGATGCGTAGCTAACATCTAATTTGTTAATCTCTTGTGAAGTGAAAGTGGATCTTGAGATTTAGAACTTGCCATGCTAGCATAGGTTCATGATTGTTTATCAACATGATTCGTAGTATGAGATGAAAATACTTATATTGCCCTGTGTGATCTTTATGGATAACTTGTTCTTCAACCGTTATGTTTTCAAATTCTATAGACATATAGGGTCTAAGCATAATTGGTGTCTATTCATCTTCTATCTCTTTTGTGGATGTATGTTTAGTTTGGTATTCGTATACTGAGAAGTAGCGTGTACTTGTTTCGTGTTATCCGATCAGATATCATAACCATTGCATATAGTGATTAAAGGCGTCAGATCTAAGCAAAGTATTTAATGAAGTTAGGATTCCATGGTTTATCTTGCAGAAGTAATTCGATTCCAATTCTCGTTAGTTAGTTAAATCTTAGTTTGTTAACTTGCTTTTTAGTTAGATTTAGTTAATTAAAACCCAATTTGTTATTTGTCTTAGCAGTGAATTAAAACCATACATTGTTGCATAGGTACAATACCTGAATTAAAACCATAACCAGATCTCTGTGGGAACGAACTTGACTTATTCATATATTACTTGTGACCACGTACGCTTGCGTGATTTAGTGCAAACAAATCATGTTCATCAACATTCAACCTTGTTCATCAACATTGAATCATGGTCTTCATACTTGGTTGTTGACTATCAACCTTTCTCTGTTTCAAACATAATTAATCTCTTTATTAGTACTTGCTAATCTCTGGTAATCTATCTTCCTTAAGCGTAGTTGGCTCTTAAAGCTCAGTTAAGTGTTTTGGCGTAGCTTGGCGCTGTATATTCGTTTAAATCCTTCTTTTCCTCTTCGGAATCGTATGAATTTGTTACGATTCTTTTCACATATAACAGATGAATTTCATCTTTTTTCGTTCATAAACGATAGATGACCTGCAAATTCGAACCGAGCTGTGTTTCAACCTGGTATAGGAGGTCACCCATCTTCTATAAAAGAGTGGGAGGAGTCTTCATTTTCATTCATTTATCTTCTTTTCACTTCTTGTTTTCAAGCTCTCAAGTCATCAAGGTTTCAGGTCGAAGTTCAAGCTTCAAGCATGTCAGACAACAGCCGTGCACCTTCTCCTCCAGTTTCCATGGCCGAGGCAATGGCCAAAGAAGCAAGGCAAGATCTCTCAGAGGAAAAGCTAGACTGAGACCTCCTTCATACATTGATCATCATTTTGATTCTCTTTTAGATTTGCTGAGTACTATGAGGGAAGCATTCCCTAATAATTCAGAACTTGATTTATATCATAGTCTGTGTAAGTTGAGTAAGCTTCAAGTTGAGCAAATTGCCAACACCTACAGCTTTCAGATGCGATTAAAGTTTGTACTTCGGTCTTGGCCGACAGAACTTGTAATTGGCACCCGGAGAGGTTGTGCATCACTAAAGGTGCTCTCGATGCGGGTTTGAGGTTTCCTGTTGACCCTTTCATCATCAGGCTTCTAGGTGAACTACAAGTTCACCCTTGCCAAATGTATCCAAATGCTTGGATATTTGTCATAATCTTCATAATAAGGTGCCGGGATCTGGGCATTCCCTTGAGCACTACCATGTTCCGGAGTATATTTACAGTGAAGAATTTTTCTGACACTAAGAAAGGATGGATCGGCATTCAACATAGAACCAGAATTCCTCAGATAGTGAACACTCTTTCCGTCCCGGATTCTCATCACTTCTGGCCACGAGAGTTTGTGGTTCTCAAGTGGAAGGGGGGCGACTGGAGCCAATTCTTTGTGACAAAGTTCGGAGATGTGAAAGATAGTTCACACTTCATATGCGATCTAGATAAGGAAGAGCTCCTAAACCGAGATAGACTACTAGCAGAAAAATGGTCATACCCATTACAAAATTTTCTTGAACGAGAGAAAGCTTATCGAAGTTGGCCTTAACTTTCTTTCACTTGAGGGTAATTTATCTTTGTTGTCCGTTATGAACTTCGTTTGTTCTTATTCCGATATTCTTTTGTTTCTTTGTTTCAGCTACCGATGAGATTGACAACCGTCCTGAGAATCAACCGATCCCTACTAAGAGGATGATGAAGAAGGAAGAAGCCTTGGCAAGTCCTGCCGATGTGCAAATTCCTCAGTTCTTAGCCGGATGTTCTCAGAAGAGGTCTAGGAATGCCGAAGATGGCATGAGATCGCCCTTCACCCCTACTTGGGGCATCTGCGAACAAGTCTTTGTCTTGGGATGCCCTACTTTGGCCTTGGATTGGTCCCAATGCTCCATCACCCCTACTGACTTAGCAACGGTGTGTGTCGGGGACAAAACAGAAAAGTCTGAGCGCCTTGGGGCACAGGCTCTTTATCAGGTATAACATTCGTACTCTCAAGCTTGATGTCTTTACTTATGTTGATGCTATAAATGCCTTATCAATTTTCTTGTTTGAGGCCAATGCCTATTTTCAGTCTGCTACCCGTCAGGGGCGTGCTTTCAGGGATGACAACATAGCCTTAAGATAGAAGAAAGCGAGGTGGCAAGAGGAGAAGCTAGACTTAGAGTCTAAGGCCATCCGGGCTGAAGTAGCTGCTCAATCTTATCAGAAGCAGTACAACTCTTTGTACAGAAAGAAAACAGTCGAGTTCAACAAAGTAGTTAAAGCATATCATCAATCAGATGCTTTTCTAAACTTCATTGACGACCATGATGATGAAGTGCACCCCGTGAACATGTCCATTGGCTGGGACAAAGCTATCAAGGCTGTAAGCAGCAAGTATCCATCTATGATCGACCCGATCAACTTCCCTTGCCCTAGCTGGGCTGCTTCCGGCTCTGGGGTCCCAATTATTTCTCAGTCATCAGGCTCTGGTTCCAAGAAGGCTATTCCAGCTGATAGCCGTGACTCAGGCTCCTCGGGCTCTCGTGGAAAGAAGCCCATGCCTGCAAGAAGAGATGGAATGATTCGACATCCGATCCCCGAAAAGAGATTGATCCAGAACGAAGACAGCTCCTCCTCTAGTTCTTCCTCTGGCGCAATAGAGGTAGAGGGGACTGGGGCGCAGGTGATCGCCGAAGATGGTAGCGGCTCTGACGAGGATGATTCAGATGAGGAGGAGTCTGGCGAGGAAGAGAGTTCTGATGAAGCTCCACAGGAGTAAGTGGCCTTGCATGGCCTTATTAGCCGCTTGTGGCTGTGTTTATTTTCATTCGGGGTCCTTCATGGACTTAGACTTTTATTTGATATGTCTGTAACTTAAACCTTGGTCCTCCAGGGCATCTAATCTATGCAGTTGTTTTCCTTTACTCGTATGTTCTTTATTTTCGGTACTTGGTCATTCTAGACTTACACTCGACAGGTGCTTGGTACGTAATTAAAATCACAGAATCATAGAATGAAAAACAAGCTTGCATTAATAACTCGAAATGGGTTCAACCCTTACATAAATGGCAACTTTTCCTAATAGATAGATAAAAAGCTAAGTCTTTACAAGAATAGCTTAAACATAATAAACCTTCAGGTTCGAAGCGTGCCAAGTGCGGGGCACCTCGTTTCCATCCAAGGTTTCCAGCTTGTAGGATCCTCGTCCTAGTGTCTTCTTGACTCGATACGGCCCTTCCCAGTTAGGGGCTAGCTTTCCCTTCTGGCCAACTCCAAAGGCCTCTATCTTCCTTAGAACCAAGTCGCCTTGTCGAAAAAACCTCTCCTTAACCCTTTGGCTGTAGTGGAAAGATGCTCTCTTTTGATGCTATGCATTCCTGGCATTTGCTTCATCCCTAACACCATTAATCAGATCAAGGGCGAGCCTCATGCCTTCGTCATTAGTCTCTGGTTCATATGCCTCAACTCGCGGTGAAGCATGCACAATTTTGAAGGGTACAACTGCCTCGGCTCCGTAAGCCAGCAAGAACGGGGTTGCTCCAGTTGTCACTTTACAAGTGGTGCGATACGCCCAAAGTATAGGTAGCAACTCATCCACCCAAGTGCTCCTTGAGCGTTCGACCCTCTTTTTTAGTCCATCAATGAAAATCCGGTTTGCTACCTCTGCCTGTCCATTAGCTTGAGGGTGAGCCACTGAGGTAAAGCGAAGCCTAATAGCATTCTCCTCACAATACTTCTTGAACTCCTCATTGTTGAACTGTGTCCCGTTATCCGTCATAAGGATTCACGGGATTCAATACCTGCAAATTATGTCCTCCCAAAAGAACTGGGCAACTTGTTTGGTGGTTATCTTGGCTAAAGGTTTAGCCTCAACCCACTTAGTGAAGTAGTCGATGGCCACTATCAGGAACTTTCTTTGTGCTGAAGCTACAGGGAAAGGTCCCAGTATATCCATTCCCTACATTGCGAACGGATTAGGAGAGTTAACTGATGTCAACATCTCAGGCGGTTGCCTTACAATCGAAGCATGCTTTGGACATCTGTCACACTTCTTGACGTAATTCTGTGCATCGGCCAACATCTCTGGCCCATAGAATCCTAGACGAGTGATCTTGTGAGCTAGGGCTCTGCCCCCCAAGTGTTGCCCACAGATCCCTCCATGAACTTCTTCCAATGCTTCTTTTGCCTCTTGGGATCTTAAACACTTCAAATATGGGATGACAAACGATCTCTTGTACAGGATGCCTTTGATCAAGGCATATCTCAATGCTCTCACTGACAGCTTTCGTACCTCCAAGGCATCGTCAGGGAGCCATCCGGTTTCGAGGTGAGCTTTGATAGGATCTATCCAACAGCTTCCTACATCAATCGGTGCTACCAACTTAGAGTTGATGGTTGGGGCCTTCAAGACCTGGAAGTAAACACTCCCTGCATAATTCTCTATCTCATAAGAAGCGAACTTAGACAAAGCATCAGCATTAACGTTTTCCTCTCTCGGAATGTGCTCCACATAGCACTAATTAAACTGAGTCATGAAAGCTTTCACAACTCGCAAATACTTTGCCATAGTTTCACCCTTAGCCTCAAATTCACCATTCACTTGCGATATTACCAGTCTTGAATCCCCACAAACTTTGAGATTCTTGACCCTCATGATTCTTGCCAAGCCCAACCCGGCTATCAAGGCTTCATACTCAACTTCGTTATTGGTTGTCGGAAAATCCAACTTCAAAGCATACTCAACTGTGAACCCATCGGGGCTTTGGAAAACTAAACCTGCACAACTAGATTTTGTTTTTGATGCTCCATCAAAATAGAGCACCCAATATTCCTTCTGATCAGGTACAAGCACCTCATCTTTTTCTTCGCTTCCAGGGGTGGCTACTATCTCCTGCCCCCCGACTTCTTGGTTGTCAATGGTACATTCAACCACGAAGTCAGCCAATGCCTAAGCCTTGATGGCTGTTCGAGGCATATAGGTGATGTCAAATTCTCCAAGTTCAATTGCCCACTTAATCAACCTTCCACTGGCCTTCGGGCTATGCAATATGTTTCTCAACTGCTGGTCCGTCGGGACTTCAATCTTGTGTGCCTGGAAGTACGGTCGTAGCTTTCTCGAGGCTGTTATCAATGCCAAAACAAACTTCTCAATGGTTGAGTAATTCAACTCAGCCCCGTGCAAAACCTTGCTCACATAATAGATAGGTTTCTGAACCTTTTTCTCTTCTCGAATAAGAACGACACTCAACGCTTGTTCGGATACCGCTAAGTATAAATACAATGTCTCTCTGGGACTAGGTTTGGCCAACAACGGGGCCTCAGTCATGTACTTCTTTAACTATTCAAAGGCCTCTTGGCTTTCAGGCGTCCACTCAAAGTTTTTCACCTTTTTCAATGCTTGAAAGAAAGGCAAGCACTTATCACCAGATTTGGAGATGAACCTCCCTAAGGTTGCAACTCGGCCTGTTAATTTCTGCACATCTCTTACAGAGCGTGGTTGCTCCATATCCAGAATCGCCTTTATTTTATCAGGGTTGGCTTCTATGCCTCGCTTTGAAACTATCAGACCCAAAAACTTTCCTGATCCAACGCCGAAGGCACATTTGGCTGGATTCAACATCATCTTGTGGCGCCTCAGCACTTTGAATGCCTCTCTGAGGTGATTAATGTGGTCTGCCTTGAATAGGCTCTTGACTAACATGTCATCAATATAGACCTCCATGGTTTGCCCAATTAGATGAGCGAATATCTTATTCACCAATAGGTTGTAAGTGGCTCTTGCATTTTTTAGTCCAAAAGCCATAACAAGATAACAGAAAACACCAAAGTCAGTTATGAAAGATACCTTTGGGATGTCATCCTTATGCATCTTAATCTGGTTATAACCACTGAAACCATCCATGAAACTCAACATCTCATGCCCAGCAGTTGCATCTATCAGCGTGTCAATCCTTGGTAGAGGGAAACAATCCTTGGGACATGCATCATTCAGATCAGTGAAGTCTATACACATCCTCCACTTTCCATTTTCCTTCTTGACCATCACAAGGTTAGCCAACCATTTGGGAAACTGAATCTCTTCAATAAACCCAGCCTCTAAGAGCTTGTCAACTTCTTTCTTCATGGACTCTTGCCTTTCAAGAGCAAAATTCCTCTTCTTCTGCTTTATTGTCTTCCGCTTTGGATAGAAATTCAGCTTATGAGTTATGAGTTGGGGATCAATCCCTGGCATGTCAGACGTTGTCCAAGCAAACACATCACTGTTTTCTTGTAAGAAATCATCAACCTGCCCTTCAAGGGTTCCTTCAAAGATGCTCCAATATACGTAACCTTTTTCGGGTCTCCGAAATCTAGAGGTATAGGAACCAAATCTTCTGCCGGCTTCCCTCAGTGCTCATCATCTCCTCGGACATCCATGTCTTCAATCGGAAGGACCTGCCCCCCGACTCCATCAGCTCCTAAAGCAGCTACATAGCAACTTCTAGCCATTTTCTGATCTCCTCTCTGTTCTTCAACACCATTACGAGTTGGAAACTTGCTCTTCATTTGATAGGTAGAGGCCACAGCCTTAAATGCATGAAGCCCAATGATAACATGTATTTTATACACGTTTTGTCTTTTATTCTTCAACATTTTTGTTAGTTTCGAATGTTGTTTTATTAATATTTGTTATGTTTTTCATCTTTCAGTGCCTCGTGCTTAATTGTTGAAAAGATGGCTTAATTTGGGCATGAAAGCGAAGATTATTCAAGAGGGAAGTTAGAAGATGAAAGCTCGCGATGTCGGGAGGTGTTTAATGCATTATATTGAAGATTTTATCTCGTACGGGCAGCTGTACGGCCGTTCAACAGGCCGTTCAAAGGAGCAGATTTTCTGTACGGGAAGTTGTACGGCCGTTCAACAGGCCGTACAGAGCTGCTGTGTATTAAAGAGAAGGGCTCAAAACATAACATATCATCTAACTTAACCTACATCTAACATCTTCATCTAACCTAGCCTCTTAAAAGTCCATTCAATTAGGGTTAGTAGAGTAGAGAGAAACATCAATTACTCATAATCTAGCATTGATTATGAGTAACTAACTCCATATATTTGGCTCAAGGAGGAATTCTTGTACTAAACCCACTTCAATTTAAGTAAGATTTATTTAACTCTATCTTGAATGCTTGTGATGTATTGTTTATGATTTTGCTTGGAGATTTGTAAGTTGCTTCAATTTGCTCTTCTTGTAATATCAATTGCTAATTGTTTGTGCTAATACATAATCGTTAGTGCATTCATTATAGTAGCACAAGATTTAGTGTACCTAAATCCTCAAGATTCAAGTGCAAATACCTAGGTTGAGCTTCTCATCCTTGGGTTTGTCCTAACCTCTCTTTGTTTAATTCTTTGACTTGGTTAAATTGATAGTGCTTCATTATTGGTTGCTAGTGTCAAGAGAGCTAATTTATGTGCTTCACTAAATTAGTGTTTATAGAAGAGAAATAAGTGATTGTGTGCTTCACCAATTATCTTGGTTAGGTAGAGTTGGATATATTTGCTTGTTGTTGGGTTGAAGTGCTTGATTTTCCATTATCCTTGGGTCAAGTATCTCTTATCTTGCTAATTCACTCATTGTGTTGTGTTGGTAAATTTGGATGTTTGTCATTAACATAGTTGTATTTTTATAGCAATTTATTTCTTGTGTTCAAGGTGTTTGATAAAACACCATAACCAATACAAAACCCCCAATTTTCCACACTACTAGATTGTAAGAGATAATCTACTTGAAATCGATATTGATAGTCCTTCCCTGTGAACGAACTACGAAAAACACTACCTTCAAATTGGCGCTGCTGCCGGGGAAGGCAACAATATTAATTTTCAGTTAATTGTTTCTTATATTTTAGATTTTATCTTTGTATATAATTTTTTTTCTTTTTTTCTTTGTTGTTTTTATTGGTGTGTCTTCATGTTTATTGGATATAGACATGAACTAACTCTTTCAGGAGATGATGGATAACTATTTTGGTTGGAATAACGCTCAAGATTTCACCTATGATCAAGAACGATATCAAGATTTTAATTCTTTTCAGAATTTTAATGCGTATCAGGTGAATTCTTTATATTCTACAAACTTATGCTATGCTCCTTACCCTCCTAGCATCGATTATTCATATGCTTTTGAAAATCAACGTTATGATCCGCATTATAATTCCCAAGACCATCAAGGGTCTTCTTCATCTTCCTTATCATCATTAGAGGAGATGATAAACCAAATGGCGGCAAACAACCTCCAACTTGCTTTTAAAAATCGATGCTATGATCCGCAATATAATTCCCAAGACCATCAAGGGTCGTCTTCATCTACATTGTCATCACTTGAAGAAATGATGAAACAAATGGCGGCAAACAACCTCCAATTTCAAAACGCCACTTTTCAAAGTATATCCAACTTGGAAAACATCACTTCTCAAAGCATATCCAACTTGGAAGAGCAAATGAGTCAACTAGCCGAAACCGTGAGTCGATTAGAGGAGGTCAATTCTCCTACTAATCACGATTCTTGTTTTGAAATTAATGAAAATGTTGTGCATGATGAATTTGCTTGTTTAGTTGACGATTGCCCTAAGCTTGACAATGATAAATTGGATGTAGTTGAGGATCTACCAAACATAGAAAATACTTTTGTGCTTAATGAAGTGGTAGATGAGATAAAAATTGACGAATGTCCAGTTGAAATTGAGAAGGAATTTGAGCTTAAGATTGATGAGGTTGAAATTTTTGCTTGGGTATATAAGGATCCAATTTGGGAGCAATTTTTGAGTCGTAGTTATAATGATTATTCTAACGATTTTTCTAACTACTTTTCTTTTTCAAAGTCTCTTGAAGATGTGAAAATCATAAAAATATTTTTATATTTTTATGGATCAAAGGTATATTTGCACACCTTGTTCTTATTATTGATTCGTAGATATGTGCATTTATTTGCTTTTTCACCTCATTAGTTAGAATAGTTGTATAAATAAGTCGAGCCAACGACAATAAACAAAGTGCTTTTGGGAGGCAACCCAAGGTACGCATGTATTTATATATTTTTATGCGTGTGTTAGATTTTGTTCCTCGCTTGCAAATATATATGGTGTTATGCATATTGTGGATTTGAGGATTGATCTAAATATTAGTGAATGAGGATTCCATTTTTCATCTTTTTTATTTATAAGAGAATAACCCAAAAAAAAATGTTAATTAATTATTATGTATTTTTGTGGTGTGATTAATGAATATTTTAATAGATTTTCAATAATAATAATAATAATAATAATAATGCCCCGCTCAATAATATTTAGTATCGTTAATTATAGTTTTTTATAATTTTTATATTTAGTCCACTCGTGCCTTGATTTGTTTGTTTCATGTTTTCAGGAATTAATTTTTTATTCAAGCATTCAAGGATTTGTGAAAATTTTCTGTACAAACAAAAAGGAAAAAAAAATAGTTTTTGTAAAATTTTGTAGCTGTACAGGCTACCGTACGGGGTGCAAGCTGTTCAACAGACCGTGCACAAGCCCGTGCAAATTTTTTTTGGCGTATGTCCAACTCCTAGTGCAAAATGAAGGGGGTCCAAAATATTTCACCCACTTCCTTGCGCGGCCGTGCAACTCTTTGAAAAAAAAAATTAATAATAAAATGGCAGAGCAACCTCAACGCAGCCCTCCTCAAACCCACCACTGTCCACCCATCTTCCCAGTCCATTTCCTCTGTTCACCGACAACACCACCCTTCCGCCTCCTCCTTACTCCGCCACGACCTCCCTTCCCCTTCTCCGATTCCATCACCTCTTCTTCACCCCACCACCGCAACTGCAACAATCAACAACAATCCTTTTTCACCCTCGTCCATTCCTCCTCTTCCCATCTTCTACTCCACCTCTCCTCTTCTCAATCACCTTGACTCCACAGCTGTCCACCATTTTTCTCACACAACCATCATCCCCAGCCTTCACCACACTTCATTTCCCGTCACCACCATTCCCCTACTTCGCCCCACCGCCCAACCTCCTCCGCCATCTCCCTCGCCTCCTGCAACTCCCCTTCCCGATTCCCCCCCCCCCCCCTTTGTTTCAATACACGACTCCCCCCCCTTTTTTTTCATTTTTGTTTTTTTTTTCTTTTTGCCTTTTGCTTTAGTTTTATTTTTCTTTCATTTCATTTCATTTTTTTTAATTTTGATTTTTAATTTTAATTTTCTAAATAAGCAAATTTTATAAATTCAGAAATTAATTTAAATATATTTTATTTTGTTTTTTTATTTTTTTATTAATTTGTTAGTAATTCATTTTATTATCATTATTTTTTTTTCTTTTTTTTTTCCTTCTTCTTTTCTTTTATTTTGATTTTCAGTTTTTAATTTTCTGAATTAAATTTTTTTTTTTGTAAATTCAATAATCAATTTAAATTCGCTTTGAATTTGATTTTTGAATTTTTTATTTTATTATTAATTTTTAGTTATTTGATTTGATTTTATTTTAGTTTTAAATTTGATTATTTTATTCTAATTTTAATTCATTTTAAAATTTTATTTTTGATTTTATTATTAAATACTTAGTATTTTATTTTATTTTAGTTTTAAAATTTGATTTTGATTTATTATTAATTTTTTAGTTTATTATTATTATTATTATTATTATTATTATCTTATTGTATTTTTTATTTTTATTTCATTTCATTACATTTTATTTTATTTTTTTTAAAAAAAAAGCCAAAAAACAAAATTTAATTCTTTTTATTTTTGAATTTAGTTTTAAATTTTCTATAACTGGGTAATTATTTTATTTTATTTTAGTTTTAAATTTGATTTTTGCTTTTATTATTATTTCAATTTTAAATTTGATTTGATTTTGATTTGATTTTTTTATTTTTTATTTTTTTTATTAATTGGTTAGTTATTTTATTTTATTTTATTTTATTTTATAAAAAATAAATAAATATTTTTATTATTTCTATTTCCTTAATTAGTGTATTGCAAGGCTTTGAGGGGTGTTGGATTTTGGCTTGTCGGTTCTTTTGTTGACTTGATTGTGGTGCTCGACATTAGCTCAATTCTTGGCGTGCAAATTTCGGAGTTGGATTTGGGCAAATATGATGGTGCTCCCGATCCTCGTTGCTTATTTTTAGGGGAGTTTCTTTCACTTTGTTTCTCCCTCATTTTTATTTGTCATGCATGAGGACATGCCATGTTTTAAGTGGGGGAAGGATTGTTCATTTTGATGTCCGTCTTGTTGTCCATTTTGTTTGCATTTGGGAAATAAGTTTAGTCATGAGTGTGTTTACTTGTTTGTAAAATTTATGACATTGTGAGCTTGTAGCCTTGTTTTCTCCTATTTCGTGCCTAGCATTACCATTTTGATGTGAATCTATAAGTTTGATGCACCTTTTTGCACACACACACTTGAAACGGCATGAAAAGTCTAGCTTGTTTGTAATTAAATTGTGAACATGTCGATTATCTCTTAGAATGCATGGAATAAAATCGAGAAGATGTTATTAAAACTTAAACCTTGTGAGGTCTTGAACGATGATTTCTTTTGCTTGTGTGTTTCTCCATCTTTATGTATGTTTGTTGCTCTAGGGCTTGCATTAAATCTTCATTCATGGATGCACCATAATAAGGAAATTCTATTTAGGATAACCTGTTTTGACCTTTTTAGCTTGTGAATCATGAAAATAATCCCTAGTTGCCCCCTTTGAAGCTTATATCCATATTTTTCTTCGTCACTTTTCCCTGTTATACATGAGTCATAGCCAAATACTTCACTAGTTGATATGTATATCTAGATGTGGTTCAAAGTTCTTTGTAGTATTTATATATGTTATGCATCCCCTTTGCTAAAAAAAAATATAATAATAAAGGGGATGTAAAAAAAAAGGGAAAAAGGAATAAATCTTTGTACATTAGTTTGATCTAATTTTCTTGGAAATTGTGGTTGTGTTTTGTAATTGTAAATGAGTGAAGACATTCTTTAGTTTGGAATTTGGTGGATGAAGCGAGCAAGCGTCATTTTGACTCAACTAGCGAAACTTTTACACCTTCCTTGAACTTAAATTTTCACACCTTCACCCAAGCCTCATTACAACCCATTTTATGAATTCCTTGTTTTTGGTGCAATCCGGAATTTAGGTGAACATGCAAGGTCAAGTAGAGCACATGCATTTAGACTTGGAGTTGAGTGAAATCTCTAGCCCATACTTGTGTGATACATAATTGAGAGATGTGAGATTTTTCACCATACAATTTCATCTTCTTAATGCGAGGCCATGTATGCTTTGTGATCATCTTGTCTAGTGTTCACGATTGAAGTGCATTCATTCTATCTTTAATGTCTTGGTTACATCTTGCACAAGGTGTGTTATCTTGATTCTTGAATTGGTTGTTAGCTCGTTTTAGTGGATGACAAGGTGAATAGCTCTATATGTTTGATTTTAGTTACAAGTAGACGGCTCGGACATGTGAGTGTAGTAGTTAGCTTAATTAGTAGGTATTGTTAGTGTTTTGTTTATTGGTGATTTTTGTGATTTTGTGGGTACATCATCTATAAACCCTCACGAGACCTCACTCGTCCACTAGGGCTACCTAGGGGTTCCAAGGGATTGTTGCATATGCCAAATGCAACCGTGATCACCTACGGAAGTGGTACTAGTTAGGAGTATATCGTGTTGTTAATATTAGTTTGCTCGGGACTAGCAAAGTTCAAGTGGGGGAAGATTTGATAACATGTGTTTTATACACGGTTTGTCTTTTATTCTTCTGCATTTTTGTTAGTTTCGAATGTTGTTTTATTAATATTTGTTATGTTTTTCATCTTTCAGTGCCTCGTGCTTAATTGTTGAAAAGATGGCTTAATTTGGGCATGAAAGGGAAGATTATTCAAGAGGGAAGTTAGAAGATGAAAGCTCGCGATGTCGGGAGGTGTTTAATGCATTATATTGAAGATTTTATCTCGTACGAGCAGCTGTACGGCCGTTCAACAGGCCGTTCAAAGGAGCAGATTTTCTGTACGGGCAGTTGTACGGCCGTTCAACAGGCCGTACAGAGCTGCTGTGTATTAAAGAGAAGGGCTCAAAACATAACATATCATCTAACTTAACCTACATCTAACATCTTCATCTAACCTAGCCTCTTAAAAGTCCATTCAATTAGGGTTAGTAGAGTAGAGAGAAACATCAATTACTCATAATCTAGCATTGATTATGAGTAACTAACTCCATATATTTGGCTCAAGGAGGAATTCTTGTACTAAACCCACTTCAATTTAAGTAAGATTTATTTAACTCTATCTTGAATGCTTGTGATGTATTGTTTATGATTTTGATTGGAGATTTGTAAGTTGCTTCAATTTGCTCTTCATGTAATATCAATTGCTAATTGTTTGTGCTAATACGTAATCGTTAGTGCATTCATTATAGTAGCGCAAGATTTAGTGTACCTAAATCCTCAAGATTCAAGTGCAAATACCTAGGTTGAGCTTCTCATCCTTGGGTTTGTCCTAACCTCTCTTTGTTTAATTCCTTGACTTGGTTAAATTGATAGTGCTTCATTATTGGTTGCTAGTGTCAAGAGAGCTAATTTATGTGCTTCACTAAATTAGTGTTTATAGAAGAGAAATAAGTGATTGTGTGCTTCACCAATTATCTTGGTTAGGTAGAGTTGGATATATTTGCTTGTTGTTGGGTTGAAGTGCTTGATTTTCCATTATCCTTGGGTCAAGTATCTCTTATCTTGCTAATTCACTCATTGTGTTGTGTTGGTAAATTTGGATGTTTGTCATTAACATAGTTGTATTTTTATAGCAATTTATTTCTTGTGTTCAAGGTGTTTGATAAAACACCACAACCAATACAAAACCCCCCAATTTTCCACACTACTAGATTGTAAGAGATAATCTACTTGAAATCGATATTGATAGTCCTTCCCTGTGAACGAACTAAGAAAAACACTACCTTCACCCAATCCTTCCCAGGATCGCATTATATGTCGAGGCTGCCTTGATTACTAAGAAATTCAGCATCTGAGTGGCCTCTTTAGGCTCCTGCCCAATAGTCACAGGCAGCTGAATGGTTCCTTCAACCTTGGATTCAACTCCATTAAATCCATAGATAGGCATGTTGGTCGGGGTCAACTGAGAATCATTGTACCCCATCTTCACAAACGCGTCATGAAACAGAATGTCAACCGAAGCTCCATTGTCTATCAGGACTAGCTTTACTTCCGAATTTCCAATTACAGGGGTTATGACCAACGGGTCATCGTGGGGGAACTTCACCCCTTCGAGGTCTGAATCATCAAAACCAATCACTATTTCAGTCTTAGCACATTTCGGGGCCTCTCCCACGATGTGCATCACTTCTCTGGCATACGCCTTTCGAGAGTTTCGAGTTTTACCGGCCGCTGTCGGGCCCCCCCCAATTCATATTGATAACTAGCCCTCGGGGCTGTGGGTTATGATCACGGTCATTGTCCCTACGATCATTATTCTTCCTGCCATAATCCCTCCTTTGATTTCCACGATCTTCACCCTTCGTGAACTGGCCTAGCTTCCCTCTTCGGATCATGAATTCAATCTCGTCTTTGAGTTGCCTTCAATCATCGGTATCATGTCCCACATCCTTATGGTACCTACAGTACTGATCCTTGTTTCGTTTTGTGGGGTCTCCCCTAAGTGGCTTCGGCCATCAGAATTCCTTATCTTTCTCAATTTCCAACAAGATCTGACTCCTAGGAGCATTCAACCTTGCATAGTCAGAAAATATTGGTCCAAAATTCTTCTTTGGTGGCGGTGAGTCAGAGTCCTTACTAATTCGAGGATACTTGTCCCTAGCATCGTACTCTTGCTTTCGCTTCTTTGAACCGTTGCTACCTTTTCCATTACCTTCTGCGGCTTCTTTCTTCATGTTGTCCTCAGCTTTAATATACTTATCAGCCCTTCGTTGGAGCTCAGCCATATTCTCAGGGGGGTGTTTTGCCAGTGACCTTTTAAATAAGAGATCAGTGGTTCCGTGTTCGAGGGCTACCATGGCCACCTTGTTCTCCAAATCAGTGATATTCAATGTCTCCTTAGTAAATCTCTTGAGGTAATCCCTCAAATATTCATTCTTTCCTTGCACTACATACATGAGAGATGCAGAGATTTTCTCGTGAACTCTTCCGCTAACGAACTGACTAATGAAAGCAGCACTCAATTCCTTAAAGGAGCCAATTGAATTCACGGGCAAGCGACTATACCATCTTTGAGCCATGCACGACAGGGTTTGAGGGAATGTCCAACACTTTAAAGCATCACTTGCAAGCTGCAACATCAGTGCGTTTGAGAACGTCCTGACGTGATTTACGGGATCTCCCGTTCCATCATAAGCCTTGATTGTCGGCATCTTGAACTTCTTTGAAATACGAGCATTCATCACCTCCTCAGTAAACGGGGGTGTGGGATCATTAGGATCTCCTAGTGGCATCAGATCTTTGGGGTTACCCTTGGGGGTTTCCACTCTTGTTGTTCTTCCAGTTGGGGCATCAACCCTTTTCTTTCTCCTTGAAGACCTCTCCAAGTTGATAATGGGAATCCTCTCCGTGGTTGGAGGAGGATGAGTTTGATTAAATATAGCTTGTTCTCTCGCCATATCGTCCTTCAACTTTAAGATCTCAGCCTCATAAGCCCTTATCCTCTCAGCAGTTGTTAAAGGGGGTCCATCATGGATACTCCGCGTCCTCCCTAGAGGTTCTTTGCTAGCACGTCGCCTCCTCGGGGCTTTATCACAATCATCGTCCAGGTTAGTCATCATATTCTCGATCTCGGATATGTAAGGCATGACCGCTTGGTCCAGGTTCCCTTTGTCGAGGGGGATAATTAGGCAGCCCATACATTGGGTTGGGGAAGATCCGTAGTGTAGATCTGTACCCCCGGTGGTAGCGGATGAGTAGGATCAGCAAGAGGAGAGACCACCATCTGAAGAGGGTTGGTTTCTTGATTTGGATGGACGACCACAGGTAACGTACTCTCAACATGGGGAATCGTCCCTATAGGTTGAGAAACTTGGGGTTGAGTGATCGCCCCTATTGTTAGGGGCACTTGTTCAGTGGCGGGCGGAGCAGAGCTAAGGGGTATGGCCTCGGTAGAGGTCGGTGCTGTTCTTCGTGTTTGAACCATGGTTGATGTTGTTGTCTCACAGACGGTGCCAAATGTTGTGGAATAAAACTAGTGTTTGTATGTAATTAATGCTAGGGTTGTTGAGCTTCGAGCTTCAATGGCTGTTTCCGTGTTTCGAGACTGATCGGTACTCACAGAGTGCCTACGTATCTCGTTATTGAGAATCAAGCCAAGACGTAGTTCTTGGAATGAGGGGTCAGGCCCTTTATATAGGCTGAGAAGCCTTAGAATTATGGTAGGATTCGGAGACTTGGCGGGCAAGTCACCTCCTTGAGGAAGGTTCTAGACTCCTTCCTTGTAGGAATCAGTTTCCATATTGGATGCCTTGGAGGCTAAGTCTAGCAGGAGTAGTATCCTTATTTGACTCTTATTTGCTGAGCTGTTTATTACCCTTAATATTAATTACGAAATTAATATTTAACTAGGTTTTGGGCCCCACGTTTGGACCATATTGGGTCTAATTAATGTCACATTAAATGTGTTTTAAGGCTTACTTTTAACCCATATCAATATCATTGTCTTGTTCTTTTTTTTTTTTATTATATTAACGTTGATCATGTATGCTGATTACTATCTTCTAATTTCACTTGACTTCGGATTAAGCCATAACATTAATAAATAACCGATAGTATTTGGTAAGTTTGTTCTGGAATTCTAAAATGATGGTTTTCGATTTTGTTTGTTTTAAAATTTTTATTGTCCTTCTCCATTATTATGAGAATTTCCAGATTCTATCCATTTGTTCGTAATCTAATAAAATTTGGATGTTATCGTCAAGAACTTGCAAAAGAGATTAGGTTGGATTCTTCATTTTCGTGTGGTTTCTCTCTCTTTTTTGGATTGGGTTCTTTATTTGATCAATTGGTTTGATTTATTTATCAATCAGGAATCGTAAAACTGAGATTTGCATGTGAGGAGTATCAATAAATATTAATATCAATAGGATTCAACAATGTACCAATTGCCCAGATAAAGAAGTTAGCTAGGGATATTTCTGTCCAAAAGAAATAAAAGGTGTGCATAAATAAGTTTAGGGTGTGAATAAATCAACACCCTTATAAATATGTCCCTCTTTATTGTATAATTATAAATATATTATACTAGTATTTATGCCCGCCATGCTGGGCGTTTAAATTTTTAGCAAAAAATTGTTAAGATTCGAAATATATTTAGTGCATTGAGTAGATTTAGTTAGTGCATTGTGTTGTTTTTTATTTCTGAATAAGTTTCATAAGAATGGACGAATGTAATTGTACATAGATAGCCGGTAATGAAGCAAGACACGGAATCATCTATCCTTCCTTGTCTAATACATTGACACATAACTAAGTCATATATATTGCTCTAAGACAGGGATATTGTAATAAGCGTACAGATGTATAGTACATCAAATTTCATTCCTTAAATCCACGGCTGCTTGATGGTCCGGGTTTATGTAAAATCTAGTTGGTGGGAAATTCGTTAGGTAGATTTCACTTGTAAATTAGAAAGTAAAAATTAGTATAAGAGGTAAATGAAAGTAAGTCTATTCAGTAATGGTGAAACTTACCTCCTACTAAGTTGATTTTGCAACTTGCTATTATCACAACAACTGGTTGTTCATTTGCATTATTTAGATGGTTGATGAATGACTCTCCAAATTCTCTACGGAATACAACCTTCACACTGTAGCTGTTTATTGAAATTTACATGAATACCTGTAGTTATGGATATGTAGGAGATAATGAAAGGAAAGTGAGTCTCTTACTTGTTTTGTGTTAAAACAAAGTTCATCATTGAATCTTCTTCATTGTTTCCATTTATAAAGGGACGTTGCATCTGCACAGTTGTTACAACTCCTACAACGTCTGCAAATATTATAATATTGCCATAGTAATAGTGGCATAGAACATGTAAAATAAGAACATAGTAATGGATCAAAATAAAGACTCGTTGTATACCTATAAGATAACGTTGGTGCTGAAGAAAGTGTGGTACAGTTTGCAAATTTGTGAAGTTGAAAACGTGTAATGGTATATCGATTGGTAGGAAATCATGTGGGAGAATGACTGTTGGAATGATAAAACTTATGTATTTATCATTTTCGAAGCATATGTTCTTTGCAGAGTTGTCATAAGTTTTCACTTTGAAATTGTGAATACTAACAGTTATTCCTTCTTCCATGAACTGTATGAAGAAGTTGTTGATGGAGGATGGGATCCAGGCATGTAGACGATGGTTCTGTATTAGAAAATACAGAAGACATATTTTCCAACAATGGATAGAATCTTAATAAAAATATTGTTTCAGAGCATACCTCCAATACAGTTGCCAAAAAATTTCTTCTTCTTAATATCAGTCATTAGCTGGTCAAGTTTCAACCTAAACACTCGTGATATTATATCTGGGCAGTTTTCGGTCTTACAACCAGGAACAAATTGCATCATTTTCTGAATTTCATCCCATAAATGATTGGTGGTCATGGTAAGGAAAATATCAGGGTGTCCAACATGTCGGCAAACAGCTAGGGCATCTTGAAAATTCTGCTGCATATACCGTTTCGAACCAACAAAACCAGTTGGTAAAATTACACCCTTCCCAACATTAGAACTATTGTCATCTCCTTTGCGAACTGAATCACATACATGAGAATATAATTCATTTCGTAGGATTGTTTGGTTAATACGAAACCACCATAGTATATATTGCTGAAAAAGTCTACCACCCAAGCGTGGTGTCATTGCTGTTATGAAATAACATAACAGGTTAATAAAGGATTGACTAAAAATTACATTTATAATAAACAACCAAAAATGAATGAAACATTTGGTACCTTCATTGTCTCGGATTTGAAATTTGTATGAATAATAAGTTTTCATTGATATCATATCACCATCTTTTAGATTATCCGGATCAGCACTCTGCTTAGGAATTTTATCATGGTAACCATCTTCACCATTAGGAAATAGAAGTGGATATTGAAGCGACATTAACTTTGGATGGATGTATGAGACACGTCTACAAACACCCATCTTAGGTTTAATTATAATATCCCGATCAGGAGCGCTATTGGAAGTACTACCAACCATAACCCCAGCAACCTCATCAGAAGGAGAAATTATATTCTCCCGACCACTCTCAGATCGAGATATCTTTAACTCAACTTTCAAATCAACAACATCATTCATGTCAAAACGATCACGTGCCATTCGGAATTCTCCAACTAATTCATTGCTTTCATCCAACATACGAATAAGACCTTCAACAACTTCAACATCAACAACTTGTTCATCAGCAACATTCACCCAGCGCATCCGATTATTAACTTCATTAGCAGTATCATATATGTAAAGCTGGCAGAATTTGGGAGTGTCACCATCGTCAGGTATTAAAGATCCAAAAATGTGATGATTTTGACCATTCAACCGATAAATGTAAGGACCCCTCCCTGTATTTATAGAATGGTCAATATTGCCACCAGTAGATGTAAAGGAGAACATGGAATTATATAACCTAATATTTCTTTGAAAGGCAGCACTCTTCACTTCATTGTTGTAAAGTTCCATGAGATAAGATGGTGCATCAGGGGTTGGTGGTAACTTGACATCACCTTTCTTGCAACAAATAGAAAAGACTGGACTTCCTCGAGTAACATATTTATTGACACGTTCCTCTTTCCACATTCGAGCATTACAGTGTGTACATTTAACAGATGGAGAACCCAACGAAGCATACTCCTGAGGAATGACACGTTGCCGACGTTTCTTTCCTGTAAAACATCCGTTCGATGTAATCAGTTCATCATCATCTGACATTTTAAAGAGAATATCACAATTCGAGATCTAATTGAACAAAAACATTGAAAAGGCATAAGGATAAAATGTACATACCATCTGAGTCAGTATCAAGAGGACCTACAAAAGCTTTTCTAGTTGAATATTCATCTGCAAACAATTAACACAAAAACATTGATCAGAATTACAACATTTTTAAGAAAAACGCTGAGATATGAAATAGATTTAATTTACCATAGGAGTCATCAGAATCAAATAGCCCATCATCAGAGAAACAGGTACCATCAATAATGGATTCATCTGAACAAACAAAAGTAACGTATTCTAGGTCACATTTCCAAACTGGTAAAAACAGGGGTTATAAATAATGCAGTACAAACCTATTTCAAAATCATATTCAGCAGTCCTGTCATCATTTCCTTTACTAAACTCTTCAGCGAACAAATTCCGCGTACTTTCTTCAATAACTACCTTTTCTTTACCTTTTTCATTGACCTTACAAAGCTTCCGTGTTCTTCTCTGATCGGTATTACTTATATTAGACAATGGAGTTCGAAACAAATCATCATACTTCTCTCTATCCTGTCCACTCTCCATCTTCTTTTTCTTTACACGTTCTGGAAGTAACAAAAGTTGAACGTATGAAAGAAATATCAGATTAATGACAAATTAACTTCACATACAATAGCAAAGTTGTTACACACCTGAGGTTGAACAACTAAGAGGAGTTTGGTCATTATAAGAAAAATCACAACGAAAATTTTGAGTATTAACTGCAATAAATGTTATACCGAATCAAAAAAACATGTAACAAATTTTAAAGTATTACATCAATACTATATCAGGGTAAAGAGAATATTCACCACCTGAATCACATCTTCCGGATGATGATTGAGAATCATTAAAGATAGAAGAATCAATATTGTTGACAACGTTCTCCTTGTTACTATTGTTTTTCCTTTTCCTGCCTTCCTTCTTCTTGGTCTTTTTATAACCTACATCACATGAATATTTAGAACCTAATATTGTAAACCTAACAACATTATAGAGAAGTATGAAAGAGTTCAAATGAAACCATAAATCATATCTTCGGAATTAAACTGTCGCCATTCTTCTTCTTTCGCCTGACAAAAAAAATCATAACAATTAGTAATATGGATTTATTAATACAGATCATACGAAAATTATAGATACAACCTCTTTCATCGTAGTCTAAAGGATAAGAGAAGATAAGATGAGATTAACTTTGAACTGAGTCTACAATGAATTAGATTAGATATTTTGTACAGTAATTGATTTGAATTTTGAATCTTAAGCTTACAGGAGAAGGATTATATCAAGTTGCATTTAGACAAACAATATGAATATTATATTCGTTAATTTCCGCGGAAAGCTCGTGCCATAAACATCTGCTTGTTTTGCTGCGTACACATGTCCAGTGGCATTTTTGCAATAGAGGTCAACAGTAGGGGCAAAGAAATAATTGTGAGGTAACACTATTCATAACACCCAACAGACACTATTATAGAATAGATACATATAATTATACATATATTTATATTAAATAAGACAAGAATACCCCCTTCTTTTTCCCTCCCTCCCTCCGGCCCTGCAGGAGCACATTCATTCGTTTGTAGTACGTCTATATTGATTCATATCATCAAAAGAACAAGTTTAAGAGCATCTCCAACCATATCAAACCCTTGGCTAAAAGTCTAAGTGGCTTTCCAAAAATAAAACTTACACATAATATGTAAAAAATTAGTCACTCCAATGAAACAGAGCCCTTGTCTATAATTATAGATAATCTCTTGATATTGGTTATATTTGTCGAGCCCTTGTCTATAATTATAATTATAGATAATCTCTTGATGTTGGCTATATTTGTCGAATTTCTAGAGACCTGCAGTGAATTGCCACATCACTTTTTTCTATATTAAAATAATATGTTTCATTAATAACAACTTGAAATATTAATAACTTACTATTTATAAAATATAATCAATTATTATAGTCAATACCCTCGGAACACAACGTCTTACAGGTTCGTCAAATTTTACATAATCAATATTTTATGTAATTTAGCCAATCATTTTTAATCAACACAGTTGAAGATGCTCTAACAGCTTCCCCATACATGTTTCTAAATTAAAACTGAAATTTGATACCCAGTACTGCTCCAATAATTTCCTAATGGTTCCTTAAATTAGTATAGATCTCTAGTTATTCCTCATTTTTTGGAACGCCATCTCTTAGTTATTCCCAGTATTCTAGAAATTACTAGGCGGCCAGGGCGGTCGGGGTACTGTCTAGCGTCTAATCGGGTAGGTGGGGATTAATCGGAGCATTAATTGGTTGTATTTAAATATTATTTTTAATATTTTTATTAGTTAAATATTTTTGTCAAATATTTTTGTCGATTTTTGAATTTTTCAACGTATTTTACTTATTTTTTCCGATTTTTGACCGGCTAGGCCGATTTTTTAACTGCCTAGACCGATTTTTGATCGCCTAAACCGATTTTTTGCCGATTTTTGACCGATTTACACTAAAAACATATTTTAACCGCTTAGATCCGAGTCGAGGCGTTTTGATGGCGCTGCGTTGGCGGCCGCCTAGGCCGATTTTTACAACACTGGTTATTGTTATTCCTCATTTTTTGGAACGCCATCTCTTATTCATATATGTTAAATAATAATTATTTCCCTTCTTTGTAAAACTTGTATTCTCTTTTCAAAACATTGTCTTACATTACTAGAATTCATTTGCGGCAAAAAATATTTTTTACTAGAATTCATTTATTTATAGTAATATTTGTAGTAGTAATTATAAAGAAGCTACTGTTAGGACGCTCTTGCCTGTTGGACTTGCTCTTAATCGGTTAAACGCTCACTTCGAAACTAACATAACTCCATTTTCACAATATTTAACTGCATAAAACTACTACTATCTCTTTCCCTCCACCGCACTTTCGAAATATTTGGTTCATGTTGCGCTTGAAATACTTAAATTGCCTTCATTGTGAAGTAAAATACAAATCTTTACGCACATAAAGCAAATATAAAGTTTTAAAGCTCCATCAACAAGATACGGTACAAATCTTTACAGAGATACAGAAAATAATAATAAATCAGAAAGGATAGGTGGTCTCATAATAGATGCTCCTCATTTTACCCGTGTATCAGCATCTTAATTTACTAGTTACTACACATACAGCCTGCCTGGGTACTGCTACTATAAAATTAGCACACAATGAGACTATTACAACAACAATCCAAGATAAGAAAAACATAACCCCCGAATCATACTCATGCACAACCATTTTTAGCAAACCCGACCCGAGACCTTCCCAAATCATACACCACCCGAATCCCTTGTTGTTGGATATTTCCAATTATTGATAACCCGTTTGAAGTACCCGCAAATGCAAAGCAAAATGTACCCTTACCATCCACCGGAATCAAATAATTTGAAGCCGGCAATGCCACATTTGCTCCCTTGAAGTGGAACAACACTGTCGGGACTTTAACTTCCGATACACCAGACAAATCGAAACACGTATCGAACAACGAAAAACTTGGCGCCCGCTTCAAATTCCTTGCCCCTACCCGAAATGCATTCCTCATAGCTATATAAGCTGGTCGGGTCAAACGAGTCACACTCGTACCCGAATCAATAATTACTCCGCCATTGCCTGCAGCGTCGATTTTAAAAAGCGACGCTGATACACCACTAACCAAAGCTCCTCCAACGCTAATTCCAGTAAGCCCAATGTAGTAAAACGTATCAAGCTTAGGGTTACTAATTAAAGGAGTAAAAACTGCTTTTCGAGCAACAGCCGAGCTGCCAAAAATAATAGACGACGGCTTAGACGAAGCCGATCGATCGACCAAACAATAAGAGAAAGCACGGCCGAAACGCGGGCCAGCTTGCGTAGGAAATGAAAGCCGACCCCGGCCCAAGCCGAGTAAGCCGGCGGCTCCAACAAACAAGCCTTCATTATCATGGCCACAACCTAAAGCAATATTTTTAACTCTATTTTTCCTAAACGTCATCGTTTCGGTGGAAAATTCACCAACGGTAAAAGATCCATCTCCATAAGAGACTTGATACATACATTTTTTACCGGAATTACAACCTGGGGATTCGAGCCTCCGACACAATGGGGACCCACATGCGACCCCGCCGAACGTGGATGATTTAGTCGGGTCAAAAACCGGGTCGGACTGTGTATAACATTTCCGACACGGAGAGCACTGGATCCAAACGACGTCGCTTCCAGTATCAAGCACCATGTACGAATATCTTGCCGGAGTTCCCACGCCGAGGCGCGTGAAGTACTCTCCACTCCCATGCGCGAGTCCAGAAATAATCGAACTGCTAAAATCAGACGTGGCTTTCCCACGGCGGCGCGTGTGGGTGGCATTCGTCTTCAAGGCGGCGATTGTTGACAGGGCATCAACTCTTCCGGCGTCGCGCGTGAGACGGTTGATGAAAAGCGCGTCGGAGGTTGTATTAGCATTGGTGTGATCAAGATTGAGGTAATCGAGGTGGTGCAATTGAAGTGAGAGTGTGTTTTCTGTTTCTTCTCCGGCGACGGTGAGTTCATCGCCGGCGAGATGAGTGAGAGTATCAGACTGCTGGTCCCAAGTGAGAGGATGGAGTAGTGGGAGAGATTTGGGGATTAGGGTTTGGTATTGGAGAGATTCAGAGAGAGATAATGTAGTGAGAGAAATCAAGAAAAGGGAGAGTATCAACGGCGAGATTGTTGATTTTCCGGCCATGGTTAGATCTGTGTGTTTATATGACAGAGGGGGAGAGTGTTAAGTTAGGAGTATAAATAATGGAGGGGTGAGTTTGCAGAGATGGGTGAGGAAGACAGTGAAAAACTTAAAGGCGGTTTTGTAATAATGGAGGCTTTTTTACCTTTCACTGCCACTTTAACAAGGTGAATAATGATTTTTTTTTAATCATGACAAAAAAAATTTATTCTTTCTAATATCACGCCTTACTAGTGAGATTTCCAAGGGACGAATATAAATTAATGAAAAAGAAAATAGGGCTTTTTTCATAAATAAATAGGAAAAAATAATTTTTGTACATTTATTTTTGTTAAGAAAGGCTATTTGCAATTTTACTAAACTAAGTTTTAAATTGCAAAAATACTAGAAATTAGGGCTCCCCTTCCCCCCTTCCCCCCAGCATTCGGATGAACATTAACCTGCCACGTGGCAGGTCACTGATCATCGAATTTTTTTTTTTAAAGGTGGGGTGATTTTGGTGGATTTGGGTTGCAAGGTCCCGTCAGGGGCAATATTTAACTGAATGTAACCACATATAACTGAATGCAACCACATTTTTTTTAAGGTGGGGTGATTTTGGTGGATTTGGGTTGCAAGGCCTCGTAGGGGCAATATTCAAAATATTCAACTGAATGCAACCACATGCAACTGAATTTCTGAATTTCTGAATTTCTGATTGCAAGTTACATTTTTCAGTTGTCATTTTTGAACTCTCAGCCATCCATTTAAATTTTATACAAGTATATTATATTATACATGCATATACATATATAATAAATATTTCCCCTTATTTTACAATCCCGTTTGTTTCTTTCGACAATAACAAAAAAATGCTGATTTTCTAGTAATAAATTGACGATTAATTTTTAGATTACACACATGTATCGTACTTAATGAATTAAATGACAACTGTAAATCGTAGCAAGATAAGTTATTTTTGTCGATAGTATAGTATTTTATGATAAGAAAATAATATTAAAATTGTGGATAATTACCTAAATATTATAGATTTCTTATTATCATAATAAGTTGGTTTGAGGTAGATTAAGACTCTATATATATACTCCTTTGTTTCTTTTTAATAGTTGCTTGACTTTTGACAGGTACTTTAATGAGTTTTGATTGCATAGTAAATTTTATTTTATTTCAAAATATTTTTTTTGTGAATAAAAATATACAATCAAAATTTTAATTTAAAAAAATAAATTTTAATAAAGTATGTGCCAAAAATTAGAGCGATTTTAAAAGAAAACATAAGGAGTATATATTAACATGAAATATTATAATATTAAATATTGTTAATTCTAAATTAATTCTTAACCATGGTTAAGAGAAAATTAACTAGAAGGGTCCTTTTGTACCCTAAAATAAAATAAAATTGTTTATAAATTAATTTTTAACATTCGGGAACAGGATATTAATACTAATAAAGTTGAAATTATGATATTACTTGGCCGGAATGTAAATTGGGGATGAAATTATGATATTAATTTATGTGTGCATACTAGACTAAAATGTCTTCCATGCAACTATTTCTTTAATTTGTTTTAAATAAAAATTTAATTAATTAATAATAATTGTGTTAGTTTTAGATGATCATCTTATTTTTATTTCTAACTAAACATGTAAAATATTCAAAAAAAATATGATTCGAAGTTGTCGAATAGATAAGTTTAAATGAAATATTCAAAATATTCGTGAAAAGATTACTTGTATATTTATTTAGGTTTAAACTAGTTATTTTCTTACTTTAATTTAAAATATTGTGTAATATGTTACAAAATGTATTCAAAAAATAAATCAAAGGTTAAAAGTTATCATAAATTAAGTTTTTATAATTTTATTAAATAGAAGTTATTTATTATTGCATGTACACTCTTAAATCTAATTTTATAATAACATTAAAATTATTCAAATATACACTTACTGAAATTTTCATATGTCATTTCACAAAAATTTAAAGCATAACTTGTTTGTTTTTATTTCACGTTATACTTGCACTTTGTTTTAATAAAAATATATAGTTGAGTAACAAAATAATTGGTTGAACAAAAAAAAGTTTAAGGACATTTTGGTCTCATAATCAATATTGAGTGTGCACCTATAAATATAGGGTGTGCACATATTATCTCCTTTATTTTTTAATAATAATTTTTCCGGAACAAAATTGTAGTAGACCACTACGTCGTAAGTGTGTGAGCTTTGTACTCTTTAGAAATTAAAGATGTGACTTCTGTTGTGTAATTTACTGATATATCAATATGTATGGTGTGTATTGTGCATGATAGTGTTAGGCATGATTTTATTAAAATTTTAATATAAGCTATAAAATTTGGGAAAGCGATATTTCTCTTTTTGATCATAGGTCGATTATTGGTTGTTCAGATCGATTTTTTTAATTGGAACTTTTCCAATTATTATAGGATAATTTCGAACAAGCAATTAATCATCTATTAATTCTATTTGATTAATACTTTTTAAAGTACCAATATAAATATTGACGAGGACGGTTTCTTTTCGCTTAAGTTGTTTCATCTTCCTCTTTTAGTGTCTGTATTGTTAAATGATTGTTACGAGTATATTGTATCAATTTTATTTTTGAAAATGTTAGATATTTAAGAAAAAATTTCAAAATTTTTCTGAAATACTTATATGTGATAATTTTTCTAATTATAAAATAAGATCCCTGGCATGTAGTAGTCGCCAAACATATATACTTGGCTAATTTGCACAGGTAATATACAAAGATATCTTATTGGGCACATATTTCATGTTTATTATACTTGGGATGAAGTTGTAAATATACTCTGTGTTGTGGGTTGGGGTTTAGCTGTAAAGCAGTGGAGTGCTGGAATCAGTAGTAGCAATCTAAAGGACCAACATTACTCCAATTTGACTTTTACTCATGTCTTGTTGGAATATACTACAATACTTGCGTGATTTCACACTTGCACCGCTCATTTCTTTTTCTTCGTTACAAATGACTCTCTCTCCGTATTCCCAAACCACTTGTTCAAAAATATCCGGTGTTTGGATTTTGTCCTCATTTTGAAGTCATGCTTTTTTGGCAGAATTTGGATTTTGTCCCCATTTTGAAGTCATGCTTTTTTGGCAGTGTTAGTGAGAAACGAAAATTTATGAGAAATAAAATTTGAATCTATGAGAAATAAAATTTGTCAATATTCTCGCATGTTAAATTTAGGAAAATATTATTTTTAGAATATTTTTTCTGTTTACAAAATTATTTGTAGTATATTATTGCACAATATATTATAAATTTCGAATGCAGGAGGATATACATATAGCTTTAAAAATAAAAAATAATAATTTTAGAAATAGCATTTTCCTAAATGGTAATTGAGTTCCTATGCAAGTTCAAAATAATTAATAACATTATTAAAACACAGTTTTTATTTAAGAAACTGTTAGTTACAGAGGCATGCCTGAATACATCTAATAACAAGCCTAAGTATGTGTAATGCTATGCATTACCTACATGACCTCTTAACTGAGGGAACCTCTAGTTGTAGAGTTTCTATTTGTTCTGTACTTGTAATAGGCATCAAATTCTAGTTGTGTTACTGTAATTATAAAGTCAAGAATAATGCTTGAAAGAAGTTCCAAGGTTCATGCCTCAAGCAAGGAGATAAAGACTGCCAAATAATCACAGTTGGGATTTGAAGAAATGAAGAATTTGCCTAAGTACCAATTCGAGAAGTACATTTGTCTATTCGAGAAGTCTAGCATTCGAGAAGTCTGGAGTTCGATATCTCAGAAGACACTATTCGATATCTCTCAATATGCTATTCGATATCTCAGGGATTCGATATGTCAAAATGCTCTATTCGATATCTCAAGGAGTCCCAGAGAAAAGAGCTATTCGAGAAGTGATTCGATATGTCAAGATAACACTATTCGAGAACTCAGAGTTATCGATCAAGTCAACTTCAGTTCTCGAATCACTCACTTAGTCACTTCTCGAATACATTCTTGAGGACAAAATACTGAAGAATTGTACAAGTCAGAGACCTGCAACAAGCCAGCACACTTTATTTGACTCTGTCCTATAAAGCATGCTGGAAAGCCTACAAAGAAGCTTGGAGAGATAAGACAAGGGACAAGGAGCTGAAGAAGTGGATCTAAACAGGCTTTTCAAAGTCAAATCTGTAGCCGTTTGGACTCTTACTAAAATGAGATAGACAGACTGGAAAGTGCTTTTGTTTTACCTACCTCATTTGTAGCAAGTGGGTGTATCCATGTCTATAAGGATACAGCCTCACTTCCTTAGCTGTTAAGGTTTTGAAGTTTCTCAAAAATATCCAGAAAATATCTCTCTGAGAAAAACGAAGCTGAGAATACTATCATTTGTATTCACAGATTGTAGCAAGATCTTTATCTAATAAAATATTAGATTAAAGTGATATTGTGTTGTGTTTGTGTTTAATTTTCCGCATCTTCATATCTCACACACTCATCACTTATCCTGCTGCAAAGATTCAAGACCGAAGAAAAATTAAAGAATCCATTCACCCCCCCCCTCTGTATTCTTTTACTGTATTCATTACTCAACAAGTGGTATCAGAGCAGGCTGTTTAATCTAAACAGAAAACGATCATGAGTTCGAATACACCAAAGACTACAGGTACGGTAAAGGTCCCTAAGTTCGACAAAGAGAATTACAACCTCTGGAAAATAAAAATGCTGTTGTTCATCAAAGCTGCCAATCCTCTCTACCCTGACATTCTCAAGAATGGTCCATTCATACCACAACAAGAAGTTGCTGAATCCACAGTGGGCGCAGTAGTCATTCCTAGATCATACGTTCCAAAAGAGCCATCCAAATGGACGGACTCAGAGAAGGAAAAGATTGCCCTAGACAGCCACCTCATGTTGTTAATCATAGACTCCTTGGATATGTCGATGTTTGCCAACGTAGCATCATGCAGATCAGCCAAGGACATGTGGAATCACATCGAGGTGTTATGTGAAGGTACAGAGGAGGTAAGAGAAAATAAGAAACAGATACTGGTCACACAGTATGAGGCGTTCATGGCACAGCCCAAGGAAAGTATCACTGATATGTTTGAAAGATTTCACAAGCTGGTGACTGAGCTCCAAATGAATGGGAAGGTTTACAGCACTAAGGAATTAAATATGAAGTTTCTACTATCGTCACCAAACCATCTAGAGCAAAGGGTCATATCTCTAAGAGAAAGAGATTTGAACAAAGTCACGTATGATGTGCTCTATGGGGTTTTAAAGACACACGAGCTTGAGTTGCTTCAAAAGAGGGCTATCCAAGCTAACCAAGGCAGAATGATAAACACATCCTGTGCCTTGATTGTCAACAAATCTATTCAAGACCTGGAAGCATCTGCAAGTCAGCTGAGAATAGAAGAGATAGTAGATGATGAAGAAACTGAGGAAGTAGTGACTGAACCTGCTGATGACAAGGAAGAAGATGAGTTCTACACTCTTGAAGAGCTGGATGGCATGGAAAATACATCATATGCTTTTATGGCTAGAAAATTCCCAAACATCAGATTCAAGAGGAATCAGCCCTTCAAGCCTAGACCTCAAAATCATTCATTCAACAAGAGCAAGGCACCTATGAAAACAAACAAGAACAGATTCAAAACCAGCTATGTGGATAGGTCATCTGTAAGATGTTACAGATGCAATGACCTAGGGCATTTTGCCAGTGAATGCAAGAAGCCTAAAAAGAAGGATAAGGAGTTTCTTGAGCTTGAAGATAAGTATGAGGCCCTTCTAAAGAAGCAGACACCAGGTAAGGCTTACATAGCTGAAGGGAAGTGTTGGGATGATTCTGACAGTGATGGGGAAGAACAAGAATTCTGCAACTATGCCTTGATGGCCAATTCCAAGGAAGAACCATCTGCATCAGACTCACAGGTACCATCTCTCACTACCATAGACATGTCTGTTTCTGAATATAAATCTTTGGTTGAACAACTATCCGTTGAGATGTTTAACATTCATACTAGTATGACTGCTGCTAATGAAGAGATTGCTAAACTGTCTACTAGGAATGAACTGTTAAATAAGAGAAATGAGGAACTAGAGCTAACTACTGTGCAAATAGAAAATCTTAAACAAGAGATTGAGTATCTAAAGAACAAAGTTCTATGTGCTAGTCAAGTTGAGAAAGCTCTTAGGGATGAATTAGCTGAAAATGAATTTAAGTTGAAAACATTTAAGAATTCCTCTAGTCTATTGCAGTCCTATCATGAGAAAAATCTAGCTAGACCTAAGGCTGCCATTGGACTTGATTATGACACTCTTAAACAGAGGAAAGGCTATGCAGTCATTGAAGATGACATTGTTGTTCAAGAGGAGGTGCCTCAGGTTTTGAAAAAGACTGAGAATCCAATATTTAAAACACCAACACTTGAGATTGATGAGGATGCCTTACTCATCAAGCAAATGTTGGAGGATGAAGATGAGGCACAATCAAATGAACAACAAGCATCCTCTGAGAGTAAGAATGTCAAAACCAAAGCCAAGGAGCCAGTAGGAGGTAGACCTAGACTTGAGAAACCTGTAAATTTTGTTTCAGCTGGAAATTATGAGACTAAGAAGAAAGTGACTAATAAGAGACCAAACAGGAATGGCAAATTAGGGATTAACAAAGATAACAACTATGCTTATGTGCCAAATGCCCCTAGGAAAGTTTGTCAAAACTGTTTTAGCTCTAATCATTTGACTCATGCTTGCAAGAAACCATCTGGTAGTGTTGCTAAACCATTCTATGATTGCTCTGTGCCTTTAAGACATAGAGACTCTCCTTTCTGTGATAAACTTGATTGTATGCCATATAACATGAATGTGATGACTAGTTGTTTTAATTTGAGAAGACAATTCATGGAGGGCTGTATCAATCATAATGTTCACACACACTACACAAGGACAAAGTCTTCAAGTCCTCCTAAAGTTAGGAAGGTACCTCTGTCACCTAAGTCTGAGAACCCTGATTCTAAGACTCCCAACAGTGACAAGAAGACCAACATCAAGAAAACTGATAAGCATGCTGATTTTGATAAAACTGTCACTAAGTCACATGGACCCAAACTCGTTTGGGTACCAAAGAAGAAGTAATACTTTTGTGTTTGCAGGGCAAAGAAAGTAAAAAGAAGGTCATGTGGATTTTGGACAGTGGATGCTCAAATCATATGACTGGTGATATGGCCCTGCTATCACAGTATGAGGAAAAGGCTGGCCCAATGGTTGCTTTTGGAGATGACAGCATTGGCAACACACTGGGATATGGCAAGTTGGAAATTGGAAATGTCATCATTGAGAATGTAGCACTGGTCAAGGGGCTCAAGCATAATCTTCTGAGTGTTGGTCAATTCACTGACAGAGGCTTCAAAGTGAACTTTGACAAAGATGAATGTTTGATCACCCACAAGAAGACTGGTGATTTTGCTCTGTCTGGAGTAAGGAAGGGAAGCCTGTTTGTAGCCAATATGGACTCTGCAAGCAAGGACACAATTTGTTGCTTCTACTCAAAAGCATCAAATGAAGACAGTTGGCTGTGGCACAAGAAGATATCACACCTGAACTTCAAAGCCATTAATTCCCTAGTCAAAAGGGAGTTAGTGAGAGGCATGCCCACACTTGAATTCTGTCAAGAAGGAGTGTGTGAGGCGTGTCAAAAGGGAAAAATGAAAAGATCAAGCCACAAGTCAAAAACAGTGACATCTATAACCAAGCCCCTGCAACTGATTCATATGGATTTGTTTGGGCTTGTCAATATTATGTCACTAGGAAGGAAGAAGTATGCTCTAGTGATGATTGATGATTTTACAAGGTATACATGGGTAGAATTTCTGGCATCAAAGGATGAGGCTCCACAAGTAATCATTGAGCACATAAAGAAAGTTGACAAAGAAGCAAAGGCCATAAATGCAAGTGTGATTGCATTAAGAAGTGATAATGGGACAGAATTCAGAAATGCCATGCTTGGAGCATTCTGCAAAGAAAATGGTATTTCGCAACAATTCTCAGCTCCAAGGACTCCACAACAAAATGGAGTTGTTGAGAGAAAGAATAGGACTCTGATAGAGGCTGCTAGAACAATGCTACTTGATGCAAAGATGCCTACATGTTTTTGGGCTGAGGCTGTGAGCACTGCATGCTACATCCAAAATAGAACCCTCATCAACAAAAACACTGGAAAGACGCCTTACAACTTGATGACTGGAAAGAAGCCTACTCTAAAGTATGTTCATACTTTTGGAAGCAAGTGCTTTGTGCTAAAAGATAATTCAGAATATGTTGGAAAGTTTGATGCAAAGGCATTTGAAGGAATCTTTCTTGGCTATTCTATGGAAAGAATTGCATACAAAGTTTATGTCATTTGTCAAAAGAAAGTAATGGAGAGCACAGATGTAACATTTGATGACAGCAAACTACCTGGATTAGAAGAAGCCAATGATGAAGATAAAGATCCCTTGAGGTTTGACAATCTAGATGATTCTGATGAGGAGGTTGAAAGTGAATCTGAACTCATAATCCAACAAACTCAAGTGAATGAAGAACCTGTGTCAACCAACAATGAAGAAACAAGCATCCAAGATACACCTGTGAGGAGTGACAACTTCACAGGGGGAGGAAATGTAGATGATCATGATCTAAATGATGAAGCAACATCAAGGATGAGAAATTAATCTGAACATACAAGGAAATGGGATAGATCACACACTGCAGATCAGATAATTGGAAATCCAAATGCAGGAGTAAGGACAAGGAGAGCAACTATAAATGAATGTCTCTATGGCTGCTTTCTATCCCAAGTTGAGCCTAAGAAACTTGATGATGCATTGTTGGACCCTGACTGGATAATTGCTATGCAAGAGGAGCTAAATCAATTTGAAAGGAGCAAAGTATGGGAACTAGTGCCTGCACCAAAGGATAGAACCGTTGTTGGAACTAAATGGGTTCTAAGGAATAAGATGGATGAAAATGGTGTAGTCATAAGAAACAAAGCAAGGTTGGTTGCAAAAGGATACTCTCAACAGGAAGGTATTGACTATGATTAGACCTTTGCCCCTGTTGCTAGACTAGAAGCCATCAGAATTTTCTTGGCATTTGCTGCACATTCTAATTTCAAGGTCTATCAAATGGATGTCAAGAGTGCATTCCTGAATGGGGAGTTGGAAGAAGAAGTATATGTGCAACAACCACCTGGCTTTGAGGATCCACAGTTTCCCCACTTTGTCTACAGATTACTTAAAGCATTGTATGGACTCAAGCAAGCTCCCAGGGCATGGTATGACACACTATCACAATTTCTACTGGAGAATCAATTCACTAGAGGCACACTGGACAAGACACTGTTCTACAAGAAACATGATGATGATATTATCCTAGTTCAAATCTATGTGGATGATATCATATTTGGCTCTACAAATGAGAAGCTGTGTGAAAAATTCTCTAAGCTCATGCAAAGCAGATATGAGATGAGTATGATGGGAGAATTAACATTCTTTCTTGGACTGCAAGTTAGTCAAAGGAAGGATGGCATTTTTATAAGCCAAACCAAATACATTAAAGATTTACTGAAGAAATTTGATTTGGAAGAATGTTCACCTGCAAAGACACCCATGGCCACTGCCACCAAGTTAGATGATGATGCTAAGGGCAAAAAGGTAGATATCTCAATCTACAGAGGCATGGTTGGTTCTCTACTCTACCTCACTGCTAGTAGGCCAGATATCATGTTTGCTACATGCTTATGTGCAAGGTTTCAATCAAACCCAAAGGAATCACACATGATAGCAATAAAAAGGATCTTCAAATATCTGAAAGGCACACCAAACTTGGGGTTATGGTATCCTAAGGACACAGGGTTCAATCTGGTTGGTTATTCTGATGCTGATTATGCTGGATGCAGAGTGGATAGGAAAAGCACATCAGGTAGCTGCCAGTTTCTTGGACAAAGGTTAGTCTCTTGGTACAGCAAGAAACAACAATCTGTGTCAACTTCCACAGCTGAAGCTGAATACATAGCTGCTGGAAGTTGCTGTGCTCAAGTGCTTTGGATTAGAAACCAACTTAGAGATTATGGACTTGTGTTGGAAAGAATTCCTATCATGTGTGACAACACAAGTGCAATCTCTATAGTTGCCAATCCTGCCAATCATTCTAGGACAAAGCACATTGACATCAGATATCACTTCATAAGGGAGCATGCAACTAATGGAACCATTGAGTTACATTATGTTCCCACAGAAAAACAACTAGCTGACATATTCACTAAGCCACTAGATGAAGCCACCTTCACAAGGTTGGTTAGTGAGATTGGAATGCTGAATTCTTCAAATTCTGGCTAAGTGAATATATCAACTAGATTGTTGCAGCAGTAAATACTTACTTTATCAAATGCCTACTATTTCTGAAGTAAGTATTGGCTGGAGTATGATTTATAAATATTCCACAATGCTGCACATGTTGAAAATCATACATCTTTAGCTTGAAATTTCTGTGAAATTTTGAGAAAATCACTATTTAATTTAGTAGAATATTCTTCAGTGAATATTTCTGGTAAATTTTAAAAGATAGTGAAAATTGAATTTTATGAGTGAAAAGTATAGTTCGATAAGTCAGACTTCTCGAATGGTTCATTGTTATGTCTTGGCTCGAGTTCTCGAATAGGCCTATCTAGAACCCTCTTGAGTTCTCGAATAGTGTCTTTTTGAGAAATCGAATAGCACACTTTGAGTTCTCGAATAGAGTATTTTAGTTCTCTAATGATAGAGTTCTCGAATACTGCATTTGAGTTATCGAATCATTTGAAAAGGCTGATTTTTCGCTGACACTTAATCGCTTTTTGGATTTATATTCAAAACTTCATTTCACTCATAAAAATATACTCTTAACTTTGAATTATTTTCTGAGTTAAATCACTGCCAGCTGTGAGTTAAAAACTGCCTGAGATATCGAATAAGCCTTTCTTGACTTCTCGAATAGTTGTTTCATACTTCTCGAATGACTTGTCGCTACAGAACACTTATCTATCGACAACTCAAGACATTTATATATACAACTTCACAACTATTCAATTCTTTTCGTTCGATTTCTCAAGCATCTCAACTCCTGAAACCTCTGAAAAACCCTAACTGCGAATTTCTTCTTCAATCCTAATTCTCTTTTCTTCTCTACCCAAATGGCAAACCCTAAACTCACCATACCATCCCAAACTAATTTCATCGCAATCACCAGTGATGTGGAAGCACCGAATGCCAATTTCAAGTGCTTTGTTCGGTGGTTGTCTGAATCATACATCAAGAGTGCGCTCTCAGCCAACCCAACTCTGTACATAGATCTATTGGAACAATTCTGGAGGACTGCTACTGTGGAGGTCATCGCTCTTGAGAATGCTATCACTTCTTATATTGTTCACTGCAAGATTCAAGGAGAGGATATCACTATCACCACTGCAGACATGAATCAAGCCTTGGATATGCAGCAAGAGACGTATGATGCTCTGGCCTCCAATGATGAGTTGGAAGAATTCTTTGACTTCATCAACTACTCTGATACTATCAAGCTGGGAAAGTTGAATAGGAAGTTCTTGAGGAAAGAATGGAGCTTTGTATTTGCTACACTCCTTCATGTATTCACTGCACGGAAATCAAGCTTTGATCAGATTAGTACACCCGTGCAGCAGCTTGCCTATGCCTTGGCTCATGGGAGAAAGATAGATGTTGGACTTCTCATCCTACAGGAACTCTATGGGAGACTTGGTCAGACCACAGCCAAGAGAGGTAATGAAATTTTCTTTCCTCGCTTTATTCAATCAGTACTCAACTTTAAAAATGCTTCATTGATTGAATTGCCTGGAGCAGATAAGAGTAAAATAGGCTATCCTAGGTCCATGACCAAACTCATTTTTGGTAATTTGGAGACTAGGAATGATGTGGATGTAAGACTTAGCATAACTCCCCACATGGAGGGTTTGTTTAGGTCTTACCCCCACAACATGCCAATATTTGATTCAAAATCTCAGTTAGCACAGCCTAAGCAAGGAGAACAAAGTGCTAACCCAAGGCCTGCTAACCAACCCCCTCAGCCAAACACTCTATCCAGCAAAGAGCCAACTGCATCATCCTCTCAAAAGGGTGATGTTAGTAAAAAGAAGAGAAAACAGGTTGCTTCTGAACCTTTAGAAATCTTAACTGAAGCAGCCTTGGCTGTAGAACTAGGGTTAGAAAGTGAGACACCTGAGTTACCTATCTTAAGCCTAAAGAAGAAGAAGAAGTCTAAAACCACCTCTTCAGTCACTCAAATGGCTGAAGTTGTAAAATCAGGGGCACACAGCTCACTAGATGTATCCTCTCAACAGGATGCATCTATAGAATCAAGCATCCTCCCCAATGCACCTATCTGTAAAGAGTCAGCACAAGGGAGTGATAAGGCTGGCACAACACTGAGTGGAGAGCACATCATAACTGAAACTCCCTCTATTTCTCAGGGGGAGTTGCCAAAATCTTGTCTACAACACACTTCTCTTTCAGAATCTACCACTCATATTTCTTTGAAGCCTGCAACTCAAGCAATTGAGGAGCAAGGCATTGATCATCAAGAATTCTTTTCCCTTGATGAGCCAATGAATTCAAGTGACTTGGTGCATGACACCTTGCTCACCACCCAGGTACCACATTTGGATGGTCAGGGAATGCATGCTGGGGCATATCCTAATGACACCATCACAAACACAGAGGATTCACTAGTTCTTACTAGAGACTCTGTGCCTGTGTCAACTACTGTTGTAACTCATCCCACTTCTGTGGAGACAACAGTAGTAGAGTCTGTTCATCCGGTTGCAGAAGTTGCATCTGTAACTGAGGAGCCTAGCAAGCCTAGCTCTAGCTCTAACTTTTTGTCTCAATGGCTGAAGCCTGTGCAACATGACAGTGCTTCAGGATCAGGGTCTGTTCCACCACAATTGACGGTTGAAGCACTTCAAAGCTTAGTTGTGGATCAGATCCCTGAGTTCACAAAAATTGCTCAGCACCTTCTCACTGCAAACATGCCCAATCCAGACTATGAAGCTATTCTCCTATGTCACAAAGAGGATGTAGAGCTACAGAAGGAGAAGATCATAGATGAAACTGAGAGAGATGGGAATATCGATGCTTGGCTGCAAGGAACCAATTCAATCCCTCTCTCAGAAGGTCTCCAGTATCTCAGAGAAGAGTACATCACATCACTAGGGTCCAATGCCAAATCTCTCAACCCTACTGATGTGTTTGAAGCAGTGAATGACAGCTATAAAGGCACTCTCAAGGCTGCACACTATCTTGGTAAAGGCTTAAAGACAGAAATTAATGAAGTGTGTTCAGCTACAACCAAGGAGGTGCATGAGATCAAGAGGACTTTTGATGCTAAATTCCCTCAATTGGAGACTGTTCTCAAGGACATTCGAACCTGCAATGCTACTTGCACCAGGATGGACAATGGTTTGGCTATTCTCAAGGATGCTGTCACAGGTCTGGGGCACAAATTTCAATCCTTATCAGATCAGACAACTGATGCCAATGCCATGCTCAGGACCCTCTTTGCAAATCAATATGGAGACAAGCTGGTCACTGAGGTTCCTGTGCATGAGATGTCAAGGTTCGAAGTGCAGAGACTGAAGGATCAATCCCTATCTGGTTTTAAGGCCAATGAACTCTTCATTAAAGTGGATACTCTTGAAAAGGAGGTAGTCTCTCTCCACAAGTCCAATGCTCATCTTACAGACACTGTGACAACTCTGACTGAGCAGTTGAACACTCAAGCCACCACCACAGCTGATGTTCTTCTGCATCAACAATCAATGTTGTCTGCAATGATGAAGCACATGGGTCTCCCTCTACCTGATGAATCTTCAACTCCAAAGGTGCCTCCTACAGTCCCTGTGTCTGTCAACAAGCCTAAGGGGGAGAAGAGGATATCAAAGAACTCAAATCCAAAGGGGGAGAGACCACTAGAAAAGGGCATCAAGATCACTGAGGGTGGCCATCAGAGAACTTTGAAATCTACTACTCATGTGCCTGGAAAAGGAAAGGACAAAGTTGATGAGCCTCCCACTTCTCTGCCAGTTGTCACTCTACCAACTGTGCACATCACTACTCCTGATGGTCAAAGGCAGTCTATCACAACCACAGTGGTTGCAGGGAGTATGCCATCTGACAAACCTCGAATCTCAATATCTAAGAGTGCCAAGCCAGTAGAAGTGAAGGTGGTCACTGAGGCCAAGCTACAAGAAATTGCAAACTCAAATGTCTATCATGATGATGCATTCTTGGAGCTTCTGAAAGTCTCTAGAGAACAGGCTGGTGATGCTCTGCTATATCATGAGAGTTTGAAGAGTCAGATTGACTGTCTCACTGTAGTACCAAGGAGGCTTAATGATCTATGGCTCAAGGAGATATTGATGGTAGGAAAGAACAAGATATGGCACTTAACCATCAATACTCTACAGAGTCTAAAGCACTCAGAAGTGAATGTGCTCCTTGGACTAATTGAGAAGGGAAAAGAGAACAACAAGAGTCTTCATGATGAATTGAGGAATGGTCAACCTTCAAGGCTACCTGAAGTTTTCACAGATCCTAGAACTATTATCTACCAGGCTGGAACAAGAATTGAAGACATCAAGCAGCTGGTCATTCCTAAGCATCTAACTCCTCAAAATAAAAATCTCATCATAGCCATCATTGAGAAACTGATCAAGAAGAAGGGATCAAGAACAGCAGAAGAATTAGAAGCTATATCTTATCTCAGGTCATATATTGCAACTGGCATTGTATCTGAGACTGCTAAGTTCAACCCAAGCAAAGATCAAGACAAGGATGAAGATAAAAGTGATGGAAGGAGAAGACATCACAGGAGTAATAAGGGTGATGAAGACAAGAAGAAGAAGAAGGATGATGAGAAGAGGAAGAATGATGATGATCAAGGTAAAGGCTCTGAGAGGAAAAGTGGAAGACAGCAAGCCTCAGGCATTGCTGACAGTAACCTCACCACAACACAAGACTCTAAGTCTAGGGTGAATGCTGCCAGTAGTGACCTTTCAAAATTTGCATCTATGGCTTCTGCAACTGTCTTGCCACCTCAAGAAGAGAAGAAGATTCAAGTCAAGAAACCATCTGTATGTTTCAAAAAGCAAACTGCTAATGGGATACTACAATGGTCTACAAACAAAGGTCACATACTGCTGCCAAGTAATCATGTAAAAAGAATCAAGTTCAAGCAAGCTGCAAGGAAATCAAAGCCAACCATATCAAAAACCCTGACAATCTATCCAGGCCTAAAACTCCAACCACTAGATGAAGATTATGATGTAGACCAACTGCAATTTTTGCAAGCTCAAAGAATCTATCATGTTGCCATTGTTGATAATTGCCTTGAGATTAAATATTCTGATGGAAGGGAGGAGAAATTCAAACAAGGAGGATGTCAACACTGGGGCAAGCTATATGACATAGAGAGAATCATTGCACTGTTGAGCTCAGAAGATAAAGTGGAGAGAGTATGGAAACTGGAGCTAATTGATTTTGTGAAAATGAAGAGAGATCATGAAGAAAAAGTCAGAAAAGAGTGTTTTGAGAAATGGCTGGCAAGGGAGAAAGAAATTGAGAGACTGGAAAGTGAAGCAGAAAAGCTGAGGAAAAAGGGTTTGTGTAGAGTTCAGTTCAACCCCTACATGGTAAAGTATAGGAGGAGGAATGGAAATCAAGTCAACATCAGAATGAATCTACTCAACCACTATCCCGCAAATATTCTGGAACCAGTACTTGAAGATTTCAAAGACTCAATTTTGCTTGAAGAATTGGATGCTATGGCAGAAATAATAAAAGCTATGGATGAGAATACAAGGAAGGAGAAAGAAAGAAGAGAGAAAGAATATGATGAATTTCAAGCCAAAGCTATGGAAAGGGAATCAAAAGACAATGGCTAGTTCTTCATCATAGGCTGTAAGATTACTCACTCTGTAGTTCTATCCAAATTGCTAATGGAAATTCATACCTGTACTGTCAAGTTTTATCTTTATGTATGATAGGCTTGTTATCAGACATGAAATTGTGACTAAGGGTCTTACTCACAATTTGGGGGAGATTGTTAGTTACAGAGGCATGCCTGAATACATCTAATAACAAGCCTAAGTATGTGTAATGCTATGCATTACCTACATGACCTCTTAACTGAGGGAACCTCTAGTTGTAGAGTTTCTATTTGTTCTGTACTTGTAATAGGCATCAAATTCTAGTTGTGTTACTGTAATTATAAAGTCAAGAATAATGCTTGAAAGAAGTTCCAAGGTTCATGCCTCAAGCAAGGAGATAAAGACTGCCAAATAATCACAGTTGGGATTTGAAGAAATGAAGAATTTGCCTAAGTACCAATTCGAGAAGTACATTTGTCTATTCGAGAAGTCTAGCATTCGAGAAGTCTGGAGTTCGATATCTCAGAAGACACTATTCGATATCTCTCAATATGCTATTCAATATCTCAGGGATTCGATATGTCAAAATGCTCTATTCGATATCTCAAGGAGTCCCAGAGAAAAGAGCTATTCGAGAAGTGATTCGATATGTCAAGATAACACTATTCGAGAACTCAGAGTTATCGATCAAGTCAACTCCAGTTCTCGAATCACTCACTTAGTCACTTCTCGAATACATTCTTGAGGACAAAATACTGAAGAATTGTACAAGTCAGAGACCTGCAACAAGCCAGCACACTTTATTTGACTCTGTCCTATAAAGCATGCTGGAAAGCCTACAAAGAAGCTTGGAGAGATAAGACAAGGGACAAGGAGCTGAAGAAGTGGATCTAAACAGGCTTTTCAAAGTCAAATCTGTAGCCGTTTGGACTCTTACTAAAATGAGATAGACAGACTGGAAAGTGCTTTTGTTTTACCTACCTCATTTGTAGCAAGTGGGTGTATCCATGTCTATAAGGATACAGCCTCACTTCCTTAGCTGTTAAGGTTTTGAAGTTTCTCAAAAATATCCAGAAAATATCTCTCTGAGAAAAACGAAGCTGAGAATACTATCATTTGTATTCACAGATTGTAGCAAGATCTTTATCTAATAAAATATTAGATTAAAGTGATATTGTGTTGTGTTTGTGTTTAATTTTCCGCATCTTCATATCTCACACACTCATCACTTATCCTGCTGCAAAGATTCAAGACCGAAGAAAAATTAAAGAATCCATTCACCCCCCCTCTGTATTCTTTTACTGTATTCAATACTCAACAGAAACAAAAACTTCCTCCGAACTATTATTATAAAAATTTATAACCATCCAAGATGTATTCCAAGTAACACAATTTAAATTTAACTTTCAGTTGAATCATGAATGAACTTTTTAAAAAAGTTTAAAAGTAAATGTGCTTGTTGCTTTATTGTTGTTAAATCTATTATTTCTATTATTTATATATTAAAGTTTAACATAGGGGTAAAAGTTGTCATTTTAATAGGTATGAAATTACGATTTTATCCCTATTTTTTTAAAAATTACAAAAATACTATCATTTGATAATTATTTAAAAAAAGTGAAATTATGTTTGTGTTAGACTAACCTTCAACTCTCAAACTCATACCTTAACCAATTGTGCTATAGTTAATTTTAATTTTTATTTGAAAATCCTATAAGATAAACCATCTCTCTTATTTTTTTTGTCTCATCCTTGTTTTTAATAAATAAAATGTTGGTTCATATTATTTATTAAATATTGGATAGATAATATTATAAAAATATTTTAATCGATTGAGCATATTCTACAATTCTCTTTTGCCATTTTAAATAATTGATATAGAAAAAAAATTAGGTTATACATAATGTAACCGAGTCAAAAAAAGATTTATTTACACGCGTCTATATGTAGATGTTAAATTATTTAAATAAAAATAAGAGTTGGCTTTAAGAAGTATGCAAATTTTAGTAATCAAATCATAACATAATTAATAATTGCATCACATAACTTTTTATGTATATAAAATTTTAAATATGTGAATCATATTAAAGGGTTTTGGACGATCAAAATATACGATTGGTCTAAAAACATAAAATTTAAATATATACGAAAAGTAATTGAAATTATGTTAAAAGATGAAAACTCTAAAAATATTACGTGATACATAAAAAACAATATAATTAACATTTTAAATTAAAAAGATATAATAAATATTACAAAAGTACAATAATTATCTAATATGATCAATTAGATTATAACTCGACTATAAAGTATATTACATATGATTTTTTATATAATATATTGACAAACATAATATATAATGGTTGAGTTATAACATCTACTTAGATCAATATACCATAAAATTAAAATATTTTGATTTTAGATTTCATATACATGTATGGGTTATGAAGGCCGTAATATTTTACATCAATTGAAATATTTAGAAAAATTTAAAATTTAGTTAAAAATTTATTCAAAATTTTAATATAAAAAATATTTCAATTTATTAAATTTTTTATTGAACTTTCTATATTGTGTATAAACATTACACTAAAACTAAACATCTAAGTTTAAAAGCATATAAATAAATGTATATGTTTAGAAAAAAGGTTTGAGACTAGCATAAGGATGACTTTTACTTAATATTAAGAGATTTTGTAATATGTCTCAAAATATAGTCTTGTATATACGTTCAATTTTTTGCAACAAAATCAATGAGTTTACATACGCCTCTATTATACAAGGACAATTTTATTAAAATAAATATTTACGTTATACTCAAATGTTCAATTTGATAAAGTTCATTTCACACAATTGAAAACTACCATAAGTATTCATGTGATTATTATCGTATGAATATGTATCCAAATTTTATGAAATCTAATCAAATTATAAAATACTTGATTAAAAAAATTGGTATGCAATATTATAAAATAACTATAAAAATATTCGATAAATCAATATCACATCTTTTATCATATATTTAATTACAAAATTATTTCAATATATATAATTTCAAATGAGATATTAGTTCAGTGCCCATGCTTCGTAAATTATCTTTAATTTTAATTTTTAACTTTTTTTAATAAAATAAAATCTTGAAGCACCAAGTTGTAATATAATATTTAATATTAAATTAATATTTAATATTGTTATTTTAATTAATTAAATTTATATAACTTTATTCTGGTAATATAATATAAGAGTAGCTATATTATTAATTGAATTTATTATTAATCTATTATAGATACTTTTAAATATTAATTAAAGGAGTCCTAAGTTCTATTTAATACTATATTCCTGATTTTTTATTAATTAAATGAGTCCTAAGTTCTATTTGATACTATATTCATGATTTTTATTTCAATTTTTAATTAATAAACTCATAGTATATAATTTCATTATTAAATTAAATTATTATATAATATTACAATTTTAATTAATTAAATTAATTAATATTTAGATAGTTTTAAATATTAATTAAAGGAGTCATAATTTCTATTTAATACTATATTCCTGATTTTTTATTAATTAAAGGAGTCCTAAGTTCTATTTGATACTATATTCATGACTTTTATTTCAATTTTTAGTTAATAAACTCATAGTATATAATTTCATTATTAAATTAAATTATTATATAATATTACAATTTTAATTAATTAAATTAATTAATATTTAGTGACATACCGTGCATACCGCGGTATACATGGCACACAGGGGTTTCCGGGATTGGAAAGAAGCGAAGGAAAAGAGAGCAAAGATGCTAATCACCCAACCTATTAGAGTGCAGGAGCCAGTGAAGTGGGACAAACCAGGCATTGAGTCATTTAAGCTTAATGTTGATGCTGCTATCAAGTTGGGAGACACTTCTTTTTCTATGGGGCTGGTCCTTCGAGATCATACTGGTGCCCTTGTGACGGGGAAAACGGTGTGCAAGGCTATGGTAGCAACAATGGTTGAGGCGGAAGCACAGGCAGTTCTTGAAGGTCTTCACTGGTTACTAACTATGGACCATGATCGAGTAGTTATTGAGTCAGATTCTTTGAGTGTTGTTCGAGCATTGCAGTCCTCAGAAACAAATCTCCTGGAAGTTGGTTTGATCATAGAGGCGTGTCGTTTGATTCTTGATGCGAAGGTTAATTTTTCAGTCTCGTTTGTTAAAAGGCAAGCGAATAGGGTCGCTCATTTAGTAGCCAAACTACCCTGTTTCCATGAATTGCCAAAACATTATTACGGCTCCTTCAAGCTTGTTGTTGGAGTCCCTTCTGTACGATGTTTCCTAATAATGAATTTGTCTTTTATTCAAAAAAAAAAAATAAAGCTACTTAAATTAAAAGAGGAACGATGACAATGAACCAGACGTAGTAAGGCTTCGGCCCAACTTCCATTTTACGGCGGGTTCTTGGGTTGGTGACATTCTGACCATTATTGGGCCGATATAATAGACTGCACATCACATTCCCCCTATCATAGTTGAGGTCCATGATCTATAGCTGGCTTTCACATTATCATTCCAAGTCGAGGCCCGTGGGGAGCTGTCCAAATCCCTTAATGCATGTGTGTAAAATGCAAATAAAATATCCTATTTAAAAACTGTTAGGAAATCAAATAAAATTTTTTAAAAATTCGGTTTATATACTTTTTTTTCCCTTCTATAAATGTCAAGTTATAGAAGATATACAAAAAATCTCCAAAAAAGTTTCAGTTTATATATCAGAATATAAAAAGTTGCAATGACAATTGTAACACTTTAATTTATTTTTTTTCCTTTCTATAAATGTCAGTTTTTAGGATGAACACAGACTTTTACTGAAACTCAAGCCTTTTTTGTAACCAAAAGAAAAGAAATAACCACTTAAGTTCAGGTTTCATTCACTGAATAGACAGTATAAATTTATTACCAGAGAGGTAAGCTTCCAAGTTTTTAGGATAAACTAGCATGATAGCTCGTGTAAAGCACAGACCATATAATAATTCATATTATGTAAGTCTACTTCGTATTTCGATCTATGTAAGATGATATAGTTTCAAAATATTATTAGATTCCGAATCGTAAGAGTTATATTTGTAGTTGTTTTTGGTCAATATGAGAAGAATGACTGACTGAAAGCAGTAGGTAAGGGTTAATTGTAACTGCCAAGTATTACTACAATAATCTTGGTGTACGGAGGAAGAATTAAATATTATGTTATTTCTAATTTGTAAGAAATAATGTGATGGAAAAATACAAATAATGGAATCATATAGAGCATGTTTGGCTTACCTTAAAATAAGTAACTTATAACTTAAAGTGATAAGTAAATCAGAACTTATAAGTTAATAGAGTATTTGGTAAATCAGAATTATAAGTTAACTTTTTTAAATATTTTCAAAATATTTGTTTTTTAATATATATATAAGTGGATATCAATGGATAGATCTCGATGAGTAGAGAAATTTGACATATACATATCAATTTTTTAACGAACGAATCAAAAGATATATGATTTTGAAGATTTGAAGGATATTATATATTGCGTATATCGAGAAATAAGAATAAGTTGAAAGTTGAATGTTAGTATTTCTTAACATTCAACTTATCCCAAATAAGTTCTAAAAACGGGTTTTTGCTTATTTTGCCAAACACTCTAAATAAGCTGGAAACGGGATTTCGCCATATAATTCGACTTATATGGTTAGCCAAACACACACATAGTTCTGCTTAGAAAATCTCAGTGCACATTTCCAATTTTGGATCATTTTCTCCGAATAATTTCGGAGAAAAAGAAGAACAACAAATTTATCCTAATAGTTGTGCACGTCCAAAATTAATATATGATGTGTGTTTTTCTAGGATTATGGTATTTGACTATTTCAAATGTATCCTTTCAATAGGAAATTAACACTAACAAAATCTTTTCTTCAAATACATTGTACCATCCATTGTCATAAGCGAATTTTCAAAACCCAAGGTAATATCTCAAATTTCAAGACAAAACATATTTAGACATGTACAAATTCAACCAAATACACGAGTAACTAAAATTAAACTGTCATATCTCATAATGGGTTTTTTAAATGAGATTTGTTAATGTATGCACTGAATGAATTATGTTCTAAAGTTCACGTATACAATAAAATTCAATCTATAAAAAAAAGATACACATAACTACGATAATGAAATATCCAAGAACTATCATTTAAATTTAAGGTAATACCAAAATGATATCCGAGAAATAAAAAAATACACATACCACATTCTTGATCAAAAGACATTGTATATATCAGCGATTTTCGAGTTTATTAGTCTCACGCCGGGATGAAATCGCATTAGAGTTTAAAACTCAAGTGAAATTGATATATTTTTATTTAATTTTCATTTAAATATATAGTTGTAAAATTCATTTTGTATGAAATTAATAATATTAGCATATTACGAAAATGCTGCAAAAATATAGTGCGAGTGACTAAAGATATCAAAACCATATTGACATTTATTTACCAGATCCAAATCCCATACGTAAATTATTTCTTAGTTTTAAAATTTTAATCTTTTTTATTAGTCAATCTATAAATTACTCGATGCTAATAGGATTAACCAATATAATGCAATGTTTAAAAAAAATTGATATTATGCAAAAATATTTAAAATAGAATATTATACTGATATCGAGTAAAAATATGTTATACACTTTATTTATCAAATTTTGTATTTTATAATAAACATAGTTTGTCCATTCGACTAAAATATAGACATAATTGTTAAAATAAAGAAATATTATTAGAAATTTTTATATATCTTTACCTATTTGAGATAGACTACTACTTATTTTCCACCACCAACCTCCTCAATTAGATTTGACCAATATTTGGCCACCTTGGTTCCTTTCATACTTAAAATAAAATATTATACTAATATCGAGTAAAAATATGTTATACACTTCATTTATCATTTTTTGTATTAATTTAAAAATAAACATATTATGGGGGGTGTTTGGGGGAACTTTTTTTCAGAATAAGTCAACTTATTTTAAGACAAAGTTAGAGATTCCTAACATTCCAACTTATTTTCCAACTTATTTTTGCAACTTATTGAATCTGAAACATACATTAAATACTTGTATAAAAAAAATTATCAAAATATAAAATTTTTACCCGAAAATAAATCCATAAGTCCATAAAAAAAGTTTTGTCAAACGGGCTCATGGTCATTTGACGAAAATATAGACATAATTGTTAAAAGATAGAAATATTATAATAAATTTTTATAGATCTATTTTCACTTCCGCCCGTTTACCTACTTGAGAGAAACTTCTACTCATTTTTCATCACCTACCTTCTCACTTTGATTTTTTTTTTTTGACCAATTTCCAGCCACCTCGATACCTTTCTTAATTCTTATTTCGACGATATCATATCTTTTAATTTATATATTCTCTCTCCGACTGCCATTTTTTTACTATTATATGAGAACAATATTTTAATGATTTTATGCCTAATAAATCATAAAAATAAACAAGAACATACATATATGAGTATATGAATATCATGGGTTTAATTTTTATCAAAATTCTAATTACTAAAATTAGTATAATTATATGGGCATTTTTATCCTAAGTAAATTATAAAATAAATACTGCTAATAAGTGAGTCAAATAACTAAAATTAGTATAATTATATGGGCATTTTTATCATAAGTAAATTATAAAATAAATATTGCTAATAAGTGAGTTATTTGAACATGTAGTGAATGAGTTTAAAATGTATCACAAAAAAGGTAATTTGGTTTAGTGGTTATACATGTGAATATAAAGTTAAAGTGTTGGAAGGTCTTGGGTAGGGCTGTCAAAAAAATTCGAAAAATCCGATATCCGTTCGAAATATCTGTATTCGTATCCAGAAAAAAGCGGATATTATCCGTATCCGATTTAAAGCGGATATTATCCGTATCCGGATTCGAATCTTTCAATATCCGCGGATATTATCCGTATTCGTATCCGAATCCGAAATTAAGTATATATGATATATAAATATATAATTATACATTTCATTCAGTTTTAAATATACAAGCATATAACCCCGTGCAATACAGGATTCTTTTTTAATATTTACAATTACATAAGTTATATTATCAAACAATATTTTTTAAGATATATCTAATTTAGTAATATTTTCAAATTTATTTTTACATAGGAATTTTCTACTAAAATCTCCAACCAAACTAATTTTTTATTTTTTGAAAATTTGGAAACATCATTAAATTAGATATATCTTGACATCCGTACGGTTGGATTGTCAAGAAATAATTTTAAAAAAATAGAAACAATAATATTGGACAAAGTAGTTGTTGTGGAATAAAAAGTAGGGTTATCAAAGTGCGGCTAGGGTTCGTGAGCTTCGTGCTTTAATGGCTGCGCTTGCGTTATCGTGACCTAATTCGGGTCCTCACAAGATGCCTACGTATCTCAGAGTTGAGAATCAAGCCAAGACGTAGTTCTAGGTGATGGTGCCCTCGAGGCTATGGCGGCGAGAGCTCACCTAGGACGCAGTGGCTTGTATGTCCTTATTCGAGGATTAAGCCAAAACGTGGTGGGTAACGTATGGAGCTGTGTCCAAAACGTGGTTCTGAGATGAGGGGTCTGGCCCTTTATATAGGCTGTAGGAGCCTTAGAATTATAGTAGGTTTTGGAGACTTGATGAATAAGTCACCGTATTTGAGGAAGGTTCTGACTCCTTTCTTTTAGGAATTAGTTTCCATGTCGAATTAGGTGCCTTGGAGGTTACACAATATCCTCAGGATATGCTAGGACGTTCCTTGATTCTAGAACGTTCCTTATTCACGGATCAGGCCCATGTTAGAAACAAGCTCATACCGGGCGTCCCCGGTTCGGGCTGTTCTTTGGGCTCAATCATTAATTACGAATTTAATGCCCAACTTAGGTTTCGGGCCTTAATAATGGGCCAATAAATGTAGCATTAATTATGTCTTTAGGGTTTATTTTTCACCCATATCAACAGTAGTTAGTAGTACTAGTGAAAATAATAGTGATCTACTAAGATCTCTAGACAAATTAATTTTTTAATTTTTGTAAATTTGGGAATATCATTAAATTATATATATCTTGACATCCGTACGGTTGGAACGTCGAGAAGTATTTTTAAAAATATTGAAATAATAATATGGGACGAAGCACTAGTTACGAGTACTAGATAATATAGTAGTGTTCTATTAAGATCTCCAACCAAGTTAATTTTTTATTTTTTGATAATTTAGGAATATCATTTAATTAGATATATATTGACATCCGTACGGTTGGATCGTCGAGAAATATTTTTAAAAATATAAAAACAATAAGGAAAGATATTTAGATTATTAAGTAAATTAATAAGTAAAAGTAAAGATATTTACATATTACTAGTTTTTATCCTAAAACTACCCTGACCCCTTCCTAATCTACCCACCCCGTACAAACCTCTCCCCCACCCGCACAAAACCCCCCCACCCCCACCCCCACCCCCACCCCAAATCATCTTCATCTCCCTCCCGTATTATCTCTTTGTTCATATCCTCCTCCAAAATCAAATACAAAAATTTATATGTTGTGATTATCTAAAATTCGAGTTTTGATATTCAAATCGAAGCTATATCCTTCCTCTATTTAATTCCACAATCAAAACACGGTAATTGTAACTTTTAATTTTCGATAATTATTTACGTTTGGATTCGGTTCGTTTCTCCTACGTTGTGATCATGTAAGGTTGTAGATCATTTGATAACCCATCGATTCATGTAAAAATCTTTGAGTTTTGTGTAGTTTTGTAGTTCGCCGAAATTTTCTTTTTGACCGGAAAAAGTTTTCGTATGATCGTTATATGATCTTTCTTATTTGAAAGTATAGATCGGTTGATGTTTTATAACATATATTTTTGTGGAATTTTTCTGGGTTATTTTTTATTTCGCCGGAAATTCTTGAGGTGGTCGGATTTTTGGGTTAAAGTTATGGATTGTAAATTCTGTTTGATGTATCCATGTGGGTAGATTAATATATGTTCCGTACATATTTTGTGTAAATTTTCTGATTAAATTTTATGTCGCCGAATTTTACTATTTTCGCCGGATTTTCTTGTTATTTTTTAATTTTTTTAAATGATTCGGATATTCGGAATTTTTAAAAAATTTCAAAATTCGGATATTCGGATTCGGATATTATCACGGATAATATCCGTCGGATTCGAATTCGGATGTAATTTTCTAATATCCGTCGGATTCAGATACGGATTCGGATACGAATTTCGAATTCGGATTCGGATATAGGCAGATAAGTATTCGAAAAATCCGTTTGACAGCCCTAGTCTTGGGTTCAATTCCTTTCAACTTCAAATTTTTTAACTTTAAAATAAGTTTAAGGACAAATTCGTAATTTACCAAATAGGCTCAAAACCCATTTTTTAACATTAAAATAAGTTTAAGGAAAAATTCTTAATTTACTAAATATCATATTTTTTAACAGTTCTTATTAATTACTAAAAATCTAACGGTAATACGATATCATATTTTTCGGTATACATTAATGATTATAAATTTATGTTTTAAATTAAAAGATAGGGTATTTAATTAGAAAAGAAATATTAATGATTGGAAGATTATGTTTGCAAACTTATGTTTTATATTAAAAGGTAACGTATTTCAATTAGAAAGAAATATTAATGATGAGAAGATATGATATTTTAGGTGTGTATAAAAGGTAATATGTTCAATTAAAAGTAAACGTCTTTTAAATTAATTGAAAGATAAGATATTTTAGGTATTTATTAAATTTTAGTTAACTGTACAATTTTGTTTTTATGTAATTATCATTTAATAATTTTTTAAATTTTAATTTAATATACTCATATTTACGTATTATATTGATATTTTCTTATTATAAACAACATATAGGGATTTTTAATATATTTTATTAATAATTGAATATATGGTGTGATATTTTTTGGGTATATATTAATGATTGTAAGATTAGTTTTAAAAGAAAAAGGTAACGTATTTTAATTAGAAAGGAAATATTAATAATTTGAAGATATGGTACGATTGATATTTTTACAAAAGGTAATATGTTTAACTAAAAATAAATGTGAAAATGGCAATTGCTAATTACCATTAATTATATTATGTCATTATTTATTTTAATAATTAAGGTAACCAAACCGAAAACCAAATCGACCAAACTTTTAATCTTTTGGCTTTAATATATTAGTATAGATAGATAATGGATTTCTGTTCTGCTTAACTCGAAACTTTACTCAGTTATAATACCACTCAAAGTGGTGTCTGAGGAGGGTAGATGTACGCAGACCATGCCCCTATACAATAGGGAGATTGTTTCCGAAGGACCCCGGCCATTACAAATATAGAAATACAAATACAGAAAGGAAACCTAATACAAACTAAGAAACTCACACACACGCAGGAATCGAACCCCTGACCTCCTTCAAAGGAGGCCAGTGGCTCAACCACTACACCAACATGTTGTTGGCTCATTGATCCCAATAATACATTCTACTCGAGAAATGTCCAAGTCAAAGATTGATGAGGGCAGCATGAGAGATCATATTTTCAGCGTAATATTTGTTGTAATGAGTTAAACTTGATTTTAGTGATTGTGTAATTTTGAATTTTCACAGTAGATTTACACAAAATGTTAAATTGTCGAACCATGATCTATATTTAACCATGAACAAAAGCCAGCATGGAACCGCCGATTTCAGACTGCTTAACCAAAGACAGACAACATTTAAATGTACCCTCGGTCCCCAGAGCACAAGCATGCGAATGCTTTACAATATAGTATAATACAGTAACATCTCTATCTTTTCACAGTTCACCCCACAACATACATTGTCATTACATTGCATACTAGTGGATCTATAATATCCATTCAATGGAAATCTCATTACTATAAACATATCTGAACTTTTACATGGTTTACGGAAAGATAGCCAGCACCTTCAGATTCTTTCATGGACGGGGTATACTGACTAAAGGAAAGTCCTACAAGTGAAATTCATTGCACAATCAATTACCAGTGAATTACTAGAACGATTTCGAGAAGTAAATTTGTCATCTTAGAATTACAAGATTACAACATGAAATTCATGGGTTGATTCTCTCCGAGTTCCAAAGCTTTTCGCTGTCATTGCTTAGTCTGGCTGTAAAGTTTACCCTCTTATTTTCCTTCAAATTTAAGTAATCCACCTGTTTGCAAAAACTAAAGTATGTTACCATAACCTATATAAGGTAATAAGATCTATAATTCTTCAACAGATAAAAACCAAGAAGATATCCTACCTGCTCAGGATTAAGAATTAGTAAACAAAATGCATCAACTGGACCTGTAGAATTATCCAAAGAGGATTCTCCAGATGATTGCTCACTTATAGAGGGAAGACCGGGATGAGGACCCACGTACTGCAATCTTGACCTTGGAGAACTTGCAAACCATGCTTTCTCTCTTTGCTGCAATGCATTTTTGCAGAACTATGAAAACATCTCCGTGGTGATACAGCTCAGGTAGAACAATATGATCAAGTACTATAGCGAAAGTGATGATAATATGGGTAAAGGTAGTCTCTTCTTCATATATGGGTAGAAAAGAATGACCAACAATATTTAAAGAATCCACTTCATTTTGTTTATCTCGCAAATTTAAACCTTGAAGGAGTTTTCTCAACTCTACAATGCACATGAAATAAAAAGGATAGGAGAACTTGTTGAACCTGAAGTTTAACAGGGTCAGGATTGGATGCATCAATGACATCAACTGCGCCGTTTATTCGAAATTGCTCCCAAGAGTCAGTAAAGTACCAACATATCTAAATCATTACAAATTACCAAATTGAGTCATAAACAAGTAACATTAAAACCGGGGCATATAAAGGTTAAACATATAAAGTATGATATACAGTAATTCACCTCACCAAATGGACATTGTTTGAGGTCTTCAATCTGAAATGTGAAGGTTATTTGTCAAACGAGTAACTGAAAACTTCCAAATACGTAAGTCGATCACAAGTTTGGAAACATTTTCCTACTATTTAATTCGGCAAGTTGAACAATGTCATTTCCTCATTTAAATCACACAGTAACTTGAACAATTGACAAAAGCATTATCTAGTTGTAGGCATATCAAGTGGTCGGGCTCAGATCGGATTTGACTAAATTCATATCCATATACATTTATATTTGTCGGATTGGATCGTTGTCAGATTTTTGACACATGAACTCATATCCCAGGTAATTGGATCAGAACTCTGATCCGTTCAAATTCAAATTAAAATTAAAAATTAATAAAGCACATGGTGTAGTCATTCAAAAAAGTGAGCAAAAAAAAAAAGTATTATAGCAAACAATATCCCTAAGATAGAATATTTTGGTGTTTGATACAAAAATTTAAATTAACATATATAGATAGGTCAACACATATTTTTAAATAGAGAATAAGAAACCTGAGATACACTTCAGGTAACTTTCCTATGATCAAGATCATGAATAAAACGACTTCATATTATTAAAGATTGTGCATATCAAAATAATATCAAAAAATTATGTGCATATCAAAAGATTGTATATATGAAAACATATTCAATTTATTCAAGATTTTAGGAAAATTACCTGAGATATATCTCAGGTTCCTTATTCTCTTTTAAATAATAGTACAAAGAAATGAAATGAAATAACGAATGAGGAAATAATTATGAAGAATCACATACCATATTGAAAATGAGAAGAATTTAAATTTCATTTAAAAATAGAAACTCAGTGAATTTGTGGAAAAAAATCTTAAATTAAGTGTACATGGAAATAACTTCAGATTCACTAGCCTCTGTTGGTTGTTTCGATCAAAAGAAGTAATGGTCAATGGTGTGTGTGTGTTAAAGAGAGACGACAAAACTAGGCAATGGTGTTTGGATCAGGTCTTATTCTCATCGGATTGTATTTATTTTAGTATGATTCCGAAGGCGTGGATTGAAACGGATGGGATCGGAGCTTTGGTCCATTGACATGCCTATATGTGAGCAGGTGATATCTATTGTGGCTTACTAAATGAAATATAACATTAGAGGAAGAACTAGAAAAGAAGAAGAAGAGAAACCACTGGGAAGAGCAGCTTGGGATAAAAAAAGAACTAGGCAATGAATCCAATAAAAAGAAACCTTATAAAATATAAATGTACGTGTAAAAACGTAATAAAGGTCGCAGCCATCACACAAGAGGCGCAAGCGGTCTGAGAAAGGTCCCGACATATGAGTGCACACACACATGTATAATGGGTGAATGAGGTATGTAAATCTCATTCCTGAAATTCATTGACAGAGCTTGGATGAGATTTAGTATACACAGGATTTACAAATTGATCTGCAAAAGGTGATGCTTGCAAGGGAAATGAAGGGATTTTATTAACTTTAGGGGAGAGGATGGAGGAAAAACAAGAACCCTGATGACCGGTTTCTACATCCTAATTTCAGTGAGGACACCCAACAATTCTATGTAGCAATGCACCCATTGTCCAAATTGGCAATTTATGTTTGATTTAACCAAAAAGAAGTAAAGAACTGACTATTCCATTTGTTGAGAATTGAGATACATGAGACAGGCACTTTATAATTGCAAGATATGTCATATTATAAATCAATAAAATTTCCGACAAACTAGTTAAGAACGTTAGAGCATCTCCAATGGTGTCAAGCCCTTAGGTAAAATTCAAAATAAATTACCTTAAATAAGATATATAGAGAATTTGTAAAATTTTGTCCACTCCAATGGGACAAAACTCTTAGGTAAAAATATAGATAACCACAATAGGTTGGCTATATTTGTCGAACCTTTAGCAACCTGTAGTTTAACTCCACATCATCAGTTACCATATAAAAATAATACATTCTATTTTTAACAACTTGAAATAATAATAACATACCATTTTAAAAATATAGCCAATCAATATAGTCAATCCCATTGGAGTAAAATACGTTACAGGTTCAACAAATTTTACATAATCAATATTTAGCCAATCATTTTACAAAACAACGTTGGAGATGCTCTTAGTAATTCACCCAAATGAACAAACACCTACTTTCAGCTACAATTTGTTAATTTATCAATCCCTACAAAAGGTACATTAAACAAATAGGAAATAAAGAGAGAACCTTGTGAGTTCTTGAATCAGTGTTGATTTGAATCTTATCACTGTTATCTTGGAATCCTCTGGCCAATTAAAACAAAACAAAAACAACTAGATACATAGACACATCATAAACTTCAAAGCATTTTAAACATTTACATATATATAGATGATTAAAAAACCTGAAAACAACAGTGCGATTAGCGGGTCTTCCATTAATTCCAATGGTTGCCTAAATTACCGAATTAAAATGATTGAGGACAAGAATCAAGAAAATTAGAGAGAGAGAGAGAGAGAGAGAGAGAGAGAGAGAGAGAGAGAGAGAGAGAGACATACGAGCTGAAAGTAGGAGGAGTGTTTGAGGTGAGAATTGGATTGCATAGCATTCAACAAAAGCTGCTTCCATGGCGCTATCGTGGCTGTGCCCATTTTCTCCACTTCCCAATCTCTCTTGTTTGAAGAATTTTTTTTTAAACAGAGAAACTTTAAGCATCAAAAATAAATAATATTGTGAAATTATTTATTTTTTTGAACAATAAATGCATAGATATAAGTTTTAAATGAGATGGGGCAGTAATTCCTTAATATTTATTTTATCGAGTTTCTCGGATTAAATTCCAAATTTATTAATTAGGTAAAGACTTTTGCATGTTCAGCTGTACTATCTTCCATTCACACATTTACATGCCTGGTAAAAGATGTAACTTCATAAATTTCATACAATGATTTTGCCTTTTTCTTTTTTTTACACTGGAGCAGAGTTACAGAGCTTGTACATGTGTCGCATAACTCAAATGAACATCATTTGATCAGATCTTTTCGGTGTTGAAGAGTTGTAAATATTCATCATAAAGCTACATAGTACATGTGGGTGTTAGTATATGTGGGTGTTGATCATATCTATCACAATCTGAAAAGAAATGGTCCTAAATATCACAGTTCAAAAACTTGACTCCAAATATCACTCCAAGACATAGTATTAAACTGTGTTTTGATTTATTTATTTTAGCGCTAATGCGTTTAGCGTTAGAAGATTTTTTTTTTTTTGTTTTTTTGTTTTCCTGTGTGAAAACGCAAGATTAGAATTTGTTTTTGAGAGTAAACACCACTTTATGTGGCATTTCATGTTTTTTTATTCAAGACGCTATTTCAAGTTGAGTTTGCAGTTCTGGAACTTCTAAAACGCTAAACTAAGTTGAGTTAAGGTACAAAACGCCACTTTAAGTGGCGTTTGTTTTTTTTTTTTTATTTTTTCTCCTAAATATATACGGTTTATTCGTTTTTCTGAATATTTCTAAAACCCAAAATGGAAACATTGAACCCCAAAAATTAATTGTTGAACCCCTTAATTTAATTAAAATTGTATTTTTAATATTTAAAAATTTTAATTTTAAAAATTGAATCCGACGGCCTGATTTTTAAACGCTAACGCGTTTAAAAATCAGGATAATTTAGGGTTTATGGTCTAGAAACAACCCTAAACCTCAAACCCTAAGTTCGTATACGGTTTATTCGTCGTTCCGAATATTTCTAAACCCAAAATGGAACTGTTGAACCCAAAAAATTAACCTTTGAATAAAATTTAAAATTTTTATTTAAAAAAATTGAATCCGGCGACCTGATTTTTAAACGCTAACGCGTTTAAAAATCAGGATAAGTTAGGGTTTAGAATAAATCCTAAACCCTAAGTTTGCATAAGGTTTATTCATTGTTCCGAATATTTCTAAAACCCAAAATGGAAACGTTGAACCCTAAAAGTTAATTATTGAACCCTGAAAAAATATAAAAATAAAATAAAAAAACCCAAAACGCAACATAATGTGGCGTTTCCCCCCAAAAACACCACATAATCTCACGGCCCCCCCAAACGCTAGACTATACAGCGTTACTAAAAAAAAAATTCCTCCCCTACAAAACGCTAAACGCAGTAGCGTTTTAAAAAAAAAATATAAAACGTTACACGAAGTAGCGTTTTTACCAAAAAAATTAAAACGCTTGACGAAACAGTGTTTTGGAGTGATATTTGGGGCCAAGTTTTTGAGTTGTGATATTTGGGGCCATTTGCTTCAAAATTGTGATATTGGGGGCCTTTTCTCAGTACATACATCATCCTCTGCTATCTTAGCTTTGTTCGACTTCGGTTCAATGCAAGACTTATTTGTTAATCGTAATACTGTAGGATTATGGAACAGCAATCTGATGTTTCCTTGAAACATGCACGAAACTCCAAAATTTGTGTTTCCTTCGAAAATCCAAAATAGAATATAATTTTGAGAACGTAGGCCCTATACTGCTGTTTTTCTTCCTATCCTCTGGTTCTTTATGCAGCAAGGGAAGTGACAATTGTTTTTGTGTGTTGGGGTCAATACCTTCGCTTCTGAGTTATGTACTGAAAGCAGTGTTCCAACTTCCATTAGTTCTTAATCTCGTAATCAGTTCGAACAGGGGAGCCTCTCTGTGATGAGAGACCATCAATTTCCAAGAAGTGCATGCATTCGGATTATGTAAAATATGGTGTTTACAGAAGAACAGACTCATATTAAAATGAAGAAGAAAGCATCTGAAATTAAGAACAGATTACATAATGAAAGATAGAAATGAATACAATGTGTCACGATCTACATATTCTCTTGTTTCTTATATACCCGACTAGAGTGTAACTAATTCTAACAGAATGTGCCAGCTGTCCTCCTATACAATTGACACCCTGGCACTCTTAATAGCTAAGCAACAGAGACTACTACTCTTATTCTTATAATTCTGAGCTAGTAAGTACATTCCCAACATGAGTAACTCTAATATTTTGACCCTTTAGGTAAATGTAATAAAGCATTACATTGAGTAAGATTAATAAGAACATCAAAGAATGCAGTGATGTGATCAGTTGCACATGAGTCAATGATCCATTGACTTTCTTTTTGAGAAGTAGATGAGGTAAATAAAGTACCTGCAATATGGACCGTGTTAGCAGATGGCCAAGTAGAAGCTGATTGCTCTGGTTCAGAAGATTTCAGACTTGTTTGAAGAAGTTGAACCAGATGTTTAAACTGATTATCAGATAATCCATGAGATGTCTGGCCTAAAACTTCTTGCACATGATTAGAAGTAGAAGAATCACTGGAAGTAACAGCAACTTGTGCTGCAGTAGCTCTCTAAGTAGTAGCAAACTTAGGCTTAGGTTTTGGTTTCCCATACAAACGATGCCAAGACGGATAACCAACAACACAAAAACACCTATCCTTAGAATGTCCTTGCATATGACAGAAATCACAAATCATTGTGGAATCAGAGTTGATTTTCTTTGAGAAACTACCAGCATTCAACATATTTGAACCAGATTGTCCTTTGTTTGGAAACCTGTTGCCTGACATATTACTTCGCACATTCATAGCCATATTTCCTGGATTCATACCAGTATTGTTCTGTACATCACGTTGATTTTCATCTTGAAGTGACATTGCATAGCACTGACTTAGAGTAGGAATAGGACTCATGAGTAAAATCTGTCCCCTAATTGCAGTAAATGCATCACTAAGTCCCATGAGAAATTGCATCAACTGAACATTGAGATCATAAACATTGAGCTTCATGTTAATTTCACAAGTGCATTTGTGACAATCACACTTAGGTCTTGCTGTAAGACAATCTAATTCATCAATCAAGGTTTTATACTTAGTGTAATATGCAGTAACACTTAGTGATCCTTGAGTCAACTGTGAAATCTCCTTCCACAAATTAAACAACTTAGGCAGATTACTTTGAGCATAACGAACAGCTAATTCAGTCCAGATTGAATGTGCAGAATCCATGTAAACAATACTATTACGTATATCTGCAGAAACAGAGTTAAAAATCCAGGATATTACCATATGATTGCAACGATTCCAATGGTTTAACAGAGGCGCACCAGCAGCTGGTTTCAAAAGTGATCCATCCACAAATCCTAGCTTCATCTTTGAAGAGAGAGCAATCTCCATAGATCTACCCCATTGTGAGTAATTTTGTTCGTTAAGAACAACAGTAGTAAGGCTCATAACCGGATTATCAGAAGAAGATAAGAAATAAGGATGATTTGCATCGATTAAAGTTGTACTTGAAGAACCAGTAAGTGTAGCCGAATAAGAAGCTTGAGACGCCATTGTTGTACGGAACAAGACCAAGGATTTGCAGAAAAGATGAAAGGAACGAAGGAAACTAGATCTACAAAGAAAATGAAACCAGAACACAAATAGTATCAATCGAAGCGGAATGATCGAGCATAAGCTCTGATACCATGTCAAAATATGGTGTTTACAGAAGAACAAACTCATATTAAGATGAAGAAGAAAGCATATGAAATTAAGAACAGATTACATAATGAAAGATAGAAATGAATACAATGTGTCACGATCTACATATTCTCTTGTTTCTTATATATCCGACTAGAGTGTAACTAATTCTAAAGAATGTGCCAGCTGTCCTCCTATACAATTGACACCCTGGCACTCTTAATAGCTAAGCAACAGAGACTACTACTCTTATTCTTAAAATTCTGAGCTAGTAAGTGAAACATAGTAAATATCTTTGAGTCATGACATTTTACTGTGTTAGCTTGTATATTGGTAACAGATTATAAGATTATCATCTGGACTTATATCTCCTCTCTTAATGTCTGGTCCGAAATAGTTTATCCATCCGAGTCTGCCACTTTTTCCACACCTAATTAGCACTCCTTCGTCCATGCACAAAATCTAGAGAACATACATGTACAGTAAATTATTAAGAGAAAATAAGAAAGGTGTTAATTTGTGTTATAGCCAAAATTCGGTTCGGGTATTCTAAAATGGATTCGGGTCAAATATGGGTTCAATTTGGGGAATTCTAGATTAAATTAGGGATTTGGCGAAAATAGAGAAGTCAGGCCGCGCCCTCTCTTTCTCTTCAAAGAGGGCGCGCCCTAATTGATAAAAAATGATGATAAAGTTGATTTTCCAAGAGACATTGAAGAATTCTCTTCTGGGATTCCACTTAGGCTGGGATTCCAGAAGTTACTGAAGAATTCCCTCCTGTCGTATCTCAGGAGGGGGATGTCCGTCGCAGAAGGCCTCCACGGGTTTGCCTGGATATAAGGACCCTTCTTAGACACTAAGGGCGCGCCCTAAGGTGGAAAGAATGGAACTTCTGGTGTGTGCTTTGGGAGCTCTGTTCCTGTAGCCAATGGGCGCATCCTCATTGGGGAACTTTGGAGTAATCCTGCACTTTGCACCCAAAAGCTCTGGATCACCTGTCCTGCTATCTGGTGGGTGCTTCTCATCCGGGGGACAGGGATGCGTTCTGCACTTGGGGTAAACTATGGCTATACCTGCATCCTTGAAATCAAGAAATAGCTGGTAGCAGAAAGGACTAGTCCTCGATGGGGGAAGTTTCCTTATCCGTGAAGTCTTGAGATCTTGGATGAGCCTTGGGCCTTTGTGGTTAGGCCTCATAGTAGAACATTCCGGAAGCTGGTCCGTTAATTCAAGCCCATTTGGGTTTCTTGCTCTCCAAGAACTACGTCTGGCTTGATCCTCTATAAATATAGAGGTACGTAGGCAAATTGAGGGGTTGGAAGTCGAGAGCTCTGAAATAGCCGCCACTAACCCTATCAATCTCAGCCACCAATTATCTACAGCCACCACACACCACCACTTTTTTTGGAGAAAAACCACCGTTTAAGGTCTTGTTTCCGACGACGTACCTCAAATTTTGTTGTTCCCAAATTCCTCCGTCAACAAATTGGCGTAGAAGGAGGGGGCCAATCAAGATCTTCATCTTAGGAGGAAAAGATGTCTCACAATCGAGGTGGAGTTTTTCACGAAGAAGATGGTTACGATTCTGAAGATAGCTTGGGGGGTAACCAAGCTCGTCATGAAGCTTATGTTCCGGAGGAGATCTTTGTTCCTCCATACCACCATGGAACTCCGGCCGCCGCCGGCGGACAGCCGCCCGTTCTTATCCGTAACTCGGCATTAATTGAACAGTTGTATATTATGGGAGATGCCATAAATAGTTTCGGGGCAAGATTGTGTTCTGTGGAAGAAGAGCAACAAAGTAGGAGAAAATCTCGGAGTATCCCACGAAATCATCGTCGAACAGGGAAAGCCCCCCAAATTGAGGAAAGTTCTCGAAGAGGTTGTTGGATCCTCAAGAGAGGGCACACCCTCACCGTTCTGGGCGTACCCCTAGTTCTAAAGATGATTTTCACGCTATTGCTGCAAAAAGATGGTTCCGGGTATGTTCAAAGGCGGTGGTTTCCGGTCAGCGACGTTGAACTAGGTTTTCCAAGGGGTAATTTTAAATATGATTCGAAGAAGGATGTTCCAGGGAAGAGGCGCAATTATCGGGAACTCGTCTACCATCAGGGCGCGCCCTCACCATCAGGATGCGCCCTCACCATCAGGATGCGCCCTCAAGGTAACCCTTGGCTTATTTTGTTGTTTGTTTCTTGGACTTTTGCAGGAGAATCCCCAAGTTAAAGAGGGTGAAGGAGAATCACCAAGAACGCTCAGGGCGCGCCCTGAGGGTGGTAGCCAAGGCTCGGATGATTTCCAACTTCTAGGAAAATTCGATGGCTGAATACGTCCTCTATGTAATATTTAAGGTTTCTTATTGATCCCCTGCTGTGGAACATCGCAAAGAGAAAGCTGATGATCAAGGGACCAGTTGTTCAAGAGAGGACGGCTCCTCACCCACATAGGTCAGGGCACGCCCTCAGTGAAATCCAATGAAATGAGGAAAACCTCGCTGGTAAGAGAAGGGAATTCTCAAGCTTGAAGGAATGCCTAGGAATAAGGCTTAATGGCGACGATCTAAGAATGGAATTCCTTGAGCATCAAAAGAAGGAAAAGCACTTGGAATCGAGGCCCCGTGATCCACAGCGCGTGCCCCCTGATCACAGGTCGAGGCCCCTTGGACATGATCGAGCCCTTCCTCGGAATGGAAATCCACAGCGCGCGCCCCCTGATTACAGGTCGAGGCCCCTTGGATATGAGCAAGCTCCTCCTCTCGATAATACTGAAAGAAGAAGTAGCCGTGAGTACGATGACCTGAGAATATACATATATCGAAGGGATAGGTCGCCCCATAAAAGAAAGGGCGCGCTCTCAGACCAATTCTCAGGGGTATCCACAGCCTCAAGGAAATCCACAGCCTCAAGGTCAGAATCAAAGGAATGCTCAAACAACAACTCAACCTCCATCCTTGGGGGGTACTCCGCCAGCTAATACCCCATAAGTTGGAGTTTTTAATGTTGAGTTCTTCTGAAGGCTTTCACATAGAGAACGCTTCTGTAAAAGACGCATCCTTAGGAAAAATATTAATGTGCAGATGATTTACAACTTCTAAGAGAATTCGATGATTGAAAGTGTCCTCATCTACAGGACGCGGCTTCCAGGTAACATCTAAAACTTTTTGTTAGATGAATTGTTATAGGTGGAAAATCTTGTTCATAGAAGATCTCAAGAACTGTCAATCGCAACATCCCAATTTGTAAGATCTCAGCATGTTAGATATTCCCGAGCGACATCTCCCTCTGAAGGCCTCTAGGGGTTTGCCTGGTAAGAAGGCCTCCAGGGGTTTGCCTGGCCTGAAAAAAGGAGAAAACTTGGAATCGAGGCCCCGTGATCCATAGAGAGTGCCCCGGATTCTGAGAGAATTACTGGTCGTGGCCCCATGGACACGAGCGAGCCCTTCCTTGAGATTTTGCTGGAAGATAAAGAAGCCAAGGATGTAGGAATGACAGAGTTTGGCCTAATTACCAACACGTGAGAAATAGTCCTCGACATGTTGCTGAGGGCGCCCTCAAGAAAGAAAGGCCCTACAATTGTTCCCTTTATTTCTCAGTGCAACTAGTGGAAGAGAGGGTGCGAATCCTCACCCTCAGGGAAATGCTCTACATCAGGACTTCGCTTCAAGGAAATGCACAACTTCAGGAAAATCCTCCAACATAGGACGCGCGCTCAAGGAGCTCTCCCTCAGAGGACCATGTCGGTTAGGGCGCGCCCTCAAGAAAAAATGCAAGTGCTCAAGTGGACTCCAATACCTACGAGGATACTTTATTTCTTGGACTCCAAAAGGAAAGAAGCTGTTGAGTTGCGGCCCCACGAACCATAGAGTGTGTCCCCTGATCATCAGGTTGAGGCCCCAAGGTCGTGAGCGAGCCCCTCTATGAAGAAACAATACTTTGCTACAGAGGATGCGCCCTCGTATCTACAATGACCTGAATGATAGGCATCATGGCGCGCCTTAACTTGTCAACCACATGTTGTGGTTTCGTGTGCAAGTATGATCGCAACGATCCATGGCATATCTTTTGATTGAAGAAAATTGTATTGATGTGCGGCCCCATGAATCTTAGAGTGCGTCCCCTGATAGGCAGGTTGAGGCCCTAAGGTCATGAGTGAGCCCCTCTACACAAGAATGACATTCATCCGGACTAGAAGAGACTTTGTCATCGCCTTCAGCAACTCCAACGGCTCTCTCTTAAAATTCCCCTCTTGGGATGCCTCTTTAAGAGACGCTTCTTTAAGGAATGATATTCTTATGCTGGGGGGTAGTACTGATGCACCTCCCTAGTCCTACATATACATGTATTTCAGGACAATTTGTGTGAACAGCGGGATACCCCCACGGAGATGCCTCTTCGTGAGATGCCTTTCATAGGATGCCTCCTTGTGAGATGCCCTTTATTGGATGCCTCCTAGTGAGATGCCTCTTCGAGATATGTTATTCATAGGATGCCTCATTTTGAGATGCCCCTTCATGGGATGAAATTTGAAGTAGTCCGTGACCGGAGAATGCACTCTTTCTACCAGAAGTTGATTGAAGTGGAGCAATGCCTGAATTGTAGACTATAAGGTAAATTGATTACCTCGTAGTCTAGGGGGTAGTCCATGTACACTTTGCCTAGTATTAGTTAAGGCACTGAGAAAATGAAATCCAACAAAGGGAAGAGTGTAGCATGTGGAAGAGCAAAATAAGAAAATTGAGAAAAATAAAATATGCGGGTATCTGAATTGTGATGAAGTTCGCACATCGATGAATAGAAGAAATAGAAGACCAATTGGGCGTCGATAAAACAAGCAAAAATGTGCTAAAGAAAGGTGCACAAGACAAAAAAAAAAGAAAAAAAAAGCCAAGTGCTTTGGTTATAGCGTGATATATAAATAGAAAATATTAAAGTATTGATTAGCAGAGTGGCTAAGCCTCATATGGAATTGCAAAAACAAATGGGCGCGGCTTGATTTGGGCTCTTTATGAACGCACTTAAAGAAAGAAGAAGGTGATTTGCACACTTGTATGAATTTAATTCAGAATATGTTGGCTTCAATTGCTGGGCCCATAAGTCATGAAGGAAAAAGGAAAAAAAAGAGAGGATCTACATATTGGTACGTACCCTGCTCTGAGCGGGATATACTGGGTATGTTTGGTTTGGTTTTTTTATCTACATATTGCTACGTGCATGCAATTATACGTGTGTGAATGTATATGCTAGAATTTGCCAAGCATTAATGGACACTTGCTTTAATGAGAGTAAATGACAAGTTGTGAGGCATATACTCTTACACTGTATACAAAAAAGTACTTAGCTTGTTTGTGGGAATTGTTTATGGGAATTAAGTGCACTAAATAGCAGGACCCGCCTAGCATGACACAAGTAAAACAAATATGTTTACACGGAGGCCAGGCCAAGTAAATAGATAGTGTACACGAAGGCTGCATGTGTTCGTTTTTGTTAAAAATAAAAATAAAAATTGCAGCATGATAGTGAGAGGGCGCGTCTATTTATGATGCATGGATCAAACAATAAAAGAGGAGTTATATAAGATTGGTGTATATAGCTTTGGTGGTTTGTGAAACTGAATGGGTGTTGACAATTAAAGTGAGTACAACTGTGTGAGTGGGGTCCATTTGTATTTTCGTCAATATATGACAAAATGAAGGCCTTGCTTTTGATTTCCCTTACGTGAATAACTGAATAAGTACTGCATGATTATAGATGATTAATCATGGTCGGGCCCGTGGAATCATTAAAGAAAATTGATTTAGACAAATCAGTTCATGCCAGTGTGTATGTGAATAGAAAAATGAAGAAGCAGTATGCAGGCATGAAATTTGGGACAGAAATACAAGGCGCGTCCCCTACTATTATAAAAAAAAGTCAGCTTGCACAAAGAAATCAATGAGGCAGTTTAAATAAGACGCGCCTAATTGCAAAGTCGAGAAATAATACACATATTGAAGTGATAATGCAAAGAAAGATTGATGCCATTGTGCTTGGAATGAAAGGTTGATGAAGTATAGTGACAAAATTGACTAGCTTACGTGGCCTTTAGAAACAATGTCAGCACATGGTAATCAATAAGTACGAAAAAATCAACAACAAAGTTACACGAGGAACGAGGATTAAAGCAACAGCTCTATCCGTTGTAGGCTAGGCGCACCATGGTGATATTATAAAGAATAAATTTAATTCTTGGAAACTTGCATTATGGACCTGTAAGTTCAGGTCATATATAAGTTAAAAATTCTGAGAAAAGTGTCTATAGGCGCGCCCTAAGTTTCTATGTCGAGATGTCTTCATGCTTGATAAAAGAAACAAACTCGGACTCAAGAGGTAATTCTCATACAACTTCATGCCAGAGCTCCAGGAAATGCTTAGACGACAGCTCAACCTCCACCCTTGGGGGGTACTCAAACAACTGTGCCACCGAATGTTTAAAATATTCTAGTGTGGGGATTTTTAATGTCGACAACATAAAGAGGCTTCTTTCTCACTTGGATGGAGGAAGGATATCTGATACAGCACAAACTCCTTCATTTTCAACAGAGGTTAGAGAGGCACAACTCCCTACAAGATATAGATTTATGACCAATGATCTACGTTTTCATGAAAATGCAGACCCTGTGGAATTCTTATGATGTTTTGACATTGAGATGGATGTTTACCAAGTAACTGACTTGGCTAGATGTCGTCTGTTGGCAACAACTTTCAATGAGAATGCTTAGCAACGGTTTCAAAAGCTTGGATCTGGAGTGATTAGCTATTGGGAGACGATGATGACTTTGTTCTTAGCCAAGTTCCAAGCAGCAGTGAAGTATGCTCCTCCCATTACCACTCTGGCCAACATCAAGCAGAAAGAAGGAGAAAGTCTTCAATCTTACTTTAAAAGATTCAATGCATAATCCACATTGGTTAGAGGAACAACCAACGAGACACTTAAGAGTTTCTTGATAGTTGGTTTGCAAGTAGGGATGGATTTCTGGAAGCATCTTCAAGAAAGGGATCCAGCTATGTTTGTTGGTATTTTTGCACAGGCTGAATCTTAAGATAGTGGAGCAATCCTTGATAGAAAATTGGAAGACAGAAGCTCAGGGAACGCCAAGGGGAAAATTACAAGTCCTGTATATCGTACCGGAATCGGCGCTAACAGAGTGAATGCAACTAGTGTTGGAAGAGAATGGGGAACTCCAGATACGTATTCTCATGATCGAAGGACAAATAATTACACTCCGTTGGCGGCTTCAATTGAGCATATCTTTAAGGTGAACAAGAATAAGAGACTCTTCAGAAAACCAGAGCCTCTATCTACTTGGAAAAGCAAGGATAAGAAGAAGCACTGTGAGTACTATGAGTCGACAATCACAATACTCATGAGTGTCGTCAGCTGAGAAAAGAAATTGAAGATTTGGTTAAGGAAGGATTCTTAACTGATTGGATTCAAAGATTGGTGGACATGATGTTCAAAGATTTGATTGAAAAGACTATGGAAGTGTATGTGGACGACAGCTGAAAAGATCCGTATGCCTTAATATCATAAGGTGCACCCTCTGTAAATATATATGTATATATTTAGTTTTAGTGCGAGCCCTGTGAGAGGTTTATACTTGTGCATACTATCTCTTGTTTCTTACGCCGAGTAAGCTCATGTAAGCTTAGAGATATGGTGCATTTGTGTTATTCCTCTACGAAGAAGTTAACACTAGAGTTGTCCAAGAGATAAAATTTTGGATTGAAAAATTAAGGACGCGCTCTCAGCATGGAATCTTGAAATGAGGATGCGCCCTGGGGAAGAAAAGCTACAAAATTTTTGATGTTGTTTAAGATTGAAATTCCATGCTTCATCTTTGATTTTACATGGAATTGGGGGGTAGTTGTTATAGCCAAAATTCGGTTCGGGTATTCTAAAATGGATTCGGGTCAAATATGGGTTCAATTTGGGGAATTCTAGATTAAATTAGGGATTTGGCGAAAATAGAGAAGTCAGGCCGCGCCCTCTCTTTCTCTTCAAAGAGGGCGCGCCCTAATTGCTAAAAAATGATGATAAAGTTGATTTTCAAAGAGACATTGAAGAATTCTCTTATGGGATTCCAGAAGTTATTGAAGAATTCCCTCCTGTCGTATCTCAGGAGGGGGATGTCCGTCGCAGAAGGCCTCCAGGGGTTTGCCTGGATATAAGGACCCTTCTTAGACACTAAGGGCGCGCCCTAAGGTGGAAAGAATGGAACTTCTGGTGTGTGCTTTGGGAGCTCTGTTCCTGTAGCCAATGGACGCGTCCTCATTGGGGAACTTTGGAGTAATCCTGCACTTTGCACCCAAAAGCTCTGGATCACCTGTCCTGCTATCTGGTGGGTGCTTCTCATTCGGGGGACAGGGATGCGTTCTGCACTTGGGGTAAACCATGGCTATACCTGCATCCTTGAAATCAAGAAATAGCTGGTAGCGGAAAGGACTAGTCCTCGACGGGGGAAGTTTCCTTATCCGTGAAGTCTTGAGATCTTGGATGAGCCTTGGGCCTTTGTGGTTAGGCCTCATAGTATAACATTCCGGAAGCTGGTCCGTTAATTCAAGCCCATTTGGGTTTCTTGCTCTCCAAGAACTACGTCTGGCTTGATCCTCTATAAATATAGAGGTACGTAGGCAAATTGAGGGGTTGGAAGTCGAGAGCTCTGAAATAGCCGCCACTAACCCTATCAATCTCAGCCACCAATTATCTACAGCCACCACACACCAGCACTTTTTTCGGAGAAAAACCACCGTTTAAGACCTTGTTTCCGGCGACGTACCTCAAATTTTGTTGTTCCCAAATTCCTCCGTCAACAATTTGTAAGATAGTAACAATTAGTGAACACTCTCAAACACACACACAAGCAGATTGTGCAGGCAATTAATGATGCAAAAGTATATGCTGATTAGGATGCAAAAGAATAGATGAACCCATATTACTCTGCAAAGACATGGTATGAATTTATATACCAGCTTTCAGAGGCAAAGATCTCCGGCTGCCTTCACCATAAAGTGTACATATTTGGTAAGCATCTTCTCTAGCAGTCCATGCTCCTTAGTCCTTATGCAACCCTATTTGTCTTAACAAAATATATCAGAATTTTGTTTACACTTCTTTATTTGGCGCACATATAACTATGGATCCGAATCCTGACATACGATTGTTGTAGTATACTATATTATAGTCATTTACTATCGTGCATGTAAAATTGGTGTGATGCAGCGGTTCTATTTATCACATATCGTAATTAATTACCCCAGTATAATATGTTACAGGCAGTTCCGTGAAGTTATGAGATCTTTCGATAAAAATTAAACTGCATATTGATAAGCTGAGGTCACCCTGAAAACCGTGATTCCCATATGTTAAAGTAGAAATTTGAATGTGGGCTGTTGGAGTTAATTATATTTGATTGGACTAACCTGGTTTGAATCCAAGACATACATACAATAACCTTAATAAACAAAGAGAGGCCGACTTAAGTGGATTAGTGTATGTTAATGAACAGGCACTAAGATTTTGAATGAGATTGGCGCTACGATTATAAGTAAAATAGTACTCCCTCCGTTCCCTTGTTTATATTGGAGGGGACATGGAGATCAAAACAATGCATAAAAAATGAGTAAAATTAAATGAAAAATGAGTAAAGTGGTGGGACCTATCAATATTTAATAATAGATTTGAGATAGTGGAGGAAAGTAGTGAATGTAATAGTGTTTTTATTATTAAATATGAGAAAGTGCGGGAAAGTAATTGATGTAATTGTGGGATAAATTTAATATTTAGGATAATGTAAAGAAATGAGAGGAACCATTCAAAATAGTAATAGTAAAGAAACGGAATAAATTAAATGGGTCCAATCACAAGGCTGCCCCTCAGCAATATTATTGTCGATAATGAAATGACAATGAGCTCCTGGCTAATGTATATATACATACAGCAGTAAGGAGTAAATAAAGAAAATAAACACGGATATACGGTGAGTATTGGGAATAAGTGGACGAGTCTACAAAAGTTAGCAAAATAAAGAAGAGGAGGATGACAATTGTAATTAAATACTAACAATAAAGGAGTGTGACAAAGAAAACAGCAAGAATCAAGAGACACATTGGGTCAAAAAAGAAAAACCCACTACTCAACTGACCACACATCACATTCCACCCACAGTTTATTCATTGTTTTAGTAATACTAAACAAATAAAATATGTCCATGTAGTGTATGGATATAGGTTAAATGAACCATGTGAAATAAAAATTGAGACATAAGATCCAGCATGAGAATAAATAAAATTAGATATGAAGAAATGATGATTTGAAGCAAGTAATTAAAGTCAAAACAAACACATTTCCTGCTCCTCCTCCTTTCTTCGTGTTTTCTTCCATCATTATAAAAGTAAAAAGCAGCGATAGCAGCAGCCAACACGCAAATAAAACATTCTCAAGTACTAGGCACCACCAGCTGCAGACAAATTATTTGTAAAGGAGAGGTTGAAAATTCTCTGTTCATCTGGAAAATTTAAGTATTTGTCACCTTTCCCCCTACCCACTTTTTCTTCTTCTTCTTCTCCTCAATTCTTCATGGATACTGCTGATCAATGGCCTCAGGTTTGTGTTTTAATACTCAACTTTAGGGCTTCTTTTCTTTTTCCTTTTTTGCTTCAAACCCTAGCAAGGTTTTGGTCGTTTTTCCATCCATTTTTTGCTGGTAATTTTTGGCGTTTTTCTTGTAGTGTATAGAGTTAATCTTGGATATATTCATTCATATTAATTTTACTATCTATTTATACTTTCTTTTTGAAGTTATTGGGGTGGTTCTTTTCACAAGAAAATAAAGCACAACACTTTCTTGCCTTTATTTTGTTATGTGATGTTTACAAAATTACAAACCATAAAAGGGTTGCAAAAGTTATTCTTTTTCTTTTGATTTGTCACCTATATAGCTAGCTAGTTTTGGATGGATGGTAATTAAATTGTTTATTATATGTCTGTTGATGAATTAACTGCAGGAAGCAGCTCCACCAAGTGATCAATATTCCTCTAGGAGTACTAGTGTGGGGGATAAAAAAAAGTTGAAGCCACAAAAAGATCAAGCTCCCTTGAACTGTCCAAGATGTCATTCAACTAACACTAAGTTTTGTTACTACAACAATTACAGTCTCACACAACCAAGATACTTTTGCAAGTCTTGTAGGAGGTATTGGACTGCAGGTGGTTCTCTAAGAAATGTCCCTGTTGGAGGAGGATCTAGAAAGAACAAGAGATCGTCTAATTCTCTTGTGTCCAAAACTGGTTCCGCGGGTTCAGATGATCATCTTTCTTCTCACTTCTCGTTTCAAAACCCTAATATTTATACCAGTAAGGCCCATGATGATCAAAACCATAATCTCAACCTAGCTTTCCCACCATCCACACAAGAATATAACAGCCTCGATGCTTCTCGATTTCTTCAAGTACCTTCGAAGAATGTTGAAATGAACAAGGACAACAATATCATTCAACTCAACTTGAACTCTTCGTATTCGACCTCGTCTTCGTCCGCTTCAACTTCATTATCCGCGATGGAACTGCTCAAGCTTAATAGTACTGGTTTTCCTTCTAGGGCATCGCATACTTTCGTGCCTATTGCGCCTTTACAAAATCCGAATATGATCATGCAGTATGGATCAGGGTTTCATTTCCAAGAATTTAATAAGCCACAATTAGGGTTTTCTGTCGATGGTCATCAAAGAAGTGGTAACGACCAAGAAAGTAATATCAATGTTGCAGCTGATCAAAGATTAAATTTTCCATTCGGAGCACCTTCTTCGTCGAAGCACATTTCAAGCGCAAATGGAGTTGATAATCAAGATAAGGTGGATGGCAGTCCGACCTTGTACTGGAATGGAATGTCAGGCGGAGGATCATGGTAACTAAACACAGACAGCTGTGCTTAATTAATTTATTTGATTTTTTGGTTGCTTGTTTGGAGTGATATATATTCATATATATAGAACTAACACTTGATATATAGGGATGTATTTGGATTTGTATTTTCACGTCAGTACGTTACTTCTTTTTCAACTATATATATAGAAATTTGATTTTGAAGCCATATGTCTTTACATGCATGGTTAATTTAGCTTAAGATTAATTGTTTAATCCGATCAGTAAATAGTTTAAGCCGTTGTGTTAATAGTAATGGTCATCACATTGCTCAACAAATGGATTAGAATCTCATTTTCATTCTCGGCTAAAATCTTATAGTGCAAACGACATCTTAGTGAAGTACATCTAGAGACTAAACGTAACTGAGATATTTGTTTCTGATGCAAAACATGAATGTGGTGTATTTTATGGGTTGTTGTTAGGTTCCTATCTCGTAAATTTTCGGACAAAAAATGGAATCTACGTACATACTTGTGGCTAAATGCTATAAGATAGGTTATTAAGGTGTTGTTTAAGCATAAGTTAATCATCGAACTTAACAGATTCCTGTACATGATCAGTAAAAAGGCAGGAATCAGCTTGGATAATTAAGTTATATATATAGAACGATTTAAAAAGAATGATTCCCTCAGACATTAAAGCACTTTTGGAAAGTGAAGAAGAGCGACCGAACTAGCTAAAGGAGAACAACACACACATGCGTATAGTCCCTACATGTACATACATTATGTTGATACTTTACAATTTTAGATTTACCTTATCTCATATGTATTATTATTTACTGTTACTGTCACAAGAAGGTGAAAATTTTGGATTAATACTGCACTCGAACAACATTCGAAATCGAATGATCAGTCTCTTTCGAACACTAAACAACATTTGGTAGATTTTTCTTCTTGGATTGACACACACTTACATCCAAGTGTCTTTATATATACTTAACAATGACCTTGTGAAATAATACACATAACTTTTCGAAATAGTGAGGATTCGAAAAGAATTGTTAGCTTTATTTTGTAATGGAAAATTATGAATGGAATTCGTTTTGGGCAGTTATGAATGGTACCCATACCATTCATAATTTTCCACATAATATGTCAAAAGTTTTAGGGACGTCATAAAAGTCAAAACTAGAAGGGTACCATTCATAATTTTCCTTTCGTAATTAAGGTCAACCGAAACTTTATCGTGATTCGTTAGTTTGATATATATATAATGCGTACGAAATTACCAACCATGAAGATCGAGGAGATCTAAAAAAAATAAAGAAATGTGAACGGAAACATTCTATCAGTTTAATTAATTCCGTAGCTAGTCATGATCAAGTTAAGCAAATTGTCGAATTGAAAAAACAGTGGTACCTGTTCACCTGCCACAACTAAAGACTCACCTAATTATGAATCTCTGTTTCTAGATATCCACTCGTCATCATCTATCTGTATGTTTCATCATGAGAGTCACTTCCGGGGAATGTTTTACAAGGAACTTACGTTTAGATAGGTTTCATATTTTAAAGCTGAATTGCGTGAACATTTCAATTATTAATCAATTGTGTGTTATTTCAAATGAACACTATTCTCATGTGTGGCCCGCAACTAAATAAAGGTGACAGCTATGTTTCTACACCAGGTAAGTTGCCGCACTTGACTTCTTGTCGTCTGCATATCTGTAATGTACATTCTACATATATACATACGAGTTTGTCTATACTCATAGTACTCTTGCTAGTAGTAGCCTTTGTGTTTTCTCCATCCAAACGAGCCATAAAAACGGGACAAATTATAAAGACATCGAAATTATGATCTATGGTACACAATAATTCAGTGTTTTATGCTGGTTTAACATCTCGTTGGCTACCTAGTAGCCTTTGTAATTGGTATTTAAACTATGGGGTTCACCGAGAACATGGAGTGTGCTGACAAAATAGTACAAGCTTTTATCAGATTGTAGTAATTTTCAAAACTACCATTACCTTCCTTAAATATATCAAAGGCTCCCGGTCACCTCCATACGCATGCCAAGTACTGTTACAAAATATACGGTTTTATAACCGTTGGATCAACCATCTAACGATCCTGGTTTAAAAAAATAAACACCGTATCGTAGAAATTTTCCGCGATACAGACCAATTACGAAAATGCCCCCGCCTACGTACCGCATAAACTTTCCGCGGTACGTACAACAAGTTTCTGCGGTACGGGCATGTTCCCTTATCCACAACCGAGTGCAGCTCCCTCTCATTTACACAAACCACAGAAAACCACATCTCTCTCTCTCTGCAGAAAGCCAAAACTTTGAAGAAATTATAGTGAGATCTTCATCAACTTTGAGGTAAAATCTCTCTCTATTATTTTTGTTGTTTGTCATGGCGGATAGATTATTTACTCGTATGTTTGGTTCGAAAAACAAAAATGATAATGAAAAAAATAAAAAAAAATTGAAGATTCCTTTACATCTTGATGATTTAAGCATGAATGAAGTTTTAGATGAAAGTAGTGATGAACCTAGCACCCCCAAATTTGTTTATAATGATGAGTACTTTAATGTTGATGAAAATGATGAATTTGGTAGTGTTGAGGAAGATGAGGAGCTAGATGATGATTTAGATGGTGAAAATGAAAATGAGGATAATGTAGAGTGTGAAAATGGAAATGGCGTTCCATATATGCATCAATTATTTCATACTTTGGAACAAGCGGGGAACTTTTTTAGGGCATATGCCCTAAAAAATGGATTTGGTATTAGAATTCAATCAACCCATAGGCATTTTAAAGTAGTGAAATATATGCTCGTATGTATGTTTGTAGACTTGCGGGTAGAAGTGGTGAAACTAGTAGTAATCCTAAACGACATAGAGAAATTCTTCCTAAGATCAATTGCAAAGTAAAAATGTATGTGAATTATTCGAAGAATTTAAGTCTTTCGGAGATAACTAGTCTTGAGTTAAATCACAATCACGTCTGTCTCACTCCTACGAAGATGAATTTGATACAACGAGAAAGGCATGTGAATACCGCTACTCATAGTTTGATCAAAACTCTTCGTGGTGGGGGAATTCGTGATTTTCAAGTATTGAATATTATCGGTAATATGCATGGAGGTAATGACAAAGTAGGGTTCGATACTCAACATGTTAGGAATGTGATACAGGATGAGAGGAAAAAAAGGTTTGAAAATTGTGATGTTCAAGCCGCATTAGACTTGTTACACACATTCAATGAAGAAAGTGGTTCTAAATTTTTTATTAGAACACAAGTTGAATGAAAAACAACGTTTGAAATGTCTTGTGTGGGTTGATCCTAGATTTTTAATGGCCTACCAAAATTTTGGTGATGTTGTGCCATTCGACACGACATATTAGACAAATAGATATGCCATGTGATTGTGTAAAATAACTGCAAGCGCACAGTGTTTAATTGTAGCAGTCACATATCGATCCTCAGAGACTATGAACTTTCAAAACCCTAATAATTAACTCAGGCGAACTAGACAATAAGATTTGAGATGAGATTTAATTAACCTAATTAACCTAATTAGCAAAGATTATCAAATAATATGGAAACCTAGGAATCCGAATCCGTTTAATCAATCACAATTAATATCAACTCGCCCTAAAATCAATTCTCTTTTCTTCACAATAGTTATATCAATTAACGAGACAAGCATATACTATGAAACTTGTTATCTAACAATAACCTATCAAAACTTCAAGGAGCAAGCATAGGCTATGAAAAACAAATCTGGTAACAATAATATATCAAAATCACTTTGTCAATTGAATAATTAAGCACCAAGAAAAATTATGAGAATCAATTAATAGGAACGAGAAGGGATCAAAAGTAATTAAATCAACTTCATCTTCATCCTAGGGTAAGAAAATTATCTAGACATGATTATTAAATTAATAAAACAAATATATGTATAACAGTACATTCGAGGTGAATCAGGGTAAAGATTAACTAATATTAATATTATATAGAAAACATGCATGCGAACAGCAGGTGGTAAAAGAAGTTAAGATTAATAAAATAAACTAAACCTTTCTAATGTAACCAGACCACGTGAATGAAGTAACGAATATTTTAAAAACTAGAAAATTGAGACGGAACAAAACAGAGCAGCTGCAGAGAGAATTAATATAACGTAAGTAAAATTGCGTAAATAAAATTCTAGGTGTCTAATTTACAAGGGAGAAGGCCATATATATAGGGGAAAATATTGGGTTTAGCCCATTTAATTACAATCCGATATTGAATATAATTTCTTCAATTTCCTTTTCTTCTTGGATAAGTATTCGATTTTTCCTCCAATTTCTTTGACTTCAAGTATTTTCCACCTCCTTTCCCTTTTTGCACATTTTCCTGCTTGAAATCTGTTTTTATTTATTTTCCTACAAAACAAAATAAAACAATTTATTAATTAATAAAATTACGAAAACGGACATAAAATAGGTATTAAAAATATGATTAATTATGGACCTATCACAATGCCATTTGTCCCTTTTACCGGCGTAAACCTCCATTACCATTCAGTGATATTTGGTTTTGCACTAATGCGAGATGAACACACAACAACTTTTGAGTGGGTTCTGAGTACTTGGCTTGAAGCTGTGGGGAATAAGCATCCGAAGACTATAATTACCGATCAAGATCAAGCCATGGCAAATGCTATTGCAAGTGTACTCCCGAATACTACCCATTTGTTGTGTTCATGGCACATTAGTAACAAATTCCTGAAAAAACTAGCACATTATTATTCCACCTTTCCGGACTTCAAAGTGGACTTTAACCATTGTATTTATAACTCGTTGACCGAATATGAATTTGAGGCTAGATGGGAATCCTTGATGGAGAAGTACGAGTTACAAGAAAATAAATGGTTACAGGGGTTATACGAGTTGAAGGAGAAATGGATCATTGCATATATTAGGAACACTTTTTCAGCGGGTCAAAATACTACTTCAAGGAGTGAGGGGATGAATTCTTTCTTCGATAGTTATGTAAGCTCCGTCACGGGATTGAAAGAATTCATTGAAAATGCCAAAAAGGAATTGGCAAGGCAATTTGTACGGGGGAAAGAAGAATATTTTGTCACATGTACTTTAAAGCGTTCTATGAAAATGCATACTGCCATGGAGATTCATGGTTCCAAAATTTATACCAAGGAGATGTTTAGAAAATTTCAAGATGAATTGGTTAAATCTTCACAATACTTTGTGGTGAAAGACAAAAAAACTTGTGAAGAAGGGGAGAAGAAAGGGGACTAAAATATCTATTATTGTTTATATAGGCAAAATTTGGGCCAACATCAAAACTAAATTATGTTGCATTCAACAAAGAAACTTTGAGAGGGATGTGTATGTGTAGAATGGTTGAACATTTAGGGATTCCGTGTCGACACATCTTGGCGGTTTTGAATAAAAAATGAATTTCCAAGATTCCCGACCATTTCATACTTCGACGTTGGACTATGCATGCTAATAGAGTAAACGGTTTGTTGCCTTACAAGTTGAACATCGGAGAATCTCATGAGATGACCCCAACCGATAGATTTAATAGCATGACAATGCTCACGATGAGTATTTGTCATAGTAGCATTGCATCTAAGGAACGATATGACTATGTCGTCGAGGTGATGAATCGAGAAATACCAATTCTCGAAAGTATGAGGGTTGATAGAGTTGAATATCATGAAAACAATGTAGATTCTCATGATGCAACACATGATGATGAACCAATTTTCGACCCTATTGTGTCCCAAACGAAAGGGAGGAAAAAAACTGTTCATTTTAAAAAGTCCCGTTGAATCGCTTGGTAAAGGGAAGCCGAAAAGAAAGTGCACACATTGTACATTTGAAGGACATGCCAAAAGAAATTATCCTCGAAGACTAGAAGCTTTAAATGCTTAAATGGATCAAAATGCTCAAAGTCAAAGTGATCAATTGTAATTGCTATAAATCTTTATTTATCCATTTTTTCATTTACATTATGTCCTCACATTCTCTAACAAAATCATTTTTATTGTCATTTGTAGGTAGCATGGATGGTGGTGATGTTTTGGATGTTTTGCATAGTGATTCACTCTCGGCTTCTTCCGAAGGAAGTGAGTCACACATTAGTGATATATCGGACAATGCGGCGGATGAAATATGTCGCAATTTACCACCATACTATGACATAATGGAGTTTAATGATCCCCTTGAGCCCCCACCTATTGTCGAGGAGGAGGACGGTGAGTTATATTTTCCGGAGGAAGAGGCTTATAGGTCAAAGAATTGAACTGAAGCATGCCGTTGGATGGCCACCGAAGAAATGTTGGAGAGGGTAGCGTATAATGTGGATCCCTACTTTTTTCCAGTCTTGAACTTGGGCAAGGACACCGAAGGTAAGTGGAGGATTTCCGATTGGGATGGTGGACTTCTTGAGTATTTTGACAACATTAGTGACATTTTACAAATTGAGGCCTCGGGAAGGTTGCACACGCGATCAAATGCGCGTGGCATTTGTGAAGGGATGGGTTTCCCACGTAAAAGATTCTCCTCATCCTCGTTGTTGGGCAACATTTCATTTCTATGATGGATCGATGCCTATACATGTCTCCCTTTGGAACGACACCAACACTCACAAAGCCGTTACTAGTGGTGTCCTCCGCGAGGGTTGTGTTGTTGTGTTGTATCAAGTTGCCGTGTTTGTGAATGCGGAGACTCGTCCCGGGACTCCTTCTCATCGCTTGTCGATCGGATTCTCCAATTTGTTAGCTTTCTTTGGTTAGGAGTTCATCACTCTCGGATTTGTAATGAATTTATTCTAATTGTAATGAAATTTATGTAATTTATTATAATTTTAATGAAATTAATGTTATTTATTATAATTTTCATGAAATTAATGTAATTTATTGGAAATCATGTTATTATAATCTTTCAAGCATTTACGATGTGTTTAGAGGTGATTTGGAAAATCCCAAATTAAACTATTTTTTTTGCATATTTTAAGGAATTTTGAAATTTTTTAAAATACAACGAATTAATGTAATTTTTTCCAAAATTTCACTCATTATAATGTTATTATAATGTTTGAAGAATTTATGGTGTGATTTAAAAAAATTGAGGGGGTTAGAGGCGATTTGGAAAATTCAAAAAAAAAAAAAACATAGTTTTTGAATAAATTAAGGAATTTTGAATTTTTTTTAATTTTAAGGAAATATTAATTTTTTTTTTCAAAAATCTCACTTATTATAACATTTTAAGATTTTAGAAGGTGTAATATATTTTTTTTTACATAAATTTGTCACTAACTTCCAAAAATTAGTTTAACTAAGCAGTTTGTGCAGTTTGGTTTCCCCTGTTTTGCTCTGTTTTGGGGTGAAATCTCCAGGCCGTACCGCAGAAACTTTCAAAACCTGCTGATTACACAACCAACTGCCCAGAATCAACACAATTCCAAAACAAATGCAAAACATCAAAACTTGCAGACCACGGTGATGGAACACAATTCCAAAACATCAAAACCAAAAAATCCAACCAACATGAGTCGAAAATCCAACTACAATTCAAATCAAATGCGTAGTACAATCCAACAAAAAACACACTAAAATACTACTAAAATGCAATAAAATTCCAAGTAGAATCCAAGTAAATTCCTATTAAATTACAACTAAAATTCAACTAAAGTCCGACTCAAACACTACTAAATTACAACTAAATTAAGCTAAAATCCCATTAAATTACTACTAAATTAAAGCTAAAATCCGACTAAAATTCCGACTAAAATCCAAATAAAATCCATGATTTACTAGTCAACTAGTTGATGACATTCACGCATACGAACACCGGATATCCCTCTTGCCTTTCCCTCTTGAAGCTCCTTCGCTATTCTATAGCGGAACGTATCAACTACTTGTTGTGACCAAGATTTGATCGAGGTTATATCATAACATTGCAACACGTGATCCATGTATTTCATCACCAAAACACCGCAATCATTTGAATTCCGCTGCTTCGATCTTTCCGGTAAATGTACGACCTCCCTCGAGTTAGGATCACGTTCTAATTGAGGATTTAGCTTAAGTAACAGTCTTGGCAGTAACCATGACTGCATAAATGTGAACAAAAACAAAGTTGGTAAGCACTTAGGGGAAAAAAATAATGACAACTTATATTAAAAAGAATAGATTCATACCATAACTTATGTTTCAAGCAGGGTCATCGTTCATCGAATCTAGAATGATAACATCAAAGGATGCTGTGGAAACCATGAACAAGATCCAATGAACAACCCCAACACAACATGGAATTAATATGTAATCTGCCTTGATAACGGAGGGGCCAATGGTGGAAGTGGAAAATCCATTCAAAACCCGGAGTACTACATGCCATGCCTTGTGTGATGCCCCCAAATCCGAGGTCAAAGATTCAGGTCGTCACATCACCATCCAACCATATCATACCTGTATTAACTTTACAACTCAACAATACATCCATCCGGACCTCAATCTTACGCACAAACAAGTTAGAGCCTCAGAAACGCTAATCAAAAGTAACACTAGATATTACAATTCATCTGTACAATTCAGAGTCTTACGCACTTCCACTTATACAACTACACTTGAAGACAAGGCTTACTATTACAGTTGAAAACCTATCAGACTTACTCTGTAGTATTTGTCAGGAACTAAATCATCTCCGGGGTAAATCTTCTACTCCTCTTCTGCTGGCGCGGAGTTAACTGACCAAATTCTTCTCTTTCTGAAAAGTTTTTATAAAGCAAGAATGAGCTACATAACGCTCAGCAAGTTCACCATGTTGAAAAATAATGATGTGGTTCATTTCGAAAACATTCCCAACTATATGGGTATATATCTCAGATTTCAAAACATAATTGGACAATGTATATGTCCGAGTTTGAGTAAAACATCTATACTCACTAGGGAGCTTTAAGAATAACATATGAACCCTTTATAAGGTTCCCATTTCAATATATCTCAAGTTTGAAAATATGTACATATGAGTATATCATTTTCGGCAAAACACTCTACGATTAAAATACTGTACAGGGAATACATCATTGCAAACCTCTTTCCTTCCATTAGCTTAGAAGGTTTCTCATACAAAAACATTTCATTCTTGAAACAATTGCAAGAGGGCACTAACACGTGCCAATCTTTATAGAAAATCTTGCAATTCTAGATACTGCACGATGTCAATATTTTTCTTATCAAAAACCACACTATCGGCAACTTGGCACTTAGGCCCAAGAAGCAGTGTTTGAGTATTTTTCCAAAGTGGAGGATGGGACTAGAAGAAAACATAAAAACCTGACAGGGATTGACGATGATCAGTCGCCACATCCGAGTCCAATAATCTGCGGGTCTTCTCTACCGGTAGAAGGATAGAAACTACATCCGTAACTATCCCCGGGTTAAAACTACATCCGTAATCACCCTCGATGAAAACTACATCCGTAATCATCCTTCGGCAACACCTGGGCTGGAATAATAATTGATGGACCGCCTGGCTCACGGCCGCTTACACATCCCAGGAATCGTTCGTCAACGGTTCCCACACATGCCAGAGTCCCTTTTTCTTTTTTCTTTTAAAACTTGATTTTGATTGAAAACTGAGTAATTGAGGTCCGACATCAGTCGACCGATGATTCTTGAAATCATACCAGAAGCAAACCTGACCGGGGGTTTTCGAAAATGTTTTAAGTTCGAAAGAGTTCGAGTTTGAAAGTGCTAAAGGTATCTTGGATTAGCTTGTCTTTAAAATAATGAACAATAATTAATAAATGATATTTTAAGATTTAATATTAATAATTAATAAAATAAACTTTTAATAAAATAAACTTTTAATCCAAGATAGGGTTTCGAGTATTTACGAAGATATAAAAATAATCACTTGAGTATACGATACTCCCCGAATGACCCTTCGGGTTTTCGCAATTTAAATACGATATAATAATATACCGCTCCCCGGTCAGTAGTATATACGACCTCTATTGCTAGAGTCGTTGTCCGAAGAAAATCATTTCAATCTAAGTTCAAGAGGTACAAACATATATGTACTTATACATCTCAATTTCATCAATACTTCGATAAACATAACATTTGATATGATTGAAAACTACAAACACAACAGTGAAAGTCCTTGTATATGTAAGTTTTGAAAAGTAAACTTGCCTTGGTGTGGTTGGGGTGGTCGAGCGTGCGGAGTGGAACGATCTATACATAAGCAATAACCGCTCGTTAGTACCTTAACAATATATCTTTAATTGCGGGGTTTTAGGGGGTACGAAATTAACTTAATGACTTCGTCTTATGACACTCTAGCCCCACTATAGGTTTATGTCATCACTCGATTACGCTCGTCACTTATTTGACTTAATTTAGTTACCATATCCGAGTCATGACCATTACCCCTAGAATTATACTCCACGTAACGACTTTTTCCCTTGCGCGAATTTTACTCTAGCATTTTTATAAAATTGAAAAATTCATATTTTAATCCAATTATTTTTGGGTAGCCTTCACCACTGCATTTCCTAGCTTCTCAAATTTTTCCATGATCCCACATAAATTTTTAGGGGTTTAAACAAGGTTCACAAGGGGGTCACTTAGTGCAGTCCGGAATCCACAAACACATTTTACTTCTCCGGCCATAACTTAAAATCTATACATCACCTAGTCATGAACCTTATATTTACAGAAACTACATTCAAATACCTTTCAAAAAATATATGGTAGGACCTCAGGGGACAAGATTTGGAGGTTCAAAACCATCTTACAAGACAGGTCAAATTTCTGGAAAAACTCAGCATGCATGTTTCACTTAAATCAACCAAGATTCTTACTTCCACAACACAACCAACATCTAATTCACCTAGTTCATGCTTTATAACATTCATGGAGATACATATACTATCCACAAGCATCAAAATCACAATCACAACACTAAAACTCAAGATCCATATCATCCATCACTTGAACATCCAAGATTAACACAAATATACATGGATCTATCATTGAACATCATAAACACTACATGGCCAAGAGGGGTTAGGGTTTTTATACCTTCTTGAGTACCTAGGAGCCTTGGGTAAGCCTTACAAAACTCAAGAACACCTTGAATAAGCTCCTACTATCCTTATAATCCAAGGTCTATAAGAAAAACTTGACATTGTTACTATTCACAATAACTTTAACAATTAATATCTTGAAATTTAATGGATGAAAGGGCTAGGAAATCTTAGTATACCTTTCTTAGATGATGTAGAGAGCCTAGGAATTATGCCTTGAATTATGAGTGAGGAGAAATGGAAGAAGGAAGAAATTTTCTTCCTTATTTTAGCCTTGGCCGAGAGCTCCTTGTTCAAGGGGGGGGGGAAGAGTTTTGTTGTTTTGATTTTTTTTTGTGTTTGTTTGAATAATGGTAAAGTAGTTGGGTGATACATATTAGTGTGTGTATATGCATGGTACAAGCCTAGGTATGGCCTCCTTGTACTCTTGTCCCCTCCTTGGAATAAGAAATGCAACTAGTTACTATTCCTCTTGCCATTTGGTTTAACTAGTTTGCTTTTTCCTAACTACTTGGTTGCATGGGACTTGCATGCAATACTACTCCTTGTATCATTATTCTTCCACCAATGCTTGTCACTTAAACTTTAATTCGTATCGTATCTTAATTAATCTCTCGTAATAATATTTTGTCGCGTAGAGATTTCTCTAATAATTCCTTAAGTACTTAATTGTGTAAATTCCTCGAATGTCCATAATTCCTCGTCATAATCCTTAATAAATCTTTTAATACTCTAATCATTCTCAAATCCCAAGTTTTATAAATCTTACTAACAATAAGACTCTTGCCCTCAACAATCTTCCTTTTATCTTACATAGTGAATGCAACAACATAGTCCTCAGACAATCAATTCCATTAAACAGCAGGGATGACTAGAAAGGTTTCAAATTGACAATGTCACATGATATTAAATAAAAGAAAATATTACCAAAAATTAGGGTTCTTACACCTTGTTCTCCTCGTGCTCACCCTTTTGAGCCGCTCTTTTGATTTTTCTCATGTGACTCCACCCAAGGACAATGAAGTAAGGATCCATGGAGTAGTAAATTGGCTTCCTCTCCCATATTTTGGAGTTGTGAATAGCTTCCTCTTGCTCTCGTAGCAATGCCTGAGAAGAACACATAAATATGGTCACATAAAGAAGGACAAATAGATAGATGTGCACTATGTAAAACAAGGAAAAGCATGAGATTGTACCAAATAGCAGTAAATGATCTTGTCATCAACCCATTCACCTGGAGCTAAGCTCTGCATCGCTTTCTCTGATACATGATAGACACTTCAAGTTGTCCCTCCAACTTCGGCTTTTGCCAAATGCCCCACCCCAATCTTCATAGATTTTATTCCGCTTCTGCACATCTAAATCCTTGGTGATACTCCACTTTTCCCCTCTCATTCTACGGGTTGATAGTTTTGAAGGCCGACTAGATGAGGTAGTAGCATTGGGAATAGGAGGCTGAGACACAAGTAGTGTAAAGCATAATGTAATGTAATATGTAATAGAGGACATATATAACTCAACTAGGATAAAAGATAAATAATATTAACTCTATACAAGGATCGTGAAATTTGAAGAACAGGCACCGACAAGGATCAAGTCGCTGAAAGAAGTTCATTAACATGATCAAGCCTCAATGACAGAATAAGATGTACAGATGATTCAGTTGAAGGGCCAAAAGATTCCATGTATTTATATTATTTGAAGATACTGCTGCAGGCTAATCAATTGGAATGTAACGAAGGTGTGAAGATCAAGATCAGTGCTAGTCACTTGTGAACCAGATTAGTGCACTAAGTGTCAGCACATACGAGAAGGATCAACACATTAATTCACAGAAAGAATTGCCGAAGCCTATTGACGATCAAGGACAGACATAATATCTCAAGAAGAGAGAAGCCTAAAAGAAGCAGCCAAAAATAGTAATACTATGCAAAGTTACTATGCACGATTACTATGCAAGATTACTATGCACGGTTACTATGCACTATTACTATGCAGGCACTGTGCAAATAGTGTTACTGTGCAAATAGTGGTTATTGTGCAAATAGTGGTTACTAAGCAGGTGGGGCCCACGTCCAAAATATTTTCAACAGATGGTTGGTGGAATAGTACTATGCAGGTGGGGCCCACGTCCAAAAATTCTCAACAGACGCGTTTTGGTTGTTGGAATAGTGGTTACTATGCAGGTGGGGCCCACGTGAATAGTATAGCATAGTACATCATAGTGACTTTCTAAAACCTATAAATAGGCTTGTTGTATTTCATTTCAAAACACACCTCAACAAACAACTTTCTTTTCTCTCTCTCATATCTTCTCTTTGTAAGCTGCTAGACAGTCCATCTAGTAGGGAAGCCGACTTAGCCCGCTTTCAGGAAGTGTCGGGTAGACGGTCTCGTGCCTAAACTATCCTTAGGAGTGTTCTGGTTTTGAAGCTAATCCATTGGATTAGAAGTTGTAACACCCCTTCGAGTTTATTATCAATAAAGATATATTCTCGGAATTATTTTTTTTGGTAGTATCGTATTCAAACCCCCTTCTACGATACTTCGGGACCTAACAATTGGTATCAAAGAAAACTTCAAGCATACAAGAAGTCTAAAGATCAAAACCATAGGAAGGAAGGATACAGGTGTGAAGATTCCAATGCTTGACAAAGATAATTACTTTTACTAGAAAGTAAAAATGCACCTTCTTCTCTCAGCCATCGATGAAGGCTATGTAGATTGCATAGAGAAAGGACCTCATGTTCCAATGAAGGCCAACTCTGGGATTGGTTAAGATGTTGGCACTGTAGCTACTGGAAGGCCTATTCCAAAGAATCAAGCTGAGTACACAGGTGAAGACTTGGAGGAGATTCACAAAGATAGGAAGACCATGAACATTTTGTTCAATGGAATCGATCAAGATATGTTTGATAATGTCATTAATTGCACCACTTCTAAGCAAGTGTGGGACATTATCCAAACCATCTGTGAAGGAACTAAGCAGGTCAAAGAGAACAAGATGCAACTCCTGATGCAACAGTATGAACACTTCCACCATAATTCTGGTGAAAATTTAACAGATATATTCAGTAGATTTCAGAAACTACTGAATGGCCTGAAGTTGTATGGGAGAACATATGAAGTCAAAGACTCCAACTTAAAATTTATGAGATCTCTTCCTAAGGAATAGAAGCCAGTTACAGTCTCGTTGAGAAACTCCCAAGACTACAAAAGTTCTACACTTGAGAGACTGTATATCCTAAAAACATATGAGCTTGAAATGCAGCAAGATGAGGAAGTAGAAAAGAGCCTGTTAGGCCGAATACACAATTATAATCAACTAAGTATGAGAGAATAACAATAAGTTCTTTAAAAGCTTTAAAAACTGTTTGGAATTAACTTCTCTCTCAGTGATGTAAAATATCACAGAGAGCTGCTTAGGTTACAATGAAAAATATTGTATTACACGATCGATACCATTCTAGGGTTAACCTAACTATATTTATAAGATATACAGCTGCTATACAATCGATAATTGATACTCCTATAAATTAGCTATACAATTGTTATCAATTACGATTGCTACACGTCTCCTTAGTCAACTAAATCTCTTTGACAGCTATCCAATCTTCAAAGATATTGATTCCATAATAAATCTTCAAACATTATTGACCAGTAGACGCTGCCTCCAGACACAGTTTAGCAAACTCTGTCGAGCTTCCACTGTCAGCGTATAGCAAACTCTGTTCAGCTTCCAACTGTCAGAGTTTAACTAAACTCTGACTGCTTCCTGTTTCAAGTTAAACTCTGATTTCCCTGTAAAACTTAAACACTGATATTAACCATATCAATTATATTTAACAGAGCCAGAAGAAAAGTGGAGCTATAGCCTTGGTGACCAATATTCCAACAAACCAAGATGGAGAGAAGATGAAGAGTGTGGAAGCCACACCAAGTCAAAGAACTTGCGAAGGTGGAGCTGCAACTAGCAAAGGTAAAAGCAATATGATTGAAGAACTTGATGCATTAAGTGAGGATGAAGCTGAAGATCTAGATGAGTATTTGGCATTTCTGTCAAAGAGATTTTCGAAGCTAAGATTCAAGAAGAATCCAGCAGGAGCCGAGCAATTCAAGAAAAGCTATCAACCGAACAAGGATGTGGTTGAAAGATCAAAGATCAAATGCTATAGCTATGGAATTGCTGGTCATTTTGCCAATGAATGCAGAAAATCCAAAACTGAGAAAGAGAAGAAACAGTTCGAGACTGTTGATTAAAAAAAGAAATACTTTGATCTTCTCAAGCAAAAGGAAAGAGCATTTGTATCTAGAGATGATGATTGGGCAGCTGGAGGAGACTCAGATGCAGAAGAGGAGTTTGTCAATCTTGCACTCATGGCAAACGAAACTGATGAAGAGGCTAGTTCAGCAAGCAACCAGGTATACTGTACAAACCTAACTGAACTTTCCAAAGATGAATGTGATAATGTTGTTAATGAAATGTCTAATGAATTGTATAACATGCATTGTTAGTCACAGAGGCATGCCTGAATACATCTAATAACAAGCCTAAGTATGTGTAATGCTATGCATTACCTACATGACCTCTTAACTGAGGGAACCTCTAGTTGTAGAGTTTCTATTTGTTCTGTACTTGTAATAGGCATCAAATTCTAGTTGTGTTACTGTAATTATAAAGTCAAGAATAATGCTTGAAAGAAGTTCCAAGGTTCATGCCTCAAGCAAGGAGATAAAGACTGCTAAATAATCACAGTTGGGATTTGAAGAAATGAAGAATTTGCCTAAGTACCAATTCGAGAAGTACATTTGTCTATTCGAGAAGTCAGAGATTCGATATCTCAGAAGACACTATTCGATATCTCTGAATACACTGTTCGATATCTCATTCGATATCTCAGAGATTCGATATGTCTATTACTCTATTCGAGAACTCATGGAGTCAACAAGTCAAAGCATCATTCGAGTTCTCTAAGAGTCAACAAGTCAATGATCTATTCGATATCTCAAGGACTAAAGAAGCTATTCGACATCTCAAGGATTCGATATGTCAAAATGCTCTATTCGATATCTCAAGGAATCCCAGAGAAAAGAGCTATTCGAGAAGTGATTCGATATGTCAATATAACACTATTCGAGAACTCAGAGTTATCGATTAAGTCAATTCGAGTTCTCGAATCAATCACTTAGCCACTTCTCGAATACATTCTTGGAGACAAAATACTGAAGAATTGTACAAGTCAGAAACCTGCAACAAGCCAAGACGCTTTATTTGACTATGTACTATAAAGCAGATTGGAAAGCCTACAAAGAAGCTTGGAGAGATAAGACAAAGGGACAAGGAGCTAAAGAAGTGGATCTAAACAGGCTTTGCAAAGTCAAATCTGTAGCCGTTTGGACTCTTACTCAAATGAGATAGACATACTGAAAAGTAGTTTGTTTTACCTACCTTATTTGTAGTAATTAGGTGTATCCATGTCTATAAGGATACAGCCTCACTTCTTTAGCAGATAAGTTTTTCAAGATACATCACAAGAAATATCTCTCTAAGAAAAACGAAGCTGAGAATACTACCATTTGTATTCACAGATTGTAGTAAAATCTTTATCTAATAAAATATTAGATTAAAGTGATATTGTGTTGTTTTTGTCTTTGTTATCTGTTCTTACATATTTTACACATTCAACACATATCTTGCTGCAAAGATTCAAGAACAAAGAAAAGTTCAAGAATCCATTCACCCCCCCTGTATTCTTTTACCGTATTCAATACTCAACATGCATGTCACATTAAAATCGCTTAACAAGGAGAACAAAAAGATTAAAGATCTTAATGCTAAGATAGGTGATAGGAATACTCTGTTAGAGACCCAACTAATTGATTTTGAAACAATGAAAAGAGATTGCCAGGATGCTAAGAATGAGTTACTTGAGGCTCTGAAAAGAGAAGAGTATTTAATAAAACAGTTAAAAGAGGAACAAGACTTAATTGCTAAGTGGAAGGGATCAAAGGCTAAAACTGAAGAAATTTATAATATACAAGGAGTTGATTCTTTTTATAAATTAGCAGAAGTAAAGTTAGGAGTTGATGGGGAAACAGCTTCAGATAGTGACTCAATGGATGTGGTATGTCCATTGAAGTTGGAACCTGTCAGCAAAGCAACCTTGATTAAACTAAATAACCAATATGGACCTGTCAGCAAAAACTTTGAAGTTGGAGAGTGCAGCAAAACCAAATATGTTGGACAAGGAAACATAGGCCATTTATCCATCAAGAAATTGAAGGATAAATTAGAAAAGACAGAACCAAAGGCTAAGGCTAAAAAGAAGAATAGAAATGGCAAAGTACGAATTAACAAATACAGCAATTGCACGCCTGATAAGTATGCTCCTAGGAAAGAATGTGTAAAATGTGGTAGTGTTAATCATTTGTCTGTCAACTGTAAAACTGTTAAAGATGCTTCTGTGCCTAGTATGCCTATATCTGTGCCTATGCCTGCTATGAATGTTACACCTAACATGTTTGTCCAACCTGCTCATGCATCTAGTCAATATGCTAACATGCATGCATAATCCATATTACAATACTTTTTACATGCCTCAGTTTCCATGGATGATGAATAACATGATTGCACAGACTATGTCAAATTATACATCTAGTTTTAATGCATGTGAGCAAGTGAAACAACCTATTTTTCAGAAACCTACACCAAGAGTTAAGGTTGATTTAACTCAATCAGAACCCCTGGGTAGTAAGGGCTTGAAAAATAAGAAAAAGGCTAACATGGCAGGACCCAAGAAAACTTGGGTACCAAAATCAACTTGATTTTGTTTTGATGTGTGCAGGGAAACAGAAAAAATCTTTGGTATTTGGACAGTGGTTGTTCTAGGCATATGATTGGAGATTCTACCCTACTCACTAAGCTTGAGGAGAGAGCTGGCCCTAGCATTACCTTTGGAGACAACAGCAAAGGATATACTAGAGGATATTGCTTGATTTCACAAGGGAATATTGTTATTGAAGAAGTAGCACTGGTTGATGGACTTAAGCATAACTTGCTAAGTGTCAGTCAACTGTGTGATAAAGGCTAGAATGCCTGGTTCACATCTGAAGCTTGTGTCATTTTCAAGAAAAGTGACAACAAGGTAGTTTTGACAGGAGATAAAAGAGGAAATGTGTAAATTGCTGACTTCAATTCAAGAAATGCAAACATGATTACATGTCTTCAGCAAGGCAAGTGTAGATGAAGGTTGGCTTTGGCACAAAAGATTGTCACACTTGAGTTTTAAAGCAATGAATGAGTTGGTAAAGAAGGATTTGGTTAGAGGTATTCCAAAATTGGATTACTCCAAGGATGGATTGTGTGATGCATGCCAGAAAGGGAAGTAGAAGAAGGCCTCTTTCAAATGTCATCAATTGATCAACCCTTTTGCAACTACTTCACATGGATCTCTTTGGACCAGTCAATTTGTTGTCAATCTCAAATAAGAAATACTGTCTTGTGATTGTTGATGATTTCTCAAAATTCTCTTGGACATTCTTTCTGCACTCTAAGGATGAGGCAGGTGAAGTCATTATAAATCACATCAAGATAGTCAACAACAATCCTCTACTCGAAGTAAGGAGAATTAAAAGTGACAATGGAACTGAGTTCAAGAATTCTGTAATAAGAGAGTTCTGTGAAGAAGAAGGAATTATCCAAGAATTCTCTGCACCAAGAACTCCTCAACAAAATGGTGTAGTGGAAAAAAGAACAGAGCTCTAATTGAAGCTGCAAGAACAATGCTTGAAGAGTCTAAGCTACCAACATACTTCTGGGCAGAAGCTATAAACACTGCATACTACACTCAGAATATTTCTTTGGTCAATCAAGCAAAAGGCATGACACCTTATCAACTTTTCAAAGGCAAGAAACCAACAATCAACTTTCTACATATCTTTGGATGCAAATGCTTTGTACTGAAAAATCATGGTGAGCATCTTGGAAAATTTGATTCAAAGGCAGATGAAGCTATCTTTGTTGGATACTCAGCTGGAAAATCCTATAGAGTCTATAACCTAAGACTAAACACTGTAATGGAGTCCATACATGTTGTCTTTGATGATAAGAAAATATCTGGTCTAGTAGATGAAGGTTTTCATGAGTCTCTCTCATTTGAGAATGAGAGAAGTGGTGAAGAAAGTGAAGATGATGATGAAGAATGGAGATCAAATGGTGTGAGAAACAGACAAGGATCATCAGTTGAAGTGCTGAATGAACCACCTGTTGAAGAGCAACTTACACCATCAGTTGGAAATCAATTTGAAGCATTTGTAGAAAATCAAAGAGAAGCATATATTGATGAATCTGCAAGAACTCCATCAATCTCGAGGGCCATACACTCAGGGGACGTTTCTCACAGTCAAAACTCAACAACAAACCACAATGATCAACACAGAGAAAATGAAGCCACTTCATCAAGGTCAAACTTACCACCACAAAGAAAATGGACCAGGGATCATCCATTTGAGCTTATCATTGGAGATCATAATGCAAAGGTCCAAACCAGAAGAGCAACTCAAGAAGAATGCTTGTATAGCAGTTTTCTATCCAAAGAGGAACCTAAGAGAGTTGAAGATGCTCTTCTGGATCCAGACTGGGTTTTAGCAATGCAAGAAGAGCTAAACCAGTTTGAAAGAAATGAAGTATGGAAAATTGTACCCAAACCTAAAGACAAATCAGTGATTGGCACTAAGTGGGTATTTAAGAACAAGATGGATGAGAATGGCATAGTCACAAGGAATAAAGCTAGATTAGTGGCTAAAGGCTACTGTCAAGAGGAAGGAATTGACTTTGAAGAAACCTTTGCACCAGTGGCAAGGTTAGAAGCAATAAGGATCTTCCTGGCCTATGCAGCGCATGCCAATTTCAAAGTCTATCAAATGGATGTCAAGAGTACATTTCTGAATGGTATTCTGGAGAAGGAGGTGTATGTTAGTCAACCGCCTGGTCTTGAAGATCCAGATTTTCCAGAATATGTGTTCTTTCTACTCAAAGCACTCTATGGCCTGAAGCAAGCCCCTAGAGCCTGGTATGACACACTCTCACAGTTCCTTATAGAGAATCACTTCATTCGAGGTACTGGTAATCTTTCTAGAACGTTTTCAACCCAGTACTGGAATTTCTTCTTTCACACTCTTAACCATGTTTTTTCCTCAGATAGAACAAATCAAGATGGAATACCTGAATTTATTCAAAAAATAGGGTATGCGGTCCCCAATAATTTGAGGATTAATTTTGGAAAAATAGTGCTTGGTCAAATCATTTTAAAGATGAAACACTTGGGAAGAAGAAATGTTCGGACTCAAAATGTCAAATGTCTATATCCAAGGTTTCTACAGCTAATATTAAATGATTTTTTGAATGATGAAGACAGGGTACGCTTGGAAAATGGTCGAAAGGTGGAATGTTCTTACATGAAGACGAATTTAATTAATTACATAAGCAAAAAGAACTATACGGATGTGCCTACAATCCTAACTGAATATCTAAAGACTGTCCCACTTCCGTTGTTACCAAGACCAGTGAGAGCAGGTATACGACAAGGTAATATTTCAATCCCTGTTATTCCAACCTGTGTATTTCCTGTTGTGTCACAGGAAATACAGTTTCTACAGCCCCTAGTGGCCATCTTACCCGACCAAGAGCAGGAAATCCCACCGACTCTAACACAGGTCGAAGAGCCCATTTTACAAATGCAAACACAAACACAACAAACTCCTACACCTCAATTGTCATTTAAACGACCAGCCATCAACACTTTTGAGGGAGATAGTGCCTCAGCAGCACCACATAAGGAGTTAGTTACTGCAGCTATTACTGAAACAATTCTTCCTTGTCAAATGAGTGAAAATGTAAATAATGTTGAATTGACGGGAGCAACTATCTTGAGTTCCATTTCACGGAACATAAGAGTGGTTGGTGATCTTTCTAAAGATCAAATGTCTTCACAGGCATCCGAGGTGGAATTACCTACCTTAATAACTGCTGGTGAATCTTCCATTTTACGGAAAGATCCATCGGTAGGTGGTTCTTTTATGAACCAAGTGTCTTCACAGACATACGATGGAAACTTGGGTTTTTTGCCATTTAATCGATTCAAGTTTAACCTCCCAAAGGGAAAATCTCTGGATCTCTTTCGAGATTTACCATTCTTTACCAGTGGTCGGCAACTCGCTTCACACGAGGACGGAAGCTCACGAACTTTCATTGCACCATCCGTGACCTCTGAAAAAGGGGCTAGGATGATTTCATTTGTAGGTACACATATCGGTGGAAGCTCTGCAGAAGAGTTGAGGGAAACACGAACAGAACATGTAAGTCTCACCCAAACCACTAAACCGAGTGAATATAGAGTGTTGAGTGAAACACCTGCAGAACGTACGAGTGAGCAACCTACTCAACCACATGCACCTGTAACCAGAAAGGAATACAACAGACTTCTTACACGGGTCCAAACAATGGAGAAAGAGTTGCAAAATATCTATAAGTCCATTGTAGAAATAAAAAATGTGCAACTTATTCAACATGATGTATTCCAGGTTCAATTGAATACCACGGCAACCCAGTTTAATGATGCAATCAACTCCTTGGTAAAGTCATCTTCGTCTAATTTACCAACTCCACATCCTACTACTCTGGAGGATAACCCAACTGAGGGGGAGAAGTTGGATGATCAAGAAATATCTACTAGACGTAAGGGCAAAGAAAAGGTTGTTGACACGAAATTAACTTTATTTTTGGAAAGGAAAATCTGAGTATTAGTGCTATGTGGAAAGAAAGCAAGGCAAACTTGAAGATATGTTCAGTCTAGAGGAACAATTTGTCTTGTACTTGTTCAAATTTTAGAAAACTAGAAAATGTATATATGATCCAGAATGCGCTTTAATATTATTTATCTTTGTATTTCATTTTTGTTTTTTGTATCAGTTGAGTTATCCTCTAGGAATTTGCTTGTCAAATCCTAACAATTAAATAGGGGGAGATTGTAAAGCATAATGTAATATGTAATAGAGGACATATATAACTCAACTAGGATAAAAGATAAATAATATTAACTCTACACAGGGATCGTGAAATTTGAAGAACAGGCACCGACAAGGATCAAGTCGTTGAAAGAAGTTCATTAACATGATCAAGCCTCAGTGACAGAATAATATGTACAGATGATTCAGTTGAAGGGCCAAAAGATTCCATGTATTTATATTATTTGAAGATACTGCTGCAGGCTAATCAATTTAAATGTAACGAAGGTGTGAAGATCAAGATCAGTGCTAGTCACTTGTAGGGCTGGCAATTTTGGACCCGCGACACGAACCCGACCCGAACCCAACCCACATGGGTCGGTTTCGGGTTTATATTTTTCGGGTTCGGGTCCGTTTCGGGTTGACCCTAACTTGACCCGAAAAAATTGGGTTGGGTTCGGGTCGGGTTACCCGAAACTGACCAGAATATATATATATATATATATATATATATATATATATTAAAATTATTTTTAATATATATATATATATTAAGATTATTTTTAATATATATATATATATATATTATTTTTATAATTTTAAAAAATTAAATTTTCAGGTCGGGTTACCCGAAACCGACACGAAACCCATTCGTGTCGGGTTCGGGTTGAATACCTGTACCCATTAAATTTTCGGGTCGGGTTCGGGTTGGGTCAAAAATGTGACCCGAGTCTGCTGACCCGACACGAACCCGACCCGAAACCCGAAATTGCCAGCCCTAGTCACTTGTGAACCAGACCAGTGCACTAAGTGTCAGCACATACGAGAAGGATCAACACATTAATTCACAGAAAGAATTGCCGAAGCCTATTGACGATCAAGGACAGACATAATATCGCAAGAAGAGAGAAGCCTAAAAGAAGCAGCCAAAAATAGTAATACTATGCAGTTACTATGCACGATTACTATGCAAGGTTACTATGCAAGATTACTATGCAAGATTACTATGCATGTACTGTGCAAATAGTGTTACTGTGGAAATAGTGGTTACTATACAGGTGGGGCCCACGTCCAAAATATTTTCAACAGATGGTTGGTGGAATAGTATTATGCAGGTGGGGCCCACGTCCAAAAATTCTCAGCAGACGCGTTTTGGTTGTTGGAATAGTGGTTACTATGCAGGTGGGGCCCACGTGAATAGTACAGCATAGTACAACATATTGACTTTCTAAAACCTATAAATAGGCTTGTTGTATTTCATTTCATAACACACCTCAACACACAACTTTTTCTTCACTCTCTTATATCTTCTCTTTGTATGCTGTTAGACAGTCCATCTAGTAGGGAAGCCGGCTTAGCCCGCTTTCAGGAAGTGTCGGGTAGAAGGTCCTCGTGCCTAAACTATCCTTAGGAGTGTTCTGGTTTTGAAGCTAATCCATTGGATTAGAAGTTGTAACACCCCTTCGAGTTTATTATCAATAAAGATATATTCTCGGAATTATTTTTTTTGGTAGTATCGTATTCAACCCCCCTTCTACGATACTTCGGGACCTAACATGTTGGGATGGCTGTGTCATCTTAATGACATCGTGCGAAGGAATGGCTGCAACACTAGCTTTAGGATCTTCTTCATACACTAAAAATGGTTTAATGTTCTCAAATTTTGGAGGTTTATAAGCCGGTCTTTTCATCTTCTACATCAACCTTGTGAAAGGAGTGAGAAAGGTTTCTGAAATCTTCCCAAGATCCTCCAAAAACTTAACGGGAACCCTAGAATCCAACTGTTTCAGCATGTCAAGTGCAGCTACCATCTACAAAAGCAAACAAGAAAAGCTAAGTAAAACATAACATAAATAAAAAACTGTGGTGTGTATTGTGTAATACAAATGTAGGAAAGTTAGAATACTTACAACTCGGTATCCCTCGACGCTATCATACAACTCCCTCGTTTGGTACCTTGGTTGAGGGACAGGTTCTGGCTTACCTACACGTGCACGGGTAATCTCTGAATACCAAGCCATGTAGTCAGCCAGGGATGTAATGTTAGAAGTACAATCAACCAACCCCTCCAAATCAGAACAGAATCTAGCTCACCTCCCAATATCAACAAACCCCCGAACTAGCCAATCCTCAGGTGCATAAGTGGCTTCCTTAGGTCGCCTGTAATGGATCATGTCAACAGGATCTTGAGGAATCTGTGGATCACAACCAAACTGCCTAATCACCCTCTCGGGATGCTGCCACTCAATTACATCAAAGCATATCAAAGAGACTCGAGCGTTACCAGCTAACTGTGCCTGTACCATATCCCAATCAACAACCTCATCAAATCTGGCATATGGCCTCCACACGACATCATCCCCAGCAACTCCATCAAACACACCCCTATAAAATGGTAGGCCATGGTGAGGACCTGACTGACGCCGCTTCTTATTAATACCCTGAAGAGACGAATAAGCCCAACCCTCTGCAACCGGATAATCATCCTGACCAGGGTCCCGCTGAGGCACACCAATGGGCGGAAATCTCTCATAAGACCAAATGTGCAATAACCAGACACAAGCAGCAACAGTCTTAGTATACTTCTTCGCAGCAAGCTCTAAACCTCTGTACAGATGAGATAACACGGTTGCACCCCAAGCATAATTAGGGATTCCCGAATGTTCTGTAGAGGCACAATGAATCTCATATGGGCATAGGCTTTGTCCTTCGTAGGGAACAAAACAGCACTAAACATAAATATCAAGTATGCCTGTGTTTGTAAGAGAATCGCTTGGGCATTACCTTTCTCCGGCTTCTGCCTACCATATCTCTCAAATAGCCATGTCAACTTGATATGATTTCTAAACAAGGCATCCACCTCTGCATCTACCAACGGCTCAAACCAATTATGAACAAAAAGCTCTCTCCAGTTCTCTATAAGACCACATGTCACAGCCTCACCAACAACTGGCAATCCTAAGATGTAGCCAACATCCTCCAAGGTAACCGTCATCTCCCCTTGCCTCATGAAGAAGGTGTTGGTCTCAGGCCTCCACCGATCAAAGAAGAAATAAGCCTCGCATCATTACCCAACACAACATGGGGGTTGGTAAAAATCCCAAACCCTATCATATGTAGAAGCACCCTCTGTGGTCTTCTTAACTTCCATTCTCGCATCGTCCTATTAGCACAAATGCACTCCAACTCCTCTCTACCACTACCATCCCACACATCCTCGCTAACATGATAGCGATTATCCCAAATATTGTTCGCTCTACTAGGACCCGGCAAAATATCACTCAAATCGTCATGGAAATGGTCCATATCTGCGAATTACATTAAAAAAACAAGTTAAAAAATCATTATAAAATATTATCTACAAATTAAAATGACTAAATTATTAATCAAGAAAAATTCTCAATTCGAATTTTTTACAAGAATATACCCAAGAATTCAAATTATCCTCATAATTTTTAAACCCTAAATCATATTTGGTAAATTTGAAGAAAAATTTACCCAATTCGAATCGTGTATACGGCCAAAACTAATAAACCCTATTTCAAAATGCGCAATTCAAATTTTCAACTAATTAAATTAATTTCACACATAAATTCAACAATATGAAGGAAACATACAAAATCGTCTTTAAATTTCAACAAAAAATCCCTCTAAATCCAACAAAAAATTCCTCAGTTCGAATTATAACAGTTACACATACACTATCATGCACCAAACATACAAAATTGCCTCTACATTATATACTATATATACAAATTCATTTATACAAACATTATAACACAAAATAGGGGAATAATGAAACACATACCTCTAAAACGAAGAAGAACAGCCAAGATCATGTTGATTTCGCCTCTCAATCGCCTCTTTTTCGCCTGAGAATCGCCTCAAACAATCGCCTTTTTTTTCGTGTCTGACAGTTGTGTTAAACTGCTACTGCCAAATGAACAAACAAAACAAAAGGCCTCGTACCGCAAAAAGTTTCTGCGGTACGTAGGTGGGGGCATTTTCGTAATTGGCCCATACCTTTCTACGGTATGGTGTTTATTTTTTTAAATCAGGACCGTTGGATGGTTGATCCAACGGTTATAAAACCGTATGTTCTGTAACAGTACTTGGCATGCGTATGGAGGTGACCGGGAGCCATATATCAACTAGACCTTTTTTATATTTGGGATTGATGTGCCTGAGGGTGATCTCAGCGTTCTACATGAGGTTAAAAGATTTTTAATACATATTTAAGGATATTTAGGTAAATTACAGAGAAAAAATTGATATTTACAAAAATGCTCCTGCGGGATCACTTATTTCATAGGTTTTTTGTGTTATAACCTTAGGAGAGATCCCAGAGGACAACCTCAGACCCAGTTTTCTCTTTATATTTTATTTTTTAACGGCTATTTACCCAATTTAAAGTAGGTTATTGTATTGTTCTACATTTTTACTTTTTTTGAAAAAAATTATATTGTTTTATAATTTTTCATCGTTCTCGCATCAAAAAATTTTCTCAGTGAAACCTTTATATTTAAAGAATTTGAAAATTCACTAAAGTGATGATCATTTGTAAGAATCGTGATTCAAGTTCCTAGCTAGTTGAAGATTTGATCCATGTATAGTAGCAACTTTTTTTTTTGACGAATAAAGTGAGAATTTCATTAAATTTTCAAAACAATCGGGACAAACCTCCAATTGACAGTACCACCTGGATTAGAACAAGCAAAAATAACCATGTTCCCAGATCGTTTAATAACATGAATTGAAACAATTCTCAAGCTTGAAAACAAGACTGACAAAAGGAACATCCATTAGGGTAGAGCATGGGCCGGTTCGGTCCGGTTTTAGGGTAAAACCGGAACCGGAACCATATCTCCCCGGTTTCTAAAATTGAAAACCGTAACCACCGGTTCGGGTTCGGTTTCGGTTTCAAAATCCCGGTTCGGTTTGTAACGGTTCGGTTTCGGTTTTAAAACCGGATGAAAATAAAAATGAAAACAATATATTAGTTTACAGAACACAACTTAAAAAATGCACTGTTTTGGGTTGCATATGAACTGAAGGCCTGAAACTCCAGTCATACCTGTGAGTATATTTATTTTTTACTTGACAATGTCTACTTGGAGTTATAACAAGGGGGAATAAAAAGGTGAAGCTTCAGAAAAATGGCATGGCAGTAGCTAATAAAAGGATGGATACAATTTTTAGTTCCTAGTTGATACTATTCCAAGTGTGGATTTGAATGGTGAGGTACTTGATGCGGCAATTCCAAGAGGACCCATTCCAATATATATAAGTTCAAGATATGAAGCCCTTGCTTATTAGTACTAAACATCTCCGCAGCATGCAACACAAGTTGCCTCTCAAATTATGTGCATTGATTGGCAGCCTCGTCCTTAGGGGTGATCGCGGTGCGGGCGGTGCGGTTTTTCCCCAAAACCGCGGACCAACCCGCGCATGCGGTTTGGTCAAATTTCCAAACCGCAACCGCACCGTGAAATTTTAAAACCACATAAACCACACCGCGAAAATGCAGTGCGGTGTGGTGCGGTTTATTGCGGTTTACATCTTCGATAAAAATAATTATAAATCTAAAATATTAATTTTCATGCATGTGAAATTAATTTTAAAGTTCATACTCAACCACATTTCTTAATTCATATGCAAACCGTGTCCATAGACTTAACGAAATATAAACATTGTAGTATGAAATATTTTGATACTAAATAGATAAAGATGGGCTAGCGCATTATAATTTATCTCATAAGTCTCTAAAATAAGCTATTACTAGTAGGTACTAACGAACCAAATAGCTTGCAAACTATCCCTTAAATCATTAACAAAATACTAACATAAACCGTGTCCATAGAGCCCAGAAACTTCAAAGATTACCGCATCTACATTGATCTGGATACTGACTTCCGTTAAATTGATCTCCCGCTCTTTTTTAGCAGATATCCATAGACAAGATAAGCTTTGTAGGCATAATAACCCTCTCCATAGATCTAAGATAAGCTTTTAATCTATAAACAATCACGCTTACTCCGAATTTTTTAAAATGCATGGAATGAATTTTTTTAGTCTATAAACAACCACGCTTACTCCATGTATAGTAGCAAATTTTTTTTTTTTTGACGAATAAAGTGAGAATTTCATTAAATTTTCAAAACAATCGGGACAAACCTCCAATTGACAGTACCACCTGGATTAGAACAAGCAAAAATAACCATGTTCCCAGATCGTTTAATAACATGAATTGAAACAAAACAATTTCAAGCTAGAAAATAAGACTTACAAAAGGAACATCCATAATATCGAGGTGTATGAACCAATAGAGCCCAGAAACTTCAAAGATTACCGCATCTACATTTATCTGGATAATGACTTCCGTTATATTGATCTCTCGCTCTTTTTCAGCAGATATCCATAAACAAAATAAGCTTTGTAGGCATAATAACCCTCTCCATAGATCTAAGATAAGCTTTTAGTCTATAAATAACCACGCTTACTCCAAATTTTTTAAAATGCATGGAATGAATTGACTTCTACATAAAACGGGTTAGGGTTAGTTGAAGATTTGATTCATGTATAATAAAGAAATTAATCCACATGAAAAAAAGAAAAATGCTAGAGATACCAAATTGGATACCAAAAATTGTTACCAAATGATTTTGATTGGTTATAATTTTAATGGCCCCATCAGGGCCATCCAATTAAAACATCGCAAAATGCCAAGTAATTAATGTCATGTCATTTGATAATAAATTTTAGTACATAATTTGGTACCTCTAACACTACTCAAAAAGAAATAGGTTACGGGTCAATCCATATTTAACTCAGAACTCATCTCAATCCCAACTCGCATAACTTATATAATTGTACTTATAAAAAAATATTTATTAATACATATGTAATATTAATACGATAGATTATTTTATCATGAATGTATAATGGTGCAATCTTGCTTTTAATCAAATATTTATTATTTCTATAAATTTAAATGTGCATTTGCCAATTAATTAGTAAGTTGTGTTGGATTTTGTCACATGAATTTAAAGCATTTTTAATGTTGTTATGTAAAATGGGTTGTTAAATATAATTATGTAAAATTTATTAAATTTATAAGATGTTATACTCAAATGGAATTGGTTACAATTAAGGTTGAGCATTCAATCGGTTTGATCCAGAACTAGATCGAATCAAATAGACCAAAAACCAAATTATCAATTTTTTGGAATCGAACCCAACCGAATTCATATTATGACCGAATCATAGTTCGATCCGGTTTGGTTCTTTAAAATTGAATTTTTTTTAAAGTAAAAAGAATTCAAATTACGTGAATGTCTAATAGAACATGAATACAATACCCAAAAAAAATCAAGTGGATTCGCATTTTGGCATAATAATAATTTAATAAAGTAAATATTAATAACAAATTTTTAGTTCCAAGAATATTTATATCAAGAAAAAAAAAATGTATATTTTGAAAATGTATACAAATTAATCAATTAAGAATAAGGTGACGTTAAGGCATTAGAGAAAAATTGCATTTGTCGAATATATATTATATAAATATAAAATAATATACACATATTATATATAATACAAATATATAACATATGTAATTCGATCTATTCGGTCCGGATCGAATTTTTTTCTTAAAAACCGAACTAAACCGATATTTAATTCGGTACACACCGAAAAAAATATACCAAAATTTCAGTAAAAATGGAAACGAATTGAACCAAATTATATGGATCGGTTCAACTTTCCGGTTTCGGTTCGGTTTTGTTGAACCCTAGTTATAGTGATTGGTTTTATTCCAATTATTATAAATATAATACCTTATTTTAATATGATTTTATAAATGATGTAATATTTTGCTACAAATCCCTAAAGGTTCAGCATATATGATCAATCTAACGAGGTTGTTTGGCTAAATATTTAGCTCAAAGTAATGTCCTGAAATTTTTTAACAAATTTTCTATAATTTTTATATAAAACATGTCACGTAGACTTTTAGCTAAAGATTTATCATGATTGAAAATGCTCTTTGCATTTTAAAACTTAAATATGTATTTTGTGTATGATGTTACATTGATAAAGAAAAAGAATAAAGCATAATAATTCAATAAATATGATATATAATTAAATTTACCTAATTATGTAAGTGGTTATATAATTAGTATATAAAATATTTAATGGGTAAATGGATTAGCGGATCGGGTAAAATAGCCCATTTAATGAATGGGTCAAATTAGTATCAAGATTTTGTGGATCAACAATTTTACAGATAATTAATGTTGAAATTCTACTTTAATATTTATAATATAATCAGACATAATGTGTAACTCAAAATTGACAACCCTGATCTCAAAATTGACAACCCTGATCTTAACGTGAATAAATAAAAATAGATACTCACCTCCACTGTTTTCACTACGAATAGAACCTATAGTCATAGAACAGTTATCTAAATTATGTATACAGGTGCGTGTCTCGAAGAGCAATCATGTGTTATGCCCATAAGCGTCCTATATAATTTGTCCACTATAATCTGAAAATAATTTCAAGTGAGTTTAACGTAAATAGTTCGAGTTTTCTCAGCCCTTTTCATCTTTCCATTCCATTTCATAAGTAAATGCAAAATATTAATAAGTTGTGAGGAGTGAAAAGTTCGAATTTCAGTTGACCAAAAAATGTGCGAATTTCTTATTGTTACCGGGAAGCAAACAGTATAGATATGTCCTCAGCCATCACGAAAGATTTCGTAAAGAATGTATCTGAAGTGGTGTCCTTTCTTCTCGTTTGGTACCTGATAATCGCAAGTAAGATCTAAAAATGTTATTTAAAATCGAAATCCCTTATTACGTTTGAACAAAACAAGAACAGTTCAAACATTTGTCGCTGCTTTTGACCACTTCCCACATAATAACAGATGTGAGGTTTATCATGGCAATACAAGACAAGTAAAATTTAAAGTTGTCGAACAAGTCACCAAACATTGAGGGCAAACGAATTCATAGATCGCAGCCCGTCCCCTTTCCTGATTTTGGCCTCTTTCTGAAGGAAAAAGGAACAGCCCTAATACTTTCCTTTCAGATAAAAGAACATAATTATATCAAGGCAGCAGACCACAATTCAGATTTATGGGGATTTTTTTCCTCATTCTCATTCTCACAAGACAGAGACGGCATAGAGGTGAGACACAAGCTTGTCCCTGCCCAAACGTATATTTGATAGGCACTTTCATTTTCCTTGTGAATCTTGAATAATATGATAGATTTAAAGAAAAGATAAACAAAAATTCCAAGAGTCTGAAAGGATGAAACTTCCTGGAGGTCGTGGATGTGAGTACATAAATTTCCGTAATTGACCAACAAATAAATAACTGGATTTCGTAAAGTTTGCAGGTGATGGATGCTGTCTGTAAGAATCCAGATATTTACTTCTAAAAAAGTATGACAATTATAAACCAAATCTCAAAATTTCAATTATAGCAACAAATAGATTCTAATTTTAATCCGCGAACAAACTTTTCCGTACAACATTCAACTTGGACAGCAGCTCATTGAACTTAAGCAAATCAGTGTATAACAGGCTTCAGGGGATGAGCTCTCAATTTCGAAAGATCCAGGCTTGCGTCAAGCTCCTCATCTACCTCCCCAACAATGCTTCTGCAAATGACGAAGACGAAGGGTAAAAATAAAATAATATATTTTGTAATAAACTACATGCAGGCCGATGAAAATATCAGATAAAAATTAGGAACCATATTCAGTAAACTTACATGTTATCTCCCCTGATGATGTACAGACCTAAGACAAGTTGCTGAACACCTTCCTGTATATCATAAAAAGAGACTAAGCTAAAAGATAAAAAGTTTCTTGATTTTTGAAATCAAAATATTTGACACTTATTGAATCTATTTGGAGAAGGAAGAATAAAGCAGATATGTGGACCAGTTAAGTTCTTCATTTTACAACAAGTATTTCACACACATCAAGTTTGTAGCTTGTCAATTGTCACCATCAACAAGATTGTGTCATAAAGTCAATCCAGAAAGAGTAACAATTTAATCTTGTAATTACGTAGAGCATATGAATTTTTTGAAGCATTCCTAAGTAAACCTCCTCATAAAAAATGTGTAAAATATTGTTTACAAAAAGATCTCAACTCATTTTCTGATACATTTTTATTTTCAAGCAGCAACATCAACTTTCAGAACCCCATGCCTACCAAACTAATATGCTCCATAGTCATACACCAAGTAATAAAGCAGGAAACTAGATGTATGGAATCAGTAACAATTGAGAAACTTGCATATGTTCTAAACACCCAATAATTTTACATGAAAGCATGCTGGATTATCAGAAACTATAAACTAAACAAACTCACGATTTTAAGAACACTATCAAAATGAAACAATATATTTGGCAAGACAGACTCATACCTTTGTGGAATAAACACGCTCATGAGATTCGTCAAGAATTATATTTGTGGCTTGATCAAAACCTTTTAAAATTCCCTGAAAGGAGACGATGATAATATCTATAAAATGCACTTTTTTTTTTTTTTTGCTAAACCTATGAAATGCACTTAATCATATATAGCAAAGTTTCTCCAAAAAGATACCAACCAAGATATTGCGCCCATCATTTGTTATCACAGAAATGATTTCTGCAAAACAGAAAATTGAGATACTGATGAGTAATGACATCAGACTAGTAAATACTGCATATAGGAAACTTAGGATCCCTATTCCCTGGATCGTATTTGTTGCAAATTTGTTTTTGCTTTTCAGCAAGAAAGAGTGCTTTAAGAATATCCAATCTTTAAATACTGAAGCATGAGACGTTCTAAAAAACAGTTCATCAAATGCAACACATGCCAAGTTCATGCAAGCACGTACTATTGAAACAGATATAATTCTGAGAGGAATACAGATATAAATATATTAAGAAGAAGTATAGTTACTTACGATCTACAAGATTTTCAAGTCCAGCCCCACCCGACATTTTGTAAAGATCACCACAACTCAATAGATGCTTAATGCTACTTGGCCTTCAGAGAAAGAGCAAAACAAAAAGATAACAGAAATATATAAGTTACGATAAGTCAATCATCCCAAGAATTCAAAGCACTGATAAACTGTCAATAAGTAAGATTAAATCGTAATCAGTGTCATTAATATGGAACTACTCTAGTAAGATTACTAGATGGTAGATAACAACAGAAAAATTCTTAAGGTATTAAAACAGAAATGTGTAACATAAACTGAATAATGGCATTCAACCCTTTCAAGCTTAATAATAAAGTCACAAGGCCAATAAAGAAGGAATTATGTTACATGTCTTTAACTCACAATCTGATCAAAGAAAGCTACATAGGCCAATTACATCCTAACCGAACCTTAGTACATACTTGTGCACATGGATGCAGTCATTGCAGCATTAAGTACTACAGACTTAGATTATCCCCAGGAAGTAGGGAAGTCCTACAGTAGTTAATCGTGACATGGATGGTGGAGTGACAATGTGTTATTAGGCTACTAGGTGTTCGTAGACATAAGTTTCTCTTTTGGTATTTGCAACAAGTACATGCCTTTGGAGTAGAACCCACAAGACAATGGCTCAAGATACACTCCGTACACATGAATCTCCGGCTTCTCAACAGATATACATACACTACTAATTATGTTCACATGGAGCATAAACTATTTGGGATATATTAAAGGATGGGACTCTTGAATACAAAGCACATACAACATATAAAGAGTATAAACTATAAAACTCATTTACCAGGTAGTATACGCACAGAACATTACTAATTAGTATGGGATTTAGTATGAGTAATAATTTATCACTTAAACAGAAGATTGAAGCAATGAATAATTTACAAGCTACTAAATTCAGAAGAACACACTAATATCGAATCAAAAAATTACCCACGTAATGCTATCAGAAATATCCAGGAGAAGAAACTATGACTTACAATTGTATAAAAACAAAACAACACGATGCTATTCAATCAGTCACGCTTCTAAATTCTAAGTTGCCGAAATGGTTGATTTCATGGGAATTAAACCAAGGGAATTAGTAACCAATATGTTCAAAACAGAGGTAAAACGAAAAGTAAAAAATCCTTTCCAGCTCCTAGCGAATAAACAAGTACACAACTACGTCAGTAAGGGGGCGAGAATATGTGACATATGGGCGGTAAAAATAAATTAAGTAGGAGGATACGATGTCGTTTGGAGAGGGTTTATAACTCTTCTTTTTAATTTCAGTATTCCAACTGTTTGTTAGAAGTTTAATTCTCCCTGGTACACGTGTCTGTGGTCCTATCTTGTCATGGTAGTGGCTATATTAACAGAACGGTACCATGTAACAGAGCATGGAATTGGTTATCTTTATCTTAATTTAAGAATTCTTCTCTCATCTATCTCTTCTTCTCTCATCTATTTCTTTATGTCATTTCTGTGAGCTGCCTTGTTACAGTGGTATCAGAGCCATGACGGGCCCTTCCCTGCAGAAGCATGAAAAAGATTTGAAAACTCTGGAGACTCAGGTGACTAATGTGCAGTCGTTGATAAATTCCAACCATGAGACCACCCAATCTCAGATCTTGTCTGTCAATGAGAAAATGGTAGCAATGGGGGAGCAGCTGTCTTCACTATCTCTACAGATTCAAACCACGAATGAAGATCTGACCATGAAGTTTATGGATTTGATGGATACGTTGAAGAGTCAACAATCAGGCACCCACACTCCTACTACTACCTTTACTAAAAGTAATATCACTGCTCCCATACTTTCAAACCCTTATACTACTGTGTCTCATATCAATAATCCTCAATATATTCAGTTTGGTAATAATATGTCTAGATCTTTATCTACATCTGAGAATACTACTGCTATTCGTGTTGGTGACTTTTTTCTTGACAGTAGTGAACATACTACCAACACTGTCCCCTTTTACACACCTAAACCTCAACAGACAGCTCAAGTTTATACTACTACTACCCAAAATATCATGACTCCATTGACGTTAGGCCACACTCCCACCTATCAAACACAAGCTCCACCATTTATACCCATAAACTCAAACATTATGTATCCTGGTAACCACTCTACTCAACCAAACCATACAGGTTTTCAGACCCCACCATTTTTACAGCCCCAGATATCCTTAGTTCCTTAATTCTCAGACCATAAACATTCATCTGTTCCCTTACAACCCAACTATAAATTCCCAAAAATGGACTTTCCTAAATTTGATGGGAAGGAAGCAAGAAGCTGGGTCAAGAAAACTGAGAAGTTCTTTATGCTTAATCCCTTGATGGACCCTAGAACTAAGGTGGTGTATGCTGCATTGTACCTAGAAGGGGAGGCTGACAGGTGGTATCAAACCATCCAAGAAGAACACCCTGTGTTGGTTTGGGATGTTTTTGTTAATCTGGTCTTACAAAGATTTTCTACTGGTAGCCAAGAGAATCTCATTGGGCAATTCAATAAGCTGATGCAGTCTGGTAATGTGGATTCTTACATTGCTCAATTTGAAGACCTGAGAGGTTATATGATATCAAGGAACAGGCATCAAACAGAAGAGTTCTATCTCTCTAGTTTTCTAAGTGGATTGAGGAAAGACATTCAACAGGCTTTATATGTTTACAAACCTCAGACACTTCAAGAGGCCATGGACAAAGCTAAAGAGCAAGAATTGTTGGTGACACTACTCGAAAAAAGATCAGAGTCCATTCATAAGAGCACTATGAAGACCAGTAATTCAGGTGGAAACTTTCAGAAAGGGAACTTTAACTCAACTTATAGTGGCACTTCATATCAAGGAGGAATGAGCAAATACAGTAAAAGCACAAGTCAAAATACTAAATTGCCAGCTATTAAGAGGATAACCCCTGCTGAGATGGCAATTAGAAGAGAGAAGGGGCTGTGTTACAACTGTGATGAAGCTTTTGTACCTGGTCATAAATGTCAAAAACAGCAATTGTTTATGGTGGTGGCTGAAGAGGAGATACAGGGTGAGGAGAGTTCACAGCAACTAGATGAAAATGTGGCTAATGAGGCAGCAGAAGAAAACACTAAGGAGGAAGAAAATGATTGTGGGGTGTCTATCCATGCAATCAGTGGCACACATGGAACTCATACTCTCAAACTAGAAGGTTTTGTTAAGAACAAACCTATTCAGATACTGATCGACACAGGGTCCTCACATAACTTTGTGTCACAAGCCTTAGTAAAAAGCCAAAAGATCACTGAGGTTTGTAGTCCTATCAAAGTCACACTAGCAGATGGAACTGCAATATCTTGTAACCAAAGGGTGATGGCATTACACTGGAGAATGGACAAGTCGATATTCTCTGCTAATTTTCATTCGATTCCGTTAGGAGGATATGACATGGTTTTGGGAATGCAGTGGTTGCAGCAAGTCAGTCCCCTTTGGTTTGATTTCAACAAGAGAGAGGTCAAATTTCAGTGGAAAGGTCAAGAAGTTAAACTACAACAAGACCGTGGGAATGTGCAGAGGTTCAAGGTACAAATGGAGGATGGTAATAAGTGGAACCCTAAAGAAGAAGCTTATTTTCTAGTACAGTTATCTGCAGTTGAGGAGCAGCCAGCAAAGCAAGGAGGGCATCTTAATGACAAAGTGCAGAAGCTTATTAGTGAATTCAAAGATATCTTTGATGCACCAAAGGGTCTTCCTCCTTCAAGAGCACAAGATCATTTTATTCCTATTATTGAGGGCAGCAGACCTGTTAATGCAAATCCATATAAGTGCCCATACCTGCAGAAAACAGAGATCGAAAGAATGGTAAGGGAGATGCTGGACAATGGGATAATACAACACAGCAGCTCCCCGTACGCATCCCCAGTGTTATTAGTCAAGAAAAAAGACAATACCTGGCGATTTTGTGTTGACCATAGAGCACTAAACTCTATCACTATTAAAAACAGGTTTCCAATCCCAATCATTGAGGAATTATTAGATGAACTTCATGGGAGTAAATTTTACACGAAGCTGGATCTTAGAAGCGGGTACCATCAAATTAGAGTGCAGGAGAAAGATGTGCATAAAACTGCATTTAAAACACAGTTTGGGCACTATGAATTCTTGGTTATGCCGTTTGGTTTAACTAACGCACCAGCAACTTTTCAATGCATCATGAATGAAGTGTTTTCTGAGCACCTAAGGAAGTTTGTATTGGTATTTTTCGATGACATTTTAGTTTATAGCCCAACCATAGAGGATCATTTGGAACATTTGAAGGTTGTTTTCGAGACTTTAAGAGAAAATCAACTGTTTGTAAAGTTGAGTAAGTGTGACTTTGGTCAAGAACAAGTGGAGTATCTCGGCCACATAATAAGTTCGAAAGGGGTAGCAGCTGATGCAAAGAAAGTGGAGGCAATGCAGAATTGGCCCAGGCCTAAAAATGTTAAATCTCTACGAGGATTTCTAGGCCTAACGGGATATTATCGAAGATTCGTTAAGGGGTATGGAGTATTAAGCAGACCCTTAACAAATTTACTCAAAAAGGGAGCTTATGTGTGGAATGAATTGGCTGAAGAAGCTTTCAATAAGTTGAAGAATGCTATGAGTAGTACTCCCGTTCTGAGAATGCCAGACTTTTCAAAAGAATTTGTAGTCGAAACGGATGCTTGTAAAACGGGGATTGGTGCTGTACTCATGCAAGAAGGGAGGCCAATAGCTTATTTAAGCAAGGCCCTAGCACAGAAGAATATAGGGCTGTCCACATACGAAAAAGAACTGCTAGCAGTGGTAATGGCTGTGCAGAAATGGAGAGGTTACTTAATGGGCAGACACTTCACTATTAAAACGGATCAGCAAGCCATCAAGCACTTCATGAATCAGAAATTGACTACTGTGGCTCAGCAGAAATGGATGTCGAGACTCTTGGGCTTTGACTACAGCATCGAGTATAAGAAAGGGAGGGAAAATGTAGTAGCAGACCCTTTGTCCAGGTTGCATGATCAAGAGGAAGTGATGTTGCTTGAAGCTGAAACAAGTGCCATTAGCGTGCTGATTCCTAAATGGAGAGAGGAAATTAGGAAATCCTGGGAAGAGGACCATGAAGTTGAAGATATACTGATCAATTTAGCTGTGGATCCTGACTTGGAGCCAAATTATTCACTAGTAGATGGAGATTTGAGAAGGGAGGGGAAGCTCTATGTAGGAAACTGTAAAGGTGTTAGGCAAGAAATTTTGAAGAACCTGCATAATAGTGGAGAGGGTGGCCATTCAGGAGTAAATGCTACCACTAAAAGAGTGACAAATATTTTTTGGTGGCCTGGAGTCAACCAAGATGTGTATAAGTGGGTGCAAGAATGTGAAGTATGCCAAAGATTTAAAGGGGAACATGTCAACATACCAGGCCTGCTACAGCCCATTGCCATCCCTGATCAAGCTTGGGAAGTTATAACAATGGACTTCATCGAAAGTCTTCCAAAATCAGGAGGGCAAGATACGATTTTGGTAATGATTGATAAATACACTAAGTATTGCCACTTGCTCTCTTTTCAGCACCCTTTTACTGCCACACAGGTGGCTCAGAAGTTACTAGATTCAGTAATTAAACTCTATGGCCCTCCAAGAAGTATTATCACGGACAGAGACAAGATTTTTACAAGCCAATTCTGGAAGGAGTTGTTTACAAAGATGGGAACAACTACGAATTTATCAACTGCATATCATCCACAAACGGATGGGCAGAGTGAGAGATTAAACCAATGTGTGGAAATGTACCTACGTTGTTTGACAAATCAGAGGCCTAAGAAATGGCACCACTGGCTACCTATGGCCGAATGGTGGTACAACACATCTTATCACACAGCTATAAAGATGACCCCCTACAAGGCTTTGTATGGTAAGGATCCACCAAGCCTTAATTACCATCAGGTGCAGAGATCAAAGGTAGCAAGTATAGATGATTTTCTGAAGGAGAGAGCTGACTTACAAGTATTGCTGAAGCAAAACCTCGCTCAATCACAGGAAAGGATGAAACATTATGCAGATCAGAAAAGGTCAGAAAGAGAGTTTAAGGAAGGAGATGAAGTTTTTCTGAAGCTACAGGCCTATAAACAAAGTTCAGTTAGAGGAGATTTCAACAAGAAGTTTGCAGGACGATTCTATGGCCCCTACAAAATCAGTAAGAGAGTAGGGAAAGTGGCGTATCAGCTTGAATTACCATCTACAGCTCGAATCCATAATACATTCCATGTCTCACAATTGAAGAAGAAGCTTGGGAATGGTAAATTGCTTCAGACAGAACCACCAACATCTGAGGATTTTACTGAGCTTAAGGAACCAGTAGCAATTCCGGAGAAGAAGCTGGTTAAGAAGAATGGACGGCCTGCTGCTTTAGTGCTAGTATCATGGTCTAACTCACTGATTGAAGATGCTACATGGGAACTGTATGAGGACCTGATTCAGAAGTTTCCAAATTTTAAACCTTGAGGACAAGGTTTTGCTGAAGAGAAAGGCAATGTGACATATGGGCGGTAAAAATAAATTAAGTAGGAGGATACGATGTCGTTTGGAGAGGGTTTATAACTCTTCTTTTTAATTTCAGTATTCCAACTGTTTGTTAGAAGTTTAATTCTCCCTGGTACACGTGTCTGTGGTCCTATCTTGTCATGGTAGTGGCTATATTAACAGAACGGTACCATGTAACAGAGCATGGAATTGGTTATCTTTATCTTAATTTAAGAATTCTTCTCTCATCTATCTCTTCTTCTCTCATCTATTTCTTTATGTCATTTCTGTGAGCTGCCTTGTTACAGAATACGAGACCATAATTTCGACAACTTTGAATTATAAAATAAATAAATTGAGCACAATGGTGGTCTACTAAACCTAATTCTAAATAAGCAGCAATCAACAAGCAGTAGTAAATTTAGGGCTCTGGGTGAAAAATCAAGATAAAAGAACCCCTAAAACAATTTATATGAATAAAATGTGCAAGTAGTGACTAAAAATCAAAAAAACAAGCACAACTCTTAAATCAATAGGAGAGCGCACAATTCATGTAAACGTATATATACGAACAGAGATATGTATGTATATGTGGATTAATTAAACAAGGCGAGAAGAATACGTACCAAGTTGGGCGTCGAAGAGAGGAGAGGCAAGCGGGAGCTCCGGCAGCTGAGCTTTTTATATATATTCAAATTAGGTTACACCAACAAGATAAAACTGAAAAAATGTTAAAAATGGATATTTTGATTAAACCCGATTAAAAAAAGTACTCCCTCCGAGGTCCATTACGTTTAACTTTTCTGCAACTACTTTGACTACATAATTAAAATTATTATATTTTAAAATTTCTTTTTCTAAATAAAAAATAAAATATTATATTTTTATTTAAAAATGGAAAAATTGAAAAATAATAAATTTTAACATATAGTCAAATTATCTAAAGTTACGTGTAAAAAATTCAAATGCCGAATTTCGATATTCTGCTAAATTATTATATTTTTTCAATTCCAACACAGTAAATTATGATTCATTAATAACTTTTCAGTTATCATATTTCGAAATAATTTTTTTATAAAAATTTGTCGAGGTACAACTGTACATTTTATTATTTTAAAAAATTTGTATATTTTTGTTTAACTTTCAAATTTGTGCAACACAAAGTATAATTTTGATAAAATTAAAGGAATTTCATTTTGAAGGATGTTTTTGAATTTTGAAAATATAGGTATATTCAATTTAAATTTTAAATAATTTATTAAAATTTGAATATGTTTAATTTAGATTTTGAATAATTTTTTGAAATTTTTAAAATCTTAAGATTGGGATTTTAAAAATTGTTTTAAATATAGATGATAATCAGAGAATATTTAAAACAACCCTTTAACATATTATGTTATTCAAACACATGAATTTTTTTAGATTTTTTAGTAATTTTTTATATTTTTTACAATCCGGTCAAATTTTACGAGATTTTGAAAGATATTATTAAAATTTACAAAATTATATATAAAATAATTTACAGAATTTTACATCAAATTTGACAAAATTTTATATAAAATTAAAATAAATAATAAATTTTAAAATTCAACAATGATTATCAATTTATTAAAGATTTTTAAAATTTGAATTGAACACATTTTGTAAATAATTAATTTACTTTACATTATACTATATTTTCATAATTATTATGCGTTTATCTTCCAATTTCCAAGTATATAAATTATCTATCAACGCGATGAAATAACTCATGTGATAAAAGTTATTTTCAAATTCGATTCTTGCTATTTTTTTTGAAGACAAATACTTAATTATAAAATATATAAACTTATTTATTTAAAACAACTACCTATCATTTTGAAATTTTGTTTCAATTGACCGCGAATAACGACTTTATTATATTGAAGGTCACCAATAACCAGTGTTGTAAAAATCGGCCGCCTTGGCGGCACCTAGACGCTAGGCGTCCCCAAAACGCTCCGACTCAGGTTTAGGGGTTAAAAGAACGTTTTTTGTGTAAATCGGTCAAAAATCGGCAAAAAATCGGTCTTGGCGGTCAAAAATCGGCATAGGCGATCAAAAGGCGGTCAAAAATCGGCTTAGGCGGTCAAAAATTCGGCAAAAATTAGCAAAATATGTTGAAAAATTCAAAAATCGACAAAAATATTTGGTAAAAATATTTAATAAATAAAAATATTAAAATTAATATTTAAATACAACCGATTAATGCTCCGATTAATCCGTCCGATTAATCCCCGCCTACCCGATTAGGCGCTAGGCGATACTCCGACCGCCCTGGGCCGCCTAGCGATTTCTGGAACACTGTCAATAACAAGGAAAATGTTGGATATGTCAAAATAATTTCCAATTTTTTTTTACAAAATATGATATATATATATATATATATATATATATATATAAATGGTAATTTTTCGATAATAATATAGGATTCTGTATATATTTATATGAATTCACAAATTGAAATTAGTTAAATGCTTTGGCATGTCATTTGAAATAATTTTTAGATATCTAACACTACTACTCCCAATAATAATCCAACCAATTGCCTCTTTAGTCTAAAACCAAACCAAACATACCCAGTATATCCCGCTCAGAGGTCTGGGGAGGGTAGGTTGTACGCAGACCATGCCCCCATTTTTAGGGTAGGGAGGTTGTTTCCGTGAATACCCTCGGCTATGTGCACGACATATACGGTGTGTGATATATACAGAGGGATCTATAATATATGCGACAAAGTTCACAGCAATACCTGGGCCCATGGCTTTCTCCACAAAATAAAGATTTCCAAAAACTTTCCCAAATGCCACATGTTTGATTTTAATTGGTTGTGAAAATAATAATGAAATAGACCTCCCATGTATTCATATCAATCACCCAATTAAAACATTCCATTTTCTGTTTGTTGGTTTTGCAGGTACAGGGATCCTGGCTCGGTGCTGTCTCACTGCAGGATTTTCGTGTGATTGGAGCGGTTCAAGTTATGAGTATCATAAATCCTCGCAGATAGGTATGTCCCATGTGGAGAATGACATGGGCTCAGGTATGACATTGATCATTTCCGTATCAGCTGGCTTCTTTGGTATTTATCACACTCTTGGTATGTCGTGCACTTAGCCGAGGGTCTATACGGAAACAGCCTCCCCGCTCTAAAAGTGGGGGTATGGTCTGCGTACATCCTACCCTCCCCAGACCCTGCTCTGAGCGGGATATACTGGGTATGTTTGGTTTGGTTTGATTTAATTAAAACATTCCATTTATTGTGGCACATCATTTTGGTGAAAAATTTAGGAAATTTTTTTGATCTCCTAAGCATTGCTCTTAGTCTATTTTATATTTGAAAAATTGTTCCCATACAGTTTTTAATTCTTTCATTTTTCAAGCAGGCAACTAGGCTATTATGTGCGTTAAAATAATTTAGTACTCTAAATTATCTCCTATTGATTATTTTTATTCTTATTCTTATTATTATTATTTAATAAATCTTTCTTGTTATTCAGAGTCACTTTTCCAATTTTATTTCTCTCTTTCATTATTCTGCACCCAATTTTATTTCTAAAGACTAAAATCATACAGTAATATATCTACTGATAACATATTTATTTGCTATTCTCGTAAACAAGTACAATCACTGCAACAGTATTCAAGAGCAACTTCATTTACAATTTTATGGTAACTTGGGGAGGGGTCTCTAGCCGCAAACTTCTAAAAAAAAAAAAAAAGAAAAAAACTATCGCCTCTGTATACGTAATACATCTTTCTCCTCTGAGCACTGAATTAGATTCTACTACACAATAAAGTTCATAATATTCTCACGATTCTTGTTCCCAGAAAATTTATCATGTCTTATATCTCCAAAACTGACAATTGCGTTCCACATTAATAATTACACTGAAAATTGCCAGTGATCAACCAAAATATACCACATTGTCTCTAAACCAAAAGAAATAAAACAAAAGGAGACTTCATAATTAACTTGTTCCAAGTCTTAATAAAGAAGCTGGTTCTAGTGTAGATAAAGACGAACTGGATCTTACGCAGAGTTGTACGTCCTTGAATTGTTAAGAAAGTCTGGTCCTCCTTGATGGCTCTGCAGGCATGCTAGATTGTGTTGATGGCCTTCTGGGACTTTCTGCCTGTGCTAGGTGTTGAAGAACTCTCAGGTTGAGTAGACCTACCAGGTGGGGTTCTTGCTAAGGGGGTCCCACACTCCCACCCCTTCGCACAGGTGGAACATAGCCTGATCCTGATTCCCTCACTGCTATCAATTTCATACTTTTTATTCAGTGGACTAATCAAATTTATAATCATCTTATTTAGCAAAAAAAAATAAAAATTAAAACCATTTTTAGCAATTAGCAAATCTTGTTTTAATATAGCCATTAACTCTTCATCACACTCTCATCAGCACAAGACACATCTATCATTCTATGATTTGCCAAATATTTCACTCGCATAATCTGGATCATCCTCAACGGTGTTATGCACATTGTCATCAGTAAGCACATCAATATAATCACCTTTAATTTCGAAACCCATATGATCCATGTACAGGTCAACTCTAGCAAATGGCATTAACACCTAAATAAAATCAACCACATAATAACTGTCATCCCACACTATCCTAATACCATTACTAAAATCTTTTCCATTATTATTTAAAACATCCTATTGCATTAGGATCATATTTATAATCTTTTGCAAAATCCTAAAGGCCGCGAAAACAAAACAGATCAGGATCAATGTTTGAAAGTACTTCAACCTTACCCCCCAACATGGTCAGTACTCAGTATTATCCTTTGTAAACTCAGCATGCTGATGTAAAAGAACTTGGACCATAATCTATAAATAACAAACATGCAAATAGATATGATGGAACAGATATACAAACATGCCAGCACATATGATGGAACATACAAACAAACATGCAAGTAGAAGTGATCATATATACAGAACATGCCTAATTTGACCCAGATTCTTGTTTTTTTCGAACCAAACCAATATAAACATTTTTCAAAAATCAAAACCAAACCACACCAGTTAGATGCCAAGACCAAACCAAACCAGACCACAGAAGAACGGATTGGTTCCGTTTCGAACCACGGTTTGAACTTTATAACATACTTAAAAATGAAATTTTAATTTAAATAAATATATAAAGTAAAATTTAATACAAATTAATATTATACACTACATATATGTATTACAATATTTGTTTATCAATGTTTAATCTACTATTTACGTATTACATTTATCTAATTCAATTGAATTTATATAAATAGTAAACAAATTAATTTAGTGTAGAACTACAACATATTGACAATTAACTCAATATTATATTATTAAGTAATTTAATCCTTTTATTTTATATACGTATATGCATTACATGCTATAAGTTATAATCTTAACCTATAACTATCTACTAGAATTTATAGCGTATTATTATATAATGGTCTGGTTTGGTTTAACCAGTTTTAAAATATTGAAAACCATAACCAAACCATTTAGGTATAAACGATCCGGTTAACCGAACCACTAACAACGGTTTTTACGGTTTCGGTTTTTGTTGGTTCGGATTGTTGCGGTCCAATCCGGATTGACGGTTTGACGGATTGTTTGAACACCCCTAATTTGACCCACTCATCAAGTGACTACTTAGCAACACTTGACTAGTTGACCTTAGAACAAAACCAAATAGTAGTTCTAAAAGAGTCGAACCGTACTTTGAATTGTAGTATATGCTACACCAAGTATTTCAGTCAGACACAAGTGTTGTCTAGAGAATTCTAAGACGACTATTGTCTCAAAACGAAGAATCAATAAAGGAGAGTACCTTGCAGCAAAATGGCTAGAACTATGTGACTTGTACTCAGGTACCGAGTATCAGACACAATCCATATCCGAGTGTCAGATTCGTAATTCTGGAAATTGGGGAGACTGTCCTATTTTTGTACATGGGTAGACAAGCGTATTAGATAATTTTTGGCAGTAAAAATCGATTATAAATTTCAAACCAAACATAAATTTGTAAGGACTTTGCAAAACTAGGGGTATTCTTCTCATCCTCTCTTCTCAATTATCCTCTTTTCTTTCTTCTCATATTATTTTATTTTGCATCATTAGTACATCTCTCATGTCATTATTTTGCATCATTAGTACATCTCTCATGTCATCTTTGAGTTGGTCAAAGTGTCCACATATCAGTTAAACGATCTGGCATAGATAAGCATCATGTCTATCAGTCTATGTGTTAGTGTACGACACAGGTACGGTAGCTGAAACCACAGAGTCGGAGGAGTTGGTCAAAATGTCCACATATCAGTTAAACGATCTGGCATAGATAAGCATCCTGTCTATGCGTTCAAGTGTACGACACAGGTACGGTAGCCGAAACCGCAGAGTCGGAGTAACATAGGTTACAACTGTCAAATGCTTTCTGTTGCGGGTTATTTTCTTCCCACCAGTAAGCCCGTTATAGATCTACATTAGAGTAGAGGGTACACAATACCTTGATGGGAGGGAGGAGATACTAATGCAAAAATCAGGATTTTACTTATTTACAAAGAAGCCATATTTTATTCTTTAAAAGAACCATTATAGTTTATCAATTAACTTTAAAAATGCCAATGCACCTAGGATACATCACATTTTACTACAGTCCAACATGTTCACAGAAGTTTCCAAAGTTATAGTTTGACCAAACACTATACAATATTGATCATAGTATGTTAGTATTGCACATGATCCCTCATGTTGCGGACTAATTAATGAAAAACATGCGAAGGTAAAAAAACACTAGAATCATCACAAAAAATCTTGTATAAGTTTTTAAGTGTATTTAAAAGATAATGCCACGACACATGTATCTAGGGGCATGAGGATAAGGGAGGGGGAGATAAAGGGATTTGAAGTAGGCAAAGGGAAACCCAAAACTGAAGCACCTAGGTAAACGGCACATGGAAACACGAACGCTTGCAATCAGGGCACATGCAAGGCCCTCTTCAATCCTCACGCCAACATTTTTGACAATTCTTGCAACAATAAAATCTTGTCATAGGCTCATCAGCAGACCTGGTCTGGAATTGCTCGAAAGCTGCCTCGCCAAAACCACATTTTGGGCACCTGGCTGCAAAAGGAAGTCGACAATAATATCAGTGAAAATTTTACTACGTAGGAAAAACAAATCGATAAAATGAACTTATACACAATTACACGCACCTAAATTTTTATTTAAAGGCACTACGTTCTTTAAGGAAGTCTTTCTTCATACAAAGAGCGCTGAATTTGTAGATATTGTTCCGATTAATGTTAGTTCCAAAGGGTCATTACTCCTATATTCTTTAAGGAAGACTTTCTCTATACACAGAACGCTGATTTGTAATAGTGTTCCGATTGATGTATAGTTTAAAAGGCTCAAAATAAATGAATTTATTTGCAACCTTACTAGCAGATAAAATGGCTATATTTCTGCTTGAATAGTGTTAGAATCTGAGAAAGAGAGAAGGAAGCAAGCTTATAGCTTGTGTATTGATGTAAAAAATACAAGAGGAATGCTAGGCTATATATAGAGATATTGAAGCCTTAATCTTCAATACTAACTCTTGCCTAACCATGACTTTGTTCATGCCTAACTAAACCAACCCCTGACTTATGTGCTAGTCTTGACTTCTAGTATTTGACACGCCCCCTCACTCGAAATCCCATCTTGGGATGACCTATCATGGGATTGAAGAGTGGAACACTTAGTAGCATATCTGCATAACTCAAGCTTCCAACAAATCCCATCTGTAGGAATGGAGCCTTTTGGGAATACTGGGAATCGATTTCGCGACCACGCAGTATTTTTCAAGCTATATCAAAAACTCAGTCAGGACTGGCGTAAGACTGGAGGTCGTCAGTCCTGCAATCACTTTAAGGAAAATAAACAAATTAGTACTTGGTGGATGTCCACCTTATTTTGATGGATGGATGGATGGCCACCCAATCACTTTACCACTGCCAGGCATTTTGTTGGACGCCTGATTCTTTATGAGCAGAATTGGCGGAAGAAGGTCCTGGTGGTTTAGTCTCCATTTGAGATAATAACTGCCGGAGAGCAGTGAGTTCAGTTGAACTTATTGCTTCCGTTGCTGAAGTAATAGAGTCACCATGGTCTCCAGACGTAGTGTGATGAGCATTATATTGGGTGCCTCTTCCTGAGCTTCTACCGGATGAGCTACCTCGGCCTCGTCCTCCTCGTCCTTGAGTTCTGAGATGAGGATGCAAAGTGAAACATGTATCACGAGTGTGGCCTAACTTATAACAGTAGTCACACCGAATAACATCTTTTTCACTCGCAATTATCTGTTCTGGGTTTCCTTGATGATGAGCACTTCTCGTAAAAAGCGCTGATCGATCGGGCACAGTATCAACCGGAGTCATGCTTTCTTTACGACTCTCTTCTAGCTGTACTCGTCCATGTGCTTCCTCAACTGTAGGAAAGGGAATCTGACCAATGAGTTGATTTTTGATTGAATCATACTCTATTGTCAGTCCAGCAAGAAATTTCATCACTCTTTCTTCTTGTACCAATCTTTGGTACTTCTCTTGGTCTTCAGCCTGTTTACACTCGAACACAGTGTAGTGGTCTGACTCCTGCCATAGTGATGTAAGTTCCGAATAATATTCGGTCAATGCTTTCCCCCCTTGAGTTAGAGCCCATATTTTCTGCTTTACTTCGAAATGCTTAGCCATATTGCCCGAATATGAGTAAGTTCTGGAGATAGAATTCCAAACGGCTTCCGCAGTATCAAGAAAGAGATAGCTTTTACGAATACGTAAATCCATGGAGTTAAACAACCATGACTTGACCATGGCATTTTCGCTATCCCAATCATCAAAGCTCACATCACTTTCCAAGGGCTTCTTAGCCTTCCCGTTGACATATTTCATCAACCGGTGAGATTTAAGTGCTAGTGTGCAAGACTCGGACCATTCCAAGAAATTCTTCCCATCAAATTTTGGATTCACATAAGGGTTACTATGAAATCCGGATTTACTGTTACTTGTAGCAACAACATCCTTTGGTGCGTCGGCGTCGGTAGGCATGATGAACTATAACGGCTTTAAACAAATAGCCTTTAAAATAAACTATAACGGCTTTAAACAAATAGCCAACTTAAAATAAATAGAGGCTGCAAAAACACAGATAGAGCTGCCCCTTGTTTTAATAGCCCTCTATTTTAAACACATATAGCTAAAACCAACCTAAACAGACACAATCGGTATCAATATATCTGAGTTGGTCAGTAGCCCATAACTCAGAAATAACCACAGAAAATCAAACAGACACTCTGACAAAAAACAACAGAAAATGGACAGAAAAATCAAACTGCTCAGATTAAAGAAATAGTACCACATATAGACTCGAAATCAAGAGACGATCAAGAAAGCCTGAAGCAACTTCGCCAGAAACCGGCCGGAAGGGTCCCCACGCGTCGGCGCGTGGCGCGCGTGTTCCGGCGCTGCCGCGCGTGGGGAGGCGTGTGGAGGCGCGTGGGTGGTGTTCTTGCAGATTTGATTTTTTCTGGTGGCTTTTGGGTGTGTAAACTATCACGAGGTATGATCAGTTTGTGTTTCCATATGTTTTGTTTTTTTTCGAGTTTTTTTGATTTTTGAAGAACTGACCCAGTTTCTGCTGTTTCTGGGCAGTTTCTGAGCTTGTTTCTTCCTCCTTTCTTCTCCTATGTTGCAACCTGCTCTGATACCATGTTAGAATCTGAGAAAGAGAGAAGGAAGCAAGCTTATAGCTTGTGTATTGATGTAAAAAATACAAGAGGAATGCTAGGCTATATATAGAGATATTGAAGCCTTAATCTTCAATACTAACTCTTGCCTAACCATGACTTTGTTCATGCCTAACTAAACCAACCCCTGACTTATGTGCTAGTCTTGACTTCTAGTATTTGACAAATAGCTTCACGCTACCTATTATAACTAGAACAACAATCAGTAGTGATACATGAATAGCAACTTGGAAGCCCCAATTAAAGCATACGAGTGAAAGAATACATAGACCAACACTCTAACTTAACATAATACAATGCCATCAAGCACACAGAGAAAGTGTAAAACTAACCGATCACATGAGAAACATATATCAAATGTATTATATATGCATGTATGTTTATTGATTATTGAACAAACGTGAATAATTTATATATATGTTCAAGCAAATGAAGATAAAGGTATAAACTTTGAGGGACTAAATGCACGATAGAGCAAAAAAAAAAAGAAATATATATATATATATATATATAACCTTCTGTTGTAGCTAAATTCTGGAAATCTTCACTTTGACTGAGAGAGTCAATCTGTTTAGTAACCAACTTATGTTTCCTCTTTATCTTAACCTGTGACGCACACAAGATTATATTATTGTTACTTTTGAATAAATATGAGTACATGAGAGGATAAACATGCAAAAATGAAAACACATTCGAGAAAAAAAAAAAATATATATATATATATATATATATATATATAGGCCTTTGCTCCATATAGAACACTCTTATATAACAAACAATAAAGAACACCTTAGATCTATTAGATTCATTGGCCCCGCCAGGGGCACCCAATACAAAAAGTTGTTATTTTTTTACCATCTATCAAGCCAGCAAAAAAATGAAAAATTACTGTTCACTGATGGTGTCACTGATGACGTCATCATGTCATCAGTGAACAGTAAATTTTCAATTTTTTTTTATTTTTTTGATGGCTTGATAGAGGGTAAAAAAATAACAACTTTTGTATTGGGTGCTATGACGGAACTCTTTGATTTGATTAGATATGAGGTGTTCTTTATTGTTTGTTATACAAGGTGTTTGTTATGGAGTGCAACTCTATATATATATATATATATAGATAGATAAGAGACAAAGCAAATAATAATACCTTGGGCTCGATGTTACAAACATAAGGACATGCTGGACAATATAATCGACCAGGGCGGTCCATATAGGGCAACTCAAACTGCAATAATATCCCACAAGTTGGACAGAATTCCATCTTGCACTTGAAATAGATTAAGAGCAAAAGCCATATCAGCAAATAGGAAAACAATCCAAATATATATATATAAATAAATATTAATGAACAACTACTGTAGATAAATCGTGTTTATAACCACTTAGTCACTTACAATATACATATGTGTGTGTGTGTGTGAATTATAACAATCATACGACAACACCATGTTAAAGATAGGTATTGAGTAAATATAAATCCAGTAGTTAAAATTGGATTAATCATTTGACTTGATTTGATGAGCTAGTGAGCTACCAATCTGATGGTACTCTAATACTTTACAAGTCCAAAGTTTGAGGTTATCGGTATAATATATCCTCCTTCCTCCCCATCTCTTGAGTGTTCTTCGTACTTTTTTTAACCCCGTCTAAATTATCTAGCCGGCCAAATTGTCATATCTTCTAGTAGTATTGTCATTCACTTACATTTTAATTCTTTTTAGAAAAGGTGTATTGTACCAGAAAATTCTAAATACATTTTAACATAAATGACTTTAATAAGAATTATGTGTTAATCGTGTAGATTTCATAAATTTGTCAATGAATTTCACATACAAATTTTCAAATGCCTTTTAAAGATATTGATGTTTTTAAACTCATTTTCTTCACACATACGCAAATCATCAACCAATACATATGGAATTCAATCAAAGCTCAATATAATTCTGAATACTTTAGTAATTTTGAAATAATTACTTTACTGCTCTCAGTGAAGTGAATAAACAAATAACTAATCCAAAAGGGGCCAGGATATGAGATAAATTTCCCAGTGAGATCTTTTAATAAGCAAATAAATACAATTAGCATCATGCTAATGCAGTAAACCTAATTCTATATAAGCAGCAGCTCAGCTGCTATCAACATTGTAGCAAATTACGGGGTGTTGTAGCGAAACCAATAAATACTAAAATCAATTAAACAATTGTTATGGAGTATCAAATTACAAGATCAAAAAACACCCAAATAAACCCTAATCAATAACATTCAATAAGCACAATTCATGTAAACACCACAGAGAAGCATAAGTATAAAAACATATACACACGCACGCATATGTTTGTAAGAAGTGAGAATGATACATACGTACCTCTGAGCGGGCGGAAAGTTGGGCGTGGAGCGAATAATTAGCGGCGGGAGGGAGATTTGACAGTGATATTACCACTTTTCAAGACCATATATAGAGAGAGATTATTCGAACGGAATATTTCTGTTTCAAATTAGGTAAAGTCGGTGCTTTTTTAAAATAAAAAATCGCCCTTCTATATATTATTTTTAATTTTTTTTTTGATAAAAATTTAAATGTTAAACTTTTATTCAAAAAAAAAAAGAAATTTTCAAAAATAATATATAGAAATATGATTTTTTTGCACATTAAAATATGTGCAAAAAGTCAAAGCGACTATTAAAAAGGAATGAAGGAAGTATTAGTCACGACAGTAATTTTAGTTTAGATAAAATAATAATAATAATAATAATAATTTTTAATTGTTACTTTGAAAATAAGAATAATTGAGTTCATATGAATTTATTTTGACAGGATTGAGTTTATAAGATTTAAAAATTTAAAATAGTAAATTCATGAATACTTTTAAATATCATATATAATTTTATTTTTGAAGGAGAGAACAGTATGTATTATTAAATTAATTGGTATTATTGTTAAAATTATACTTTTTCAGTTCCGAAATAACTATTGCTTTTTTATACGTACTTTGAGATGCAAAAAATTGTACTTTTACATGTTATTTAAAAAATTTCTGAATAAAATTTTAACATTAATTTTTTGTTCAAATAATGAAATTTAGAATATATTTTTGGAAAATGTTATTTTCAGAGTTGTTTGTAGCATAGTATGGAAATAAAAAAACTGCTACATTTTTTTACATCTCAAATACATGCATAAAGTCAAAATGATTACTATTTTATTATTTTTTAAAACAAAAGGAATAACATTAACTGATTAATTTTAAAATACAAAAGTTTTCGGTTGCAAGTTTATGAAGTTCCATATATTTGAGTCTAGGAAGACAAGGTCCTGCATAGTAATTATTGTGTTTTTCTAGGTTGATCAATGTAGTATTAAGTGTATTATGCTTATTATTGGACAGCTTAGGCTCTGTCAAATTGGAATCTGAATCAACTAATGAAGTATGCAACACCATCTGCAACTACTCATATAATTATTTGGGAATGAAAGAGATATTCGGCTTTCTCCTAATTGCTTAAATATTTGATGAACATAAACAAGTACGACCACTGCAATAGTAACAAGAGCAACATTGGCAACTTGAGTGCCTGAACGTGTTGTGTGAGACTTGGCAACAAAAGAAAAACAGTCTGTTGTGTTTGAAGCTATTGAGTTCCTGTAAATGTAACAAATCCAAACTGGTTAGTAACCCATCAACTAAAATTTCATACATAACACTAGCAAAGTGATGAATATAGAGCCGATACCTCCCACCAGACACATTCAATAGATTATCAAGTGCGGTGCTGATACAAGAGTAGCCTAAATGGTGTCATGTTTTCATTCACTTATCAATAACTATGCTTACCACTATTGGCCTTGGATAATACAAAACAACAGTTCTCGAAGAGCCACTCTTTACTATGAATAGTTGTCAGTAAAATGAACGACCGGTAGAGGGAGTAGCTTATAGCACAGCTGTAACGACTGTCAGAACTCAAAAGCATTCTGTTCGGACGATTTGCTTCCCGTTGTCAACCCACTCCCACTAAGAAAGCATATTATTCCTTGGTCGTTAGAAAAATGCAGTTCTCTTCTTCCAGAGAAAGAAGTGATAGCTAATCTAACGGGAGAGCCAGAATCTTAATCATAATTAACAGAATGTAAAAGAAGGCCATGTTTTGTTTGCAATACTGCAATACTGCAATTTTCAGATTATTAGCTTGTTTACACTAATTTTTAAGTAAAATTATCCTACGAAATAGACTTCAATCATGTTTTTAGTTCATTTCCCTGGGATCATAAGACCTAGAGAGAGGAGGTTTTACATAGTCCCCTGAAATGAACTAAAAAGTGATCTAAACTTGTTCATGAGATTTTTCAAGGCAATTAATGTGATAGTATGAGAATGATAAACCTTGCAGACGTGCTGTAAAATTCAGATGAACTTACTTATGCGCACCACTCAACTAATAATCGGTCAGTCGGTATACATTAGTTGCAAGTACTAGAAATAAAAATCTGGACGTGCTGCAGCATTGCAAACCTTGAGCAGTCCCACTTATCGGAGATCTTCTGCAGAGATCACAAGTTCCTGACATATAATACTTAATAGTCTTAACAGATGCCGATTTTGCATACATATATATTTAGAGAGAGAGAGAGAGAGAGAGAGAGCGAGAAAGAGAGAGAGAGAGAGAGAGAGAGAGAGAGAGAGAGAGAGAGAGAGAGAGAGAGAGAGAGAGAGAGAGAGAGAGAGAGAGAGAGAGGAACAATAAATTTCTTAGTTTTTTGATGGTGCTGCTTCTAATTTAGTTCCACGAGAAAATATACGAGCCTGTGTATACAGAAAAAAGACATATGCACCATCCCACACACAAACAAACACACCTATCCAATATCAAGCATCTAAATTAAATCAGCAAGCCTTCAAACAAGAACTGAATGTGCCCCCTACCATCTCTGTACAATAGACAATAAACTAACAAGAACTGTATGTGCCCCCTACCATATACAAATAGAATAGCCCATAAATACAGAAAGATAAAGGACCTTTATATGATCATCAGTCACAGGAATGAACCCGGGGGGGGGGGGAATGCTTTACTATAATCCTTACCAACTGGAATAATGTGTCCATAAGATAGAAGTATACCTACTTTCTTTCTGTTACTTGCAAAATTTTATATATACATATAAACAACATTAACTCCCGGCCAAGCTGATGACTTGTAACTTCTCTAACAATAGAGTTGAGTTTAAACCACAACATCGGCTGTGCTTTTGATGATTTTCTCAAGATAACTGATCGTAAAGAGATCAGCGGCTCATTAGAGTAGAAAGTTATTATACCTGATGGGTGTTAAGAGTATAAAATATAGTATCTGAAATAGTTGGAGTGTTGGACATAGTTACCTTCATTTGTGCTTTCCTTATTAGCATATACGTGTGGCTACTATATAAGGACCCCTTCAACTTATAACAAAATTTAAGTTAATAATATTTTATTCATAGCTCTGGTTTAGGGGGAGGTCTCGGGTCAAAGCCCACCCATCCCCACTTTTTTGATATGATTTGTCCCGTGTCTGTTTGTTGTCCACTTGTAAGGATGAAAGGGCGTGTCATACATAAACTAGAAATGCCTACTACTACACCACACTACACTTGGCTCTACACATTTACAGAGGACAAGACAGGAGGAGAAAGCTCATCCTTGCCGATTGTAGTTTATGGCCTTCCTGGTAAATAAGAAGCGAAAGTAGAAATGCAGCCAAGGATCCAATTAAGGCCTCCTCCAAAGACCTAAGGTTTTTAGAGAGCTGGTACTTGAAACTGAAGATATTTTTATGCAAAAGTCGGATAAATGCGGAGATTGCTTCGATGGAATCAGGGTTTATTGTGTGTATAATCAAATTATGGAGAATTTTGATGAAGTTTTGTAATACAAGAGTTGATGAGCCTGAAAATTGATTTATCTCCTCAAATAGGAAGAGCTCTGTCGCTTGTTTCAACCTTTTATTTCACAACGCTTGTTTCAACCTTTTATTTCACAACGCCCCTTAAATGAACCAAGTCGAAAGGAAATGCTACATGGACAGTTATGCCTGCTGTGGTAGTTATTGAGTACTGTATGGCAAAGTACTCCGTATCCTTTTTCTTCTATGAGTTGCTTAGAGTTAATTTTTATTAAAAAATTATGATGGAAGAACTCAAGTAAGATCTTAATATCTTATTGATTACTTTAGGCTGAACACCATATTAACGTGTTACCAGGTATCTTGGTTTTGGTGTTCATTGGATTGTAGTACTGTGGTGAAAAATCAAAGGAATAATTCTTGAAATTTCAGTTTTCCTTCTACGAATGTCTACTTGTACTTGTTTATTGGTATTCTAGTAAGATGCCATTTAACTAATTTTAAGTTTACTAGAGATTATGAATAAATTTATGCTTTCATGCATTCAATGGATGGAACTTACCAGGATTAGCTGACATCAATTTTCATGCAGCTGCAGCAGCAACCATTTCTCGTATCCTTCAAACAATTAAAGCTCAATTCAATTATGGTGCCATGCTTTTCCTGCACAATGAGACGTAACGTTGACATCAATTGAACAGTGTCTTAAATTCAGAACTGCAACACAGTTGTGCTTATTCATTAAGACGATAATGTGGTTGCATCAACTCATATATTCAGGTAAGATCAACTTTTAATTAGAAGCAAATGTACAAAGACTAGCCTAGTGTTCCTTTTGTCAAGAAATGAAACCACCTTATACTTGCAATTATCTTCATTGTTACAGGCACCAGAGACCCTGAAGAATTTTGAATAAACATGCATTAGGCTAAGTTCCTAGTTCCTACTTGCTTAATGTCATAAAACAATTGCCATTTGGCAAAACTAGTGATAACAATGACGAAATCAACAAGCATACATATGACAATTGGACAAATGAACATTGCTGTACAGGAATTTTAAAATGTATTGAAGTACCTCCTCGTCTAGTGGTTATACACATACATCAAGCTTCTGATGATGGCATCAAGGCAGAAATGATCAAACACATTACAACACACCTTCTGGATACTCTTCATTAGGAAACAATAGGAACCTTTGTTGATGAACGTGAGCAAGAACTAAAGTAATTGTCGAATATTGGACCAGCTAGCAGATCACACAAAATCCTGGTTTACCCAGCAACCGTACAACTAAATAACGTCATCCAGTTGCATAACAAGTGTAACCGACATTATTATACTCCTTGAAACCTGAAAACATCCATTTATTTGACAATAGGAAAGTTGAATAAGTTGAATTACTTCATGCATACAATCTACAGAATATGTGATCAGTTGAGCTATATCTAGCTGAGTGACTAACTAATTGTTTAATTTCTTTATTTAACAGCAGTCCTGATGCCGTTAACATAGCCAGTACAAATGAAATACACAAGTTTATGCCTCCAGGGCCATAATATTTGGCTTATCTTGTTGTCACAGATACACTTTACAAAATTTTCCATGTATACTCACATCTATGGAGCAAGATTAGCCTTACATTTCTGGAGGGGCACAATGTCAACGAGAAAATAACTGATATTGATTCGAGTTACTCTAATTCCTAGAATCTTGAGTTTGCCACAAAAATAGCATAATCGATACATTCAGTGTGTAAATTACATGAGTTTTATCATATGTAAAAAAAAAAAAAGTAATGGTCGTGCATAGTGCACTTCCCGCTGTTAAGTAACCAACTCATCTAAAACCTTAAGGTGTTAGAGGGAGGCCTTATATGGATCTTATATTATATTCTAACACCCGCACCCTATGAGAATATTGTCTTTTCGTATTACCTAGATAAGTTAACAAAATTTTATCCTATTTATATTCAAGACCATGGTATCCACTATCCAGTCAATAAATAAGATCTGTATCCCCATACTCGCAAAAATAGAGCAACCAACATTGCAAGTCCCTTGAATATATCTGATAAAGCACACGCACTGAAATAGACAAAGGATGTTATCATCATAGTAAGATAAAGTTTACTATATAAGTATCCATGTGATCACCTGGTTCGATCGCTCTACCCTGTGAGGATCCGCTTCTTTTCCCTTTCTTGATCAGCTGCAAATGCTCAACCCTAATCTGCAATTACCAAACAACTCACTACGCAAATGAGCCCACATATGAACATCTGCACATGGTCATTAGCCTCATTGTTTAAGTTTTATATATTTCCGTTACAAATATACAGTGTCGACAAAAAATTTCTCAATGTAATTTAATAATAATTGACCCTTATTGAGTTTGCATCTACTATAGTAGACTTGTTCATTGCTACAATCACATTAAAAAAATATTATACAAGAGAACCAATACAGAAGTGTACATTCGGTGATCTAATGAAATGTGAACTAAGTAGTCATAGATCAACCTCTTCCGAGTATGAAGCTTTCTCCTAGTTCAGCAAATAGATGTTCCAATTGTAAAATCTTACGTCAAATTCTGAATTTTCTTCAAGTAAATGTCTCATTTCCTTGGCAGATGCAGCATCTTTAGCTAGTAATAATGCAAAACCCCCTCCCCCAGCACCAACAAGCTTGTAACCAGAACAATATTGATTCGCAAATGCAAAAAGCTTGTCGACAAATTCATTGCTGCAGTAAGGATCAAGTTCTTGATGCAACCTCCATGCCTCCAACATTATATTCCCTATCTCATCTATGTTGCAGTTCATCAAGGATTCCCTCCCAATCTTTGCCAGCTCGGAAAGGCGCTTGATGCTGGACACAAGAAGGCTGTCACGACGGAGATAGCGAGTCACAACCTTTTGTAGGACATGGTGTGCAAGTCGAACCTACACAAAACGTTGAAAACATGATAAAAAGTCCACTAAATTGCCATAAAAGCCAGAAGCTACTAGTCATTGAAAATTTAATCAAGTCTGGTTATCTCAAAACTTGTACTTACTTGTCCAGTAAATACCACAAGAAGACGTTGCTGCAACTCTCTAATAAGCTGGGGAGAAGCTAATAGGGGAGTGACCTGCAACCGCAACGGTATTCCAGGGAAACTAGTACTAAATTTTATGCCAGGATATAAGCCTCCAATTTGATCTTGCCATCCACCTCCTGTTCCCATCAGCTGTTCCAAAACCAAAACAAGTCTAGCAACATTGTCACTACTTACATCCCCATCACTTATTTGTAGAAGCCCTTTTACAACAGCTGCAGCTAAGATGCTGGAAGTCCCTAAACCGCTACCACGAGGGACATTGGCCCATGTCTTGATCTTCAAGCCCACTGATAGCAGGATCTTGTCATGGATGATGCCAGTAACTAGCAATGCAGATTTTACTAGCCGAAACGGGTCACTAATTTCAAAAGGAGTTGTGATAGAAGCAAAATCTTCGATGTATAATTGATTTGAGTCTTCATCACTGATCCATATTCCAGTTGTCTTTGTTGTCTCTATAATGGTACCAATAGGAAGAGAATCTTCCAGAGTTATTGCCATGTTCAGTACACAACCAGCACGCTCTAAGCTCCAGGGAGGAGTATCACTCCAACCACCAACAAAGTCCACACGGACAGGTAATTCCACCATTACCTTTCTTGGAAAGAATTCACAGTGACGACCCTTTAATTCGTTTCCGTGATATGCTATCCCGAGATTCTCAGTGGTTGTTTCCAGGAAATCTTCTGATAAACAGAGAAAAAATTGATAGAAAAGTATGTGATTAACTACACATGTGTTAACGAACTATATAGTTGTTGCGCATTGAAAGAAAAGAAAATGACGTTTAATCCATTAAGGACCCTGAAGTATGTCCATTTTAACTTTTTAAACAGCGAATGCTCAATTTGGTAAAATGATCATTGAACTGTGTGTTTTGTATATGTCCATATGAAGTGAGTTAGCTTTGAAGTGGCCATATATGGTCGATTGAAAGTAAAGAGACGATTCTGCTCTTGAACATCTGATATGCCCTGTTAAATGTGCACAAATTCTGGTAAAATGGCCTTCGTCAGTCCCATCTGATAATATGGTAGATAACATTATAATAATAATAATTAGGCCATGAGATACATCTTTTGAGTATTGCTAAAGAAAGAGACTGCTGGTAGAGCCTGTGGCGGAGGAAATGTTTGTGATCAAGAGAGAGGCCTGGCCACCCTAATAAGCAATTATTTGTTACGCACAATATACCACCCACTCACAAATCAGATTCATGGGTTCCGTAGAGCTTATCATAGAATTACAAAAACAGATCTCCTACTTTGCAAAACACATAATTCACAGTTGGGTTTAAAAAAATAATAATGTTTTGGGTTTAAAGTGCTGAAATCGAGAGAGAGAGACCTGGCCACCTCAATACCCCATAATTTTTTTACGCACAGTAAACCAACCGCTCACAACTCTGAGTCATGGGTTCTGTAGGACTTATCAGTTATCATACAATTACAAAAAAACAGATCGCCCACCTTTCAAAACACATATTTCACAGTTGGAATTAAAAAGATAACATTAATAATGTTTTGGGTTTAAAGTGTTAAAATCTACGAATTTAAACTTTTTGTAAAGGATCATAGCCTTACAAAAAGATTGCCAAAAATATATGATTACCTTTGAAGCCATATCTTACTGCTGAAGCAGTTTCGTCAGCAACTGCAGCCCAAACTTTGTTCTCCACTTCAGACGCCACAGATTCATTTCCACAAGCTCGGAGAAGATCAACCTGTACCTGGTATGCCCTGCTTTTTGGAAGGATCATGGGATTTTGTGCCAGGAGATTAGGGCACATGGTGAGAAATTCTTTGCATATTTTGACTCCAAAAGCTTCCTTCTGAAGAATATCTTCACACAACTGAGACAAATTCCGCCCAAGTATGCCGTAGCTAAGGCAAGCTTTAACAATTTCAGTTGCAATATCAGCTTGATGACTTGTGGAACCTGTACACATTTGTGAAAAATCGATTGAGCAATGCAACTCTTCCAAACTAACACGGGTTGACATTTTCCATAATGAAAGTAAGTTATCATCTTTTTTATCACTCAAACCCATCAGCCACATAGCAAGACGTAGCATCTCAAAATAAGGAAGAATAGGAAATATTTTTGCATTCCACAAGCATTTCTCCTGAGTTCCTACCAAGTTCCAGAGGTCACTTTCCTGAATTTTTAATTCATCTAATACTTTCTTCCATGGTTTCCCACAAAAGGTTCCATCTCTTGAAAGTGAATTTTTGGGGTTATCATGGAGGCCACAGTACACGATGACCCTTCCAGCAGATCCAAGCAAAGGAACCTCCCACAGACAGTGGCGGTCTGGAAGCATGAATCTAAATGTATCACTTTGTAACCTACCATCACCTGCAGGGACATTAACTCCGACAACTATAGATAACGAACCAATCTGTATACCACCAGAGATTGAAGAATCATATATAAGAGAATCTTCTCCAATTGAGACACCAGCTGCAATTTTGCTAGATATAATGACAGCAGATGCAGATATATCTGATATCGTTGTTGCTGGAATAGAACACAAGTGCCTACGGTCAACTAGTCCTGCACCAATCCCGCTAAGATGATCCAAAACTTCACTTGAAGTTCCAAAATGTAAGAACGATAAATCATCTGCATAAGTAGGATAAAGTATTATCATATAATTGAAGGGCATAATGTGAAATTTCATTATTCAGAACCATAACTATTTGCGGTATGCATGTGTGCTAGTTTAAGGTAGACAATGGTAAAACCAGCACTAACATTAACAACATCAAATGACGACAACGTACAAGCACAATAGCTGAACATCTTGTGGTTCCCCAATCCAGTAATAAGATCTTCACCCAAAGGGCGTTGCTTTAACCAAGCATGCTTTGCTGGCACCCAAGATGCTACCAGATCTTCGTACAAACTCATCTGCACAATATATTTTGAATGAGGAACAACAAAAATGACTGATATGTTTATAAGTTGTTACAAAAAGATCACAAATATGAGGAAGAACAGCCACAAACATAAAATTTGCAGAAGTAGAAAGAGTACACGTACTATGCTAACTATTGCAGTGGATTGGAGAAGATAAGATAAAGCAACAGTATGCACAGAAAGAATTGGCAAAATAAAACAGTATGCACAGAAAGGTTTTATAATGTGCATCATTTGTCGGAGGTTGTTCATGAAATAAATATGAAAATCGAATGCAAAAATGAACTCATAAAGTTCGAAGCTAAAACCTTTACATTATCTCAACTAAAGGTTCTTCTGATACTTCAAGTTGCCTTGTGAATAAGAAAAGTTGACTAGCAATATAAGAAAAGATAATGCCACATAATGGAGTATCAAAGAGTGCAATTTGGAGTGATATTTTAATGAATGCTTGCCTCTTGTTTGGTCTTCAGAAGTTCAGAAATCATTGGTTGGCTAGAACATGCAATTGAAACAAGATCCACCCATGCTTTACCTCTAACTGCAATTATTCCTGTGTCAAGCAATGTTCTACCGTCACTAAGTATAGCTTGATTCTTTACAAGTTCCTCGACGCTAGGTTTCTGAAGTAAATTTTCTACCACACAGACAGAATAACTTTCACTGAAACTCCCGGATTTGGATGCCACAATTACACCATGGTTGGAAGCAATGTCAAGAGTTATAGGAACAGTAATAATGCAAGAAGTATCCTCTGGAAGAACCATGGAGAATGCATCAAAAACCGGAAGAACATCGCCAGTCATAATTAATATTCCACCTGCAAATATGTATTCACAACAATGTTCATCATGTAAACTTTGATTCTCCTTCCATTAAGAAGGAAGTCCTATAACATTAACTGGGCATTTTAATATCAAAGGAACTATGATCAACGAAGCTTGGCAAAAAAGAGTAAAACAAGTTGAGCCATTTCAAACAACATATTTGAAGTCCTAAAACTACTAATCCATAAATGTGCAGCAAATTTATCGAAACTTACTCAAAATTTCATAAAAGACAGTTAGTCAAAATTCTCTGTGGATAGACTTGCTTTCTTTTATCCACAAATTTTATGATTCTTGTAGCTACATCTCCTAAAGTTTAAAATCATATTAAACAAATAATTGCCATCACTAGTAGGGCAAGTGTTCTGACTTCTGCGCAACTTTAATGCTACAATTTAAAAACAACATCTGCCAAAGTCTGTAAGGGATGTCTCTGTGACAACCTGAATGCTACATGTCTGACTTCCTTTAACGATAAAATAAACTTAATTGAGATACTACTTAATCTCAAGGTTCTGAGGAACAAAAATAAAATTTTGAAGCTTGACAATTCCAGATAAGCAAAGTATTAGTGAGATGATATAGAGCTCAATTAACCTTGATTTTTGAAAGCCTGTCTTGCACATGAAGAAATTGCAAGTATATGATCGAAAAGCAGGGGAACTGACCCATCAGGGTCCTCTGCTGCTAAATATGGGAGTGGCAGGAAAGCTTTCCCCATTGGATTTGCCCATGGGACCCTTTTCGAGTCACCGCCAGCATGAAGCAAAAGAATGTGCTTTTTCGCCAGGAAGTTAACCATCAGCGAGGAAACTTCATTATTAGACGTCTCATGGAGGGCAGAAGCTCCTAAAGAGTCTTCATTTTTCAGCTGCATACAAGGAAAACATCTTCAAAAATAAGAAATATAAGGAACAGAATCTACACAAGAAAAATAGTGAAGTGGGAACCACAAGAGTAATGCAGTCGACCTAGTTTATGTTGCTGTGAACACCCGCAGAAGAGTAGCATAAAGTTTATAATGTTTCACCGAGGAGAACATTCCTCGGTGGATCAATGTCATATCATCACAAACGAATGAGGAGCAGCAAAACACGAAATTTGATTTGGATACTATACATAAATTTAAAGGAGTGTACTATTACAATTAAACATAAAAAGGCCACTTGCTGCTCACCTACCTTCCATCTGAATTTAATCTTATCAAAGCGACTTAAACTACATGCTATCGTAAAGTGGTGTGATGATAATTCAGTAACTTCCATCTAAATGTAAATCTGATCAAAGTGTCTTAAACTATATACCGTCGAAAACCACTGTGATCACAATTCAATAAGCATAATTCTCGCAATTATTATCCGAAACAATCATAAATAAAATATCAAAAGGGGGGGGGGGGGGTGAGAATTATTACATGAGACTCGAAATGGAGGTGGTAATGTTTGGCAAGGGCAAGAATGGCATTGAGAGTGGCAGCACCGGAGCCAATTCGACAAGCATGAGGATCAGGAACAACAAGAGTAATAGTAGAATCAGCAATACGACCAAGACGCTTAGCACGGGCAAGCTGCCATTCATAGAGATGAGCTTGTTGAGGACTAGCTGCTGTGAGAATTATAGCATCCCAAGTGGGTACCCTAGATGGGTGTCTCACTGATAATCTTAGATGAAACCATGACTTTCTTAGTATTTCACCCAGCTCTGCTTTCTCATTTCTCTTGCCACATCTCTTTTTCGCCTCTTCCATTTTTGCAAAAAAAAAAATAAAAAAAATTAAGATGAAGCAATCAATTGTCAGTTATCACCGACAGTGCTGTGTTGACATTGGATGAGAAATTGTGGAAAATGTAAAAATAATGGCTTCGCCCGGGCTCGAACCGGGGACCGTCTGTGTGTTAGACAGACGTGATAACCAACTACACCACGAAACCTTGGTGTCCGGGCATAGAATTTCATTTATTTATAGGACTTTTGAGACTTTTCCTTTTCCAACCTTTTTTTTTTGGTCTCCCTTTCTATGTACTTCTCATTGTTCAATAACTTTTTCTGAACTTGAGACACTACTCTACTACACAAACAGCCTAGATAAATACACAAATCCGAGCAACGACCTGAATTAGAGTATCTCTATTCTCTAGCCTTCCGTATATGTAATTTTATTTTAATATAACAAATAAATTTTGCGGGGCAAGGTGATTGATATGTATGCAAGACTCGTATATTGGTGCTATTTCAACACAAAAACAACTAAATTGCAAACATCAATGGAGTTTCTAAAGGTATTTATCCGGTGAATTGTGTGCTTTTATCGACAGTACTACTATATCTAAAATAAAAATATTAATGTACTGTTGAGTACTAATTGCAATCCAAGCTATATTTTTTAAACCATAGCGCGTCTAGTTTCCCCAACAGACCAACTCAATTGCGATCCACGCTACATAAGTTGCATCATACGAAATTTGAAAAGCAGATGGTCTACAAACAAAAAATGTAAACCGAGAATTTAAGACTTTAAAACACGATTGTCTCAAACTTTGTATCTGGATAATGTCTCGTTTAAAGTCATTCATTGATGGTAATTTTTTAACATGCACACAACCACGGGTCTAGCCACTTAACATCATTCAAACTCAATAAAGATCTAATAACTAAAGCACTAAGGGATCAAGACTCCAACACGATTTAAAATCCCAATAGAACAATGCTACAGCTCTTTCCCTGCACAATGACAATTGACTTCTAAACTGCTTGCAGACAGCATATATTTCATGACCAATTTCCCCCCAGATTTGGATGTCTTCTCACCTCCTCTACCTCCTGACAGGTGATCGGCTGTTGCATAAACAAGAAAGATTTGTTATTTAAAAAAACAAGACCACCACAAACAAATAAGAAATAAAACAATGTCAACTATGTCGAGAAAGGAAAAGAAACATGATTTGATATTTAACAGAGACATTTACCTGCGATATTTTTCAAATTCAGGGCTCCTGTGTCTATCATAAGATGGACCCCTGAACTTCTCATACACCGGACTATGAGGACGGCCATAATCAGGACTTACACGACGGCCATAATCAGGACTTGCACGACGGCCATAATCAGGACTTGCACGACGGCCATAATCAGGACTCGGACGACGGCCGTAATCAGGACTTGCACGACTTCTGCGCCGCACTGGACTCACTGACCTTCTGTAAGGACTATCAGCACGCCTGCCACTGTTTCTTCTTGGACTATCATATCTGTCTCCCCTCTCACCATCATCCCTCAATGCATACTCAACAGACACCACCCTATCCAGTATCTTACTGCAAAAAGAAGGAAGCAAGCTCGTTAAGTCATATACCGTACATCAAACGACTGATATATATACATGGGACATGTATGTATGTATTTATTAACATTTACATACCTCATGTGGGTACACTGCAAAGCTTTTGTGGCTTCCTCTTGTGTTTCAAACTGCACAAATGCAAAGTTGCGACGAATTCTAACATTGAGAACCTTTCCATAAACATCAAAGTGTCTTTCAACATCCTGGACCCTTGTGCGTATAGGATCAAAGTTTATGACAAACAATGTCTTAGTTGGCCTCTGGTTAGCTACAGATTTAGAGCCATCACGGTGCCTGCCGCGTTCACCCTGATACATCAAAGAGAACATTTATAATTCTTCAATTTGTTTACAAAGTGAAGTTTTCTATTCTACACCTATCCTGGTAAAATAATTTAAAGCATTACAAAATATAATAACACTGAGACAAACCTTAGCCCACTCCACCGACAACTTGCGCCGGTCATATCCAAACGGATAATTGTCAAGAGCACGGATGGCATCTCGAGCATCACGTTCATCTTCAAAGTAAACAAATGCGTAGCCTGCAACAGAACCAAGGTAAGATATCACGACGGAAATTTAAAACTTGGCAGCATGATCGCTTCATTAGGCAGAATACTTTCAGCCACTTTCATGATTCTTTCCCTCTAAAAACTACATAGATGTACAAAACCTGCAAATATGTGAACTGATGAACACTAGGATGTAGAGCCGTTGTTGCATGGTGAACTAAATGATGACGGGGTGGGACATTTAAATCCAAGAAATCAAGTCTAGTTGTGTCATTGTCAAGCATGCTTCACCATTTTCACGGCAAGAATTCAGTAATGGAAGGCATTGCATGTAATGGATCATCAATCTCCTTATGATCAGATGCAGTAAGATGGCATGATTGAATTCAGACCGCTTTACAATCATAGGTTTAAGGCATGGCATGAAGAATTGATATCCACCATGACTATTCTTGTTATGCAACTTTGGGGCAGTGTGCTAAGTAAGATACAGATGATCGAGTAAATGAATGAATCTATCTGTGATTAGGAAGGAGAGCAGACGGGCAAAATGTTGGCAAACCATGGTAAAAGATCATTTCCCTTAGTAGATAGATGTTCCTGCGTGAAAAGAAACGCTTAAAACGGAGTTCTCCTCCAAGGAAATTTCAAAACTTTTGGCTGCCAACATGTTAATTCCCACCGACAAACATGCATGGATCAAGAGCAGAACGGCTCATGTCAAATGCTTGGAAGTTTGCACCTTAGCTTTGTTATAAAGCATAAATTAGTACGAGATGAGTCGATTCTTCCTATTAATATTAAAGGAAAATGCAAACAACAGCCCTTAGGGTTATGTTTATGCCATAATTTCTTGATCTTTCCAACACATATGTATGTAATGTTCTCACATTTTCAAAATCAAGACATTTAACTCATGTTGTACGCTACTTATATATTCAAACCATTCACCAAGTTTAAATAATTAACCATTTCAGCAAGAAACAAAAAAAGAAAATTTAATACACAGAAACTACAAGAATGTAAATAAAAATTATCGATTTCATTGGTCAAATAGATAATTAATTATTTTTGATGCTAAATGAGCAGATATTCAAAAAAAATGTTAAGTTAAGAATAATGCATGTAACGTTAATATTTTTTTTTTTAAAAGGAATCAACAGTAAAGATGTAGATGAAATTATCTTAATCTTTTTTATTTAGCTTACAAAATATGATTATTTTAATAATTAACACCATGTACATAATTTTTTTATAATTAGCATTTGACCATGTAATTATAATTTGTTTGGAAGATACTTAGCTATAAGATTTAATAACCTTTTTTTATAATTTGTTTAACAATAAATTATAATTATACTCTCAATGGCGAGTAGTAGAAGGAACTAAAGAAAAATATACTCCATAAATGAGTTAAAACACGATATGAAAGCAACTGTACAGAAAAGATCAAGATGGTAATAAATGCATTATCATATTATTTTCTAGAAACCCGTAAATTCCTATTCTATTTAATGTCTTTTTAATTCTTAAACATAGCCCTAAGGGCTGTTGTTAACAGGACCCAATATTAAAAGTGCAATAGCAAATTTGTTTATATTTTAATCTCTTGATTCTGATGCAAATACAATACACGGCCCTAGCCAAATTCAGACCTACTGTAAGATACAGTTTATAAAGCTCAGTATATTATGGCTATAGTGGATTTGTGGTAAAAGCTTCCCAAGCCAGCCTTATAATTTAAAGGCCCCTGCTACTAAAAAAATATGGCTTTACCGATGGTGTGAATAAATAAAATTGGAGGGGGGGGGGAGTGTATTTAGATTACAAACTAATTCCAGTGCATACTCTTAGAAAAATCAGAATCATTTAGTAAAGAAACAATCAGAAAGTATCTATGTGTGTGTGTGTCAGAGAGAGAGAGAGAGAGAGAGAGAGAGAGAGAGAGAGAGAGAGAGAGAGAGAGAGAGAGAGAGAGAGAGAGAGAGAGAGAGAGAGAGAGAGAGAGAGAGATGCATGACAGAATATTAAATCGAAGATTTATTGAACAAAAACAGATAAAGCAATGAATTATACGAATCCCAAGAATAATTAATCAATATTATTCCCAAGAAAAAGTGTATAATCAAAGCTTAGTAATATGTGGGGGATTACATCACTTATATAGAATAATTAAACCCTAGTACTAAACCTAATGGACCTAAGGCCCGTAAACAAATGGGCTTTATTCTAATTAAACTATTTAAATAATAAACTCCTAGCCCCAAATATAAAACATTAAGATTAAATACATCATTTATATCTACACTAGACAAGTATAAACTAATAATAAACATAAATTTTAATTCTTTATTTCCGTTCCTCATCATAGAGGGAGGGAGATGGCACATATCATGTGCAACTAGTGATATCCCACTAGAGAGAGATGGCGCATATCATGTGCAACAAGAAACAAACATAATCTCAAGGTCTTAGCATGATAACTCTAGTGTGCAAAGAAACAAGGTAAAAATGGTATCAATATAAAGTTGCAATCTAAAAGAGATGCCATACATCTCATTAAATTATTACAAATGATTATATAAAATTAGAATAATGCCTATCTAATAAAAGAAAGGATTAAGGATAAAAGCTCACAATTAATCATCCGAGTTCCCTATTTTGAAGCCTAAAAGCAAAGCAAGTGATATAATCAAGAAAATAATTTTCCATTCATCATCTCGATTCAATTGTTTCTATCCTTCAAAAACCAGATGGGAAAACGGAAAAGCACGAAACAATAACCTAGGTTTTAACAACAAAGAATTTCTTTTGTACATATACACCACTTTACTCAATTCATTACACTATAAAAGTTGACCACAGCAACATAGTTACTATACTTCTCCTTCTTATAGTACGGAAACTTTTGAGTGTTAAATTCAACAGTATAGATCTCCAGGTACAGAAGATTCATTACCATCACGACCAACCTATATCTCTTTAAAAGTATTAAAATCTATCAAGCACGATCTTGCAGAACAATATAACATACTCCACATATTCTACCATTCTTATATTCATAATTTCACTAACTGCACAACATCATCTAAATACATAAACGGATAAACCAAACCAATCCTTATCGCAAAAAAAGAACCCTAAAACCCGAAGAATATAACAAAAAAAAACATATCTAAACGCATTGCACATGCTGCATAATCATTAATTAAACCCACCGCATAAACATACCTCAACATTTGTTCATACAGATTAAAAAACCAAATAGATGCTATAAAAATCCCTAAATCAAACAAACAGATAGGATAAAATGGAGATACCGGATTTCATGTCGACGCGCTCGACACGGCCGTACTTGGAAAACAAACGCTCGAGGTCCGATTGGCGAGTTTCATACTCGAAATTACCGCAGAAAACAGGTCTATTCATCTTTCCCCCAAATTCAAACCAATCGCTTCATATACATACAATAAACAAAATCAATCACATCATATAAACAACAGATACATACATACATACATACATACATGATTATGTTAACATAAGGGAGTTGAAGAGGGGAATCATATCATACCTTGTGTTGTGCGCTGGAAATCCAAGTGAAAAGTAATAACGCTCCCTGTTTTTGATAGCCCTTTATATAATTAAATAATCTTGTAAGCCCTAAAACAAGGGGTCTAATTACTTTTAAGTCCCTAGAGGTTGTATAGTACTGTACACTTTTGGAAGCTGATCCTCACACTTTTTGGGCCTATTAAAGGAATACATAGAACTTATGATAAACTTTTGTTTAGCCCATTGGGCTGCGCTGCTTCATGCTCGCTTGTATTTGTTTGGTCCAGCAAATAGTTGGTACTTGGTACTTTCGCTTACCCAAACAAAAAAAAACTAGAACCACGTACGGACGGTAAAATAATAATCCAATTCAATGCATTGTCAACATATTTCGATTCGATTAAATATTATCAATATCGAAATTTTAGATTTAGATTTGAATATGAATTTATTGATAAAAAAGTTGGGATTTGAGTTTTAACCATACTAAAGGAGATGGTATTGTATTAAAATATTTAAAGACTTTTAATGATTTTAAGAGTAATGAGATATTCAATTTTAACATTTAAAGAGTTTTTAAAAGTATGGTGTTATTGAATTAAGACTTTTAAGAAGTACTAGCTTAAAATCCGTGAGCTTAAAACCCGTGCGATGCACGGATTTTTTTTAATATTAAATGAAATTTTTTCACTATTTTAAATTAATTTTTTTAAACATGAGTTTTGGAGGGTTTAATTTTTATATGAGATGATTTGATAATAATTATATATATGTTATTCGTGATATTTCTAGAAAAGGAGGGATTTTAGTTAGAAAATATAGAAAAGATGATAGGTTTTAGTTGAAAAAGGTAATCGGTTAATTATTATTGATTATAAAATTATTATTTTATTTTATTAAATAGAATGCCCATGATATGATTAGAAAAAGAGAGGATTTAGTTAGAGAAAATTAAAAAGGTAACATGTTCTAGGTAAAAAGGTAATTGATTAGTTATAGTAATTATAATTTAATTATGTTTTTTACTAAATAAAATATTTTTAGAAAAGGAGAAATTAATATTATCCGTGATATTTCTATTAAAAGAGGGATTTTAGTTAGAAAATATAGAAAAGATGATACGTTTTAGCTGAAAAGGATAATCGGTTAATTATTAATATTATAATATTATTAGTTTATTGTACTAAATAGAACCGCCCGTGTTACAATTGGAAAAAGAGATATTTTAGTTAGAGAAAATAGAAAAGTAATGTGAAAATTAAAAGGATGACATGATTTATGTGGAAATGGTAATTGATAAGTTTATAGTAATTATAATTTAATTACGTTATTTTACTAAATAAAATTGCTCATAATTTTTAGAAATGAGAAATTAATGTTGCCCGTAATATTTCTAAAAAAAAGGAATTTAATTAGAAAAAATAGAAAAGATGATACATTTTAGCTGAAAAGGTAATCGGTTTTATTAATATTATAATTTTATAATTTTATTTTTATTAAATAGAAACGCTCGTAATATAATTGGAAAAAAAAGAGGTTTTAGTAAGAGAAAATAAAAAAGGTAACGTGTTTTGGCTGAAAAAGGTAACCATCCATGATATATTTGGAAAAAGAAAGACTTTTGTTAGTGGAAAAGAGAAATGGTAACTTGTTTTGCCTGAAAAAGATAATTGATTAGTTAATAGTAATTCTAATATAATTATGTTATTTTATTAAACAAAATTTCTCGTATGTTTTTTTCAAAAAATAAATTTTAGTTAGATTAAATTTAAAAGATATTGTATTTTACCTAAAACATGAAATTATTTAGTTATTGGAAAACAGAAAAGGTAATATGTTTAACCTTAAAAAGGAAATTGATTAATAAAGTAGGAATTTTAGTTAGATAAAATATAAAAGATATTGTATTTTACCTGAAAAAGAAAATTATTTAGATATTGAAAAACAGAAAAGATAATATGTTTAACCGGATAAAAGGAAATTGGTTAGTTAGTAGGATGGATTTTATCTACCGTATTTTAGTTAGAAAATATAGAAAAAATAATACGTTTTAGCTGAAAAAGGACATCGGTTAATTATTAAGATTATAATATTATTAGTTATTTGTATTAAATATAACCGTCCGTGATATAAATTGGGAAAAGAGAGATTTTAGTTAGAGAAAATAGAAAGGTAATGTGAAAATTAAAAAAATTACGTGATTTAATGTGAAAATGGTAATTGATTAGTTTATAATAATTATAATTTAATTATGTTATTTTAGTAAATAAAATTGCTCATAGTTTTTAGAAAATGAGAAATTAATGTTGCCCGTGATATTTCTAGAAAAAATGAAATTTAATTAGAAAAAATAGCAAAGATGATACATTTTCATGTATCATTATTATAAACAATTTATACGATTTTTAATATATTTTATTAATAATTGAGAAATATGATGTGATATTTTTATGTATATATTAATGATTGTAAGATTTGTTGTAAATTAAAAAGGTAACGTAATAATATTAATGATTGAAAGATATGATAAAATTGATATTTTTAGGTGTTTATAAAAGGTAATATGTTCAACTAAAAGTAAATGTGAAAAAGGCAATCACTAATTACCATTAATTTTATTACATTAATTTGAAAAAGGCAATCGACTAATTACCATTAATTTTATTATCTTAATCGACTAATTATCATTAATTATAACGTGTTTTAATTGGAAAGAAAATATTAATGATTGAAAGATATGATATGATCGATATTTTTAGGTGTTTATAAAAGGTATTATCTCGACTAATTACCATTAATTATATTATGTTATTATTTATTTTAGGTGTATTTATGTTTCTTTTTAATGAAGGGTATATAAGTAAATTCACTCAATACCAAAAAACAGGTACCAAAACTTTCAATGTTTCGGAATTTATATAATAGTATAGATTTAAAAGTAGGGCGGTATTGAATTTAGACATTTATAGACTCATATCATATTTTTCAAAAAGTCAAAGACTTTTAATGATAATGACTTTTAACAAAAATTATAATTATATCCCTTGATAAAAAGTTATGAGTTTTTTCATAAGATTTGACATGACTTCTAATAACTCTGTAAAAATCGGCTTGAATTTGAGTAACTGTGTAGAAGTTGTTAAAAATAGGTAAAATCCTTAAAAGTCATTAAACTTAAAAAGGTCATTAAAAGTACTAACACAATACCACCCCTTAAATCGACCCTTGGTTTGAAATTCGGTTTAAGAAATTTTATTAAACCCAACCTAAAAACCCAAAGTTTGATAAACGGAAAAAAAAACCTTTTTTATAGCAAAAATTTGATAAAACTTAGTATACTTGGGTTATTTTTTATTATAATACCTGAGTCTACCAATGTATATAGTTAGCCAATCATAAAATTATGAATTATTTTAGGACCAATCAGAGATCGTTCCTAAATTTTAAACCAATCACGTTATACTAAAAATTTTCCCTATTTACCATTTTCATCCTATTAGACTAGCCATGGTTAATTAATATAGTAGTTACCTAATTAAACATATCTCTATATAACTAATTTTTTAATGTCAACAAATATGTAAAGCATTATGTAATGTAATATGTAATAGAGGACATATATAACTTAACTAGGATAAAAGATAAATAATATTAACTCTATACAGGGATCGTGAAATTTGAAGAACAGGCACCGACAAGGATCAAGTCGCTAAAAGAAGTTCATTAACATGATCAAGCCTCAGTGACAGAATAAGATATACAGATGATTCAGTTGAAGGGCCAAAAGATTTCATGTATTTATATTATTTGAAGATATTGCTGCAGGCTATCAATTGGAATGTAACGAAGGTGCGAAGATCAAGATCAGTGCTAGTCACTTGTGAACCAGACCAGTGCACTAAGTGTCAGCACATACGAGAAGAATCAACACATTAATTCACAGAAAGAATTGTCAAGGCCTATTGACGATCAAGGACAAACATAATATCTCAAGGTATTGTCAAAAATTAATTTACTCTGAAAATTAAATAAATAACAGATTTATTAATTATTTATAACAAAATAATTAAATTAATCTGGTACTTGGATTATTTTCTGAGATAAATTAAAACAGCAGAATAAACAGAAGAGAGAAACCCAAGAGATATAAAATAGTAAATACTATGCGCGGTTACTATGCAGGTACTGTGTAAATAGTGATACTGTGCAAATAGTGGTTACTGTGCAAATAGTGGTTACTCTGCAAATAGTGGTTGCTGTGTAAATAGTGGTTACTATGCAGGTGGGGCCCACATCCAAAATAAATTGAGCATACACCGGGGCCCATAGGAATAGTACAGCATAGTGACTTTCTATAGCCTATAAATAGGCCTGTTGTATTTCATTTCAAAACACACCTCAACACACAACTTTCTCTTCTCTCTCTTATATCTTCTCTTTGTAAGCTGCTAGATAGTCCATCTAGTAGGGAAGCCGGCTTAGCCCGCTTTCAGGAAGTGTCGGGTAGAAGGTCCTCGTGCCTAAACTATCCTAGGAGTGTTTGACATTGTAGCTGATCCATAGGATTAGATTGTGTAGCAAATCTGCGGGTTTTATATATTCAAAGATATTCCCAAACAGTTGTGTTATTTCGATTCAGTATTTTTTTGATCTCATATCTACATCAAAAATCGAAATAGTTTTTAATAACGCATTCTACCCCCCTTCTACGTTATTCCAGACCTAACAATTGGTATCAGAGCCACTATGTTATTATACAACAGTTAAGATCCAAAAAGCTATATAATCATGACAGAGAAAATACGAAGAGATTCAAATTCCGAAAAGAAGAATTTCAGAAAAGCTGAGGGAAAGGAAGGCAGGTCTGGGAAAGTGGACAAGTCCAAGATAAAATGCTATAATTGTGGTGAGAAAGGACATTTTGCACCTGAGTGCAAGAAAGCCAAAGCTGATAAAGGTCAAGCTTACATCACAAAGAAGAAGGACTGGGCTGACACTTCAGACTCTGAAGATGAGGTGAACTATGCCTTGATGGCAAATGTTGATAGTATCTCTGAAGCTACTGAGACGAAGGTACCTCACTCTACTCTAGCTTTTGATACTACTGATATATCTGAGTTAAGACTCTTTCTTAAAAACTTGCATGTTAGCTATAGAGATCGGACTTTAGAAAATGAAAAAATAAAATCTGAAAGTCTAGACCTTAGAAAGAGAAATGACTATCTAGAATTAGAATTAGTCCAGATGTTAAAAATTCAGAAAGAGCGAGATAATGCTATTATTGTTAAAACTGAATTATTGAAAAAGCATGCTTATCTTGAATCTGAACTTGCTAAAGAAAGAAACGTTATTAAAACTTGGACTAACTCTGGTAAAACTACTCAGAGTATCTTAGAGAATGGTTGTTGGAAACAAGGTCTAGGTTACACTTATAAAAAGAAAACTGCCAACCTAGAAGCTGAGACCTCTAAACATGTATTTACTGAAAGGGCTGCAAAGCCCAAAATTAATCCTGTGAGGTTTGTACCAAAATCTGACAAGCCTAAATCTGAGAATGAGGAAGGCTCCAAACTAGAAGTTAAGAAAAACTTAAAATCTGGCAAACCAAAACAGGATGAAGTCAAATCAGTAAATATTGGCTTAATATCTCAGCTTAAACACAAGCTGAAGGAGATAAAAAGAGTGAACAAGGTAAAAAAACCTAGGAAAAATAGAAATGGAAAGGTAGGCATCAATAAAAGCAATAACTATATGCCTATTCCCAATGCTCCTAGGAAGAAATGTCACAACTGTGGAAATCCTAACCATCTTGCTAATTTTTGCAGGAAGAATAAAAATATAAACTCTATACCTCCTAAGTCAGGAGTTAAGAGTGGTTCGGTTATGTTTAAGCCACAGAATCCTTGTTTTCACTGTGGCAGTATTTTGCATTATATTTATACATGCAAAGAGTATCATAATTTGTATTATGATTATTATGAACTTAAACCCTCTTTGAATAAATTCAAGATTGATCTACATATATAAATTTTGATAAAAAGTATGTTAGCACAAACTCTGATAAGACTTCTGCTGCAAAAGCTAACAAACTTAATAAGGCCAAAGGATCCAAGCAAGTCTGGGTCCTTAAAACTAATCATTAGTGGTTTTTGTGATTGCAGGGTAACAGGTAGGGATGGCAATCGGGTCGGATCGGGTCGGGTTGGCAAAATCCAAATCCAAACCCGATTTTTTGGATAAAACCCGAACCCGACCCGAACCCGAAAAATACCCGAAAACTGAAACCCGAACCCGATCCAATGGATTTCGGGTATACCCGAAACCCGAAAATTTTTGGATTTGGATAATACCCGAAACCCGAAAATTTTATAAAGAGTATTATTAATATTATATAAATAAATTATATTCTGTGCATTAATTTTAATATTTTTATATTTAATTTTGTTATAAAATTTTACATATAATCAATTTTTAAATGAATTTAAATCATTAAAATAACCAAATAGATTTGATATGAAATACATCTTAAACACTTAGAGTCTAAAAATGTTTTAATATTTAGGTTTTAATAATACAAGGTTATTTGTTATACGATGCACCAATGACTTTTATATAAAATGTATTACATTATGAAATATATTATAGTATAAATTATATACATATATACATACACACACACACACACACACACACACACACACACACACACACACACACATATATATATATATATATATATATATATATATATATTCGGGTTTCGGGTTCGGATCGGTTTTCGGGTTTCGGATCGGGTTTCATAATATCCAAATCCAAAAAATCGGGTTCGGATTATCCAAAATTTCGGGTTTCGGATCGGGTATCCGTCGGATCGGATTTTTTTGCCATCCCTAGTAACAGGAAAAATATCCTTGTTCTGGACAGTGGATGCTCAGGACACATTACTGGAAATAAAGCCCTGCTATCAGAATTTGTGAAGAAAGCTGGCCCAAGTGTTTATTATGGGGATGGCAACATAGGAAGGACTCTGGGATATGGCAATATCAATCTTGGGAATGTCATCATTGAAACTGTAGCTCTAGTCTCAGGACTCAAACATAATCTGCTAAGTGTGAGTCAAATATGTGACAGAGGTTATCATGTGGATTTCTTTGAAGAACATTGTGAAGTTATAAGCAAATCTACAGGCAAAGTTGTTCTGAAGGGATACAGGCATGGTAACATTTATAAAGCCAAGCTTTCAACAAACTCTGAAGGCTTTGCAATCTGTCTACTGAGTAGAGCATCAATTGAAGAAAGCTGGAACTGGCACAAGAGACTTTCTCATCTGAATTTCAACAGCATTAATGAGCTAGTGAAGAAAGATCTTATGAGAGGATTGTCCAAATCAGTTTTTACTCCAGATGGCCTATGTGACTCATGTTAGAAGGCAAAACAAAGGAAAACTTCATTCAAAAGTAAGACTGAACCCTCAATTCTTGAGCAATATCACTTATTGCATGTTGATTTATTTGGTCCAGTAAATATAATGTCTATTGGAAAGAAAAGATATGCGTTGGTTATTATTGATGAATACACCAGATATACATGGGTGTATTTCATGCACAAGAAATAAGAAACTGCTTAACAGAGCATATCAGACAACTGGACAAAGGATCTAAGCATACAGTGAAAATCATAAGAAGTGATAATGGCACTGAGTTCAAGAATGTAGCCATGGAAGAATATTGTAAAGAAAAGGGAATAAAGCAAGAATTCTCTGCACCTGGAACTCCACAACAAAATGGAGTAGTAGAGAGAAAGAATAGGACTCTCATAGAAGCTGCAAGGACCATGCTTGATGAAGCAAAGCTGCCAACTTACTTCTGGGCTGAAGCTGTGCAAGCTGCATGCTTCACACAAAATGCTACACTCATAAACAAGCATGGTAAAACACCATATGAGATGGTGAAAAATAAGAAGCTGAACCTGAAGTACTTTCATGTGTTTGGATGTAAGTGTTTTGTTCTTAAGACTCATCTAGAACAGCTTTCCAAATTTGATTTAAAAGCTGATGAAGGAATATTTGTTGGATACCCACTATCCACAAAAGCATTCAGAGTCTACAATCTGAGAACAAAAGTGGTCATGGAATCTATCCATGTGTCTTTTGATGATAAGAAGATAACAGGACTTGAAGATTTTGATGAACATGACCAGCTGAGATTTGAGAATGAAGAAATATATGTTGATCTACAAAAATTCTGATACTCTTTCAAACTATATTGTTCAATCTATACAAGTAGATCAGACTGCAGCACATGTTGAGGGGGAGCAAATGAAAGATGAAAATGAACCCCAATCAGGTGAAGAAACATCAAAGAATGCATCTGCTGCTAATGATTCATTAAACTCTGATTCATCAGACTCTAAAAGCAACAGCTCAGGGGGAGCAAACAATGATTTTTGATCTACTAGTCACCACACTCAACACAATTATGAACTTGGGGAATCATCAAGATCAAATCTGCCAAGACAAAGGGTATGGAGTAGAGTGCATCCCTTTGAACAGATCATTGGTGAACCGGACACGGGTGTACAGACTAGAAGAGCAACACAGAATGAATGCAATTTCGCAGGATTTTTATCCCAAATTGAACCTAAAAAGGTTGATAAAGCTCTAGATGATCCAAATTGGGTAACTACAATGTAGGAAGAACTCAATCAGTTCGAAAGGCAGAAAGTATGGAAGCTAGTGCCAAGACCAAAAGATAAATCTGTAATTGGTACTAGATGGGTGTTTAGGAATAAACTGGATGAAAATGGTATTGTTACGAGGAACAAGGCTCGATTGGTAGCAAAGGGTTACTCTCAAGAAGAGGAAATTGATTATGATGAAACCTATGCTCCAGTTGCAAGGCTTGAAGCAATCAGGATGTTCTTAGCATTTGCTGCACACTCCAACTTTAAGGTTTTTCAGATGGATGTGAATAGTGCATTTTTGAACGGAGATCTAGAAGAAGATGTCTATGTTGAACAACCACCTGGGTTCGAAGACAAGGAATTTGAAGGTTTTGTGTACTTTCTCTTCAAAGCTCTCTATGGTCTCAAGCAAGCCCCTCGAACATGTCAAAATACATAAACGATCTTCTGAAGAAGTATGGGATGGAAGAAGCAGCTACTGCCAAGACCCCGATGCCAACTGTTGTCAAGCTTGATCAAGACAAATCTAGCAAGTCAGTTGACATCATGAAGTATCGAGGTATGATCGGCTCTCTCTTATACTTAACTGCTAGTAGACCAGATATTATGTTCGTAACTTGTTTATGTGCTAGATTCCAGGCTGACCCTAAAGAGTCGCATCTTATAGCTGTTAAACGTATTTTCAGATACCTTAAGGGAACCCCCAATCTTGGGATTTGGTACCCTAAAGGTACAGGTTTTGACCTAGTTGGCTATACATATTCTGACTTCGCAGGTTGTAAGATTGATCGGAAAAGAACTTCTGGAAGCTGTCAGTTTCTAGGAAGAAGGTTGGTATCTTGGTACAGCAAGAAGCAACACTCAGTATCTACCTCGACAGCCGAAGCAGAATACATTGCGGCAGGTAGTTGTTGTGCTCAGATCCTGTGGATGAGGAATCAACTTCAGGACTATGGACTCATGTTGGACAAAATTCCAATTATATGCGACAACACGAGTGCCATTGCCATTGCCAACAATCCAGTTCAACATACCGGGACTAAGCACATTGATATCAGGTATCATTTCTTACGAGAGCATGTCATGAATGGAACTGTGGTATTATATTTTGTTCCCACAAATCAACAAATTGCAGACATCTTTACTAAACCACTGGATGAATCCACTTTCTCCAGGATAGTTGGTGAACTTGGTTGTTAAATCTGTCTAATTAATTTTGGATAATGAATAACTGCAATTTGTTATAAGTTCACATGTATTTTAAATGTCCATATGTTTAGGATTTGTGAATTTATTTGCATTCAGTCCTCATATTACAGTTATCTCTATATTAATTACCATGCTTATAAATGCTATATTTTATGGTAATTAGTTAGTAAATAATTGGGTCAATTGTAGCATAATTAAATAAATATTTTATTGACATATATCAATTAATGATACTTTGTTAATTTTATGTCTATTTAATTATGAGTTTGTCTGATTATTGTGGAATAATTATTGAATTATTGATTGGTTATTTTAAATCCACAATAATTAGAAATAATAAGTGTGTGTGTGTGTGTGTACATAGGCTGATAGGTCTCGGTGATAAGATGTTTTTCGGCTGACAGGTTTCGGTGATAAGATGTTTTTAGGCTAGTTAGGTTGTTTGGTTAGAATTATTGAGCGGTGATAAATGCATTTAATCTCTTTTTTAACCTAACATGTCACGCTCTCACCTAACCCACTAATCCTTGAAACTTTATAAATGATGAGTTTTTGTTTGTGTTTAACATCATCATTTTTCAGATATATAGAGCATATACACACAATTGCTGAATATTTCGAGCTTTGATCGGAAAGATCTCTCAATCTAGCTGGTGGTTTTTAGATCGGATTTCATATTCTTGCTTTATACATCATCCTTTATAAAAACTAACCCTTGTTTTTGAATTTCCTCAAAGTTTTGAAAATGACATTGCAGGGAAGCTTTTTAATTGCTAAAGTTAATCCTATTTCCATTCAGCAAATCGAAACCATTCTGGATGAGCAATTTCGGGCTTGGACACAATTTCTGAATGAACATTCATTAATTCGCTATGCTTTAGTTACACCAGTGCAACTTAACCATGATGCATTTCGTGAACTATATTGCAGTACGGTTAACACTTCTGGACAGGACGGGTGTGCAATCACATATCGAATGTTTGGTAGGTCGATTAGGGTCACTGAACGAGATGTTAATCGAATTCTTCATTTTCCTATGGAAAATCTTGTTTCTGATCCTACACATGAACAGATTGAAATGTTCTTTCGTTTTATAAGGTTCCAAGATGGCAATTTCAATACTGGTAATCTTTCTAGAACGTTTCTAACCTAGTACTGAAATATTTTCTTTCACACTCTTAACCATGTTTTTTCCTCAGATAGAACAAATCAAGATCGAATACCTGAATTTATTCAAAAAATAGGGTATGCGGTCGCCAATAATTTGAGGATTAATTTTGGAAAAATAGTGCTTGGTCAAATCATTTTAAAGATGAAACACTTGGGAAGAAGAGATTTTCGGACTCAAAATGTCAAATGTCTATATCCAAGGTTTCTACAGCTAATATTAAATGATTTTTTGAATGATGAAGACATGGTACACTTGGAAAATGGTCAAAAGGTGGAATGTTCTTACATGAAGACGAATGTAATTAATTACATAAGCAAAAAGAACTATACGGATGTGCCTACAGTCCTAACTGAATATCTAAAGACTGTCCCACTTCCGTTGTTACCAAGACCAGTGAGAGCAAGTATATGACAAGGTAATATTTCAATCCCTGCTATTTCAACCTCTGTATACCCTGTTGTGTCACAGGAAATACAGTTTCTACAGCCCCTAGTGGCCATCTTACCCGACCAAAAGCAGGAAATCCCACTGACTCAAACACAGGTCGAAGAGCCCATTCTACAAATGCAAACACAAACACAACAAACTTCAACACCTCAATTTTCACTTAAACGACCAGCCATCAACACTTTTGAGGGAGATAGTGCCTCAGCAGCACCACATAAGGAGTTAGTGGCCATTTGTTTACAACTGAACAAGATGATTTGGACTGAACCATTCATAAAATTGCTGTTAAGATTATTTGACTTGTACTTTTCATATCTGGACGACACGAAATTCTTCTGGATGACACTAGCTCAAATTTTCAACTGGACGGTTCATGAATGGGCACATCTATATTAACCTTCAATTTTAATAAAAACTTATTGTTATTTATTAAAAAACTTTCACGTTTTGCTTATGACCTTTTAAAAATTTTATGTTATTATAAACTTGTATAAAATTGAGAAATTATCAAAAAATATTTTTTGTTTCTAATTTTCTTTTTTACAATTTCATTGCCTTCTCAAATTTTTCCTACTTAAAATTGGGGTTGATTTTGGTTGCATTTAAGGTTACGTTTGATTCAACCTGTGCAATTTGTTAAACAACCTATTATGTAACCAAAAATGATTTCATTTATTAAAATTTTAAAGTTACATTTGTGGTTAATTCTGGTTGATGTCAGTTGCAAATGTGGTTGCAAAGTTGCAAACTGTATTTTTGCAAATATTTTTTTGAAAATCGTTTCTTTACAAAATGTTTAAAAAATGAAAGTATTTTTGAAAAAGTAGATTCTAATCTTACCTATTTCTGAAAAACCCCTATAAATTTTGTTTAACGTTATTTGTACATATTTTGGAAATGCTTTTATCAATTTTCATTAATTCTTTTGTTAGATATAGAAAATTTTCCTTCAGAAACAATTTTTTTTTATCAAATAACATGATTCATTCCTGTTCAGATTTATCACTCGTTCAGAAATATTAATTATTCAGAAATTGTTATTCGGATTTAACAAATGACCCCTTAGTTACATCAACAGCTCTACCTCATTCTAAAAGAAGTAAACCAAATGAACCTGAGGTAACTGAAACTGTTATTGAAACAATTCTTCCATGTCAAATGAGTGAAAATGTAAATAAGGTTGAATTGACGGGAGCAACTATCTTGAGTTCCATTTCACGGAACATAAGAGTGGTTGATGATCTTTCTAAAGATCAAATGCCTTCACAGGCATCCGAGGTGGAATTACCTATCTCAATAACTGTTGGGAATCATCCATTTTATGGAAAGATCCATCGGTAGGTGGTTTTTTTTTTAACCAAGTGTCTTCACAGACATACAAGGGTAACTTGGGTTTTGTGCCATTTAATCGATTCAAGTTTAACCTCCCAAAGGGAAAATCTCTAGATCTCTTTCGAGATTTACCACTCTTTACCAGTGGTCGGCAACTCGCTTCACGCGAGGACGGAAGCTCACGAACTTTCATTGCACCATCTGTGACCTCTAAAAAAGGGGCTAGGATGATTTCATTTGCAGGTACACATATCGGTGGAAGCTCTGGAGGAGAGTTGAGGGAAATACGAACAGAACATGTAAGTGTAACCCAAACCACTAAACCGAGTGAATATAGAGTGTTGAGTGAAATACCTGCAGAATGTACGAGTGAGCAACCTACTCAACCACATGCACCTGTAACCAGAAAGGAATACAACAGACTCCTTACACGGGTCCAAACGATGGAGAAAGAGTTTCCAAATATCCGTAAGTCCATTGCAGAAATCAAATATTTGCAACTTATTCAACATAATGTATTCCAGGTTCAATTGAATACCTTGATAAAAATTATAACTATATCCCTTGATAAAAAGTTATGAGTTTTTTCATAAGATTTGACATGACTTCTAATAATTCTGTAAAAATCGGCTTGAATTTGAGTAACTCTGTAGAAGTTGTTAAAAATAGGTAAAATCCTTAAAAGTCATTAAACTTAAAAAGGTCATTAAAAGTACTAACACAATACCACCCCTTAAATTGACACTTGGTTTGAAATCCGGTTTAAGGAATTTTATTAAACCCAACCTAAAAACCCAAAGTTTGATAAACGCAAAAAAAAAACCTTTTTTAGAGCAAAAATTTGATAAAACTTAGTATACTATACTAATTATACTTGGGTTATTTTTTATTATAATACCTGAGTCTACCAATGTATATAGTTAGCCAATCATAAAATTATGAATTATTTTAGGACCAATCAGAGATCGTTCCTAAATTTTAAACCAATCACGTTATACTAAAAATTTTCCCTATTTACCATTTTCATCCTATTAGACTAACCATGGTTAATTAATATAGTAGTTACCTAATTAAACATATCTCTATATAACTAATTTTTTTAATGTCAACAAATATGTAAAGCATTATGTAATGTAATATGTAATAGAGAACATATATAACTCAACTAGGATAAAAGATAAATAATATTAACTCTATACAGGGATCGTGAAATTTGAAGAACAGGCACCGACAAGGATCAAGTCGCTGAAAGAAGTTCATTAACATGATCAAGCCTCAGTGACAGAATAAGATGTACAGATGATTCAGTTGAAGGGCCAAAAGATTCCATGTATTTATATTATTTGAAGATATTGCTGCAGGCTAATCAATTGGAATGTAACGAAGGTGTGAAGATCAAGATCAGTGCTAGTCACTTGTGAACCAGACCAGTGCACTAAGTGTCAGCACATACGAGAAGGATCAACACATTAATTCACAGAAAGAATTGCCAAAGCCTATTGACGATCAAGTACAAACATAATATCTCAAGGTATTGTCAAAAATTAATTTACTCTAAAAATTAAATAAGTAACAGATTAATTAATTATTTATAACAAAATAATTAAATTAATCTGGTACTTGGATTATTTTCTGAGATAAATTAAAACAGCAGAATAAACAGAAGAGAGAAACCCAAGAGATATAAAATAGTAAATACTATGCACAGTTACTATGCAAGATTACCGTGCGCGGTTACTATGCAGGTACTGTGTAAATAGTGATACTGTGTAAATAGTGGTTACTGTGCAAATAGTAGTTACTATGCAGGTGGGGCCCACGTCCAAAATAAATTCAACAAACACGGTTTTGGGGTTGTTGGAATAGTGATTACTATGCAGGTGGGGCCCACTGGAATAGTACAACATAGTGACTTTCTATAGCCTATAAATACGCCTGTTGTATTTCATTTCAGAACACAACTCAACACACAACTTTCTCTTCTCTCTCTTATATCTTCTCTTTGTAAGCTGCTAGATAGTCCATCTAGTAGGGAAGCCGGCTTAGCCCGCTTTCAGGAAGTGTCGGGTAGAAGGTCCTCGTGCCTAAATTATCTTAGGAGTGTTTGACTTTGTAGCTGATCCATAGGATTAGATTGTGTAGCAAACCTCCGGGTTTTATCTATTCAAAGATATTTCCCAAACAGTTGTGTTATTTCGATTCAGTATTTTTTTGATCTCATATCCACATCAAAAATCGAAATATTTTTGAATAACGCATTAAACCCCCCTTCTACGTTATTCCGGACCTAACAAAATATTTATAATAAATTAATATTTTAAACTAAAATCAATCAAGGTTATACAAAATATATAATATTAAGTGATTTTCATAATATTTTCTAATTTTCCATTCTTTTGATTTACAATTAATAATAATTAAATTGTTATATGTTACATTTAGCAAAAAAAAAAAAAATTGTTATATGTTACATATTAATTTTCATAATACGTATAAGAGCCAATCAGAATTTATCTCTATGATTAAAACAATTATACATGAGTGTATATTATCTATATTAAATATGATATAATATTTAACATCTCAAACTCTCGATTTAAAATCATATGATGCATCAAATTTGAATAAATGTACTATTATTAAATTAAAGATTTAAAAATTTAAAAAATATTTACCACACTATTATAAATATGCGTTCAAAATTTAAGTTATATAAACTTTTAAATTAATCAATTATATAAAAAAAAACTAGATTCAATCAATCTAAATATAAAAATGAAATTTAAACCAATTATTTTTAACTTTTTATTTATGAGTATGTTTTAGTTAAGCAATAATTAATTAGTAAAGTTTTGGGTTTTTACATAAATAAATAGGAAAAAGTAATTTTTTGCATATTTACTTTTGTTAAGAATAGCTATTTGCAATTTTACTAAACTATGTTTTAAATTGCAAAAATACTAGAAATTAGGGCTCCCCTTCCCCCTGCCCAGCCTGCCCATAATTCGGATGAACAGTGACCTGCCACGTGGCAGGTCACTGTTCATCGATTTTTTTTTTAAGGTGGGATGATTTTGGTGGATTTGGGTTGCAAGGCACCGCAGAGGCAATATTCAACTGAATGCAACCACATGCAACTGAATGCAACCACATGCAACTTTTTTTTTAAGGTGGGGTGATTTTGGTGGATTTGGGTTGCAAGGCCCCGCAGGGGCAATATTCAACTGAATGCAACCACATGCAACTGAATGCAACTTTCGTTTTTCAATTGCATTCAGTTGAATATTGCCCCTGGGGGGGCTTGCAACCCAAATCCACCAAAATCACCCCACCTAAAAAAAAAAGAAGTTGCATGTGGTTGCATTCAGTTACATCTGGTTGCATTCAGTTGAATATTGCCCCTGCCGGGGCCTTGCAACCCAAATCCACCAAAATCACCCCACCTTAAAAAAAGAAAAAGAAAAGAAGTTGCATGTGGTTGCATTCAGTTGAATATTACCCATGGCGGGGCCTTGCAACCCAAATTCACCAAAATCACCCCACCTTAAAAAAAAATTGCATGTGGTTGCATTCAGTTGCATGTGGTTGCATTCAGTTGAATATTGCCCCTGGCGGGGCCTTGCAACCCAAATCCACCAAAATAACCCCACCTTAAAAAAAAAATTTGCATGTGGTTGCATTAAGTTGAATATTGCCCCTGGCGGGGCCTTGCAACCCAAATCCACCAAAATCACCCCACCTGCAACCCAAATCCACCAAAATCACCCCACCTTAAAAAAAATAAATTGCATGTGGTTGCATTCAGTTGAATATTGCCCCTGGCGGGGCCTTGCAACCCAAATCTACCAAAATCACCCCACCTTTAAAAAAAATCGATGAACAGCACGTGGCAGGTTACTGTTCATCCGAATTATTTTTTTTAAAAAATAAAATTAGGTTGAAAAAGGAAAGATAGTATTTTTTGCAATTAAGATAGTAAATATGCAATTGATTGAAGGAGATGGTATTTTTGCAAAGAGAAACTTTAAACCTAGTATTTTGGGTAAATTCTCTATATTTTTTATTAAATATCTTTGGTTGATTGATAAAGTTTATTTTTTTATGATAAAACAATTCACTATCAAAAGAACATATTATTTGTAAAAATGATATTGAACGGACAAATATAAAATTAGATTAGATAAAAGTTTCCTTTATCATTATAACTACATTTGTTTAGTGGATCGTGCACAGTAAGAATCCTTTCTCACATCGTTGAAAAATATAACTTTTTTTTAGAGATCGTCTAACAATTTAATACGATAATGACAAATAATTGTTTATAAATTTTTAATATGTATTCAAAAAATTGATCGTGACCCATACAAATTTTGAATGAATTAACATAATAAAAATTCTAGAGATCCACGATAATGCACATTTAAATATACCAAATTCTCAAAAAAAACGAAACTTAAAATAAGGGTAAAAAAAACTTATGAACTTGGTAGAAAGATTCTCAAAAAGAGAGAAATCGGTTGAAAAACAAAATTAAGTAAAAACAATGAAGATGGGTTTAGAACGTTTCAGTAGGGATGTGAATGTCTGATAATTGTTTGATAGTATTAATATTAATGTAATTGGTATAAATTGACGGATAAATCATTTATACTTTAATTAATTACATTCTAATGAAATATTTTTTTTTGTAAATAATAATTAAAATAATATGTTTATATTAATGAATTAAAAGATTTTACCATTCGATGCATAGCACGGGTAAAATTATAGTTAGTTTAAACAGAACCTTTTACAAAAATTATGTCTCACGAAATATGAAATTTGATACTTATATAGAATATTAACTATATAAAAACTTTACAAAATTTACACTTAAAATTATACAAATTAATTAATTTTAAATTTGATTTTACAATAGAATTATTTTGGATAAAATAAATTTTACTATAGAATCATTTATGATTATTATAAATGATTTCAACGATTCTTAAAAAAATGGTGAAATATTAATTTTGTCGTTATAAATTTGAAATCACATTTGCAAACATTTCTATTAAATTGAATTTATGTCTGAATTTAATGTTTCTTAATAAATCAGAAATCTATTTCAATTTGCTATGACTTTCATAAAAGGTGTTTTATCAAACTATGTTTTGAACTATTTTAAAAAGCATAAGACGTATTCAATCTCAATTTTAACTTGAAAAGTTGATCAGCATAGGTTTATTTAAGAAAAATTATCAAATAAACTATTTTTCTAAGTTTTTTTTTTGCAATTTTATTCTATTCTAAAAATATTTGCAAAAATATAATTACTTAATTTTAAGTTTGTCTGAAAAAATAAAATAATTGGAATTATCTTTGATTGCATTTGGTGTTTATTTTGCATTGAGGTTGCATTCGATTTTGGTTGATATAATAAATTGCAAATATGGTTAGTCAAATCTGTTGGACAAGAGAAGAAAGATATATGAGACTCATTCATAGTATCAAAAATTAATAATATCCCACTAATACAACCACAAAATTTATTTCAATTACTAAACTGATTTTGGTTGATATCAATTATAAAAATGGTTGCAAAAATTGATAAAACCAGATTTGGTAAGCAACCTAATGCAACCACAAAATTGATTTCAATTACTAAACTGATTTTGGTTGATATCAATTATAAATATGGTTGCAAAGTTGCAAACGGTACATTTGATTCTGTATTCGTCAAATCTGTAGGACAAGAAAAGAAAGATATCTGAGACTCATTCATAGTTCCTAGTCAGCAACTAAAATCGCAGATATTTAGCATGCGATGTGTTAGCAGGATATTATCAAGAAATGAAAAGGTATCGATTCTAAGCCGGCAGGCAACATAGAAAATTGTTAACAGATTTGTTGGGTGGAATATTGCATAGTTACTGACAAGAAAGAAACGCATCAGCAGCAGGTGGACAAAGCTCAATGGCATGAAAAGCCTTGTTCATGCATACCAGGGGGTTATTTTTGACAAGAAAAGGATCCATGTACTGAATGTCACCCATATGTTTATACAAAATCATACAGACTCTCCGGCACACCAATAGTGACCCTTCGAACAAACAAAGTAACAATTTTTCAACTGCACCACCATCAACGGCATGCATTTTATTTTGTTTTAAACTCTTATTATTTTTGGCTGTAGCATAGCAAGCTGTGGTGCAGATTTTGCGATATCCACTTCACTATACTAAATTAATTGTAACTTTTTAAAACAAGATAATAATCTTTACGAATTAGAATAATCTATTGATCATTCTCAGTTGTAATCGTAGTCATCTGAGCTATGTATATGAAATACAATTTGGGATAATATAAAGATGGGTTAACTTTAAAATGAAATGGAGGATGACATGGGTAAAAATGGACGCATGAAGCTGGAACTAGAATTTACAGGCAAGCTTGTAAGTTGTAACATATCATATGTATTTGATATTAGACAGTCTTAGTAGTCACTCAATATGAAACGTTTACAAGTAGTATAATAATGTGTTAGGTGACACCGAGACTTTCAAGTTGCAGTATACCAAACTCTGTAAAGCCGGTATAAAAGCTTGGTGGCCCAAATTTTCTTTTGAATCTGTCTTCCTAAAGTACACACACTACAATGATTGAAGCAGTGGCTTCTTTCTGTTTACAACTGCAATCCTGCTTATTTCCCGTTCCAACAGAAAAGCACTCTTAGTTCAGTTGTTAATCAAAATTCAATTCACAATCATGTGCCAAACAACCTAATGATAGCAAATTGTTAATCAAAAATCAATTCAGAATCATGTGTCAAACAACCTAATGACAGGTGTGTTGTCGTTTTAAAACCAAAATCCCGCTAAACGATTAGGGTCTTGGGAGGGTGACTAATTCTACTAGCACGGCGTAAAGAGACTGTTAACATAAATATGTCAACTTATAATGCCTAAATTTATTGAATGAATTGAAATAGTTTACAATGCCTATGCTGCATACCGAATCAAAAGTGCGTGTATGCGCTTCTTACCTACGTAAACAAGTAGTAATCAACAGTGTGTGTACAGAAATCCCGCTTGAGACAGTGAAGGAGCAAGACAAATTGACAACAATGCTTGTTCTGTTCTGGACTTGCATACACAACAAAAAGTTAGGAGATAGGTGGTTCTGCTGAGCAGTCCTGAAAACAACAAAATTGGAAAAACAGAAAACAAATTCTTCATTCATGAACAAGAAGAACTAATTGATCTGTGTGTATGTAAATTACCTAAATGATCATATCGTCATCATCATTTACAAGCATATTATGTTTGAAAATCTACAAATTATATCAATTACAAAAGAATAATTGACAAGAGCAAAAGCTCAATTTCATTCTGTGTAACATCATACAATTTGATGCCTATATCTAGTCACCGTTCAGTTAAACTTAATTCACGATGAAGCTGATGATCTGAGGGTCCAGATTTTTTCAACCTCAACACGTTGTACAACTTCCGAACTTCCTTCAACGCTGGGGAGCTAACATCCTTCCAACTCAACGTGCTGCCTTCATCAGGTGACTTGCTCTCGCTTAGCCTCAGCCCTGCCTTGCCCGCCCTTGCATCTCCACTTATCTGCAAAGCCGTGATCACTGACTTCAACGCCCTGCTTGGCGAGCTCCGGTTCATAACCATTAACTCCGCTATCTCCGCTGGACTCATCGTTGCGCCTGTCTCAAATATCTCCTCCACATGAGGAAACAACTTGTGATCTTTCACTCCCAAATAACTATTAGCTAGCGTCTTAAACGAATTGAAATTACATAGCGGAAAATAAATATGAACATCAACTCTTCCCGGTCTTAACACCACAGGATCAATGAAATCCTTACAATTCATTGTAAACACCATAACCTTCTCATCGCCTGTACACGAATTCACAATTCCGTCCATAAAATTCAACACGCCTGACAAACTAACCGACGATCCTGCTGAATTATCACTTAAAAATCGATCCAGATCCTCAACAACAATCAACGACTTCGGTCTCGTCTGCAACAAAAGCAGTTTCAGATCCGAATCATCCGAAACCTTCGAAAGATCAATATCATACACATCATAATTCAACAATTTCGCCATCGCAACAACAAAACTAGACTTTCCAGTTCCAGAAGGTCCATACAACAAATAACTCCGCTTCCAAACACGACCTAACCGATGATAATACTGCTTCGACTTCAAAAACGCCTCGACATCCGACTTAATCCTGTTCTTCAGATCCATATCCATCACCATAGTATCAATCGTAACCGGATGAGCCAACGGAACAGATCTCCACCGTTGATTCAACTCCGTGTTGATAAACAGCTTAATTTCTCTCCACCTTTGATCAATCTCATCCGAAACCGTATGAATATGCTGCAAATAACTCTGCAAAATCCTCCGCTTATCCTTCTTCTTAATCCTCAACACGAAAGTCCTCTTTCGACTTTTCGCATCAATTTCATTCTTCCAGGACATTCTCGCACCGAGAAAAGTATCGCAAACAACCTGATTATCATCCAAACAGAGTATAATATCATTCGATTTAGTTCCAGAGAACAAATTAGTGAAATCAGAGTCCTCAATCGACGACAATGAGTTCACATAAGTCAAAACCTTTCGGTAAAATTGATTCTCCTGGTAATTTTCATTCAATTCCGGTACTTTGAAGAACTGATATACATGAACTTTATCTTCAATACAGTGTAAACACTTGTTTACAATTGAAATCAAAGCGGTTCGAATTAAATACAAACGAAACAGTATAAAAATAGAGACTAGAATAAACGCAAACAGAGTAAAAGAAATCATCAGAGAGGGATTAATTTAAATATATACTCAGTTCGTTTGGGTATCTAAATCATATCTCTTTGTGGAGAGAGAGGGAGAGAGAAAATGAGAGAGGGGAAGGTTTAGCGAGAGAGATGAGATGAATTGAGAGAGAAAGATAGATACAACCTAGTGTATGTATATTGGGGGTTATATATATGGGAAGTTGGGGGCGATGTTTCTCGGTATTACTAATTCTCCGTCATCTACAATAGCTTTCCAGAGGGTGAAGTTTCTGGGACCCATATTAATATTGATTTTTGATTATAGAATCTTTTTTTTTTTAGAATAAGATTTTTTTTTTTTTTTGTGCATATCCAATCTTATTTAGAAATATTTCAATGACTGTATAAAGAAAATATTTACTGGTATTCGAGTTGACTACACTTGTGACAACTGCCAGTCATGAATTTCAACTTTTAGGCCAACAAAAATTGGGTAAGACGTAGGTGTTTTGATTTTTGATTTATTCATATTTCTCCGACCAAATATGTAACTAAAGTGATGTATAATTTGAACTGAATAATAATAATGCTCGGGTGCTAAATACGTATCAAAATTCGTTATAAATTAAAGAAATGATAAAATGTAATATTTTTTATAGTTGATATAATTAGTTTATTATATTTGAATGAGCCAATAAGAATATGATATGTAGTATTTGGTAAATCCTTTTGTATCTAATTTGGTATTTTTAATATTATTTATTTGAATTTAACTTTTTTTTTAAAATTGTAAAATATTTAAATTTAGAAATCATAATTGATTTGAATTTTATACAAAGCTGTGGCCGGAAATTCACAAAGAATAGAATTTAAATTTTCTGGATTTAATTTCTAAACTCTTAACACACTAGTAATTCCAAAAATTACTACTTCATAATAAAAGTTTCATAATCATAGTGGGATTGAAATTTTTTGTTACAATCTATAATTAATGTTCAAGATGGCACCGGAAATTTTATGAAAAATCACAATTTTTAAGATGAACGGAAGAAATTGTTTCACGGATGAATATTTGGACTTTATATTCTTGAATAAAATATAAATGTTACATTTAACTAAAGAACAACTATAAATTTATTATAAAATTTATCTTTTATTAACATATATTATATTAATATAATACAAACAAATAGATTAAATTATAAATCCATGAACAGTAACATGTAATTTGGGATTAAAAAAGGATTAAATTATAATGACTTGTACAGTTGGCGCAGGGTATGCTTTGGAATTGACTTGGAATTGTCAATTGTGTCATTCACATCTTTTACAGTTACTTTCATCTATGTATTAAATTTTCAGAATCCACAACCCACAAAATCCATATGTTGATGAGGAGTGTTACATATTCCAAAAAAATTCTCAAATGTCACATAACATGATTTTATTGGTGGAATTTATATTAACATGGTTCATCTCATTAATGAAAAGATAACTAATTAATAGATGACAATTTAGCATTCGGAAACTCTAATATTTCTCTATGTTAATATCTGAAAGCACTCTAAATTCAAATATAATTTCGCTTTTACTTTTAAAAATTTTGGCAAAAAAATGATGAAATGGAATTTAAAATTTACTTTATAGTAAAAATGGTACTTTTATAGCTATAAACGGCTATAGAATGTCAACAGATACATTATCATTCGTTCAAATTTAAGGGAGTGGTATTGTATTAAGACTTTTTAAAGATTTTTAATGATTTTAAAAGTCATGGGATATTCAATTCTAATATTTAAAGAGTCTTTAAAAGTATAGTGTTATTCAATTAAGACTTTTAAGAAGTATTTAAAACTAGGGCGGTATTGAATTTAGACATTTATAGACTCTTTATAAGTATTGTGTTATTCAAAAAATCAATGACTTTTAATGACTTTTAACAAAAATTATAACTACATCCCGTGAAAAAAAAAAGTCATGAGTTTTTGATAAGATTTGACATGAATTCTAATAATTCTATAAAAATCATCTTTGAATAATATTGTTTCATTTACCGTCAATAAATATTTTAAAATTTCCTATCGCTTTTCTTCTCTTTCTTCCTCTTCTTCCATCTCTTTTTCTTCCTGTACTTGGTTTTCAATTTCCATATTTATATTCATTTTATTAAACAATATTATTGAGGGTGCGATCTTTTGCAATTTTGTAAAACTAGATCATAACACACATAGTAAAATAAGAGTCCATCAAACATTATAGTAATTCATGGGCTTCTAAAAATATTGTGCTTGCAAAAATTCACATAAATTACCAATAAAATAGCTTTGTGATAATGTGTATTTTATACACGTTTTGTCTTTTATTCTATTGCATTTTTGTTCGGTTCGAATGTAGTTTTATCGATATTAATTATGTTTTTCATCTTTCAGTGCCTCATGCTTAATTGTTGAAAAGATGGATTATTTTGGGCTTGAAAGCGAAGATTATTCAAGAGGGAAGTTAGAAGATGCAAGCTCGCGATGCCGGGAGGTGTTTAATGTATTATCTTGAAGATTTTCTCCCGCACGGGCTGCTGTACGGCCGTTCGACAGGCCGCTCAAAGGAGCAGCTTTTCTGTACGGGTTGCTGTACGGCCGTTCAACAGGCCGTACAACACCTGATGTGTATTGAAACAAGTGAACCAAACTTAAAAACATATCTTAACATCTAACATCATTTTCTTCCTCTTCAAGAACACAATTAGGGTTAGTAGGAATTAGAGAGGAGACATTAATTACTCGTAATCTAGCATTGATTATGAGTAACTAACTCCATTTATTTGGCTCAAGGAAGCATTTCTTGTACTAAACCCACTCCATTTTAAGTAAGATCTATTTCACTCTATCTTGAATACTTGTGTTGTATTATTTATGATTTTGCTTGGAGATTTGTAAGTTGCTCCATCTTGCTCTTCTTGTAATTTCAATTGCTAATTGTTTGTGCTAATCCGTAATTGTTAGTACATTCATTGTAGTAGCACAAGGTTTGGCGTGCCTAAACTTCAAGATTCAATTACAAATACCTAGGTTGAGCTTCTCATCCTTGGGTTTGTTCTAGCCTCTCTTTATTTAATTCCTTGATTTGGTTATACTAGTAGTGCTTCATTATTGGTAGCTATTATCAAGAGAGCTAATTTATGTGCTTCACTAAATTAGTGTGTTTAGAAGAGAAATAAGTGATTATGTGCTTCACCAATTATCTTGGTTAGGTAGAGTTGGATATATTTTGCTTGTTGGGTTGAAGTGCTTGATTTGCTATATCCTTGGGTCAAGTATATCTCTTATCTTGCTCATTTACTCATTGTGTTGGTAAATTTGGATAGTTGCTATTAACTTAGTTGTATTTTTGTAGCAATTCATTTATTGTATGCAAGGTGTTTGATAAAACACCTCAACCAAACTCAACCCCCCCCCATTTTCCATAATTGTAGATTGTATGAGATAATCTACTTGAAATCAATATTGACAGTCCTTCCCTGTGAACGAACTTACAAAAAACACTACCTTCAAATTGGCGCCGCTGCCGGGGAAGGCAACAATATTAATTTTGAGTTTATTGTTTATTATATTTTAGATTTTATCTTTGTATATAATTTCTCCTTTCTTTCTTTATTTTTTTTATTGGTGTGTCTTCATGTTTATTGGATATAAACATGAACTAACTATTTCAGGAGACGATGGATAATTATTGTGGTTGGAATAACGCTCAATATTTCACCCACGATCAAGAACGATATCAAGATTTTAATTCTTTTCAGAATTTAAATGCGTATCAGGTGAATTCTTTATATTTTACAAACTCATGCTATGCTCCTTACCCTCCTAGCATTGATTATTCATATGCTTTTGAAAATCAATGTTATGATCCGCAATATAATTCCCAAGACCATCAAGGGTCTTCTTCATCTTCCTTATCATCATTAGAGGAGATGATGAAACAAATGGCGGCGAACAACCTCCAATTTGCTTTTAAAAATCGATGCTATGATCCGCAATATAATTCCCAAGACCATCAAGGGTGTTCTTCATCTTCCTTATCATCATTAGAGGAGATGATGAAACAAATGGCGGCAAACAACCTCCAATTTCAAGACATCGCTTCTCAAAGCATATCCAACTTGGAAAAGCAAATGAGTCAACTAGCCGAGACCGTGAGTCGATTAGCGGAGGTTAATTCTCCTACTCATCATGATTTTTGTTTTGTTATTGATAAAAATGTTGTGCATGATGAATCTACTTGTTTAGTTGACGATTGCCCTAGGCTTAATAATGATAAATTGGATGCAGTGGAGGATCTACAAAATGTAGAGAATGCCTTTGAGCTTAATGAATTGGTAGATGAAATAAAAATTGATAAATGTCCAATTAAAATTGAGAAGGAATTAAGGATTGATGAGATTGAAATTTTTGCTTGGGTGTATAAGGATCCAATTTTGGAGCAATTTTTGAGTCGTGCTTATAATGATTATTCTGACGATTTTTCTAGCTACTTTTATTTTTCAAAGTCTCTTGAAGATGTGAAGATCATAAAAATATTTTTATATTTTTATAGATCAAAGGTATATTTGCACACTTTATTTTTATTATAGATTCGTAGGTATGTGCATCTATTTGCTTTTTCACCTCATTAGTTATAATACTTGTAAAAATAAATCGAGCCAACGACAATAAACAAAACGCTTTTTGGGAGGCAACCCAAGGTAAGCATGTATTTATATATTTTTATGCGTGTGTCAATTTTTGTTCCTCACTTACATTTATGAAGGATGTTATGCATTTTGTTGGTTTGAGGATTGATCTAAATATTATTGAGTGGGGGTTTCTTTTATAATAGAGTTTAAAAAAAAAACAAAAAAAAATTGTAATAATAATGTCCCGCTCAATAATATTTAGTATCGTTAATTATAGTTTTTTATAATTTTTATATTTGTTCCACTCGTGCCTTGATTTGTTTGTTTCATGTTTTCAGGAATTAGTATTTTATTCAAACATTCAAGGATTTGTGGAAATTTTCTGTACAAAGAAAAAGAAAAAAAAGTATTTTTATAAAATTTCAGGGCTGCACGGGCACTAGTACGGGGTGCAAACCGTACAATAAACCGTGTAGCAGGCTGTGCAGATTTTGTAACCTTCTACCAGAATGTTAGTTCAAAATGAGAGGTATTTTCAACCCTCTACCCATTTCTTGCACAGGCTGTGCAACTCTACATAATCAAAACAGAGCACAAAACAATCCCTCTCGTCTCACTGCTCCTCCTTTCTCCCCTTTAATTCAAACACGGCTACACTTTTACCTCCTCCCAATAGCCTCCACCGCTGCGCCCTTCGATCTCCGGCGCCGTTCACAGCGTCGCCTCCTTCCGCCCAGACAACTCCACCTTTCCCAAATTTCCTCTACCCTCCGTTCAATCTTCGACCCCAACTCCCATCCTTCTTCCTCCACCCATCTTCTATAACACCACCCACCACTCTTCTTCTCCACTGCACCGCACACCACCTCCGACCATTTTCCTCCATTCCGTTCACCCATTTCCTTCCTCCGCCTGCAACTCGTACCTCTCCCGCACTTCCTCCGCCTTTGTCAACAGCCCTCGACCACGCTCCATTTCCATCAGTTCCCTTTTCCCCCGTTTACAGTCACCCACCCCACCGCGTCGACCCACCTGCAATTACTTTCCTCCCACCTTCTTCTCCGCCCAGCATCTCATCCTCTTCGCCCTTTTACTCCTATTCCGCAGCACCTCAAGCCACCACTTCCACTCCATCGCTGTTCAGGCACAACCCCACCAACACACTCCGTTCACCTCCTCCGCCCACCTTTTCTCCTCTCCCTTCGACACCTACGCCGCCTCTCTCAATCACTTCTCCACCCAATATCAACCACCACTCCTCCCCACTCCGTTCAATCACTCTCCTCTCCCCTTCGATAAAACAACTGCCCCCTCCCCTGTTTCTTTTTAGTTGTTTTATTTTGATTACTTTTATTCATTTTTTTTAATTTTTGATTTTTAGTTTTTAATTTTCTAAAAAAACGATTTTTATAAATTCTAGAATCAAATTAAATTTACTTTAAATTTGTTTTTTTTATTGTTAATAATTGCTTAGTTATTTTATTTTATTTTATTTTAAGTTTAAATTTGATTTTTGATTTTATTAGTATTTCATTTTTTAAATTTAATTTTTGATTTTATTAATAATTGGTTAGTGATTTATTTTATTTATAAAAAAAACAAAAAAAACCAAAATTTTAATTCTTTTTAATTTTGATTTTAGTTTTTCTTTTTCTAAAATTTAGTAATTTATATATATTCAAGAATCATTTTTAAATTCACTTTAAATTTGATTTTTGATTTTATTAATAATTATTTATTTATTTTATTTTCTTTTACTTTATCTTTTTTTTTACAAAAAAACAAAACAATTATTTTAGTTATTTATATATCCTTAATTAGTGTTTTGAAGTGGCTTTGTAGGGTATGAATTTGGCTTGTTGGTTATTTTCGCTGGGATGCTTGTAGTGTGTGGCATCAATCCAATTCTCGGCTTGCAATTTTGGAGTTGGATTGGTAAATAAGAGGGGTGCTCCCGGTTCTTGTTATTTATTTTCAGGGGAGTTCTCTTTCTCTCCTATCTCTACTTCGTTTTATTTGTCATGCATGAGGACATGCCATGTTTTAAGTTGGGGAAGGTTTGTTTATGTTTATCATTGTAGTATAGTATGTAGCTAGTATTAGTAATATCTTTTGTTTTATTTGATGTCCGTTTCGTTTTCTTTTGGAAATGAGTTTAGTGATGAGCTTGTTTACTTGTTTGTAAAATTTAAGACATTGTGAGCTTGTAGCCTTGTTTTCTCCTATTACGTGTCTAGCATTATCAATTTGATGTGAATCTATAAGTTTGATGCACCTTTTTGCACACACGCACGCTTAAAATGGCATGAAAAGTCTAGATTGTTGTAATTAAATTGTGAACATGACGATTATCTCTTAGAATGCATGGAATCAAATCGAGAAGATGTTATTACAACTTAAACCTTGTGAGGTCTTGAACGATGATTCTTTTGCTTGTGTGTTTCTCCCTCTTTATGGGTGTTTTTCCTCTAGGGCTTGCATTAAACCTTCATTCATGGATGCACCATAATAAGTAAATTCTATTTAGGATAACCTTTTTGGCCATTTTAGCTTGTGAACCATGAAAATAATCCCTAGTTACCCCATTTGAAGCTTATATCCATATTTTTCTTCGTCACTTTCCCCTTTTATACATGAGCCATAGTCAAATACTTCACTCTCGACCTAGTTGAGCTAGTTGAGTCTTGGAAAGAATTGATTGATGAGCATGTGAATTTGGACAAATTGTGAAGAGGAAGAATTCTATTTATTGTAAGTGGGAACTAGTGTGATATGCATGTTTAGATATGGTTCAAAGTTCTTTGTAGTCCTTATATATGTTATGCATCCCCTTTGCTAAAAAAATAATAATAAAGGGGATGTAAAAAAAATATAGAAAAAGAAAAAAAACAATAAATCTTTGTACTTTATTTTCTTTCAATTTTCTTGGTAAATGTGGTTGTGTTTTGTAATTGTAAATGAGTGGAGATCTTTTGTTTGAGAATTTGGTGTATGAAGAGAGCAAGTGTCGTTTTGATTCAACTAGTGAGACTTTTACACCTTCCTTGAACTTAAATTTTCACACCTTCACCCAAGCCTCGTTACAACCCATTTTATGAATTCTTTGTTTTTGGTGCAATCCGGAATTTAGGTGGACATGCAAGGTCAAGTAGAGCGCATGCATTTAGACTTGGAGTTGAGTGAAATCTCTAGCCCATACTTGTGTGATGCATAATTGAGAGATGTGAGATTTTTCACCATACAATTTCATCTTCTTAATGCGAAGCCATATATGCTTTGTGATAATCTTGTCTAGTGTTCACGATTGAAGTGCATTCATTCTAGCTTTAATGTCATGGTTACATTTTGCACAAGGTGTGTTATCTTGATTCTTGAATTGGTTGTTAGCTCGTTAGAGTGGATGACAAGGTGAATAGCTCTATATGTTTGATCTTAGTTACAAGTAGATATAGCACCATGCTTGGCTTGTTTCCTATTTGTATGACGATTCGGACATGTGAGTGTAGTAGTTAGTTTAGTTAGTAGGTATTGTTAGTTTCTTGTTTATTAGTGGTTTTTGTGATTTTGTGGGTACATCAACTATAAACCCTCACGAGACCTCACTCGTCCACAAGGGCTACCTAGGGGTTCCAAGGGCTTGTTGCATATGCTAAATGCAACCGTGATCACCTACGGAAGTGGTACTAGTTAGGAGTATATGGTTATGTTAATTTTAGTTTGCTCGGGACTAGCAAAGTTTAAGTGGGGGAAGATTTGATAATGTGTATTTTATACACGTTTTGTCTTTTATTCTCTTGCATTTTTGTTCGTTTCGAATGTAGTTTTATCGATATTAATTATGTTTTTTTATCTTTCAGTGCCTCATGCATAATTGTTGAAAAGATGGATTATTTTGGGCTTGAAAGCGAAGATTATTCAAGAGGGAAGTTAGAAGATGCAAGCTCGCGATGCCGGGAGGTGTTTAATGTATTATCTTGAAGATTTTCTCCCGCACGGGCTGCTGTACGGCCGTTCGACAGGCCGTTCAAAGGAGTAGTTTTTCTGTACGGGTTGCTGTACGGCCGTTCAACAGGCCGTACAACACCTGATGTGTATTGAAACAAGTGAACCAAACTTAAAAACATATCTTAACATCTAACTTCATTTTCTTCCTCTTCAAGAACACAATTAGGGTTAGTAGGAATTAGAGAGGAGACATTAATTACTCGTAATCTAGCATTGATTATGAGTAACTAACTCCATTTATTTGGCTCAAGGAAGAATTTCTTGTACTAAACCCACTCCATTTTAAGTAAGATCTATTTCACTCTATCTTGAATACTTGTGTTGTATTATTTATGATTTTGCTTGGAGATTTGTAAGTTGCTCCATCTTGCTCTTCTTGTAATTTCAATTGCTAATTGTTTGTGCTAATCCGTAATTGTTAGTACATTCATTGTAGTAGCACAAGGTTTGGCATGCCTAAACTTCAAGATTCAAGTACAAATACCTAGGTTGAGCTTCTCATCCTTGGGTTTGTCCTAGACTCTCTTTGTTTAATTCCTTGATTTGGTTATACTAGTAGTGCTTCATTATTGGTAGCTATTATCAAGAGAGCTAATTTATGTGCTTCACTAAATTAGTGTTTTTAGAAGAGAAATAAGTGATTATGTGCTTCACCAATTATCTTGGTTAGGTAGAGTTGGATATATTTTGCTTGTTGGGTTGAAGTGCTTGATTTGCTATATCCTTGGGTCAAGTATATCTCTTATCTTGCTCATTTACTCATTGTGTTGGTAAATTTGGATAGTTGCCATTAACTTAGTTGTATTTTTGTAGCAATTCATTTATTGTATGCAAGGTGTTTGATAAAACACCTCAACCAAACTCAAACCCCCCCCATTTTCCATAATTGTAGATTGTAAGAGATAATCTACTTGAAATCAATATTGACAGTCCTTCCCTGTGAAGTAACTTACGAAAAATACTACCTTCACTTTGCATCATAAAAATATTGATAGCTAATGATATAGCTCTGCATCATAATTAGCAATGAATAGTGACAAATATATAATTCTCAGATAAAAATACGTAATGAATACTCAATTTAACAAGAAATAGGATTAATCAGAGAACACACGATCGAAATTGGATTGTAGTGAAAAAAGGTAAGGGTTTCACCACATAGGCTATATAATCTTTGTAGCTAGTCTAGTAAACCACAAAATCTATCAAAAAATCTATAAAAGTTTTTAGAAGTCATTTCAGTAGGAGTCATCGAAAGTATTTTGAAATTCTGGTGACTCAACAAGAATCATTAAGAGTCATTAAAAGTCTATAAAATCCATAAAAATCATTACCCCAAAAATTGTCATTAAAAATCATAATACAATACCACCCCCTAAATGACCAACCAATAAGTTACAAAAATACAATTGTTAAAATTTAAATCGGCCAATATAATAATTTTTTTAAAATTATCAGCACCATGAATTTGACATCATGTATATATGGTTTCAAGTGTGAAAGGAAACCTGAAAACGAAAATTTGATGCCCATGAAACTATTTGAAAATTAAATATGTCTTTTGACGATCCGTTAACATATAAAATTGTCTTAAATATTAATGACCAGTGTTTTTGAAACAAAAATGAAAACAAAAAATTGTTCTAATGAGCCATATTAACAATTTAATTGGTTGTAAATATATGGATATACTTTAATTTTATTTTGTTACAACAAATCATATGTGCGATGTAACATTCAGAAATATTTTTTAAACCAACTTTGTATCTGACATTTTCTAAATTTAAGCACGAATAAACATGTTAGAATATCATTAGTGACTTTGATATTAAGTCAACATTCCTTCCATTCCAAATTGATAAATCGTCAATAAAAATTTATTCTTTATCATTCAAAATAATTTCCGTTATCATACATTTTCAATGTTGAATGATATCAACCAAAATACTTCCTTCGTTATTTTTTAATAATCGCACTACGCCATAAAAGGCCTACAGCAACACCAAAAAAATGTTGCCGTAGGCCCGAAATATGTTGCTGTAGGCCCAAAAAACCCCAAAGGCAACATTTTGCTGGTGTTGCTATTTTTGCCGTTGCCTTTGGGGTCAAAGGCAACATTCTACTCTTCTAAGGCAACATCAGTTTTCTGTTAGCGTAGACTAGCTATGGCAACAATATATCAGTTTTTACCAACATTATATTAAGTTGCCTTTGGCTTAAATATTTTGCAAAAAGGTGGGGCCCACCAGTGGGGCCAACTGTGGGGACCATGTGGGGCCTACTATGGGGCCCACTGCGGGGACTGCCCACTGTAGGGACCACTGTGGGGCCCACTTTTATGGCAACACAAATTTTAGCTGCAGCAACATTTTGCTAGCAACATTTGTTAACATTATTTTCACTTTTTGCCAACATTTTATAGCCTCAATGGCAACACTTTTCTATTTTAAACAAAAAATAGGTAATTTGAAAATATTCATTCCCATAACCAAATGAACACAACAGACATTCATTACCATCATAATAATCCATACAGATTCAATATTACAGTCAACCAACAACAACATTCAGAGCAAAAGGCATAAGTGCCACCAGTCATAAAACTACAAGTTAATTACTAAGTACGGAAGTCTAACATAATAGCAAAAGACGTAAAACATAACATATGGTACTAAGAGCTGGTGCCACCAGTCATTGGAGTACCACCTTCATTGTTACTCTAGATAGTCGCACAAAGCTCCCATGAACTTCATTGTCGCTTCACGTACATTTACCTGAAATTTATAGCAAAATAAGTTTGTAAGTGAAAGTGAAGCTGCACTATAAAAATTACAGATACACACTTTAATTTGCAAAACTAAATACGATGATTCTGTAATGGAACACTCAACAAATTCTAGTATATGAGATTTAGTAACAAATCAAAATACACATAAAACAATATTGTTAAAAAGATTCGGACAAATTAAAATTTCTAATTTAAGTGAGAGAATATCTGAGATAAATGCATTATTTGATCTTGAATAAGCGAAAAAAGAAGGGAAATGACCAAAGTGATCCCTGGGCAAATGTATGCAGGGAGCTGCAGAAAACAGATTTGCAAAAGATGTTGATTTTAATTTAACAGATTATTTTCAATATTGTACTCTATGGTTCACAAGTAATACCATACTATCATATTTCTTATTCAGAAAAATATAGATAAACCCTTCTTCTTTTGTGCGGAGTAAGAAAAAAACAAAACTATTACCTAATATGTCAGGCTCTTCCCCCCTCCAGTAGGCATTAGAACAAATACATCATGTCCACTCATTGTGGCATTTATCACCTCTCGTTGGTTTGGCTGGAAGGAGCGATTCCCAAATATTCCTAAAGAGCAGAAAAAAACTAATAATTAAGAAAACACTGCATATCAAAAAATATTAGAGTAATGTGTAAAGATACAAACCTCTAGCTTCTTTGTCCATGGGAAATCTAGGCTACTCCATTTTTATCATTTGAACCCTCGATATATTTAACATCAATGTACTTTGGGATGTACGATTCTTTCTCTACAGGAGTAGGTGGTACACTATACGATGAGTTCCATCTATCAAAGGCATCAGGCTCACTACACATGTGAAATTGCGTATCGAGTCTCATATGATCAAATATGAAAAGCAGCTGCTGAAGGGGTTTCATAACAGGAGCTGATCATATTTCACATAAACAACATAAATTTTTTGAACTACTTTCAGAAAGAAAGATGGCAATTAATTGCTTTACAATGATATTGAAAAACTGTTCTTCTGCCCAGAAAAATGACTTTTAATTTCTGGCCAGAAACTGCATTGACCTTTGTAATGGGCACACACAAAATGATGTCTTTCATTTGTTTGTCCCGTGTGTATCTGCAAACACAGTATGTTCGTAACAGACTAACAATACAAATTGAAGGTAGCAAGCGGAAAATGTAAATGCATGGGAAAAAATTATTCGACTCTTAAGAGTTCTAACAATGCATCATATAAAAAGATTATATATAATTACCCAGTCAGGCCCTTAAAAAATCTTCCTAGTTTCACCTTAAAAAAGATTATATATAGAAAGATTATATATAGAAAGATCTTCCTGGAAACCATAGTTAGCAACTTGTCAGAATTGAGAATGCTGCACAGTTCAAGTAACATTAATTTCACAACACCTTATTTGCCTAGTTTCACCTTCTTGGTAGAGGTTTTGTTAAATGGTATATTAAGGATCTCACAAACATATTGCAGTTTTTCTTTTACGCACTTATCGATCCTCTCCTTAATTTTTGTCCTCTGCTTTTCCTGATGAAGGTATGCAAGAAAATAATCAAACAAGCAGTACTACACCAACATAATTGAAAAATAAAATACCCTAAACCTGGCCAAAAAAAGATATTGACTGTTAGTCTACTCCACCAGTCCATCCAATACTACGATGATCAGGCAATAATAAAAGGCTTAGCATTTTAAGATTAAGTTCATTGGCTCTTACCTCGTTTTCAGCCCACACAAAGCCTGAAAACAACCCGATGTTCTTTTTTAATGTGTGCACCTGCAATATAATCTTGTGATGAATACTATGATTAAAAAAATTTGATTAAGAAATACATTTACATGATGATGGTTATTCAGAGAAAAAACAGATATTCAGCAAAACTATGAAAATGTTTTACTTTCAACGATAAATAACAATGAAAGTGCATAAAATACTACCTTCGTCTTTATTCTACAAATTAAGATTTTTGCCAGTACTTCAGTACTTGAGGTAACATTAATTTCTGAGAATAATTTAGTGAAAGAAGTGGAAAACTCACAACTCCATTGTCCCCCCAGCATGTGTGTGTTTCAGAGCTTCATTATAATCCTGCTCGTGCATATATATGATCCCAGCAATGGTCCGAAGGATTGGGTTATTTCCAATTGCAGGATCTGACAGCCACTCATGTAGGCTTGAGATTGTACCTTCCTGTATAATTTATACAAATTAAACTAACCAGAAGCAGCCATTTGGATCAGCTGTTAAATGCATATATAACATTACATACAGATATGTTCCCTTTCCTCAAATTGCATTGATATGTCATATAAAGTATATCTTGTCATAGCTTTATTTAATATTTTCTTCCACTACATTCATCACAAGCTAAATATAATCACTATAAATAACAATAAACCGAGTTATAGTAGTTACAATGATGATGCCAGTTCTTACTAGAATAGAGTAATTACAATCGCAATGCATAACATACAGTAAAAGCAGGACTACATTTAAACTAATAGTAGTAATTTGATATCAATGACATTTCTCGATAAACAATAGAGAAACAGAAGCAGTCCTTGTTTCCAGGATCAGAGAGATACAATGCCAGCAATTTAATGGCCTGGAGAAGAAAAATCAAGGAACCCAAAAAAATCAAAACCGGGGAGGCAAGAAGAAATTACCAAAAAAGCTGAAGTTATTCACAGTGCAATTCTAAAGTTCCCTGTCCAAGTTCAAACGTATCATCCACTCTATTATTCGTGTGTAGCAAGTTTAACTCAACAACAAATCACATCTGGCAACTGACTATATGAGACAGCTACTACTAGTGATAAATTAGATAATCTTACCAAAGAGTGGCCTACATAATGAAGTTTCTGCCCAGTTTGTTGAAACACAAAATCGATTGTGGCTAGTAAGTCATGAGCTACCAAAGCAACCCATGTCCAATCCCAAAAATCCTGTCAATAGCCATGACTTTTTCTTATCAGATATATATGGCACGGGAAACGGCAAATACAACTTCAATATGCACTAACTAGTGATTACAGAACACTAGAAAACTTAAACTAGAAAACTTTACAATCTCGCGTGGTTACTGAAGATGACCATGAACCCAATATTCTTTATACATAAACAAGGTCCCATGAAATCTGTTGATATATAATTGAAATTCTGAACCGTGACTCAAAATATACCCGCCACTTGTAGTAACCTGCACATAAAACGTACTCTGAAAACATAAGTCCAAATACTCTGAAAACATAATTCAAAGCCCCAAATTGAACCCAGTGAAACCTTAATTCAAAGCCCCAAATTGAACCCAATGATCAAGCCCCAAATTGACCTGCCATTTAAAGCCTTAACTTGAAATTAATCTTGAGAACATAAAAAAAAGCCAAAATTAGTGAATTAAAGTCCAAAATTGAACTAATTGAACCAATTGATAGATGTGAGACCAGAGAATATGAGAGTGTAAATATAACACAGAATGTGAGCGAGAAGAGAGAAGAGAGAGAAGAGAGAGATGAGAGAAAGACATGAGAGAGGAAAGTGAACTGTGTGAGCGGAGAGAGAAGAGACCAGAGAGAGACCAGAGAAAGACCAGAAAGAGCGAGAGTAGAGAGAGTGTTTGTCTGAACTTTATGAAATTATTTGTATGTCTAAAAACTTAGCGGGTCTAAAATTGGTTGGGCGGTATTTTTTCCGCTCACCAATTTTTAGGCTAGATTTTCAATTTTTTTTTACTAATTTTTCTTTTTTATTTATTTAGGAAAATAATTTATTTTTTCATTAAATATCAATTCATTTTTTTTTGCTAAATGATTCCTTTTACATAATTTGATTCAAATATTTTTAATCATATATAAAAATATTTTTATTTTAGTGATATATTAAAATATATTTAGAAAAAAAACATTTTAAAATTTTTTTTAATAAGATTTTATGAATATAAAAATAAAATTATTCATCTTAAAATGTTTTAACATTTTTATTGAAATATTCACTTTTACTGAAATATCCCTAATTTTTATAAAAACTTGATTATTTTTATCCATATAAATTATTTTTATAAAAATTTTATTATTTTATTAAAAAGGTAATTTCCATGTGAAAAAAGGTTAAAATTTTTATTCATAGTAGAAAATATAAAATTTTGTTCATTGTAAAATCATGGCAACACAATTTCAGACCTACGTCAACACACAAACATTTTTATTCTATGCCAACATATTTTTTCTACCTAAGGCAACATAAAAATGATAATGTTGTATTAGCAAAAAACATGCATGACAAAGGCAACATATCCAAAGGCAACATAGGCTCTAGATGTGTTCATAGGCCTTTTATGGTGTAGTGTCGCATTGACTTTTTGCACGTATTTTAAGTTGCAAAAAAATGGTACTTTTATATGTTATTTTTGAAAATTTAATTTTTTGAATACAAATTTAGCATTTAAATTTTTATTCAAAAAAAGAAAATTTTAAAAATAAAATATAAAAGTAAGCTTTTTTTACACCTTAAAATACGTGCAAAAAATCAAAGCGACTGTTAAAAAGGAACGGAGGGAGTATTACATTTAGAAAACAAGAGTAAAAAAAATCTTGTATAGAACAATAGTATGAGATTTTTTGGAAGTTAATCAAAAATAAATTCATGTAGGCTCGGTCCAAAACAGACAAGATCATATTATTGTGGAACTAATACGTGTTAGCGGTTCAACAAATGATATCAGAAACTATATAATTCGGTAATTGAATCTTGGGGACGGGCTACAATTGTTCAATGTGAAGGCCCCTTGGTAACGATTGGAGATCTGTTGGGTGCCTTATATCAAAAGTCTTCTTGATGATGTTTAAATAGCGAGGTGAATCGTAGCGGTACAAGATGTAATAGATAGGGATGGCAAAAAAATCGATCTGATGGATACCCGACCGTTTCGACCCGATTGGATCTTACCGAACCCGATTTTTTGGATTTAGATTTTATTTTTAAACCCGAAAAAGTTTGGAATTGGATATTAGTCATTTCGAACCCGATCCAAACCCGAAATCCGAAACCCGAAACCCGAAAAAACCCGATATATATATATATATATATATATATATATATATATATATATATATATATATATATATTTCTTCATTTAATTCCCCCCAATTGCAAAAAATCACCAAAAAATAAATCTTGGGTCGGGTTCATCGGTTGATTTTTCAAATAGATCGGATCAAAAACCCGAATTGGTTAATCAAGTTTTGGATTCCATATGTCAGCTCAAAATTGTATGCAACAAATTTCGGGTTTGGATAAACCCGAACCCGATCCAAACCCGGTGGATCGGGTTTGGATTTTGAATTTCCAAATCCAATTAGATTTGTATTGGGTTTAGATTTGGATTTGGATTCGGGTTTGGATTTGGATTTGGATATCACAGATATCCAACCCGATCCACCCGTTGGCATCCCTAGACCCTAGTAATATATTAATCGCAAGTGCAAGATCACGGGAGTTGTGATTCTTGGTTTGAGGGGGAATTGTTGGGTGGCGCCAACCCAAGGGACATCGAGGAGAGAAGCGGTAAAAATCTTGTATATAAGCAACCGATTGACTCTATAGTATGAGGACTTTTGAGAGTTACCCAAAATTAAATCCGTGCAAACTCGGTTCGTAATGAATGATATTGGAGTTAAGGTAAAAAATAGATACTTTTTTATTAACTTTTAAATTATAGTAAAAAAATAGAAAACTTCTTATAACTTTTAAACCAAAAGTTACACCAAAATTACCCTGCCAACCTTAGTTCCCTAGTCATGTATTCAAAAGTTACGATCTCCATCAAAATTATGTCGAGTTTTTCTTCCCCCTTAAATTTTAAAAGTATTCTGCTTAGCCTTAGATGATTTAAAACAAACACGCCATTATTAATGAATAATTTTTCATGCCACGCATCACAAAATAGTACTTTTATATATATTACTGGATATTGATGATGGTGGATTGTGTTTTCATACGAGAAGCAAGTAAATTTATTAAATATTTAGCAAAAAAAAAAGAAGAAAAAATTAATCTCAGTTAAATGTCGTGATACTACTGATTTTTATCTAATTATATATTTCACTATTGTAAAGTTATCCAAATATCAAAACTATACCTTCATAATATGTACACTGAACAATCATTAGTACCTTGTTAATTTTTAAATCGAAATATCATAAAAATGAAAAACGAACGTATACATAAAATTTCGCTTTTAAAACGGATTAGAGATTTTTAGGAGAAAAATGATCTTAACTCTAATCAACTATTTGATTTGTGTAGAAATTAAATCACTTAATAATAAACTAAAAGATTGAATATTATAAAATATTTTTAAGCAAAAATTATTGAAATTTATATTAATTAATAAAAATTATTTAATTTTTCTTTCATACAGTCAAGATAGTTTAAGTACTAATATACTACTAATTTCCTTTAAAATAAATAAATAAATGTATTACTAATATAAGTAAACACAAAACGCAAACGCGCCTAACTCCTTGGTCCACATCGATCTACATTCCCCATTTGAAATATTTAAATGAAAAGTGGCACAAGATGACGATAATTTTTTAAGCAGCTACTTTACTGTAGTGATGTTTACGTACACAATTGCCACTGGTATTTTAGTTTTTAATTAATTAAGTAAAGCAATGATCTTTTTGGATGCTTAAAAGACAACACTTAAAACACCCCACCCACTCCATTACTCCATTATAATACTCCCTCCGTTCCTTTATTCTTTTCCTATTTTGATTTTTTATACTATTCATTATAAATGATTGACTATTAATTTATGCATAATTTATAAAATAAAATATAGTCATGAGTGATTTTATTTGATTCGTATTTATGAGTACTTTAATACAGTGAAGTTCTTATATTTAATATTAATACGAAATTCAAAATATTAACAATTAAAAACGTAGGTTGGCAAACAAATCCAAACCAAACAGAAAAAGAAATATGGAACGAAAAGAGTACTATTTTACCAAATTGTTTATGCATATTTAAGCTACGTCTCTCTCTCTCGCTCCACACCAAAGGGCATATTTGCGCCCACTGGCGTGTAATTTTTATTCCGTTCGATAAGACATCAAGTAATTTATAGTCTTTTCTGGATAAGTTTTTTTTGATTTTTAATCTAAAACAAGTTGCGAAAAGACATAAATTTTAAAGATGTAAAGATAAATTTAAAAAATGTGAGTAGTTTAAAAAAATTCCGTTTGTAAAGATAAAGAATCCTTTATTTTTGCTGAATAGTTTTACAGTATTTTGATAGCTCATAAATTTCTTTTTACACACTTTTGTTTATATATTCTTATCCTAGATTATTAAATTGAGTCCAAACTTTTGAGATAATAAAAGGAAAATACTAGAATTTCCAAATTGGATCTAAAAAAATTTCCTAAATATTAGGTGTCATTTTCTGATTGATTACTTTATAATTAAATAAGAAAAATTTCTCAGATCACATCAATCATACTAATTAAAATAATTCATTTTATTAAAATCACCAACAACATATTATTCAAAAACTATTTTTGGGATCCAATTCGGATTCTCCGACACTACTTATAGTAAAATTAGAATACCATGACTCGATCCAAGAATTTTGGTCACCTTTGTTAGATCGGTCAAAAGTCATCTTTTCTATAATCCAAAAAAGAAAAGCTAACCCTTTGTCTACGTTGAAGAAATTTACTATGATGTGGTAGAATATTATATGTACAGTATCCTTGAAGAATATATTTCTGATTCTTTACGTGTATTCTAGTGTCTTCTCAGTTTACCGTTTTCCTTTCTTTTCTGTGTCACAGCTTAATTTTTATCCGAATACTTATTTTTTGAAAATTAATAATATTATTTTGACTCTGATAGATTTGATAAGGGTGTACCATATGTAATTATTCTTAATATAAACTAGCTTAATATCCATGAAAAACAGAATACTTTATAAATAGTTTTGTGAAATTTTATACTAAATTGTATTATGTTATAAGTTTTTCCAAAAATTATAAAATGATGTATGCAAATCAAAATCTCATTAAGTTGATATTACTTATTTTATTAATATTATTATTTAATATTGCATGAAATTTCATGTTTTTTTTTATTTTTTTTGTTCTACTTATTAAAACACTAAATACTACATTTTTCTTTATTTTCACTCAATTATTTTTTAGTACTTTATAAAAAATTCATGATTTTTTTTGGAAAAATTGTAACTAATATCTTCAAATCTCATTCATAATATTTGCAATTTAGCTATATTAATTTCTATTTATTATCAATTAAAATATGTAATAACTAATAATATTTTTAAAATAACATATTTATCCTAACTACCAAACCATGTAAATTTTTTTACAACAGTTATATATAGAATATAATATTTGTCTAATACTAAATAAATTTTAAAACCTGGCTTTTATTTTATAAAGAATCCATAAAAATGGATAAATAAGTTTAGTGGAGCACATAATCATTAAAGTATTTTTATTTTTTAGCAAATTAACCATTAAAATAATTTTGCATCACAATAAAAGTATCAAAATTGATAACCAAGTGTACTTAATTTGTAATATAAAACAGAATGACAAGGAATAAAATTAGTGTGACCGACAAAATGCGCGTTTATTCCGCGTAATTACTTTACTTAGTACACCATTGCTGTCTATTATCGTAATCCATGCGGCTCGCAATAAACAATTATGGTTGGTTGTAGTTAAGGTGGCAAAAGTCCAAAATAAAGAAATACAACTATTAGTCATTTGGAAAAGAGTTGTGCTAGCTAATTCAAATTAGTATCCAAAAATTGTTTCCAAATGATGTGGCTTCGATGACGTGACAGATTATAAAATTTTAATTGGGGAGGTTGGTGTAAATGCAGGGGATCCATTTTGTTACGACTAATTAAAATAAGATATTTGGCATTTGTGAATTATTTTTGGTACCAATTTGGGGTACCAAGCATTTTCCTTTAGAAAAACTAGCTTACATAGCACATGCAACCATGCAAAGTACTAATTACTTTTTATTTTTTTTAAATTTATTTATAGTGTAGTGTAATATTTAAATATTAATTTTAATATGATTAAAATAATTCGAATTTTACATCTTTGTATATAATAATTTTTAGTATTAAATATTAATTAATATGTTGTTGCCGAGAATCGAAACTTAAACCTATATTTATAATAACTTTTAATATTATTTTATCTAACGATCATGATTTATTTGAGATGAAGATCTAATGGTTTTGGATGAGGTATAACCAAAAATGAGAGGATAACAAAAAATAAAGGGTTAACCAAACTACAAATTATACCTTTTCGCTTTTTATAATAATTTTTAGTATTGTTCTATCTAACGATCATGATATATTTGAGTTGAACATCTAACGATTGTGGATAAGAGATAACCAAAAATGAGAGGATAACTAAAAATAGGGGGTTAAACAAAGTACAAATTATACACCTTTCATTTATTATAATATAGTATAGATAATATAGATATAGAGGTCTGTTTTTGTTTTTTCAACACGACGGGTCCTGTTTATTACATTGTTTATGTAGACAATATTACATGATGTAAATTTGTAAATTTTATATACCGTAAATTTAGTTTAAGTTTTACTTTTTTATCCTTAGTTTGTCAGGATAATGCTAGGTACCTCAAATTTGCTCCCGAATGATAAGACATAGATGACGTGACAGATTGGATTTTTTTTTTGTCAGGGGTATCTGTTTCATAAATGAATTGCAACGAGTACAATATTCGTAAGAAGGTGTTTCTTTCATTCAAGAAAGTTTATCATCTAACCGAAAGGCACGCATGTTGCCTCCGGATGCTTATACAATAGAACTTTAATGTCTGAGAAGATGCCACCCGATTGGTAAGTACATTACAAATAAAACGAATACTAGTGTTATGCCCAAATCTGGCATGACAGCTAAAATGATTTGATTAGCTAAATTAAAGGTTCATAATTAACTATGGGCCTACGAGATGACAATTGGGCCGCTAAAGTCCGCTATTAGAATCAGCCCGGCATAACTACAGGGCCACCTCGCTCGTGATCTGGTCTAAGGGATCGCTTCGATGATCCCCCCTCTCTCAGGGATAGCTTCGTGCTATCCTCACATCTGCAGGATCGCTATCTCACTCTTTACTGGAAGGCTCATGGCCAGACCCAAGGTCGCATGAGTGGTTGGACACAAGGGATCGCTTCGCATGGCCAGATCCCTCGAGGTCGCATGCTAGGTCCTGATTGATCCTTTATTAGCCAATTCTATCCGTTCGAGAGGGCTTCCACAGCTGGGCCATGGATCACGGATAAGGTTGATGATTCACTACCACGTCAGCCCTAAACGAATGGGCTTGGACTTTGGCTTATCTCCTAAAACCCTAGCCCGCCTAGGTAACTTGTTCCCCAAGAACTACGTACGGCTTGATCCCTATAAATAGGGTACGTAGGCACCTTGATACGGGATAGAAACAGTTAAACCTGCAAACACCTATCCAGCTCAGCCACATCTAAACACACGAACCCTAATCCCTTGTTCTTCTTTCATTAGCAAGATATCCGTATTTTGCTCCGTTAATCCAGCAAACCTCCAAAATATTGTTATACAATATTCTCCCTATAACATTTGGCGCTAGAAGGAGGGGATCTGTCATTGAATTGGGAGAAGCGATGACTAAATCACACAAAAAGAAGAATGATGGAGAGACCCCGGGATCGCATAGGGTTAACAAAGAAGATCCCCTGACGAGAGACCCCTCAGAGGACGAGGTGTCCAAGGACAACTCTAAGACTGGGTACAAGGAGGAGCACACCCCCCCAGTACAGAGGGTGGCGTTGACCAGCGAGGTTATGTCTTTTCTAAAAGGCCTCGGCGAACAAGTGACCGCTGTACATGAGAGAGTCGCAAAAGTGGAGAAGCGTTATAGTTCTAGAGGATCGAAGAGGAACGCAAGGACAGGTGGTCGAACACATCAAGGGGAAGGAAGCAAACTCCCTGCTAAGAAACTAATTGATGATTTCGAGGATGTCCTAACTGTTGGAATTCGGGCATGATAACGCAACGGAATTAACGAAAATAACAATTAAAAACGAATTCCAAGTCCCGGATCCATGTATAAATTGATGATCATGGTATAAAAAATTCTCAAGAACAAGATCTTACCTATTAAAGCTTTCCAATGGATGTCAAATGGAGATCCTAGCTTGTTGATCTTGAGAGCTAAAATTATAACTCCTCCACCGGAATCCACACTTGAATGCTTGCTTGAATCGTCGAACGATTTCGCCACGGAATTAGGCACTAGCCAAAATAAATAAACCGATGTGTTCTTGACTTGAGCTTGATTTCTCTCTTGTCTCTAAGTTGTGAATAAACTGAAATTTTCAGTTGTGTTGTTCCAAGAAGACTAGCCAACCCTTGGCTTATAAAGAGAAATAAAGAAAAATGGACCATTAAACAATTAGGCCATTTTTATTTAAACAAATCTTATTTATTTAAATAAATTAATTAAGTCATACTTAATTAATCAAATAAGTCAAGAAAATACATCTTCAAATTTTATCTTAAACTAATCAAGTCTCACTTAATTAATTTTATAAAATTTGAATTATTATTTATTATTAATTTAAAATCATAATTTAAATTATTATTAATTTAAATTCATAAAATAAATTAATATCCCTTTTAAACATTCTTTGTGTGTGACCCTGTAGGTTATTATTTAATTGGCAACAATTTTATTCTCTAATAAAATTGTAAACAATAAGCGGCGTCTAGTAACACATTATTGCTACCCAATAAAACAATAATTAAATCAACGATTCAATTAACCTTTTATGACTAATATTCCATGTAATATAATCCCTTTAAATCATGATATTATAGATTAAACTCGAGGCATGTAATGTGTCATCCTCTTCATAATTTAATCTTCATTTTCTTGATCGATGAGTAGACTATTTAATCAAATCAACATTTGAGCATGGCCATGCATTTCATAGTCTCACTCAAACAAGAGGCCGATAATATCACTCCTTTATCAGGAGATTTAAATCCCATCTAGATCGTTCATATTTCTCACATGATTCATAATATATCCGATATTCACCTTTATCATTATCCGGCTAAAGATAACTTTTGACGAATTCAAAATATATTAATTCTCATGTAGAATTACAACGACTTCAGGTCTAAGGATCATTACCCCATTATCACTGTGAGAATACATATGACACATATATTATTTACCATGATGTATCTCACTGTGGGTCTGTCCAGTACCCTGTACTCGTACAGTTACCTATGCATTGCTTTTAGTATATTCATACTTATGACCAATGAGATGTGGTCATCAGTCAATTATCATACTAGCCTCAGTGTATTATTATTGTCCTAAGTAATAATAATACTCGGCTAGGGACATTTAAGAATATGATACAATCATTATATAATCTCATGTTCAAGTCACATACTTGCAACTATATAATTTGTATCAAGATTCTAAGGACATTTATTATACTTTATTTATTTCGCAGTAAATAAAGCCAATAATAAATATATATATATATATATATATATATATATATATCAAATATATAAAATCACTCAAACACAAATACAATTGATTGTATTGACTCTAGGGCACCAATACTAACAATCTCCCACTTGCACTAGAGCCAATCATTCATGTATCGAATACCCATGCTACTAGTGTGACATTCATGCTTCTGCTGCGACAGAGCCTTAGTTAGCGGGTCTGCAATATTATCATCAGTATGCACTTTACATATGTGAATATCTCCTCTATCATTTATCTCTCGAATAAGGTGATATCTCCGAAGTATATGCTTTGTTCTGCTGTGAGCTCTCGGCTCCTTGGCTTGTGCTATAGCTCCATTATTATCGCAGTAAAGATCTATGGGATCTGCGATCGATGGAACTACACCAAGTATTGTAATGAACTTCCGTATCCATACAGCCTCCTTGGCTGCTTCACATGCCGCAATATACTCGGATTCCATTGTAGAATCAGCTATTGTCTCTTGCTTCGAACTTTTCCAGCTTACAGCACCTCCATTTAGGCAAAACACAAATCCAGACTGAGACACGGAGTCATCTCTGTCAGTCTGGAAACTAGCATCCGTGTAACCCTTTACCGTTAGCTTCTCCTCTCCTCCATACACCAAGAATGAATCTTTAGTCCTTTTCATGTACTTAAGAATATTCTTGACCGCCGTCCAGTGACCTTCACCTGGATTAGACTGGTATCTGCTCGTCATGCTCAACGCATACGAGACATCCGGACGAGTACATATCATTGCATACATGATAGATCCAATTGCTGAAGCATATGGTATCTTACTCATGCGGTCTTTATCATCCAATGATTTCGGACCATTCTCTTTTGAGATCGTTATCCCATGAGATACAGGGACATATCCCCTTTTTGCATCTTACATTCCAAAACGATGCAAAATCTTGTCAATATATGTACTCTGGTTTAAGCCGATTAATCTCCTTGATCTATCTCTATAGATCCTGATCCCTAAAATATAGGTAGCCTCGCCCAAGTCTTTCATAGAAAAACTTTGTCCTAACCAAGTCTTTACAGCCTGTAGAGAAGGAATGTCATTCCCTATTAATAATATATCATCGACATATAATACTAGGAATGCCACATGGCTCCCACTAAACTTTTTGTAAACACATGGTTCATCCACGTTCTGAATAAAGCCAAAACATTTGACCATTTCATCAAACCGGATGTTCCATCTCCGAGAGGCCTGCTTCAATCCATAAATGGATCTATGCAGCTTACATACCTTTCCAGCATCCTTTGGATTTCCAAAACCTTCAGGTTGTGTCATGTACACATCCTCTTCAAGGCTTCCGTTAAGGAAGGCTGTTTTGACATCCATCTGCCATATTTCGTAATCATATTAAGCCGCTATTGCAAGCAAAATTCTGATGGATTTTATCATTGCTACTGGTGAAAAGGTTTCATCATAGTCAATACCATGAATTTGTTTGAAACCTTTTGCAACCAGTCGAGCTTTATAGGTCTGTACTTTACCTTCCATGTCAATTTTCTTCTTGAAAATCCATTTGCACTCTATAGGTTTTACCCCTTCAGGTGGATCAACCAAAGTCCATACTTGGTTTTCATACATGGAATCCATCTCAGAATTCATGGCTTCTTGCCATCTCTCAGAGTCTGGTGAGTTCACAGCATCTTGGTAGGTGAGAGGCTCATCTTGGTCTATGAGCATCACATCGTCATTTTGAGTTAAGAGAAATCCATAATTTCTCTTTGACTCATGGCGAATTCTACTAGATCTGCGAACAACTTGTGTTTCTTGAGTAATGTTATCTTGTATTTCTTGCTCATGCTCCACCTCTGGTTCAACGTTATCAAGTGGTTCTCGATCTTCATCGAGATCTATTTTCCTCCCACTGTCTTTTCTAGAGACTAGCTCTCTTTCTAAGAATACAGCAGTTCGTGCAACAATTACTTTGTTCTCCGAGGGACTATAGAAAGAATAACCCTTTGTTTCCTTTGGGTATCCCACAAAATTACATTTTTCAGATTTCGGTCCAAGCTTGTCTGATGTTAGGCGTTTCACAAATGCTTCACATCCCCATACTTTCATAAAGGACATGCTTTGCCGTTTCTCTGTCCATATCTCATATGGAGTTTGTTGAACCGTTTTAGTAGGAACACGGTTTAGTGTATATGCAGCCATTTCCAGGGCATAACCCCAGAAACTAATTGGAAGATCTGCTTGACTCATCATCGATCGCACCATGTCTAACAAGGTACGATTCCTCCTTTCAGAAACCCCATTCCATTGTGGTGTTCCAGGAGGAGTTAGTTGTGATACAATACCACACTCCCTCAAATAGTTCTTAAACTCATGGCTTAAGTATTCACCTCCTCGATCAGATCTTAGAGTTTTTATGCTTTCGCCAGTTTGCTTTTCTGCTTCTGCCTTATACTCTTTGAACTTTTCAAATGCTTCGGTTTTGTTCTTCAAAAGATACACATATCCATATCTACTGAAATCATCAGTAAACGTAATGAAGTAGAAATAGCCACCCCTTGCCATCGATCTCATAGGACCACATACATCGCTATGTATTAGTTCTAGTCGTACGGTGGCCCTCTTACCCTGTCCGGTAAAAGGAGCTTTAGTCATCTTGCCTAGTAAACAAGCCTCGCATTCATCATATGATTCAAAATCAAACTGATCCAAGAAACCATCTTGATGTAACTTGGAAATGCGTTTCTCGTTTATATGGCCTAGACGACAGTGCCAAAGGTATGTTTGATTTGAGTCATTAGTCTTAAGTCGTTTGTTATTTACATTCAAGATAGGAGTATCTAAACTAAGAACATACAAACCGTTAAATAACTGTGCAACACCATAGGAAATGTCATTCAAACCAAAAGAGCAACCATTGTCTTTAAAGGTAAATGAAAAACCTTTCTTGTCCAAACAAGAAACAGAAATAATGTTTCTACAAATAGAAGGCACATACAAACAGTTTTCAAGTTCTAATATAAGCCCAGTGGGCAATGATAAATGGTAAGTCCCTACAGCCAAAGCAGCAACCTTTGCTCCATTTCCAACTCGTAGGTCTACCTCTCCCTTAGCCAGTGTCCTACTCCTTTGCAGTTCCTGCACATTTATACAAATGTGAGAACCACATCCAGTATCCAATACCCAAGATGTAGAAGTAGACAAATTGACTTCTATTACATAAATACCTGAAGCAGAAGTCTGGCCAGCAGCCTTCTTCTTCTTAAGTTCTTCCAAATATGCATGACAGTTTCTCCTCCAGTGTCCCGGTTTACCACAGTGGTGACAATCACCCTTTTCAACACCTCCTTTAGGCTTGGTAGCCTTCTTGGGAGCAGAATTAGGATTGGCAGCAGATTTGGACACATTCCTCTTCTTATTGCCCTTCCACTTTCTTTTCCCCTTGGCACCTCCTTTGTTCACCATCAGCATGGGAGTAGGAGATTCCTTCTGAATGTTGGTTTCGGCTGTTCTTAACATGCCCAACAATTCAGTGGGTGTCTTATCAATCTCATTCATGTTGTAATTCATAACGAATTGAGAGAAGTTCTTATTAAGTGATTGTAAGATCAGATCTATTTGAGCCTCCGGACCAATTGGGAAGCCCAAGGTATCTAGTTGCTCAATATACCCAATCATCTTAAGAACGTGTGGTCTAACCGGGTCTCGCTCTCCCTGTTTGCAAGCATACAATTCCTTGCTCATATCATATCTCTCCTGACGAGCTTGTCCCTCAAACATGCTTTTGAGGTGCTCAATTATTTCATAAGCATTCATCAACTCATGTTGCTTTTGAATCTCAGGAGCCATGCATGCAAGCATAAGGCATGACACATCAGTTGAGTCATCCAAATGCTTCTGATAAGCATTTTGCTCGGCACGTGTGGCTCCAGCAGGAAGAGGATTTGGGTGAGGAACTTCAATGGCATACAGCTTTCGCTCCTGCCTGAGGACAATCCTCAAGTTCCTAAACCAATCTAGGAAGTTTGTCCCTGTCAGCTTTTCCTTTTCTAGGACTGATCGTATCGAAAAGTGGTTTGTGTTGTTTGCCATTTATTATCTACAATTTTGTAAAAGCGCATAAAATGAGTTAGTTTGCATGTTTCGTAAAACCAATTATGTTCAAGTTGATTTATAGCATATTCGTAATATACCCCTCCCACTATTTTTATCAAATTAACAGCCCTTACTATCAATTCGGAAAATGGTTCCCATAAAACCTTTCTTAGTGAGCCAAGATCCATATTTCGTCATATTTTAAGTCAGCTTTGGCTTTCCTCTTAAATATGATTATTTAGGTAGACCGTTATGTCAATTATATCGTATATAACTCTTGGATAGCTTAGTGAACAACATATTGCTCCGATCTATCTAATAGATTTCACTAAACTCTACGCTTATAAGTTCATAAACCTATTATGACGACTTATTTAAGTTGGACCCAACAATAACATTTCAAGTAAGCTTGTTTACTTAATCATATCTCACCACGATAAAAGAGAAGCCCTTGCTTTGGCAAATCCACTCCTCAATGATCTAGGATTTAATGAGTGTTATTTGTTGGAAAGCATCTGTTTAACTTAATATTTCTTAAGGGATTTTTCAAAATTTAACGATCTTGATCGTTTGTTTAAATCTTAAATCCTTACAGATTTTATCTTGTTTAAACATGGCATATGTGTCGTATCTAATACATACATTCTAAAATTTCCATACATCCATGCATCCATACATATATCTAATATATCCATGCATCATATGTAAAGTGCAGTTACGCAAAATTAAACGTGCGATGGTTATGGCCCGATCCTATTCGATCTTTTCGAGCTAATGAAAAGATCAAGGTCAATCTATGGTTGTAATAACTAATTATTACAAAATTCTTCTTTGCTTCCCAAGCCTCCATTGATTGCCTTCAGCTTCCCTTTTGAAACAAATTACAAAAGAACTCGAGTTGCATTCGAGAAATAATAATTACAAGAATAACGACATGCAAGTCGTATTTAATTATTACAGACCATAAATAAAATTAAAACATTTATTCTACGGGTCTTTAGGCCATAACCAATGCACCATGCTCATATAACAATTTATAGACATCACATTAATCATGATCATATCGATTAATATTTAACTCCTTAATATAAATACCTAATTATTTAAAAGGAATTAAATAAATAAATCAAATTTAATTTAATTAATTAAATTCGAATTAATATAATTAAACTAATTAAAATTTAACCCGAATAAAAAAAATTAAATTGAAATTAATTAATCAAAATTTGAATTTAATAATAATATTCAAATTCATAATTTAAATATATTATTAAAATTCGAAATTAAATTAATTAATAAAATTTTGAATTAATAATAATTTTTAAATCCATGATTTAAATATTCAATTATTAAAACTTTAATCATGACAAGCATTAGGAGTGTGATGATTAATACCAATAAGACTTATAATGGCCACTAACATTATTCTTAAAGCAAAAGCAAAAGAAAAAGTTAAAGTTGAAAAAGAAAAGAAAAAAAAATAAAAAATAAAATTCTGCACACTGCAATAAAGCGAACAGTGTCTGCCCACTGCTGTTGCGCATGTCTGACATGCGCAACACCTGCTGTATTCTGGTGATGCGCATGTCCGACATGCGCAACCCACTCTATATACTGCTGATGCGCATTCTGGTAATGCGCATCACCTGTACTTCCAGTTTTTCCAGAAACCTGCAGAATGTCTAGAAAACTTGCAGAAAATTTAATTTTCAGTTTTTATCAATTCTAAAATTATTCCAATGATGTGTTTAATATATCTAACATATAGTACATCATCCAAAACATGTTATAACAATTTATAACATCATACAAACAATCATAACATTTATAGAAAATCTTTTGTATGTTAAAATGAAGCATGGCAAAATTCATAAAATTCATGTATGATTCATTTTCAAGAACACAATACCAAATCATCCATTTATACATGTAGCTCTGATACCATTGTTGGAATTCGGGTATGATAACGCAACGGAATTAACGAAAATAACAATTAAAAACGAATTCCAAGTCCCGGATCCATGTATAAATTGATGATCATGGTATAAAAAATTCTCAAGAACAAGATCTTACCTATTAAAGCTTTCCAATGGATGTCAAATGAAGATCCTATCTTGTTGATCTTGAGAGCTAAAATTATAACTCCTCCACCGGAATCCACACTTGAATGCTTGCTTGAATCGTCGAATGATTTCGCCACGGAATTAGGTACTATCCAAAATAAATAAACCGATGTGTTCTTGACTTGAGCTTGATTTCTCTCTTGTCTCTAAGTTGTGAATAAACTGAAATTTTCAGTTGTGTTGTTCCAAGAAGACTAGCCAACCCTTGGCTTATAAAGAGAAATAAAGAAAAATGGACCATTAAACAATTAGGCCATTTTTATTTAAACAAATCTTATTTATTTAAATAAATTAATTAAGTCATACTTAATTAATCAAATAAGTCAAGAAAATACATCTTCAAATTTTATCTTTAACTAATCAAGTCTCACTTAATTAATTTTATAAAATTCGAATTATTATTTATTATTAATTTAAAATCATAATTTAAATTATTATTAATTTAAATTCATAAAATAAATTAATATCCCTTTTAAACATTCTTGTGTGTGACCCTGTAGGTTATTATTTAATTGGCAACAATTTTATTCTCTAATAAAATTGTAAACAATAAGCGGCGTCTAGTAACACATTATTGCTACCCAATAAAACAATAATTAAATCAACGATTCAATCAACCTTTTATGACTAATATTCCATGTAATATAATCCCTTTAAATCATGATATTATAGATTAAACTCGAGGCATGTAATGTGTCATCCTCTTCATAATTTAATCTTCATTTTCTTGATCGATGAGTAGACTATTTAATCAAATCAACATTTGAGCATGGCCATGCATTTCATAGTCTCACTCAAACAAGAGGCCGATAATATCACTCCTTTATCAGGAGATTTAAATCCCATCTAGATCGTTCATATTTCTCACATGATTCATAATATATCCGATATTCACCTTTATTAGTATCCGGCTAAAGATAACTTTTGACGAATTCAAAATATATTAATTCTCATGTAGAATTACAACGACTTCAGGTCTAAGGATCATTACACCATTATCACTGTGAGAATACATATGACACATATATTATTTACCATGATGTATCTCACTGTGGGTCTGTCCAGTACCCTGTACTCGTACAGTTACCTATGCATTGCTTTTAGTATCTTCATACTTATGACCAATGAGATGTGGTCATCAGTCAATTATCATACTAGCCTCAGTGTATTATTATTGTCCTAAGTAATAATAATACTCGGCTAGGGACATTTAAGAATATGATACAATCATTATATAATCTCATGTTCAAGTCACATACTTGCAACTATATAATTTGTATCAAGATTCTAAGGACATTTATTATACTTTATTTATTTCGCAGTAAATAAAGCCAATAATATATATATATATATATATATATATATATATATATATATATATATCAAGTATATAAAATCACTCAAACACAAATACAATTGATTGTATTGACTCTAGGGCACCAATACTAACACTAACAGATCAAACGAACCCTGACTGGAATGAGGAAGAGCATTCGCTCGAAAAGAAAGGAGGATCGCATGACAAGGTCGCCTCATCTGAGGGGAGATCGGTCAGTGTTTTTGACCGTCTCGGAAAGAAGCTAACTGAACATGACCTTCGTCTAAAATTAGAAAAGGTTAATGCACCTCGGAATGAAGAATCTAAGAATAGAAGCAAAGGCACTCATCGATCATTGTGTCCTCATCGAGATCGTGAGCGGTCATATAGTCGCGATGACAGACCCCCCTCTCCCCTCTCCCCGCAGAGAGCGTGAGCGGTCCCATCGTCGCGATGACAGACCCCCATCTCATCGAGATCGTGAGCGATCCCATCACCATAATGAGGATCGCAAAAAGAAGGATAGCAAGGATGACCAGGAGGAGTCTAGTGTCCCAAAAAAGACTCAGTCACACCATGGGAGTACTGGGGAGAAAAAGGAGGGGGTCAAGGAGGCCAAAGTAGGGGACTATAAGCTGGAGGAGTTGAAAAAGGCCTTGGACGCAATGAACAATGAGAAAGGGATCTTTAGCACTATGGGCTCTTCTTCGCCCTTTACCCACGAAATTCGAACCGCGCCACTTCCTGCGGTGTTTCGAGGGCATCATTCGGATATGACCTATAATGGAGATACCGATCCAGCCGAGTTCATAATTCGGTTTAACAATGAGATGGATGTCTACCAGGTCTCGCAGCTGGCGAGGTATAGATTGTTCGCAGCCTCGCTAAGAGGAAGCGCTCAGCAGTGGTTTTCGAAGCTAGGGGCATTGATTGTCATCGATTCTTGGGAGCAATTCGTGGACATCTTCATCAAACAATTCCAGTCCTCAATGCTCTATGCGCCCCCTGTGTCTACCTTGGCAAACATAAAACAGAAGGAAGGAGAAACCCTTCATGATTATTTCAAGAGGTTCAATGCTGAGGTGCCTCGCGTACGAGGTGCAAATGATGAAGCTGTAAAAAATTTCCTCATCGCTGGAGTGAGGGAAGGGACTGAATTTTGGAAGAAGTTACAAGAACAAACCCCTAGCACTCTTTCTGAATTGCATAGGGTCGCTGAGCCTTTCAAGCATGTCGAGAAGTCACTTGCAGATCTGAAGAAGAATAATGAAAGGAGTAGCAGTTGGAGTAGGAACAGGGGAGTAAAAAGAAAGGACTCCAGAAGTCCGAGGCGAAGACGGGATCGAAGTCGAAGCCCCAGCCCAAAAAGGAGAGACCGCGATCCTTTGAGGCGATCCCCTCCTCGAACTCGCCCTGCGAGGAGTGAAGACAAATTTATTCCTCTGGTCGCCCCAATTGATCACATCTATGCAGTCAATGCAAACAAGGGGATATTCAGGAAGCCTCCGCAGATGGGTCCGAAGGGAACTGTAGACACTAGCAGATATTGTGCCTTTCATGAACAAACAGGGCATGATACAACAACTTGCCGGGAGCTCAAACAGCAAGTGGATCAGTTAATTCGTGATGGAAAGTTAACTGAGTGGGCAGTTCGCGAGGTGAAGAAACATAATCCCAAGTCTGGCCTTGGTTATAATCTAGCTCCCCCACCTGAACAGAATCCAATCATTAAGGAAAGGGAAACGCGAGGTGGAAGTATTCATGTGATAATTGGAGGACCCCACATCGGGGGGGATAGCAATAGGGCTAGAGAAAGATATGCTCGCGAAGCTAAGGAGCGACCTCTCACTAATATTCATCACCTGCAGGAACGACCCCCAAAGCTATTCAAGGGGGAAGATACAAATATCATGTTCACTGAAGAAGATGCGAAGTGGGTCCATCACCCTCACTCGGACGCCCTCGTCGTTCGAATTTGCATTGGATCACAGAATGTCCACAGGGTCCTTGTGGACAATGGAAGTGCGGTAAATGTTCTAACGTACGAGGTCTATCAGAAAATGGGGTTCGTGGATAGAGACCTTATCCCTACCGTGGGGCATCTTTACGGTTTTACTGGAGCTTCAGTCAATGTCAAGGGCCTCATAAGGCTCCCCGTCACTTTGGGGGACGAGCCCTGTATTACTACCCAAATCGCAGACTTTATGGTGGTTGATCAACCTTCAGCCTATAATGCTATTGTAGTGATAAGTGGATTTTATATCCACTATTTACCTTCCGTTCGGACTTAAAACGTTTGCAAGTTCTCGAGTTTCATTGCCATTTGATATGTTTTTGTGTAGGTTGTATCGTTGAAGGCATTATGGTGCTAAAATGGTGTTATGGGTGGTGTGAAATTAATCTAGAGCTTGTGGAAGAAATTCGGAGTGGAAATAAGTCAAGTAACAGAAGCATTTGAGCCTGTCGAGGGCATCTTTATAGGTATTATGTTAGACCTAAAAACATATCGATCATCAGTTAGAGTTTCTTTTTATCATCTATCAACATTATTATCTTAGAACAAGATTTAGAGAGGGATCTTCAAGCTAGTGACAAGCAAGGAGGCCTAATCTATTTTGGATCTTTTGTACTGTTCTACACTATTTGGGGATTTATTTCTAACCCTAATTCTCTTATATTATTATATGTTTTCTAGAATTATGTTTTCTTTAGAACCCATGATGGTGATAGGTTCAATTATGAACTAATCATTATCATGGGGTACCAATGGATTTGATTACGTAATTATTGTGTTTGACATGTGATCGATGTTGGGTGATTTAATTGCGATAATCTAGTATGGTTGATTTAATTGATAGATGTTTAGCTAGCATCTAATTTATTAGTTCTTGTTGATTGCGAAAGTGGATTCAAGAATTGAGATTTTTGCCATATTAGCGTGGGTTCATGAATTAATTGCTTATTCTTGATTAGTAGTATGATTTTACCCAATTCATATTTCCCCATGTAATTATAAAAGATAACTTGTGATTAATCTATTTGCTTTTCCAGATTGTATAGACATATATGATTTGATCGTAATGTGGTGTCCTCTTGACTTCTATCCGTTGTGGATGTTAATTGGTTTGATATGAGTATACTGAAAGGTAGCTCGTATTATTGTCGTGTTATCTGATTAATTATCTTGTTTATCATCTGTGTCAATTTAATGTGTCAACCTTTAGTGATGTTTCGATGAAATTGGAATCCCATGTTTTCTCATATATAAGGAATCTTAATTGTTAATTTTGTCTCGCTTAGTTAATTAAAATAGTTTAATCAAAAAACCCTATTTGATAATTGATCAAGCATTAAGAAGTAACCATACACCGTTGCATAAGTACTAAAATTTGTGTTACACATAGACTCTGCGGAACGAATCTTACTTATCACTTGCTATTTGTGATCGCGTATACTTGCGTGTTTCTGAACCAACAAGTTTTTGGCACCGCTGCCGGGGACTTCGGTGTTATTTGTAGTTTAAGTGCTTGTCATTAGTGGTCGTTATAAATTACTGACTTGAACTGTTTTTTTATTTGATGGATTATTGGGAGCAGGACTTCGTAATTGTGTGAGCTGTGTGCAGGTGGACATTACACTCATCAATGTGAGTATAACAGAAACCGGCCAAATTTCAGCTGGGACTACAATCACAGTGGTATGGAGCAATCCCAATATCCATCCCACCCGCTCCAAAATCAGCAGTTTGGAGATGAGCCACACAGTCCAGGGGGAACTCAGCAGCAACAGGGGCAACAATTTCAGCATCAGTATGCCCCAATGCATCAACACTTTCAACCTCCTGAATTTCAGCAGCAGCAATTTCAGACTTGGTCTAACCAACAGTCGACCGAAGAAGCTGAATTAGAAGAATTGAGGTTGATGGTTAAAAGCAATGCATTGTCTCTCCAGACAATAGGAGATCAGATTGGTCAAATTGCAAATGCATTAAAAACATTGAATCAAATTGCAAGTGACACAGAAGGCCTAGCTGTAGAGGAAGAGGACAAGAACCTTCCTATCATTCTTGACTGGCCTTTCTTAGCCACGGGTGAGACCTTGATCGAAGTTCAGGAAGGAGAGTCTGAGGGCAAAGATGAGGAAGAAGCAGAACATGGAGCTGATAAGGAAGCAGAACCGGAGGCAAACCAATCAGAAAATTCAGAATGTCCAGAAAATTCTGTTCTGAATAATCAGCCGCAACCACTTCCTTTGCAATCTGAAAATTCTGAAGAATCAGCCCAAGATCAAGAAAACTCCAAGGCTCAAGTGGCTATGCTATTTCCTTCGAAGGATGAAGAGGGTCTTAGTGTGGTAATGGTTTATACTGAACACCGTAAGAAGGTTGATCAGCCGTTAAAGTCAAAGTCTGTAGAGAGTGCTTTTCAAGGAAAGTTTGACATTGAAGATGATGAATTAGAAGAGCATGTTCAGTTGTTGAATGCCGCTCCGTTGCAATCTGACTTCGACCAGTTGGAGGCCGAAGAGGAAAAGAACATAACTCCTGCTGACAAATCTACTCCGGAGAAGACTACAGAGATCATCCAAATCGATTTTCCTCCTCCTAATCCACAGCAGCTTCAGAAGCAAACTCTAACCATGAATTTACCGACGGAGGATGAGGAGTGTTTTAACTTGAAATTGGTTGATGCAGGGCAGAGTAAAAAGTATGACACGGAGAAGGAGAAGGCAAAGCATGGCCAGCTGAGGATTACAGTGTCTTGGTTAATGGGGCTACGTATTCCACATAAGTTGCTTGGAGTGGAAGATCTCTGGAATTCTCAGGTGCGCCTTAAGCCATCAGTTGAAGGAGCTCCCAAACTCGAGCTCAAACCATTGCTAGTTCACCTGGGGTATGTTTCTTGTAATTCATCTCCTTTGCTTGCTATTGGTATTGCTTCTAACTTTTCAGGTAGGCGGGAGAATGCTGTTAAGAGATCTCTTGAGGAGCGAATACGGGTAAAGCTGGTCGTTGAATATGTCGCTCCAGAAAAGATCATTAAATGGCCTTATAGAGATACAGGGCAGAAAATTATCAAGGAGGAAAATCATGGCCAAGTCTAGCTAAAGACGTTAAAGAAAGGCGCTTCGTGGGAGGCAACCCATGATTTCTTGCTTTCCAATAAAACAACAGTTGTGTTGGAGCCTCCACGTCTATCCAACCAGACACACCACCCGAGGAGGGTGGAGATGTCGACGAGTAGGGGAGTATCTCTTGTACCCTTTAAATTTACCTTCAATGAGGACATTGAAATTAATAAGTTTGGGGGTGATTTTAGGGTATCAAGATTGCATATAGCTGCATATTCATGATAGTTCATATTAGTAATTTTGCATTTAGTTTTGCCATGCCATTTAGTTGCATTTAGGATGCCATGCCATATAGATTTATTTAGGATTATTAATATCATTTTGTTCATGCATATCACATGATTCCATACGAGTGTCTGTTTCTGGCTCAATAGGTCGACGTTAATTTGAGTGTGATGACAATGAATAGAGGGTTGATTTAAGTACTTATGAAATTGACTTGCGTGTGTTGGGAACACAATCTTTTCACGGTCTCACTGTTTGCTCTTGGGCTAGATCGAGTCATACCTTGTTTGGCTGTTGAGATTTAATCACCTATTTATATCTAGAATTTTCGTTATGCCCTTGATGGCGTAGGAGCACTTAAGTATAAGTTTGGGGGAAAATAGGGATTTCATGCTAAGTGTCGTGTTGTGTCGAAATAATAATTGCTAGGTGTCAAATGGCTAGTAGCCGGCTCATATTTATATGAGTAGTCTAGGTTTGGAATTGAGAATTCTCATTCCAGATTGCAAAAAAAAAAAAAAAAGTCATGTAAATAGTTTAAATGCAAAATTAACCACGAGTGAGCTTTTTAATACTCGAGTTATTAAGTTTGAGGGGACTTAGTCCTAGTGACCTAAGGCTTTACAGTCTAGGATCCACTGACCCAACGTTCGCTACATGGGTATTATTGTATAAGCCTTTTGGGGTCTCATTCATTGCACGGTTAAATAAGCATGCGTATTGTATATAGCGTCGTAGTAATAAAGCATGAATCCTTGTCTACTTTAAATGATGATGGCGGTGTCTTTGAGTCATGGAGTGTCTAAAGTTCATTCTGTTTATAAACACGTGATTGTTTTGGCGAAGGATGAGTTATGCCTTTTATCTAGTTTCAAGAGTATATCTAGTGAGAAATGCACACACCACGTTTCCGAGCATGTATTGTTAGTATACGGGGCCTTAGTCGAGCTCTGTTTAGAGTTGTTGCATTCGTTGAGGCGTTTGCTTGTTGAGTTGGTTTCGGATAATTTGTGTGGGACCATTGCATTAGGACACGTTCGCATTATCATGACATTTAGTTATTAGTTGCGCTCATTCATCATTTTTAGGTTGAGTTGCATTGCTTGAGGACAAGCAACGGTTTAAGTTTGGGGGTTTGATAAGTGGATTTTATATCCACTATTTACCTTCCGTTCGGACTTAAAACGTTTGCAAGTTCTCGAGTTTCGTTGCCATTTGATATGTTTTTGTGTAAATTGTGTAGGTTGTATCGTTGAAGGCATTATGGTGCTAAATGGTGTTATGGGTGGTGTGAAATTAATCTAGAGCTTGTGGAAGAAATTCGGAGTGGAAATAAGTCAAGTAGCAGAAGCATTTGAGCCTGTCGAGGGGACCATAGGCGCAGCAGCGCGCATTTGGGCGCTACAGCGCAGCAGGTGGGCGTTTTCCAGGGTCTAGCAGGCGCAAGAGTGCTCGTTTGGGCGCTATGGCGCGCGTCCAAGGGCTACAGCGTAAAGGCAAGCGCAGCAGCGCTCGAGAGAGCATTTTCCAGGGATCAGGAGGCGCTGCAGCGCTCCATTTGGGCGCTATAGCGCTCGAGCGGCTTGGCTTGGCAGACTTTTATTCCTCAAACCGGGTCAATTGTTTGGGCCTATTTTATTAGGGCATCTTTATATGTATTATGTTAGACCTAAAAACATATCGATCATCAGTTAGAGTTTCTTTTTATCATCTATCAACATTATTATCTTAGAACAAGATTTAGGGAGGGATCTTCAAGCTAGTGACAAGCAAGGAGGCCTAATTTATTTTTTATCTTTTGTACTCTTCTACACTATTTTGGGATTTATTTCTAACCCTAATTCTCTTCTATTATTATATGTTTTCTAGAATTATGTTTTCTTTAGAACCCATGATGGTGATAGGTTCAATTATGAACTAATCATTATCATGGGATTCCAATGGATTTGATTACGTAATTATTGTGTTTGACATGTGATCGATGTTGGGTGATTTAATTGCGATAATATAGTATGGTTGATTTAATTGATAGATGTTTAGCTAGCATCTAATTTATTAGTTCTTGTTGATTGCGAAAGTGGATTCAAGAATTGAGATTTTGCCATATTAGCGTGGGTTCATGAATTAATTGCTTATTCTTGATTAGTAGTATGATTTTACCCAATTCATATTGCCCCATGTAATTATAAAAGATAACTTGTGCTTAACCTATTTGCTTTTCCAGATTGTATAGACATATATGATTTGATCGTAATGTGGTGTCCTCTTGACTTCTATCCGTTGTGGATGTTAAGTGGTTTGATATGAGTATACTGAAAGGTAGCTCGTATTATTGTCGTGTTATCTGATTAATTATCTTGTTTATCATCTGTGTCGATTTAATGTGTCAACCTTTAGTGATGTTTCGATGAAATTGGTTAGTTAATTAAAATAGTTTAATCAAAAAACCCTATTTGATAATTGATCAAGCATTAAGAAGTAACCATACACCGTTGCATAAGTACTAAAATTTGCATTACACATAGTCTTTGCGGAACGAATCTTACTTATCACTTGCTATTTGTGATCGCGTATACTTGCGTGTTTATGAACCAACATGTAGGGAGGCCAATACTCAAAGAAATGAGGGTGGTTACTTCTATCTACCATCTCTCTATGAAGTTCCCTACCCCAAATGGAGTCGGATGCATTAGGGGAGCACAACATGAATCTCGTGAGTGCTACAACAAGGCCCTTAAGTCAGCAGAAAAAGGGAGTAATTCTATGACAGATAAGATGGAATGCGAGGAGGAAAGCAGGCCTCGCAAGACAACCTTTGTACCTCCAACAGATTGTAACATGATCTCGATTGAGGAGCTCCAAGCTGATTATTTTGATAATTTGGGAATTCAAGTAGAACCAGTACCAGGTGCTTTGATGATGGGAACCTCGCAGCCAGTAATGGTTCTCCAGGAAGGGATCGTGGAAGAGGCTACGGATAGTGACAGCGAGGAGAGCCCGGAGTAGGTTGCTGTGCGAGCCCGAAAGGGAAAATGGGTTCGCAAGGAAACATCTACACTGACAGAACTGCCAAATGGAATTACACAGACAACAACTGTTGTCAAGGAGTATGGGCACGCAGGTGCCAACCCCTGCGAGGCAGAATCAAGTCAGGCTCATGAGTATGATCTAGATCTTGATCCTCACATCCCAGAACATGTGGAGCGAGCCGGGGCAGCTGAAGACACAATTCCTGTCCTCCTTGATGTGCAGGACCCTTCAAAAGTGTTGAAAATAGGGTCGCAACTCAATCCTGATTTGAGAGAAAGGTTGGTTACTTTTCTGAAGGCAAACCTTGACGTGTTCGCCTGATCGCATGAAGATATGGTTGGGATCGATCCTAATGTAATGTGTCATAAGCTAAACTTGGATCCAAGCAAGAAGTGAGTCAGACAGAAAAGGCGACCTATAAGTGGAGAACGAGCTGAGGCTCTCAAAGCCGAAGTGGATAGACTCCTCGAGGTAGGGCTTGTTAGGGAATCATTCTACCCTGACTGGCTCGCGAACCCAGTCCTCGTGAAGAAGCCAAATGGAAAGTGGAGGACATGTGTAGACTTTACCGACCTCAACAAACATTGTCCCAAAGATAGTTTTCCGTTACCAAGGATCGACCAGTTAGTGGATGCAACAGCAGGGCATGCACTTCTTTCTTTCATGGATGCTTACTCTGGATACAACCAAATACCCATGTATGGTCCTAATCAAGAGCACACCTCGTTCATCACGGATAGAGGTCTCTACTGCTACATAGGGATGCCCTTCGGTCTCCTTAATGCTGGGGCTACCTACCAAAGGCTCGTTAATATGATGTTCGAGAAACAAATTGGCAAGACAATGGAAGTCTATGTAGATGACATGTTGGTCAAGTCTAAGGAAGCTGGGGATCACATCTCTCACCTCGCAGAGATGTTTGATATATTAAGGAAATACAGAATGAAGCTTAACCCCCAAAAGTGTGTCTTTGGAGTCGAATCTGGAAAGTTCTTGGGATTCATTATCAACCACAGGGGAATCGAAGCGAACCCTGCAAAAATAAATGCTTTAATGGACATGCGATCCCCAAGAAGTGTGAAAGAAGTCCAGAGTTTAACAGGAAGGATCGCAGCTCTCAATCGGTTCATTTCCAAGTCATTAGATAAGTGCCATGAGTTCTTTAAGGCCATTAAAAAGGTGGGAAAAAACTTTGAATGGACACTGGAATGTGAGGAGGCCTTTCAGAAAATAAAGGAACACCTGGGCTCGCCACCATTTCTCTCGAAGCCCCTTAAAGGCGAGGTCCTCATTGTCTACCTCGCTATATCTGAAAACGCGATCAGTGCAGTGTTGGTATGCGAGGAGGGAAAAATTCAATACCCAGTGTACTACATCAGCAAAAGGATGTTAGATGTAGAAAAAAGATATACAAACATGGAGAAGCTAGCCTATGCCCTGGTCTTGGCCTCGCGGAAGTTAAGGCCCTACTTTCAGGCTCACAGCATTGAGGTTCGTACTTCCTACCCAATGAGGCAAGTAATGCACAAGCTAGAGTCTTCAGGGAGATTGTTAAAATGGACAGTAGAGCTTATCCAGTTCGACATCGAGTTTAAGCCTCGCGGCCCTATAAAAGGACAAGCACTTGCGGATTTTATCTTGGAGTTTCCACCCCAATCCAAGGGAGATGACTGGGCTATCATAGCAGCACCAGAAAAAATAGTTAGCGTGGACAAAAAAGAAAAATATGCTGGTAACATATCAACTCTGGTGTGGGTGGCAAGCTAGAGGTGAGCAGATCGAGCTATATTTGCGATGTGCACAAAGGTTGATAAAAAAGTTTAACAATGTCAAGGTGGTTCACATCAGAAGAGAAAAGAATCAAGGAGCAGATGCACTGGCAAAGTTGGGGTCGCGTCGCGAGGCTACCTTACTTGGAATTATCCCATTGGAAATTCAGATAAAGCCCAGCGTACCAGAGGAGTTCATTATGGAGGTAGCGACCCCAGGGTTGACTTGGATGACCCCAATATGGGAATATGTGAAAAATGGAGCTTTGCCTCAAGCCAAGAAAGAAGCGAGGAAGATCAAATATCAAGCAGCTCGCTATGTTATTTATGATGAAGTCTTGTATCGAAGAGGATTTAACATCCCACTCCTGAGGTGTGTAGATGGGGAAGAGTGTAATTACATCCTTAGAGAAGTCCATGAAGGGATATGCAGCAATCACACGGGGGGTAGTTCGCTGGCCCAGAAAATTCTTCGCCAGGGGTACTATTGGCCTACGCTAAAAATGGAAGCATTTGAGTTTTCAAGAAAATGCGATGCCGGTCAGAGGATCGCTAACTTCAGCAACGTCCCTGTTTCTCAGCTTACCTCGCTAACGAGCCCATGGCCCTTTGCTATGTGGGGGATCGATCTAATTGGAGAACTCCCAAAGGGGAAAGGGGGACTTAAATATGCAGTAGTGGCTGTTGACTATTTCACCAATTGGGCAGAGGCCGAGCCACTTGCTACTATCACTAAAAAGAAGCTCAAGGACTTCGTTTACAGGGGAATTGTGTGTCGTTATGGGATCCCATATCAACTCATTTCGGATAATGGAAAGCAATTTGATAGCAAGGAAATGAAGGAATTCTGTGGAAATCTGGGGATAAAAAAGAGTTTCTCAGCTGTGAGCCATCCTAAGACGAATGGCCAAACCGAGGCCATAAACAAAATTATTAAGCTAAACTGGAAGAGAGCAAAGGCAATTGGCGTGAGGAGTTACCTAGGGTCATACAACACGACCCCACGAACCACTACTGGGGAGACCCCCTTTTCTTTAACCTATGGTTGCGAGGCCATGGTTCCGTTGGAGGTAGGCTCGGGGTCATTCAGAAGGGAACACTACGATCCCGGTGAAAACGAGGTTAATCACAGACTCTATCTGGACATGATAGAGGAAACGAGAAGTGAGGCCCAGCTACGCCTCGCAGCCTACCAGCAAAGGACAGCTACATACTACAATGGGAAAATCAAAGCACGATGTTTACAAACAGGCGACTTAGTGCTTAGAAGGGTCATGCCTAACACTAAGGTTCCGGGTCATGGAGTTTTTGGTGCTAACTGGGAAGGACCTTACAAGATCTATGCTACTCTTTCAGAAGGAACCTATTATCTCACGGATATGAAAGACAAAGTTATTCCGCGAGCTTGGAATGCGGAGCATCTGAGAAAATACTATCAGTGAGGGCCTCGCCCCTGGTAGCCTCTCTCTAATACTACTTAGCATGAATAATTCATACAAAGTACTGGGGGGTATTGATCATATAGACACCTCCCCTTTAGGATGTAATGATTTTTTGGGCCTCGCCCCACTTATCAACTTTTGGGCCTCGCCCCACAATTCATTTTAGGGCCTCGCCCCTACTTGTCAAACTTGGGCCACGCCCCTATCAATAAAACTTTGGGCATCGCCCCTACCTTTTTTTCATTATATGAGTTCGCTTGCTTTACGAATTATGTTTTATTTTGCATTCAAAATAAATTTGCTTGTCTGTTAGCATTTACACTTTAAGGCCCAAGCCATCTCAACGATGCTGGGATCGCACTTGAAACTATCTCAAGGTAACAGTTCATAACTGCTATTATCTACGAGAGGAATACAAATCAAAAACTATTCAAGGCACTTCGAACCTTCGAACACAGATTATATCTCAACATTTTGAAGGATGAAGGACTGGGGACTGCGAGGTCAGATTACTTGAAGATTAATGATAAGCAAAAAAGGGATTCGACATTTGTAAAGAAAAATAAACGGATCACATTGCGAGGCATTCAAGGGGTGCCCGCATCTGCAGGATCGCAACAAAATAAAGTTAGGAGAATCAATATTACACTTGCGAGGCATTCAAGGGGTGCCCGCATCCCCAGTTCAAAGTTACAACAAACTATAGAATGAATTTACGAGGCAGGTGGATCCTGATTGGCATTAGTGGCCTCCTTGGCTATTCTCGCCTCCTCCTCAAGCCTGGCCTCCTCGGCATCTGAAGGAATTTACAGATGAGCGGAAGCGCAATATAACAATTATTTCCGTAAAAACCATGTATCGCACATATAGAAAAACATATAAAATGAAGTAGGGAGGAATCGTAACCATACCTTGAAAATCGAAGCTTTATAAACAATGGTTGCTAGCAGTTGCTTCTCAGAGTGTGAAGCACTCTACCGGTATCCACCAAGATTTATTCTTCGATGAAGCTTTTATAAAAATGGAGTTTTTATAAAAATGGAGATTTGAGAGAGAGAGAGAGAAAGAAGATGGAGGGAGGCAACTAGGTTTTCACAAAACCACTCTTGCATACACTTCTCTTCTCATCTCTTTCTATTTATAGGGCACATGTAGGTTTTTATTATAATTAATATATCATATATATATTATTATATAAATCCCACAAAATGTTTAAATAATAATTAAACTATTTTAATCATTATTAAAAACAACTTGCTCTCTCAAAATACCTTCATCAATAAATTAATCTTTTTATGGTGTGACCCTGTAGGTTCAATATTAAGCCGGTAGTAGAAATAAATAATAATAAACTTTTTATTTATTATTTATATGAATTCTAATAATTCATTAAATATAATTAACTGATTAATTATATTTATTCTACATCGTGAGTGATGCTTCTCAATATATCGCGAATATCCGGATAATATGAATTCACTGCTTAGAATACCAAGAACCTGTCAGTGACTAGTTACCGTACAATCAATTCCTTCTACCCTACAATATCCCGATTAAATACAAGGCATGGATCTCGTGTCAGGCCTATCAAATTTAATCATATGATTTCTTATTCATAATGCAAAGTTCATATTAATGCAAATTAGAAACTCCTTTCTAATTTCATACACTCTGGCCAGAGATTCCAGAACTCGCATACTAAGAATAACATAGGATATTCACTTCCTTACTCGAAGGGGTAGATTCTATATTGATCGTTAACTATCTCCATACATAAATCCCTATGCCCAGAATAGACCTAATGGATGTCCTTGAGACTAAGGACTAAACCAAAGCACAGTTCATTATATACAAGATAACTTTAACGATATCAAGTCTAAGGACACTTGTACAACTTTCACTCAGTGAACAACTATCGACACGTGAGTAAACTCCGTTAGTTGTTCAACTTATCGAGTCATGTTCAGTGAACTTATTCCCTAATAAGCACCTACATACTAGCTATAGTGTCACCACACAAATGTCTATGAGAACAGACATCCTTCTGAAGGAGCAAGCATAGTATGTACCAATCTTTACAGATTCACTAACTTCTGATTAGTTATCCTATGATCAGGAACTATTTAAGTATAGAGTTATCATCTTCTAGATCTCACTATTATAATCTCATTATAATTCTAGAAGCTTTACTCTAAACTATGGAACATCTTATTTAACACATTTTAAATAGATAAAGCCCGTAATAAAATCAAAACAAGTCTTTTATTAATATTAATGAAATCAAATAAGAATACAAGAAAGTTCTTCCTAACTCATCATACATGATTGGATTTAGGACAAACACTTTCAATCTCCCATATGTACTAAAGCCAATTACCCTGGTATCTAATACCCATCTTCTCTTTATGACGATCAAAGTGAATCTGAGACAATGACTTTGTGAGTGGGTCTGCTACGTTGTTATGTGTGTCAACTCTCTCAATCTTGACATCTCCTCTTTCAATGATTTCCCTAATCAAATGAAAGCGCCGCAAAACATGTTTGGAATTTTTATGAGACCTAGGTTCCTTGGCTTGTGCTATTGCTGCGTTGTTATCACAATACAACACAATAGGCTCCTCAATGCTAGGAACAACTCCCAACTCAGAAACAAATTTCCTCATCCAAACGGCTTTTTTTGCAGCCTCACTTGCAGCTATATACTCTGCTTTCGCTGTGGAGTCAGCCGTTGTCGACTGTTTTGAAACTCTTCCAACTAATCGCACCACCATTAAGAGTAAACACGTACCCTGACATGGATTTGATATCATCACTTTCTGATTGAAAACTAGAGTCAGTATAACCCTCTATTTTCAACTCAGATCCACCAAAAACAAGAAAAATATCCTTAGTCCTTCGAAAGTACTTAAGGATGTTCTTCACTGCTTTCCAGTGGTCTTCACCTGGATTGGACTGATATCTGCTTGTCACACTAACTGAATAAGCAAAATCAGGCCTAGTACATAACATCGCGTACATGATAGATCTTATTGCTGAAGCATAAGGAATCTTACTCATACGCTCTCTTTCCTCAGGTGTATTAGGACACATCTTCTCAGAAAGGGATACTCCATGGCTCATCGGTATGAGACCTCTCTTGGAGTTTTCCATGCTAAACCTTTTAAGCACTTTCTCGATGTATGTACTCTGGGTAAGACCTATCATTCTACTAGATCTATCTCTATAGATCTTCATACCGAGAATGTAGCATGCTTCACCCAAGTCCTTCATAGTGAAGTTCTTCGATAGCCAAACTTTGACTGATTGCAGCATCGGTACATCATTTCCTATAAGAAGTATGTCATCCACATACAATACAAGAAATGTTACCGCGCTCCCACTAACCTTCTTATAGACACATGGTTCATCCATGTTTTTGATAAAACCAAACTCTTTGATTGTCTCATCAAAACGGATGTTCCATCTACGAGAAGCTTGCTTTAACCCATATATGGTTCGTAGCAGCTTACATATTAGGTGTTCATTCCCTTTGGAAACAAAACCCTCTGGCTGTGTCATATACACTTCCTCTTCAAGTTTCCCATTGAGGAAGGCCGTTTTCACGTCCATTTGCCAGATCTCATAGTCATAGTAAGCAGCAATCGCAAGCAAAATCCGAATTGATTTAAACAGGGCTACAGGCGAAAAAGTTTCATCAAAGTCAATCCCTTGCCTTTGTCTGAATCCTTTTGCCACGAGCCTGGCCTTATAGGTCTCCACCTGGCCATCTGCTCCAATCTTTCTTTTGTATACCCATTTGCACTCAATAGGCTTCACATCCTTTGGTGCTTCAACCAAAGTCCATACTTGGTTGGTATACATAGAATCCATTTCGGATTTCATGGCACTCTGTCATTTCTCTGAGTCAACACTACTCATAGCCTCATTATAGGTCTTAGGGTCGTCATCATCAATGATTGACAGCTCATTGTCATTCTCAATGACAAGGCCATAATACCTCTCAGGTTGGTGAGACACTCTCTCTGACCTACGAATGGGCTGTACCACAGAAGGTTGTTCAGTCTGAACAGGTGTTTCCTCTTGTACCGTAGTAGTTTGTGCTTCTTGAACTTCATTAAGTTCTATTTTGCTCCCACTGTTTCCTTCAAGGATAAACTGTTTTTCCAAGAAGGTAGCATGTCTGGACACAAATACACTATGATCGGTGTAGAAGTAATACCCTAAAGTCTCTTTAGGATATCCCACAAACCTACATTTCACGGATCGAGATTCCAGCTTATCAGGGTCAACTTTCTTGACATAAGCTGGACATCCCCAAATCTTAACGTGTTTAAGACTCGGTTTCCTTTCTTTCCATATCTCATATGGAGTTTGAGGAACGGATTTGGAAGGCACCTTATTCAGTAAGTATGCTGAGGTTTCCAATGCATAACCCCAAAGGAATACTGGAAGATTTGCATAGCTCATCATGGACCGAACCATGTCTAACAAAGTTCGATTTCTCCTTTCAGATACTCCATTCAACTGTGGAGTATATGGAGGAGTCCACTGAGAGACTATACCATTTTCTTTGAGATAATCTAGAAACTCCCCATTCAAGTATTCACCACCTCGATCTGATCGAAGGGTTTTAATACTATGTTTGGTTTGTTTCTCCACTTCATTCTTATATTCTTTGAACTTTTCAAAGGCTTCAGATTTGTGTTTCATCAAATACAAATATCCGAATCTAGATCGATCATCTATGAAAGTAATGAAGTACGAAAAACCACCCATGGCTTGCGTAGACATTGGTCCACATACATCTGTGTGTACCAATCCTAGCAAATCTGCAGCTCTCTCTCCATGTCCACTAAATGGAGATTTGGTCATTTTACCCAATAGACAAGACTCGCATGTAGGATATGATTCAAAATCAAAGGGTTCAAGTAACCCTTCCTTATGCAATGTCCGAAGTCTATTTTCACTAATATGACCAAGTCTGCAGTGCCACAAATAGGTGAGATTTTCATCATCCCTTTTTCTTTTATTAGTATATTCAATTTGTAGTAAATTATGTTCTATGTAACATACATACAGACCATTATTTAAAATACCACTACCATAAAGAACGTTTTCTCTAAGAATTGAACATTTATTATTCTGAATAATAAACGAAAATCCATCCAAGTCTAACATGGGAATAGAAATAATATTCCTCACAATCGAGGGAACAAAATAACAATTATTTAAAACAATAGTCTTGCCCGTAGGCATATGTAAATCAAATGATCCTACAGCTTCAGCAACAACTCTTGCTCCATTTCCCATCCGTAGAATCACCTCCTCTTTTTCAAGAGTCCTACTTCTCCTTAGTCCCTGCAACGAATTGCAAATGTGAGAACCACAGGCGGTATCTAATACCCAAGTAGAAATTTGACTTAATGACATATTCACTTCAATCATGAACATACCTGAATCAGAAGCGGCAGTCTCACTACCCTTCTTCTTCTTCAATTCTGCAAGGTAAACCTTGCAGTTCCTCTTTCAATGCCCCACCTTATTACAATGGAAGCAAACAACTTTGCTCTTGGGGTCTTCAGCTTTTGGTGGAATCGGCTTTTTCTCACCTACTTTCTTCTTCTTGGGAGGGTTCTTCTTCCTTTTCTTAGGATTGGAACCTTCACCAATTAGAAGAACAGAACTCTTCTTAGAGGGAAGATTCGATTCCGCAGTCTTAAACATGTTGTGGAGTTCAGCCAGGCTGACGTCCAACTTATTCATGTGAAAGTTCACAACAAACTGCGAAAACGAACCGGGAAGTTGATTGCAAGACCAAGTCTTGACTTAGCTCCCTATCCATGGCAAAACCAAGTTGTCCAAGACGTTCAATCAAATTGATCATCTTAAGTACATGGTCATTCACAGATGATCCCTCAGACATCCTACAGTGGAACAGCTCTTTCGATATCTCATATCTAGCTGTCTTCCCTGCCACATCATACAACTCTTGTAGATGCGTTAGGATAGTGTGAGCATCCATATGCTCATGTTGCTTCTGTAGCTCAATGTTCATGGAAGCTAGCATGATACATTGAGCAACATTTGCATCATCTATCCACTTACGATACACACTATGTTCATCATTATGTGCATCGTCAGCAGGTTCAGCAGGCATAGGTGAGTCAAGCACATATTCCAGCTTCTCAACCCTGAGAACAATTCTCAAGTTTCGAAGCCAGTCAGCATAATTAGGACCAGTCAATTTGTGAGCATCTAGTATGCTCCGGAGTGATAGTGCAGCAGACATAGTGTATATAGTAAATCTGTAAATGATAAACACATAACAACACTTAGCAAATATTCAATTTCATTTTAAAAACACTATATGAATCGGGTCTTTATTCATAAGTGGCTCCCACTAGTTTATCTAATTTATACAACCCCCTAAGTGAAAAATTAAGCATTCATAATGCTAGTGGGAATAGGGATCCTACATTCCATCACACAACCTCGGCTGTAGTACGAAACGCCATGTGATGTTCAATAGGCAGACAACTCTTGTCAATTACATCTCATGTTATTCCATAATAAAACTTTAGCCTCTTGAATAATTAAGTCACGGCTGTAGCACGACAAACTCAATATTCTAAGTCAAGTCTAACCCAACATTCCGTACAACTGAATCAATCTCCAACGGCCCACGGCTGTAGCACGTAACGACCAATAGATTCTAATTCATTGTACACATCTCTATGTAATAGACAAGTATTTCTTATTTCGAAATCAAAGCCCTCGGCTGTAGCACGAAACGACAATGATTCAAAAATAAGAACTACTTTCTACCATGTTGGAAGGCTATAACCGACACAAGCCCGTTGTGTCATTGGCCAATTACTACTTGATATTATTTAATTTTAGAGGGATTATATTATGTCACAATCATAATCATATTATAAAGAGATTCTTCATTTTAAATTAAATATTTCAAATCAATAATTGATAATTGGATGATTCCCAGATTGGGGGGAGCATTGTCAAGAGGCCTCACTTAATACCCCTTTCTTACAGATCGAAATCCGTTTTTGACAGAATCATCCTTTATCAATATTGAAAATTAATATTTAATTACGTGTTTCAAAAACACAAGAATCTCATGATTGTATTCATAATATTATTGTTAAGGCAAGAAACGATTCCTATTCTAGATTTTCTAGAGCACGCCTTATATTGATTTAAGTTCACCGAAATCTTTCATCGCATGGAAAAATTAGGCATATATCTCATATATAAAATTAAATAAACAAGTAGGCATGCAAGCAATATCATGTCATACATTGATATAATGATATATGGATTTATTATAGTATTTAAAAGCAATTTAAAACAATTAAAACATGCTTTAAAACACTTCCGGGAATATAAATAGTTCAAAACTATTTTATAAAAAATATTTGACCACTCCATTAGATCCGTCTCGGAAAAACGAATCCAACGATATATCACACGCCCAAAACGGAGTTACGAAACTCCGAAAAAATCAAATTTAATTTGGACAGAAGACTGTAACGCATTACAGTAATGCGTTACAACAATTTAACGCCATTAAACTGTGTAACGCATGAAGTAAATGCGCGACAGCCCTTGTCACCCATTTCCCAAATGCGTGACAACCCCTCCGCGGGTGTGCTACACGCGCCCGGGACAGCAGACCGTTGCAGATCATTTTTTTTCCAGACGTTTCCGCGTGTATCCCTTTTGTAACTCCCCTTTCGTTAAAAACTCTAACTCCCCTTTACTAACAATAACTATTATTATTAATTTTATAATTTTAATATTAATAAATTAATTAACAATTAATCAATCAATTAATTAAAAATTACAGGGATATGATTTCTTAAATCAGGAAGTAGCAAAATTACCAAAAAAGCAAGGGGATTCTTGCGCAAATTTTAAATCTTAATATTCACATGCATAATTATTTTATGAATTTTAACTAAAACAATTTTAAAAAATTCATAACAAATAATTTACACATCACAAAATTATGAGAAAAATACCCAGATCATCTACAACACTTGTAGAACTCAGATTAGTGGTCAAAATCATATGCAAAAATTATTTCAAATTAATTCATAATTAAATCCAAATAAACTTGCAAAAATCATAATAAATCCATACATGCATAAAAAAATCTGAAATTTTTATATGACTCTCTATATGCAAGAACCTAGCTCTCATGCCATTGAAGGAATTTACAGATGAGCGGAAGCGCAATATAACAATTATTTCCGTAAAAACCATGTATCGCACATATAGAAAAACATATAAAATGAAATAGGGAGGAATCGTAACCATACCTTGAAAATCGAAGCTTTATAAACAATGGTTGCTAGCAGTTGCTTCTCAGAGTGTGAAGCACTCTACCGGTATCCACCAAGATTTATTCTTCGATGAAGCTTTTATAAAAATGGAGTTTTTATAAAAATGGAGATTTGAGAGAGAGAGAGAGAGAAAGAAGATGGAGGGAGGCAACTAGGTTTTCACAAAACCACTCTTGCATACACTTCTCTTCTCATCTCTTTCTATTTATAGGGCACATGTAGGTTTTTATTATAATTAATATATCATATATATATTATTATATAAATCCCATAAAATGTTTAAATAATAATTAAACTATTTTAATCATTATTAAAAACAACTTGCTCTCTCAAAATACCTTCATCAATAAATTAATCTTTTTATGGTGTGACCCTGTAGGTTCAATATTAAGCCGGTAGTAGAAATAAATAATAATAAACTTTTTATTTATTATTTATATGAATTCTAATAATTCATTAAATATAATTAACTGATTAATTATATTTATTCTACATCGTGAGTGATGCTTCTCAACATATCGCGACTATCCGGATAATATGAATTCACTGCTTAGAATACCAAGAACCTGTCAGTGACTAGTTACCGTACAATCAATTCCTTCTACCCTACAATATCCCGATTAAATACAAGGCATGGATCTCGTGTCAGGCCTATCAAATTTAATCATATGATTTCTTATTCATAATGCAAAGTTCATATTAATGCAAATTAGAAACTCCTTTCTAATTTCATACACTCTGGCCAGAGATTCCAGAACTCGCATACTAAGAATAACATAGGATATTCACTTCCTTACTCGAAGGGGTAGATTCTATATTGATCGTTAACTATCTCCATACATAAATCCCTATGCCCAGAATAGACCTAATGGATGTCCTTGAGACTAAGGACTAAACCAAAGCACAGTTCATTATATACAAGATAACTTTAACGATATCAAGTCTAAGGACACTTGTACAACTTTCACTCAGTGAACAACTATCGACACGTGAGTAAACTCCATTAGTTGTTCAACTTATCGAGTCATGTTCAGTGAACTTATTCCCTAATAAGCACCTACATACTAGCTATAGTGTCACCACACAAATGTCTATGAGAACAGACATCCTCCTGAAGGAGCAAGCATAGTATGTACCAATCTTTGCGGATTCACTAACTTCCGATTAGTTATCCTATGATCAGGAACTATTTAAGTATTGAGTTATCATCCTCTAGATCTCACTATTATAATCTCATTATAATTCTAGAAGCTTTACTCTAAACTATGGAACATCTTATTTAACACATTTTAAATAGATAAAGCCCGTAATAAAATCAAAACAAGTCTTTTATTAATATTAATGAAATCAAATAAGAATACAAGAAAGTTCTTCCTAACTCATCATACATGATTGGATTTAGGACAAACACTTTCAGCATCCTCGTCAGCAATTTGCTGCTTCAAAGTCTCTACGAAGTCAGCATTTCCGGGCCCAAGCTGGTCCCAGTCAAAGTCGGGGATCGTTCGAATGAACCCCTTCATGAATGAGACCTGACCCTGGGCCACGAAAGTCTCCTCAGCAGTTGCCAACTCAACCTTGGCACCATCCAGCTCGCGTGTCAGCTTAGCGATCTCTTCATCCTTGTTTTTGGCAGCTTCCTCGCTGGATTTCTTCAGCTCCAGAAATGCTTTTTCAAAGTCATTTCTTTCTTTCTTGACGTTCTTGAGATCGGTGCGAAGCGAGGGAGTTTTAGTAGATAGCTGCTTCTTGAACTCAGCCTGAAGGGATCGGTTGTTTTCCACTTTTTGGAACTCGAGGACCTTGTTCTTTTTATCCAGCTGGAAGTAGTTCTTGGTATGTGCAGCCTGACGGATAAATGCTTCAGCTAAGCACAACGTTAGCATTATCCTCAGGGGTCGCCTTCCACCAGTTGGATGCCTCAGCCTCCTCAGTATACTTGCTCCCCAGCGAAGCAAAGAGATGCTGGGTCGAAGTTGCATTCACGGTCCGTGAGGGTGGCTGGGACGACCCATCAAGTTGCCCATCCTTCCTCGCCTGCTTCAAAGAGCTTTGTTCAGGAGAATTCTGAGCTTGATCCCCAGCAATATTTGTCTGGGATGGAGGATCGCTGACAGGTTTGGCAACTGGTGGCTTAATGGGAGGAGGAGGAGGAACTTTCGATCCAAGGACCGTCTTCGAGGTCACCCCCTTTTTACCGCTCTGTAGAAATGGGGGGGCCTGACCTCTTCCACTGCGAGCAGACATGTCTGTAGAAAAAGAAAGAGACAAATTACAAAACAGTTCAAAAAATCTGGCATAAAGTAAGACAATTAAGATGCAAAATTAAAAGACAGTTATGTGTATGGAGGAAAAAGGAAATGCGATGTAACATGCAAAAAGTAAGGGGTCATATCGCTATATAAGAGTACCCTCTTCATCCGTTATCGCGACATGAGAAGACGAGGCCTCTTCTCTTAATTTTCTTTTCTTCGAGGCCCGTTTCGCGTTCGAAGGCCCCGCTTCAGGAGAGGCACCTATTCCCTCCTTGAGGAATCCGCATTCTACTAGATTATTTAGAGAAAGAAGAGTCCTAATGTTTCTCTCTTCTACGGTGGATTTTATTAACACATCATCAGCTCGCTGTTTTTCATCACCTCTCAAGACGGTGCGAACTGGACCAATTGCGATGTCAATGAAGTTGTTAGTTTTGAAAAATGTTAAAAGAGTAAGACGAAGGGCTACAGCCTCGATAGCTTACCAGGAAGATAGTTAAAGCTTGTTTTAACTGGGGGAACCTCGCGGACATAGAAGAAGGGCTCTTTCCACGAGCCCGCGTTGCTTATCCCACCAGGAAGGAGGCTTTTCTTGTTGAATTCTGGCCATATAGAAAAATAGACGTAGCCAAAGTCCTTGGCCCCACATCGCTTCAGCTGCAAGAAGTAGCCCATTGTCTTCGCATCCATGGGTGGATATCGAAGCTTGTGGTAGAGTATGCACAGGGCAATCATGGATCGATAGCCGTTGGTGCTAATCTGGATGGGGGCTAGAAAATATGTCTCACAAACATCCTTGATGAATGGATGGAGAGGAGAAGAGACGCCTATCTTCATCAGGGGGACCGTTAGAACCATTCTGGGCACCCTGCTTCCATTCTCTTCGTGATTAAAGCGATAGCATCGCATCTTCTTCTTAGGCAGAATGATCTTACCTTCAGGTCAGAATCTCTCGACCCCCTCTGTGATAGTCTTCACAATCAAGGTTGAAGACATGTCGCGGCATGCAAGGATTCGAGGTTCGCCTGGCTTAATCTTCGAACCGGGCTCAATATCCTTAGGGTTAGGCCCACCAACATATATAACACCCTCCAGCTCTGGTTGAGGGGTAGGGACGTAAGGATTGGGCGAAGCCTCAGGAACATAGTCATAATCTTTAAAGTTTACGACTTTGGCCACTTCATCGAGGCCACCATCATCTGAGGAAGGCTCTTCGTAGTCATCATCATCAGAGTTGGCTTCGTTGTCGGCACCTCCCTCAATATCATAATAGGCATCGCCTAATGAATCTATCAGAGAATCGCTTATATGGATGGGCGACATGGCTTGAGATGGGGGTATTCTAGCGAGAATTTCTGCTGCTTGAGAGCTAAATGCCTCTCCTTTCTTTGTCAACATTTCAATGTCATGTTCGATATCAGTCATCTCGGTGTGGGGCTCGTTCTGGGCTGGAAGCACATCTAAAGATTGGTCTCGTGAGCTCGTAGGACATTTGTATCGCCATTTATCTAAGGGCACTTCTCTGGTATACTCTTCATTTGACCACTGCGAGTCGAAGTATAACTTAAATGAGCTCTCGCTAGTACTCGCTGCTCTTGCGATGTTAGCAGCTGCCGCTTCGCTTATTTGAATATTGGGCATCGGGGAAGGTGTCCTTGAACTGTCGTCTTGCGACATCTGAAAAGAAGTGAAATGGTTAAGTGTGTGCTCTTATAGAAAGCAAATGAAGGGAGAAAAGAATAAATAGACAGAAGGGCTCTATGTGTTTTCGCTTCGCTTGCAGGAAATAATGGAAGGTTCATATTCCTAAATTGGTAAGGATCACATCTATGTTCCTAAAGGAAGGATCGCATCTATATTCCTAAAGGAGGGATCTCATTATTATTATTATAACGAGGACGGGATCGCACATTAAAATGAATGATATGGGATCGCAGTTAAAAAGGACCGCATCGCATACAATTAATGTTATCTAAACATGAAATTATTATGAAGAACAGCAATTTAAATGCAACAGAGGAATGAAACTTACTTTTTTTTGAAGAAGAGTGAAGAAATCTGAAGAAAGTTGAGGTCGTTGGTGATAAAGCTTGAAATATTCTTGCGTTTGATCCGGTAGCAAACTGGCAGCACTTCGGTAATGCGTTTGTGAAGATAAAGAAGGAAATGATTGTGACAGGAGTATATATAGTCATCAGGAGAGAGAAAGACATGGACATGTATCAAGATCTCAGCCGTTGAATACACATCTCGAGACACAACAGCTGTCAAACCTCTTCAAATTCTTGGGGTCGCGACTGCTCCAACGGTCATATTCATGTCAGTAGCGAGCCATGGCATCGCATTGCGGCATCACCTGATTGATACTTGAGTCCACATCGCATCTCTAATGGCAACATGGACTCGGGGGGTAGTTGTTATGCCCAAATTTGGCATGACAGCTAAATTGATTTGATTAGCTAAATTAAAGGTTCATAATTAAATATGGGCCTAGGAGATGACAATTGGGCCGCTAAAGTCCACTATTAGAATCAACCCGGCATAACTACAGGGCCACCTCGCTCGTGATCTGGTCTAATGGATCGCTTCGCTGATCCCCCCTCTCTCAGGGATCGCTTCGTGCTATCCTCACATCTGCAGGATCGCTATCTCACTCTTTACTGGAAGGCTCATGGCCAGAACCAAGGTCGCATGAGTGGTTGGACACAAGGGATCGCTTCGCATGGCTAGATCCCTCGAGGTCGCATGCTAGGTCCTGATTGATCCTTTATTAGCCAATTCTATCCGTTCGAGACTATGGGCTTCCACAGCTGGGCCATGGATCACGGATAAGGTTGATGATTCACTGCCACGTCAGCCCTAAACGAATGGGCTTGGACTTTGGCTTATCTCCTAAAACCCTAACCCGCCTAGGTAACTTGTTCCCCAAGAACTACGTACGGCTTGATCCCTATAAATAGGGTACGTAGGCACCTTGATACGGGAGAGAAACAGTTAAACCTGCAAACACCTATCAAGCTCAGCCACATCTAAACACACGAACCCTAATCCCTTGTTCTTCTTTCATTAGCAAGATATCCGTATTTTGCTCCGTTAATCCAGCAAACCTCCAAAATATTGTTATACAATATTCTCCCTATAAAAGAAAAGTAAAGTAAAACACAAGACCAACGCTCCAAAAATGTATCATGGTTGATCTTCAAAAGTCTCAAAACCCAAACCCACTAAAACCCCGACTTCCCATAATTTGTCACCAGCCTTCTATAAAAACCTGTATTTCTGCTCATCAACCCAATCAATAGGAACACAAAGGGAACAAAGAATGGCCTCGTTAAAAACCCACAACAGCAAAACCTTTTGGGAAAAAAACTCAAGTGGTAAAAGAGTGCCCTCCATGAAATCCAAGATCATCGAAACACAGGAGGGTCCTCAGATAAAGGTTAAGAAATTATAAAAGTTTTCGCTGCTTCCTCCGTCCATCATCTCTTCACATGTAAACTGCCAACATATATTCTTCTATGCAAATTATTGAAAGCCAATAAACATGTTAGGAATTCCTGGAAAATTAAAACCAACAAGAGCAACATTACTTTAGCCAAAAGAGTAATTAAATAACAAAACCGTTCAAAGCAACATTAATTAGAGCTCCGAAAGTAACACTATACTAAAGTCCCAACCAAAGGTAATTCCTTTGATTAGATTGACAATTAGTTTACAATTTCCTCTTAATAATGAGAAATAATGGATAAGTTTGAAAACCAAAAAACATGGTATTATATATAATAAAATTTATATGAATTTTGAAAAAGTTGGTTCACTCATAACCAAAAGGGGTGTCTTTGGTTAGACATGTAAATCAAGATCACAAAAATTAATAAAATAAAATTATATTTTAAGACTATATATTTATAAAACAAAAATTGTTAATAACAAATATGACAAAACAATAATCATTAATAATGATCCAAATCGTCAAATAGACGATACCAAAAAAATAGTCAAGTTGGTCCAAAAACCACAATATATGGCACACCCTCAGCGGTATGATAACCATATAAAATGGTACATTAGTACTATATAAGACTTATCAAGTGGAGGGGGTAGTCGAGGTATAAGGTGGATGGCCTGGGACAAATTGGCAGTAGCGAAAAGTAAAGGGGGTCTAGGATTTCGGGACTTACATGGATTTAACATAGCATTACTTGGGAAGCATATATTGAGTTTCAGTTATAAACCAGAATCCTTAGTTGCTTGTACATTCAAAGCAAGGTATTTTCCAGACAAAAATATACTGGAAGCAAACAAAGGCAGTGAATCGAGTTTTATATGGACTGGAATTTGGGAAGCAAAAGAGAAGTTGAAGGTGGTTTTAGATGGGTTTTGGGGGATGGTAAGGAAATCGGAATGTTTAAAGACCCGTGGTTACAAGGCAAGGTGGACTTTCGAGTGGAGGATGATCCTTTGAATATTATTAGAAATGAAACTGTGTGTTCTTACTTCCATCTTAATTGCAAAGCCTGGGATGTGCATAAGGTGGAACATGATTTTCATGAAGATGATAGTAAGCTTATTCTCAAAACGAGAATTCCTCATAATAATGTAAAAGATAGATTGGCTTGGATGGGTTCGAAGAAAGGCACTTATACTGTGGAGTCAGGATATGCTCACTGGGTAAATCAAAATGTTAGTAATGACAGAATGATTGAATCCCAAGGGTGGAATAGGTTATGGAATTTGTTTTTACCTCATAAAATGAGGACGTTTCTGTGGCGACTATACATTAACAACATTCCTGTTAGAAAGTTGCTGAGGAGTAAAGGGGTGGCCACTACGATCATGTGTCCAATGTGTGGGACATATATCGAACACTTAAGACACTTATTTTGTGAGTGTAAGTTTGCTGTGGAATGCTGGCAAAGAGTAGGGATAAACATTGATATGTAGGAGGTCGAATCAGTCTCAGATTCGCTATTGGAAATGTTAAGTAAAGATTCTGCAGAAAAAGTTCAGAAGGTGGTTGATGTCTTGTCTGGTATATGGTTTTCTCGAAACAAAATGGTTTGGGAAGGGAAGGTTATTCAACCTGTAATTACTATTGATCTGAGTGCTAAATAGGTTCGAGACTGGCAGGAGGCAAATAGAAGCAAGACTCTATCTACTAATGTGCAAAGTGAAGCAGTTGTGGAGGTTCAAGCTCAATGTTGATGCATCATTAATCAGAGGTGATAATATGTAAGCTCTGGGATTAATAATTCGTAATGCAGCAGGTCAGTTTATCATAGGGAAGAGTATGAGATTCATGGGTGAGGTTTCAGTCATGTATGCTGAAGCCAGAGGAGTGTTGGAGGCTATCGAGTGGATAGATAATATGGGGCTACATAATGTTTTTATAGAAACTGATTCTCAGCTGGTAGTGCAGGCTTTGAAATCCTCAGAATCATATTAGGTAGAAGTTGGACATATCTTGGACGAGTGCAAGGAGAAGGTGAGGAACCGAGCTGATTTATCTATTTGTCATGTAAAAAAGCTAGCAAACAAGGCTGCGCATTGGATGGCTAAAGTTTCATGTTTGTTAAATAGCTACAATTGTTTTTTTTATCTCCTCCAGATTTGTTGTTGGAGATGGTTTCTGATGAATTTCCTATTTAATGAAAATTTCTTCTATTTCAAAAAAAAAAGTTAACAATCAAATAAAAATTAAAATCACAATCAATTATCCCACTGATTATTCAAAACCCTCAATCAAAAAATAAGAATCAATTAGCATTAAATGATAATAACTAATTTTAATTACCTCATTAATGCTATTAAAACTAAACAAAAAATAAATAAAACCACTAATTAATCATCATCAATTATCAATTGTTCATCAAATGTTTGTAACTGAAAATTAACTGTAGCAATCAATAATCCTCAATAGCAAATTAAAGATAATAAACCAGATCAAACCCAATTATGAACAATTAGGGTTTTCAGATCAAAATCCAATTAGCAAGAACCTGGACTGAAGATTATGAACATGATCATCGGAAAATTATCCAACCCGTTTCCTACCAACCCAAAACACTCCAATTTAAATCCCTAAAGAAACTATAACCACCACAACAACTATCAATACAAACAACATGCAAGAACTAGTCATAATAAACAAAATCAGTCAAAATATCGGCGACAACCAAATCAGTTCGTAAAAATTCATAAAAATCATGGTTCTACTCTAAATAAACAGATGTGTATGACTATGTCAATAAAATCAACAACCAATCATCAAAACAAGAACTCCAGCCAAGTAAAATTTTCCGGCGAAGCCTAAACATGCTCGATAATCAAAGATATATACATGAATCTACTCCAAATCAAACAATCTTCTTAATCACATATGTATAAACATCATACGATTGAAAAAATAGAACCCAAATCAAGAAAAATGAATTAAATGGTAACTAAAATTGGACTGTGATGGCGTGGTGTGATAGAGATGAGAAAAATAGGATTGAATCACTATGATTTGGCTACAAAACCGTACGAAAAAAGGTGTAGGTGAGTGGCGATGAACAGTCGGTAAGGGAGATGAACACAAAAAAGAAGTGGGATGAATTAGGGGAAGTTTGGATAGTGCGGCGAGGCGATTGGAGGGAGAAGAGCGAGAGAGGAGAGAAGAGAGGAGAGACAGATTGAAAAATTTGATTGGGAAAGTTGGTGTTAATGTAGGGAGATCCATTTTATTATAATCAATTACAATTATATTATACACTTGGTATTTAAAAATTATTTTAGGTAGCAATTTAGGATACCTAGAATTTTCCATAGATTTTCCCACATGTACATTTCACCTGTATTTATACTTCTGTAAACATTTTAGTTAGACAATAAATACATTTTAATCTTTCCACATTCTCTCTCTCTCTCTCTCTCTCTCTCTCTCTCTCTCTCTCTCAATCTACTTTATATATAATAGCACAATATGTAACATTTTATTCAATATAATTTACGTTATGAAAAAACTTAGAATACTAGGCATTGCTGATGATCGAACCCATGACATATCAATTCAAATGTCATTAATTTGTCCACTATAACCATTGAGCTACACATGTATTTGGTTAAATAGTAGACTTCATTATTTATATCCATCAATGTTTTTTTCATTAATTTGATTTTATTCCTTGTAAAATTATTATTTTAGACCTTGATCGTATAATTAATATACATCATTTAATAATCTTATATTCAATATGTCTATTTAATATCTACTTAAATATTACGTAATTAATTACAGCAAACTAATAATAGCCATTATTTTTCACAATTACTAATTTATATTCGTGCATATATTTATATTCAGAATTAATAATTTATATTCGTTCATATATTTATATTCGCCAGTAATCAGATTTAAATTCTCAGTTCTGAATAAAGTGAATTTAAATTTACAGTTGAAAACATAGATGACTATCTTAATAGATATTATAAATCTTAGACATATCATGTTGAAAATGAAGCCGTTAAAAATGAAGCTCTCGAGAAGAGAGTTTGATAAGCTATATTTAAACAACACCGCTTCAAATTGAAAGGTATACAAGACCACAAAGTTGAATTATTAAAAGCCAAAATATCGCAATATTCCAGATTTTATTTAATATCATTTCACATTTATGCCTTCCAATTTCCTATGATTTTACTCTAAAACCCCCTAAAGTCAGATGTTATGAAATCGTTAGTTAATCTTCACATTGTCCATAATCGAAACTGTGACATTTCAGTTCTAAATATAATGAATTTAAATTTATAGCTGAAATCATTGAACTAGATGACTAATTGATTGGATATTAAAAATTTTTGGACACAACCTGTTACAAAGTGAGCGCACTTGAAAAGAGAGTAAGTTAATCTGTATTTAGCCAACATTGCAACAAGCTGAATAATATTCATGATCATAACTATTAAAAACCAAAATCTCCAATAAAGCTAGAATATTCCCGTGCCTTGCACGGGGAATGAAGCTAGTTTTTACAAATAATTCACACAAATTGCTTAGTTTTACAATTTACCCTACAACTTTCCATTCGCAACTTTCCGTTTCACAAAATTATAAAAGTTTGTCAAATATATATGTATAAAAGAAAAAAAGAGAAATTTTAAGAAAATAATTATTTTTATTAAAAATATTGGAAATCATATACGCATGGCATTAAAAATATATAAAATTTATTATTTTGCAAAACGTGTTGCTTGAAAATCACTATTTCATTGTAAATCTTCAAAATCATATATGTTCCGCAAGCAAAACATGTATATTTTGCAACGTTCTGTAAATAAAATGTGATTTGCATAACAATTCATTTTGCAATTTTGTTAGAAAAACATGTATGATTTTCAAAATTTTCAGTGAAATAGTGATATACATAGAATATGTTTTTGTAAAATAACTCATGTTACAATGTTTTACAGAACATATATGATCTGTAAGATCTCCAATAAAATAGCAATTTTCATATAATCTAACTAAGAAAAAAAAACTAACATGCTTGCACCCTTTAATTGATTTCGTGACTAGAGTATCATCAATGGCTTTAGTTACATTTTTTTGCTTGTTAGGGTTAAATTCTGTTTCGTGATTAGTGCATAATTAAAAGGTTAATTGATAGTAATTTTTGCTTTTTAAATGTTAGTTGCTACTTTTATGCCTTTTTGTACTATTATTCAATGTAGTGTTTAATTTACAATTTGGTAAAATGTCAAAGTTGTTTAAAGTGGTTCTTTCAAAGTGGTCATTACTTAAAATATACATGTTTTTACCGAGTTATTAATTTAATGTTTTACAAGGTATCGTTGTTTAATATTTTTTTTTTGATTTTTATTACGTCTATACTTTTAATAAGTAATACTAGTCAATCGATTAAGTTTCTTTTCAATAAAGAAAAGAAAAGAAACGGTGTCATATATGATGGCTTTTGTACTGTTTAAACTTTTTATGATAAATACATATTGTGCCATTTTATATGAAAATTAGTGCCTATAAAGGGAGTGCCACATTTCTGGCTTTTGGACCATTTATTGGTGTTTGTGATCTGTCGTCAATTGATAAATCTGTTTTGTCATTTTAGATGACTTTTAGATTTCTATGATTGTTATGAGAACTCGGCGTTTTATATGCCTAACTAAAGGGGAATCCTTTGGTTAGATATATAAAACTGTTCAATTTTATTAAGTATACTAAATATAATAAATATTTAAAATATATTCGATTAATGGTTTATTGACTTGGTTTATTTGTTGTGGTTGTTTTGGTGATTTTTCAGTTTTTCCTTGGGTGGGAAGAAGTGTAAAGAGAACATGAAGTTGTTTTCTTTGGGTGGGAAGAATTGTAAAGATAAAATGAATGGGAGCAGAATCTTGTATTTTGTAGTGGAAATAACAAGAAGTCCCTCACAATTTGTTTATAGCTTTTATGTAAATCGATGTATAGTTGTATTGAGTGGGGTACTCCTTTTTTCCCCTTGAGTTTTTTCCCATAGAGTTTTGCTCTTGTGGGATTTTTAACAATGTAAATTGATGTATTGTTGTATTGAGTGGGGCACTCTTTTTTTTCCCCTTGAGTTTTTTTCCATTGAGTTTTGCTCTTATGGGATTTTTAACGAGGCCTACCTATGTATGGAGTCTTCTTCTCTGATATAGAGGTTTTATTGTCTAAACTTCCGGAGGAATCTCTTTCTCATGTCAGTCGTAATTTAGGTTACGACCCATGGATTGGTTAAGCATACCTTTCGGCTAGATGCTAAGTTTTGTGGATGAAAGAATGGAGGTGTTTGAAAGTTAGAGTTTTGAGGAAATATTAGAGGTTTGAGCCAAATTAGAGGTTTGACCATTTGAAACCTCTAATATTAGTGTTTGGTAGTTAGCGGATTGAAATAGCTTTTGGGACTCAAAAAGCTAATTTTCAAAAAGCTACTTAGAGGAGTTTTTTCAGTTAGATGTTTGTTATGTGTGTAGTTAATAAACAAAAAGCTAACTCAAACAGATGATTATCAAACAATTTGATGTAAAACAGTTAATTCAATCCGCTAGTAAAAATAACTAACTCACTCCGCTAGTTAAAACAGTTAATTCAATCCGCTAACAGCTAACAGCTAATTGCCAAACAGAGCCAATGTCTTAAATTTTCCTTTCCTTTTTGGATTGTTTAAATTTTATTTTTTAAATGAAATTGTTTCATTTATGAAAAAAAAATTCAAATACAAAATATATGGTAACAAATTGGTTATCACCGAAAAACATCATAGTTTTCTAGAGAACTTGTCAAAATCAGTAGATCCTATGACCTTATCAAAATCAAATTCTAATACTTCAAATCGCGAATTTTATGATCACATCATAAAAGCACTTCCTAATAATACAAACGAAATGGCATATATTCTAAAGTAGGTGTTGTGGCATCATAGTTTCGTGGTTGGTGTAGAATCTAATGTTACTCTAGTACTAGTAGTTGTTTGTTCTTTACAATAGTCACCGGGCCGGCCCTGAAGTTTTCGGGGCCCGGCGTGGGAAAAGTTTCGAGGTCTTTTTTAATCGTGTGAAGTGCGGAAATTTTTTTGGATCCGAACTAAATTCGGATTTTTAATCACGCGAAGTGCAGATTTTTTTTAGGATCTTAAGTAATTTGTTATTTATAAATATGTATGTATTAGATAGGAGGCCCCTAAATATGTATGTGTTAGAGTGGAGGCGCCAATATGCTATTTTTGTATAATTAACTCTTAATAATATTTTTAGGGGTCCCAAAAATATTAGTTTTTGTATAATTAACTCTTAATAATATTTATAGAGGCCCCGAAATGCTATTTATAGATACTCTAAATTGATATTTTTTGTAAGATAATAATATTAATTTATATATATATATACTGTAAAAAAAAATTTGGGTCCCTGACCCAATGGGCCCTGTGCAACCGCACTGTTGGCACTGGGCCAGGGCCGGCACTGAATAGTCATATATACGGTTCGTTTTAGGCCTGTCAATGGATCGGGTTTGGACCGGATCAGCTTGAATCCATATCCAAATCCATTTAATTTTTCGGATCGGATTAAGTGTCGGATTTTTTTAAGACCAATCCATATCCGCTCCATTAGGATTACGGGTAATCGGATCGGATATCCAATCCAATAAAAAAAATTCAAAAAAAATTATGTTAATATTTAAATCTATTAAAATTTAAAATGATAAAATAAACAATTTTAAGATGTAAAAGTACACATTAACATCCAAATACAAGAAGAATAGAACATTAGAAATCAAAAATAAATATCTATTAATCCTGAAATGTACCATACAAAATTAGAATGATCAAGAAATGAACTCGAATCATAAAAATAATTCAATTAAAATATGAATTCAATTTTAGATGCAATATAATGATAACGTATTCATTTTAAACGTAATACTTTTTTCAAGTTATAGTATAAAATACTAATAAAGGATTTTGAATCTCATATGATATGAAAATTATACATCATTTGTATAATTATAATTATATGAATGTTAATATATAATAAAATATATAATTATATAATTATTATTCGGATCGGATTCTTAACGGATCGGATCATGTGAAATCCATATTCGTATTATATGGATCGAACTCTTATCGGATCGGATTTTTATCGGATCGAATTTATTTTATATGAATCCATATCCAGATATATGGCCTCGGATCGGATCGGATTAGATCGGAGCTCCGATCTATTGACAGGCCTAGTTCGTTTGGTAAATCTTATTTATCAGAAATAAGCAACTTATTTTTGAAAAAAGTACATTAAATTGTAATTTTTTTTAAAATAAGTTACTTATTTTCTACATATAAAGAAGAGAAAAAGAACTCTGAGATTGATCTGAGGGAACTATATTTACATACAAATCCCATATATCTCAGGCTCCCTAATCTCTATAAAGAATACTAAACCCTTGCTAAATATTTAATCCTAAAAATTAGTTTGTAAATGTGAATTTTTTTTTCGAGATAAGTCCTTAGTAAAAAAATAAGGTGAGCCAAACACGCAGACAGTAAGCACTTAGATATGCTGTGCAATTTGTTGTTCTATGGTCATGTGTATTTAAATATGCTGTGCAATTTGTTGGTCTATGGTCATGTGTATTGTTATACGGTTACGGACTCAGGGGGACTAACTGACTAAGCATGAGGAGTCCGATAAATTCAAGTGTAAGTTCTGATTGTACTTGTAAAATAATGTTTATAAATTAATTTTTCGATCTTGATGAATCCACAACTGATGTTGGTGTTATTCTCATTTCCAGATACAGTATTTCAATGACATCTCAATATTTTTTTTTAATTAATCATAATTGTAGTCACTAATCTACTCCACAATATAATATGAAAACAATTTTAGTGAAAGAAAATTCGATTTATTATATGTTCGTTAAATTTTATTTTCTGGAAGATGTTTAATTTTGCTGTTGGTAAAATGGTTTTCTATAAATAAGTAATATCTCTATATGCAAGTTGGCACATATACGAAATGCCGTAATGTATACTCTCGTTAGTTTTGTTTGAGCGTAATAAAGACAGGAGAGAAGGAGTGAAATACAAAAATCAAATATGACATGATATATCCATGATTGGGCGGTTAGCAGAGCATATTCATCCAGGACACACATTTACAGGATGCGTGCATGTGTGATCATGTAAATTAGATACTACAATATAAAATCGAAAATGCTAGGGATCATTCGTTTCTCTTTCATGTCCTAATCAAAGTTATCATCGAGAATCAAGAACGATGGTTCCTGATCCTCAAGATTATGCGCTCGCACACACACAAACTAATAAGTAAACTTGATATTATCTGTGTCGTAAATTAAATTAAGCACACACACAAACTAATAAGTAAACTTGATATTATATGTGTCGCAAATTAAATTAAGCACACACGTAGCGGTTTATTTATCCGCCACATGAGATACATATACGAGAAAGAGACGGTTTGGGATGGACACTTGTGGTTACGAACATTAATAAGTTGTACTACTGTCCATCTCTCCCCATCCTTGATGGCAAAGTTGAGCGTCATAAGTTTGTTCTTCTGCTGGAGAGAGACTACATTCAATTTCGATGGATGTGGGGTTATTGCTAGCTCCTAAAACACTAACAATTTGATTCCAAAATTAACATCCAAGTACTCCATCAAACCTCCAACTTGAAATATTAATTGAATCGAGTTTTATCATATTTTAGTTTTTGTCAATATTCAGTAATTAATACAAAATATTGATCTAAAGTCGAACATTTTCCATTTCAATAATATATTTTAAGTTTTATAACCTTGCGGAGTTTAAACTCAATTATAAATTAAAGAGATTAGGGAGCATGAAATATATCTCACATAAGTTCTCTGAGATACATATATTTTATATGTAAAATAGGATGAACGTTTTAGTAAATTCAAATTCAGAATTTTTTAATTAGTCCTACGAGCCCAGTAAAATTTAAAGTTATTTTGTATAAATGAAAAATTTCATTAAGATCTATCTCAAGTTCCTTTTTCTCTAATTTAAATACATTAACTTAATTCGGACTTGACAGTACTTCGAAGGTGTTAAAACTTAAACATACTATGAACATGAATGTGAAGAAACATAAACGAGTGAAACTTATGTTACGTGCAATGAACATAGCCGAAGCCTGTTGGGCTGTAAGATACTATATCAATTCAATAAATAGCCCAATATACAGATATGGATTATTGCACCATATGATTGTTATTACATTTACAAAACTTTTATATTAGACAAGGTATGTATTCTAAAAAAATAAGTAAAATGTTGTGGCAAGAATCAAATTCTAGTAGGTCGAACAAAATCTAGCTTACCACTTGTAATTAGAATATGATGATACGATTTTAGACCTTCACCAGCTCCGTCACGATTCCCTTATGTTGTGTTTGGTTGGGGTAAATAAAATTGGAGGGAATGGAATGAAATTTGAATAAGAATATAGTTAAATGTTTAAAAATTTCATTCCTTATATCATCCCATTCCTAACCACCTAAGCTAAAGTTTAAATACACCAATTTGAAAAGGAATGATACATTCTCCCTCCAACCTATTTTCTTCTCAAATTCCTATCATATAAAATTTGCACCCACTCATTTTTTTTTTTAATCTTACCTCTCATGTTCATTGTATTCCTTTAGTTTCAATTCATTCCATTCCATTCCATTCTTCCAACCAAACACAACCTTAATTTTGTGTGGAATCTAGTGTAAATGGTGGGCGCTGTGGGAAGAGACTGAAAGGCATGGACCAGGCCCGAATGATTAGCTCAACCGACCCTTATGAAAACAATCTACATTTTTACTCTATCTATTTATACCTAGATACATACTTGTACAGTCTTGTACAGGTGTGTAATGTGTTCTGGTCCTTCTAGATCATCAACTATTAGATAATATATTAAATAAATATTAGTATATAAGGGTCTAGGGCTGAGCAAAACCGAACCGAAACCAAAAAACCGAACCAAACCGAAAAATTTCGGTTCGGTTTAGATTGCATTTTTCTAAAAAATTCGGTTATTTCGGTTTTTTGGCTTAAACCGAAAAAAAATCGGTTTGATTCGGTCTGTCATAACATCGGTTCGGTTAAAAACCGAATAAACCGAATTGTTCTTACATATATTTTAGAATTATATTTTTGTAATTAAATTCTTATTCTTATATTCAGCTTTACAGTAATTACTCCTTTAGTCCTTTACAAAACCATACGACTTCAGAGAGAGAGAGAGACACAAGTCACAGCCCCGAGTCCGACTGCCGACAGCCGCCGATTCAATTGAATCGAATCAATCGATCTTCTAAGTTCTAATTAGGTAATTATCTTATTCTTCTAATTAGGTAATCTGATTCTTTTCTAGTTTTCTTCTTCTAATTAGGTAATTTAGGTCTTCTTATTACCTAATCAAATACAATCAGTTTTGCTTGTAATTTGTATACTACTTTACGCCTTACGGCTTACCGGTGTATCTGGGGTCATAGTATAATTTACATTAAACTTTTAACGGGCGTTAGGCCTGAGTCTCAAAGTTTCAGATGTAGTTCACATGTTGCGATGAGATTAATGCTGATAGTTTCTTTAAATCTAAACCTGGTGCATAAGCTCATAATTCAAGTTGAGATTTTTTGGTATTTAAAGTTTAAAAATCTCAGACTTGGTATATTTCATAGGTGGAGTGTTTTTGCTGTGATTTACGTATTTTCAGAGTTAATTGACTTGGTAATTCGATTCTTCAATTTTTTTGTGTAGGTTAAATTTGAACTTTGAACGATGTCACAATCAATTCCTGAGACTGAGATGAAAGATTCAAACGATGCTAATACTCAAGCTACTCAAGCAAGCTATGCGAAAAGGAAACGAAAGCCCATGAAAGCAAGGTCTATGGTGTGGGATCATTTTAACAAGTTTACGGACATGGATGGCTTGGTGAAATCGAGATGCAACTACTGTGATAAGGTATATGCTTCCGATAGTAGTACAAATGGCACTTCTACACTTAATAGTCACCTAAAACTTTGAAAAAAACTTCCACTTAGTGGTGAATCGAAGCAAACACAACTATCTTTGCAATCGGTAAAAGGAAATGAGGAAAGCACTCTTAAGAAATGGTTTTTTAACCAAAAAATTTCTAGAGAAAAATTAGCTGCCATGATTATAATTGATGAACTTCCATTTAGATTTGTTGAGGGTGAGGGGTTTATTGATTTTATGCAAAGTACTCAACCACTTTTTAAGGTGCCTTCTCGTTTTACCGTAGCACGAGATTGTTACCAAATTTATTTAGATGAAAAGAAAAAGTTGACTACATATTTTAGAATGTCGGGTCAAAGAGTTAATATCACCACGGACACTTGGACTTCAATACAAAAGATTAATTATATGTGCATCACGGCTCACTACATTGATAAAAATTGGAACTTGCACAAAAAAATAATTAACTTTTGTCCTATAGAGGGTTATAAGGGTCAGCTTTTAGCTAGGGACATTGACATGTGTTTGAAAGAATGGGGAATTGCAAAATTGTTTGCAATTACGGTTGATAATGCAAGTTCAAACACTACTTGCATGGGTTTTTTAAGAGATAGGTTCTCTTCTAGGGGTTGTGATTTCTTGAAAGGAAAATATATGCACATGAGATGTGTTGCACACATAGCTAACTTGATTGTGAATGATGGACTTGAAGAACAAGATCCATCGGTTGTAAGAGTTAGAAAGGCGGTTAGGTTTGTGAGGCAATCTCCGGCTAGAGTAGCCAAATTTAATGAGTGCATTGACTTACAAAATATTGATTGCAAATCTATGTTGTGTTTTGATGTAAAAACAAGATGGAACTCCACTTATTTAATGCTAATGGTTGCTCAAAAATTTCAAAGTGCATTTGAGTTATTTTAAAGAATGGATCCATACTTTCTAAATGAGCTTAATGAGGCCGAGGGGGTGCCTACTTCTTGGGATTGGGGTAATGTTAGAAGGTTGGTGGATATCTTAGTTCATTTTTATGAACTTACTTTGAGAATTTCGGGTTCTTTGTATGTCACATCTAATGTGTTCTATCATGAAATTAGCAATGTTAATTATTTGTTGAAAGATTGGATGAATAGTGAGGATATTGAGGTTAGGCTAATGGGTGAAAGAATTAGGGCTGAGCAAAACCGAACCGAAACCGAAAAATTTCGGTTCGGTTTGGATTGCATTTTTCTAAAAAATTCTGTTATTTCGGTTTTTTGGTTTAAACCGAAAAAAAATCGGTTTGGTTCGGTCTGTCATAACATCGGTTCGGTTAAAAACCGAATAAACCGAATTGTTCTTACATATATTTTAGAATTATATTTTTGTAATTATATTCTTATTCTTATATTCAGCTTTACAGTAATTACTCCTTTAGTCCTTTACAAAACCATACGACTTCAGAGAGAGAGAGAGACACAAGTCACAGCACCGAGTCCGACTGCCGACAGCCGCCGATTCAATTGAATCGAATAAATCGATCTTCTAAGTTCTAATTAGGTAATTATCTTATTCTTCTAATTAGGTAATCTGATTCTTTTCTAGTTTTCTTCTTCTAATTTGGTAATTTAGGTCTTCTTATTACCTAATCAAATACAATCAGTTTTGCTTGTAATTTGTATACTACTTTACGCCTTACGGCTTACCGGTGTATCTGGGGTCATAGTATAATTTACATTAAACTTTTAACGGGCGTTAGGCCTGAGTCTCAAAGTTTCAGATGTAGTTCACATGTTGCGATGAGATTAATGCTGATAGTTTCTTTAAATCTAAACCTGGTGCATAAGCTCATAATTCAAGTTGAGATTTTTTGGTATTTAAAGTTTAAAAATCTCAGACTTGGTATATTTCATAAGTGGAGTGTTTTTGCAGTGATTTACGTATTTTCAGAGTTAATTGACTTGGTAATTCGATTCTTCAATTTTTTTGTGCATGTTAAATTTGAACTTTGAACGATGTCACAATCAATTCCTGAGACTGAGATGAAAGATTCAAACGATGCTAATACTCAAGCTACTCAAGCAAGCTATGCGAAAAGGAAACGAAAGCCCAAGAAAGCAAGGTCTATGGTGTGGGATCATTTTAACAAGTTTACGGACACGGATGGCTTGGTGAAATCGAGATGCAACTACTGTGATAAGGTATATGCTTCCGATAGTAGTACAAATGGCACTTCTACACTTAATAGTCACCTAAAACTTTGAAAAAAACTTCCACTTAGTGGTGAATCGAAGCAAACACAACTATCTTTGCAATCGGTAAAAGGAAATGAGGAAAGCACTCTAAAGAAATGGTTTTTTAACCAAAAAATTTCTAGAGAAAAATTAGCTGCCATGATTATAATTGATGAACTTCCATTTAGATTTGTTGAGGGTGAGGGGTTTATTGATTTTATGCAAAGTACTCAACCACTTTTTAAGGTGCCTTCTCGTTTTACCGTAGCACGAGATTGTTACCAAATTTATTTGGATGAAAAGAAAAAGTTGACTACATATTTTAGAATGTCGGGTCAAAGAGTTAATATCACCACGGACACTTGGACTTCAATACAAAAGATTAATTATATGTGCATCACGGCTCACTACATTGATAAAAATTGGAACTTGCACAAAAAAATAATTAACTTTTGTCCTATAGAGGGTCATAAGGGTCAGCTTTTAGCTAGGGACATTGACATGTGTTTGAAAGAATGGGGAATTGCAAAAGTGTTTGCAATTACGGTTGATAATGCAAGTTCAAACACTACTTGCATGGGTTTTTTAAGAGATAGGTTCTCTTCTAGGGGTTGTGATTTCTTGAAAGGAAAATATATGCACATGAGATATGTTGCACACATAGCTAACTTGATTGTGAATGATGGACTTGAAGAACAAGATCCATCGGTTGTAAGAGTTAGAAAGGCGGTTAGGTTTGTGAGGCAATCTCCGGCTAGAGTAGCCAAATTTAATGAGTGCATTGACTTACAAAATATTGATTGCAAATCTATGTTGTGTTTGGATGTAAAAACAAGATGGAACTCCACTTATTTAATGCTAATGGTTGCTCAAAAATTTCAAAGTGCATTTGAGTTATTTGAAAGAATGGATCCATACTTTCTAAAGGAGCTTAATGAGGCCGAGGGGGTGCCTACTTCTTGGGATTGGGGTAATGTTAGAAGGTTGGTGGATATCTTAGTTCATTTTTATGAACTTACTTTGAGAATTTCGGGTTCTTTGTATGTCAAATCTAATGTGTTCTATCATGAAATTATCAATGTTAATTATTTGTTGAAAGATTGGATGAATAATGAGGATATTGAGGTTAGGCTAATGGGCGAAAGAATGAAGGAAAAATATGAAAAGTATTGGGGTAATGTACACAAAATGAACAAACTCATCTGTGTGGCGGTTGTTGTTGATCCTAGGTATAAACTAGAGTTCATTGAGTTTGCACTTTGTGAGGAATATGGAAAAGATGTTGGTTGGAAGTTGGCAAGTGACACAAATCTAGTGTTGAGAGAGTTATTTGAAGAGTATAAAAACACTTGTCAACCTAAAACTAGTCAAGTTAATCAACAAGCTCAATCTTCAAATAATTCCTCAAGCATAAATTCAAGCATTTCTTCAAGAACACAATCGGCATTAGGAGCTAGATTTATGAGACAAAAAATGGAGAGTGGCAAAGTAGAATCTAAGTGTGAATTGGATATCTATCTTAGAGAGAGTGTGTATGTTACAAAAAATGAGGATGAGTTTGACATTTTAAAGTGGTGGAAGGTTAATTCAAGTAGGTTTCCCATCCTCTCACAACTTGCTCGTGATGTACTAGCAATTCCTATTTCCACCGTGGCATCGAAGTCCGCTTTTAGTACGGGTGGAAGAGTCCTTGATCCATATAGGAGTTCGTTGACACCTAAAGTTGTTGAGGGTTTGATTTCTGCTCAAGATTGGTTGCGATCGGCCAAACGTCCAAAGACAATTGAACAAGATGTGGATGATATCGAGAAATTCGAACAAGGTATAATATTTGTCTCATTAACTATTTGAATTTAATTTTGATTGAGTTAAGTGTTAACATATCTTGTTATTCTACAGCTTTTTCTGCACTTTCTGGTAATGAGAAAAAGGATGGAAAAGATGCAGCGCCAACCATAGACTTGGACATTGACAACTAGGTAATGCTCTTCTGTTCTGCATTTTCCCTTACTGTTGTTCTGTCCTATTTTGTATAACTGTTACACTTGGTATTGCTTTATGTTGCCTTTGTTTAGATCCCTGTAAATATGCTACTGGGAATATGATCACTGTAAATATGGTCTCTTTGTTGCCTCTGTTCTGCATTAGTTCATATTCTTTCTGTCGGGTGTAAATATGAATTCCTACTTGTGAATGTTTAGTGGTCTTATACATCTGAATAACTAAGCTTAAATGTCTGTTAGACCATTAGTCATTTCCACTAGTGCTCACATATCAATCAGGTTCTCGTTACCATTGCATATTGATTGAGACTCTAAGTTATCATGTCCTAGGCGTAAAGTGATGCAACTGAGTATAAAATTCAGTTTATTTACCATGACTGATAATATGATTTTATTATTCTATGAATCCAATTGCTTTTGCAGCACGGCTTCTCAATGGGCCTGGAAAAATTGTCTGTAGGTAAGATGCAAACCTAAACAACAGGTTTATCATTTATGCTCATTTAGGGACATGTCTTATAGTTGAATCGTAAGATGTAATTAAGCCTGGGATTTACTTCTTAAAAAGGTAAAGGTATTTTCTAAGATTGCCAGTATCAGGTCCTCCTACCATTACAAATTGATAAATACTATGGATTTTCTTACATTTTCTTGTTTTTACTTATACTGTACTGAAAATGACAACGATATCATAGTTCAAATAATTTAACGTTATATGGCAGATTGTTGATGGCACACAGCTGCAGATATGTGCTTACATGCTTTACTTAAATTCAATTAGTAACTGAACAAACTTGAAGCAAGCATTATATGTCTGCCGAATGACATCATTCAAAGACATAAGGTTCAGAAGAGGGAATCAGAAAGTTGAAATGACAAAAGTAGCAGCAGATATTGTGTTGACCCTGATTCTACGTTTTCTTCCTGCTTCAAAAGCAAGCACCTGAAGTTAAGGTTACAGTTAGCCCCAGGAAGATTAAAACAATAATCCTAACATCAAGACATGGATAATCTTAGATTAGTAATTACTCTTGTGTCACTTTCTAGTGCTGCTTTAGCTGAACTCATCCCGCCACCATAGCTGTATTACATAGCACTAGTTATGTTACAGTGAATACAAGTGCTTGTAATGTGATAAGGACATGATTTGTACTGTATTTTGAATTTTCTCACTTTCATAGTCTTTTTTTTTCTTTTGTTACATTACATGACATGATATGTTTTTACTATAATTTTCAGGAATGGAATTTTCATGTTATTGCTTGATGTTGCAGCACACCAGCACCAGCAGACCAGCACCAGGATGGAAATTTTAATTTTAGTTCATGTAGTCATGTCATTCAGTCATTGTCACTTTGTTTTTATTGTTCCAGACTTCCAACAGGACCAACAATGTAATTTTATTTTGGTGTTTTGTAACTGTTTGAACCATTATTAGTCTAGTATGCTTGCTTGAAAGCTTGTCAATTGTGATACTGCTTGCTATGATATTTGTAAGTTTTATCAAAGATTCCATGAAAACTTGTACTGAGCAGGCAACAGGCTATAGCAATAAGTAACTAGTGTAAGTAGACTATTTTAAAATTTCGGTTTTATGGTAAACCGAAATGAATAAACCGATCCATTTAATATCGGTTTGGTTTTTCAGGCAAATCGGTTCGGTTCGGTTTGACAAAATTTGTAATTCGGATATTCTGTTTTTTTAATTCGTTTCGGTTTTTAACCGAACCGACCGAATGATCAGCCCTAGAAAGAATGAAGGAAAAATATGACAAGTGTTGGGGTAATGTACACAAAATGAACAAACTCATCTATGTGGCGGTTGTTGTTGATCCTAGGTATAAACTAGAGTTCATTGAGTTTGCACTTTGTGAGGAATATGGAAAAGATGTTGGTTGGAAGTTGGCAAGTGACACAAATCTAGTGTTGAGAGAGTTATTTGAAGAGTATAAAAACACTTGTCAACCTAAAACTAGTCAAGTTAATCAACAAGCTCAATCTTCAAGTAATTCCTCAAGCATAAATTCAAGCATTTCTTCAAGAACACAATCGGCATTAGGAGCTAGATTTATGAGACAAAAAATGGAGAGTGGCGAAGTAGAATCTAAGTGTGAATTGGATATCTATCTTAGAGAGAGTGTGTATGTTACAAAAAATGAGGATGAGTTTGACATTTTAAAGTGGTGGAAGGTTAATTCAAGTAGGTTTCCCATCCTCTCACAACTTGCTCGTGATGTACTAGCAATTCCTATTTCCACCGTGGCATCGGAGTCTGCTTTTAGTACGGGTGGAAGAGTCCTTGATCCATATAGGAGTTCTTTGACACCTAAAGTTGTTGAGGGTTTGATTTGTGCTCAAGATTGGTTGCGATCGGCCAAACGTCCAAAGACAATTGAACAAGATGTGGATGATATCGAGAAATTCGAACAAGGTATAATATTTGTCTAATTTACTATTTGAATTTAATTTTGATTGAGTTAAGTGTTAACATATCTTGTTATTCTACAGCGTTTTCTGCACTTTCTGTTAAAGAGAAAAAGGATGGAAAAGATGCAGCGCCAACCATAGACTTGGACATTGACAACTAGGTAATGCTCTTCTGTTCTGCATTTTCCCTTACTGTTGTTCTGTCCTATTTTGTATAACTGTTACACTTGGTATTGTTTTATGTTGCCTTTGTTTAGATCCCTGTAAATATGCTACTAGGAATATGATCACTGTAAATATGGTCTCTTTGTTGCCTCTATTCTGCATTAGTTCATATTCTTTCTGTCGGGTGTAAATATGAATTCCTTCTTGTGAATGTTTAGTGGTCTTATACATCTGAATAACTAAGCTTAAATGTCTGTTAGACTATTAGTCATTTCCACTAGTGCTCACATATCAATCAGGTTCTCGTTACCATTGCATATTGATTGAGACTCTAAGTTATCGTGTCCCATGCGTAAAGTGATGCAACTGAGTATAAAATTCAGTTTATTTACCATGACTGATAATATGATTTTATTATTCTATGAATCCAATTGCTTTTGCAGCACGACTTCTCAATGGCTCTGGAAAAATTGTCTGTAGGTAAGATGCAAACCTAAACAACAGGTTTATCATTTATTCTCATTTAGGGACATGTCTTATTATAACGACCTAGAAAATTTCGAATTTCGAATTATTTATTTATTACAATTTATGAGTTATATTATGTGAATCTTGTCGTAAAGGTGAAAAATATGTGAAGTTGTGTTTATGTGTTTATATGATGAATTGTGTGAGTTATGAAGGTCGGTGTATTTTATTTGTATTTTTGAGGATTTAGAATATTTAAATCATGTATTTTTGATCCTCTGTAAATTTTATAAAATTGTCGGAGGAATTAAAAATCATGAAATCTTTTGTAAAATTATCTTTATATATTTATTGAGTTTTTTTAAAATTGTTGGGTGGATTAATTTGAGTGGTTGAGTATTTTAAAATGATTTTAAAGAGTTTTATTGTATTTAAAGGATCAAAATTTGTAAAATTCATATTTAATTCATCTTTGATCCTAAAAATATTTTAAAAATATGTGAGTGTTTGTAATTTTATACTCTTTATTTTAAAAATGAAAAGTTTAATTTTTCACAAATTTTCTATTTAAATTCTATTTTAAAATCTAATTAATTGATTTAAGAATTGTTTCAGCATGGTAAAAGACTAAGTTGCCCCTACCTCTATAAACATCACAGCAGCCATTTTTTTTCCCCATTTCAATTTTTCGATCGGTATTTGAAGAATTCTCTAGAATTCTCTCCGAATATCTCTCAATCATTTCTCTTAAAATCTCTCTCCCACAATCTCTCTCATTTCATCTCTGGCCCTTTCTCCCCTGAACTCCCTCCCCTTCTCCTCAGTTCTTGCAGTTGAAGGTCCGTGTGTTTCTGTATGTAGTTGCTGTGAAAATCTTCCCCTTCCTCTGTTCTTTCCCCTGCAAGCAGCATGAGTAGTGTGGGTGTTTTGTGGCTCTGCTGGTGAGTATACGCGAGATGGGGTGTGACAACAGGAGTGGAGTTCAGCAGGGGTTGCTGCGAGTTGTGGGTATCAAATGGCGGGTTCGATTTTTCTGTGTGATTCTATTGTGATGGGTTTGATTTTTGATTCTAATTGTTATACGATAGTGTTGTTAGGCTTGTTCTTTGCTGGGTATTGGAGATGGAGGGTGTTAATCGTTGGAGTGGGTTGTTTGAGGGAGTTGTTGTGGGTGTGTAGCAGTGGTAAAGTCATCGTGTATGTATCGTAGTGTTTGTGTATGTTTACACGGTCTGTGTGCTGCGTGTACGCGATTTTGTTGCTGGATTGAAGAGTGAAGAGAAGTAGCCGACCGGAGTTGCAGTGGAGTTTGTATGAGTGTGTTGTGGTGTTGGTTCGAAGGGAGAAGTGGAACAGCGTTGCTTAGAGGTGTAGAATGGAGGAAGAGAAGGGAGTAGAAGGGAGGAGATTATACAGGTGATGGTGGTGCGAAACAGGGGAGAAAGGTGGCTGTTTGTGGACGTCTAGTCTGGGCCTACAGTAGGTGATGCTCGGGTGTTGCTGCTAAGGGTAACGGGTTGTAGTGTCGCCGTGTACAGGTTGGGGGGTTAAGGTAGATTGAAGTAGGGGTAGCAGAGGAGTAAAGAGAGGTAAGGGAGGGTGATGTTTAAGTCGGTTGTGAGTATGTTTGGTGCTTTGAGCTGTGATGGTTGAAGGAGGCGTGGATACGAATAGGCGGAGTGGGAGGGAGTGTATGTGTCTGTGGTGTAGGTGAGTCCGTGAACAAATGAAGGAGTGTGTACTCATGATGTGATAGTGTAGTTGAGAAGTGGGGAGTGATAGCATTGTGTATAAAAAAGAAGCAGTGAGAGATAGAAAAGGGTAAGAGGGAGAAAGCTGAGAGATTAGGAGGTAGTGAAGAGAGAATTTTGGGTATTTTACGATTGTAAATTGTGACAATGTACCCGGGTGGTGCATATATGGTTCTGTTTTAATAATATAACTTTGGGCCCTGATTCAAAACTACGAATTCTTGGATCTGGATAATCGAGTCTAGGGAGGTTATGGGAATGCTCGAAATTTGAAAATTTTAGTTCAATTTTGTGATGAGCTTTGCAGACTAATGGTTGTAGCTTTCACTTGCACTTAATTTGTATTAAGGATATTATCTTGGATTGGTTAAACTACTGTCCTAGCTTTAGTGATGATTATCTAGTATATACGTGGTTTCAAAATTTGTACAACTATGAGGTGATATTGTGCTGAGTGGGTTAGCTAGTAAATGTTGAGATTGCCATTGGCTGGTAGGTGGATTGTTAAGTTATAAGCGGGCATATGGATTAAAGAGAGTATATTGTTTGGTTGGGTCAGTTGTGTTCTGGCGGGTACCAGTGAGACGCCGGTTGAAAACCAGGAGATGCATAAATAGGAAACCTGGTAAAGAGCGGTGCGTGAGAAAATGGAAAGATGAATAAAAAGACAAGTATCACAGCCAACGGGCGAATTAATGTGAAAGTGGCGAGTTACGAAGTAGAGATGGAAGTTAAGCCGAGTAAGAGGCCAACATATAAAGACGTAAAGACGGGCGTGAAACTGAGCCAATAATCGATGTTAGGATCGAGAACTTCATGAATCGAGGCAAGTGTTATCGCTCCTCACTTATTGTTCAAGTGATGCAATTCTGTTTTATTTATATATCAAATGTGTCAGTCAAATTATGCTTACAAATTGACGTCCTTTTTCAAATGACGTGCAAATGTTTATATTTCCATCTATAGTTCAAGTGCAAATTTTCAAATGATCTTACAAATAACTTTTTCTTCAATAAAACTTTAATACATGGTATGTTATTGGATTCCTCAGAGGAGTGCCATTTATTTTATTTTTCCCCAAAAATGTTTAAGAACCTTTCTAAACAAAGGAAATCCAAGATTTTAATTCTTATATAAGTCTTTTGGCATAATTCCTGATTTTGACATTTTTACCCGATGGACCCTCTTTAAGGGATGTCTTCTTCAAACTGATTTACGATTAATTATCCTGAACTTATCTTACAAATGTTCATTCTGAACCACTTAACTTATCCAATTTAGTCCAAATTTTTCTAGATGTTGGAGAAATTTATTAAATGATTAGCACTTGACTATATCCTTGTTTTGTTGTATATCCTCGCTTGTTGTTAATCATGTTGCCAGTAAATCCTTCCTTCGATTCATTTAATGATGTTTTGACCCCAATTATGACTATTTATCTTGTTGATACATGTTATCCCTTTTGTTTATTTGTTACACCCCACTTATTGTATCGAACTCGTCGATACTTGTTGATGATCTCGATTATTCAGTTATTACCCTTTATTGTATCGAACTTGTCGATACCCTATGAGTTATTCTTTAATTATTACCCACTTGTTGTGTCGAACTTGTCGACACTTGATGATCTTGAATCTGTCATTGACTCTTGGATTATGAGTCGTTATTCTGGAACGTGAGTTTTCCAGTTATTGGTTGGCAAAGGTTGTCGATTGTCCCGACACCTAGTATGGATGATTTAGAATTGGAAATGTTTTAAAAATGTGGACCGTGAGGGTCGGACCAGATTCGTGGTCAGAAGTTAAGGCCAATGTGTGCCGTGGATCCATTAAAGGACATTGCTGTGTGCGTTTGTCCGGGGTTAGTGCGTGACTGATCAGCAGCCTAACCTTGATGATGTTTTTTGTTAATATATAAAATAAAAAAATTCCAATTCTAGTCTATACTCTGATATTGAGATGTTGTTTCTCGGCTCTTTGGAAGTCCGTTTCTATTATATTGATATCGAAACTCTTATCAGTTCTAGTTTCTGTTGCACCTTATTAATGGTGAATTGCTGGCCATCGTGGCAATTTAAAAGTTGATATCACTGATTCTTTCATAGAATGAGATGAAACTCTTTTGTTTATCAAAATTGTCGTCATTACTGAAATTGTCATCACTATTTACACTTGCTGAGCATTGTTGGCTCACTCTTGCTTCTGTTTATTTCTCCAGTTGTTAGAGATGATCAGAGGAACTAGTGGTCAGTTGGTATTGCTCTATAGGAAGCGAGAGGAGACATTCGAGGCATAGATTGCGTTGGACAGTGAATTGGGATTTGTTGAGGTGGGATATCTAGTTAGATAGTGATCTTGTTAATTTACAGAAATTGTAAAACATTATATTATGAGGTTGGATTGTAATATTAAATTCGATAATTTGTTTCATACCATAACCTGTGAGCGGTCTTGGTTAGTCAGAGTTATATTCCTTTATAAATTTTGTTATTATTATGCATATGAGCAGGTTTGGTTATAGTTGGATGGGTTTTGTTGACTTGGACAGGTGGTTAGTCCTAATTATGAATACATCATGTCAATTTTTCCAAAATTCTCCTGTAAAAATGTTGAAGTTATTATAAAAGGTAAGTATTGTTAATGTTGGATAGAGGGGGCGTTACAAGTTGGTATAAGAGCTACAGGTTATGGTCACTGAAACAGATTAGGAGAGTTAGGGTACGAGTATAAGATAGAAGTCGAGTAGAACGGTTTAGGATAAGGATCACGTGAGGATACTTCGACAAGCGTTGCGACGATAATCGGTCTTTTGGCATATCGCGCGAGTGGAAGTTTGAATCGTTTAACGATCGAGCTTTTAGCAAAACAGTGAACCTGAAGCGGCTTAAGCTAAGTGGGCAGCTGGAGCTATCAGTCCGGGGGACGTTATCTCGAGATTTTGCGTAGAATCTAGGACTTTCTACGATATTATTTTCGATGTGAACGTTTCGGAGATAGTGCGGGAAGGTTAAGAATGCGAAGTGAGAAGCGATTATAAGCAAGAATTGGAAGTTAAGCGTAGCTGTGCGCCCTTAATCGTTGATTCCGTTCAGTTTATTGTCCAGAGAAATTTCATATTCTTTCTTTGAATTGTCGTAAATTAATTCCCGGTTATCATCGTTGCTGAGGCATTCGTTGCGCAGTGACGGTTCAAAAATCGGGAATGAATTGAGATCTTCTTATTTATTCAACTCATTATTGTGAGGCCGGTTTGGCAGCTAAGTATAGTAGTACTTAGTCGACAAGGGTGAGACTGAATAATTAGGAATTTCTTAAATGTTTGCCTAATCAGTAGTTGATGCTACAGTTGAAAAGTTTAATACCCATCAATTGATGATGAGTTTCGTACATCAAATTTATTCGAATTCAATTTCATTCTTTTAGAAATATTTATATTTCCAGATGATACCTGATCCATCTTTACAGATTGATTTTTGAAACTCTTGAATCCTTTCCACTATCATGAATATTTGATTTCTCCGTTCCAGCTGAGATGAACAACCTATGCAGATAGGGGATTCAGGGACATTTTATCTTTGTGATAGAAGTCCAGTGGGACGCCACTGCCTGTGTTTGTCATGAAAGTACTAAGGACTGGCCATCCTTATGTACTATGGTGGTTAACCAAGTGACAAATGCAACCTGAAAATAGTTCAAAGATCATATTGATCTCTCGGTTGAATTTCTTTCTAAAAGTTTTGTCAAACAAACTCAGTATATATTCATATTGATACCCCATTCATTTCGTTGACTTCCTTTGTCGGACATTTGATGATTTCAAAACTTCTATTGATAAAGAGATGCGAAGATAGACGTGACGACGTTTTAAATGATTGAAACTACGACTACATTGACGAAGAAGTGGTTATGCGAGTTTAAGAATCTGGTGATTAAGACAGAGATGCCGTGTCAAATTGGAATAATTACTGAACCGATGAATCATGGACAAGAATTAAGGTTAATGAGAGTTGGAGAAAGGAAAAAAGGGGCAGTAAATAAAAACCCATGGTTGTAAATGTTGTTAGAAGGCGAAAAGAGAATGGAAATGAAGATATTGGATATAAGTTGTACAAGGCTGAAGGAAGATTATTTGTAAACATCTTTTGTATGGCAGAAGTAGTAAATAGAATGTCATGAGATTTTGAATGTTTTAAATCAGTCGTTAGACCTAAGATTTTAGAATCAAGAAGGTTAACATCAATAGATCAGAGTGAAGTACAACAGAATGGTTTGTAAGAATTGACAAGAAGGACTAAGACTGGATGAGGAGTAAAGTGAATACGTGGAGTAAATGAATTATGCAAGCCAGTGTAGAAAGTCACGATTATCAAGGATGGTGAAAAGTTAATCCAGATGAAATAAAATGTCAGTAAGGTGGAAGGCAGAGAAATCAGAAAGTTTCTAGAAGTGACTAAATAAGACATACAGAATTTAGTTAAGAAAAGAAGGTGGAATCCTGAAGATGTGGAGTTAAAAGGGAAAAGGCATCGTAGTTGCCTACAGAAAGAGAATTAGCAGAGATTAACGAGATCCCATGATCAGAAAATAAGATTTGGGAGAAAAATCCCTAGAGATTTTATTAAGAGAAATGTGGGAAGTTGTGGTTATAACCAGAAGGGCGGTATGATGATAAGTAGTAGAGTCAGAAGTCGAAGTAATGTGCGATGAGTTTGGAAAGATGGAAATTTTGTCAGAAATAGTATCATATTAATCTTAGTGGAATTATGAAGAGAGTAATAAGACTACTGTTATAATTATCAAGAATCAAGAAATTTAATGCGATTATAAAGAAAGTTATCAGGTGAATGATGGTGATGACTGTAAAGAGAGTCAAATATGATTCAGGATTAGATTTATTTCCTATTAATGAAGGGGAGGTTTTGATCTTAAGAAATGTGAAAATGATGTTCTGAAGTCGAAAGCAGCTATAGAAGTCTTGGCAATCAAGCTGATCAAGAAATTGATATATTAAAGGAATGAAGTTATTTCGTATAAGAAGAAGGTAGCAGAAAGGAGATGATTAGGTAAAGCATATTTCAATAAATAAGATTTCAATCGGTAATCGGACGAAGAATGTGATATGATCGTAGATCACAAATCAAGATGTTCGAAGGTTAGTGAAGCGTAGGTAATCCAATGGAGAATGACTTTGAAAGGTTCCAAGTATGCAGAATCCCAAAGTGAGTGGTGTTAGGTGTCGAAGTTGTAATGGGTAGAGTCAAATCTGAAGACTCGTCAAGTATGCAGAGTGAAGAATTGAAGTTGACTCCAGAAGGAACGGATTTGTGTATTACGAACAAGATATATATGATTTAAGGAGAATGGTTATCAGTTTGAAACGGTCACTCAGAAAACCAACGAGATAAAGGATGGATAGAGATTTTCTGATTATTCCCTTTTCGAGTAACATTGCACGTGAAAGAGAAGTAAGGATGATTAAAGATTCCTTAATATTCTTTACCTCAGAATTTTTCTGAGGAAGATTCATTTCAGGAGATGTAAATAAGTGGCGATGCAGGTTAAGTGGAAGATTCATGTTGATAAAAGTGGGAGTTGTTGGAAATCGTTGAGGAATTGTTTTATGATTAGTATCGAGTGAAGCTGTGACGGCGGAAGAATTTGCAATAAGTTGGATATCTCAATCCTGTGTAGTATTAAGTGAAGTCACAGTCAAGGTGACAGGTATATTAGTTATCAAAAGCTGAAAATAATCGAGGCTATGTTTCAAAAGATTTAGCAAACCAGACTATTCAAGAAGAATGAGAATCGAATTATCGGTTGAAATATGTTGGACGTGTAACCAAAGACGCATGTGTTTAGTTGTAGTATACGATGGCAAGGACGCGACTTAGAATAGACAAGATGATGCTAAGTTTCCACATTAAGTACTTGGAAGAATTATGGGACTAAAGTCAGATAGAAATTTCTTAATTATCCCCTTTTCGATCGACATAGTCCGTGTAAGTGGAGTGCAAGCGATTAGAGGATTTCTTGAGATTCTTTTCTCGAAATTCTATTTGAAATCGTGTGGTTATAAGTAAAGCGTGGGAATTATATCAAGTGTAGGTCGTTATAATTAAGGCAAAGTGCGCGATTTCATTATGGCGAAGGATTAGCGTGGTAATATAGTGTTGACGCAGAGTATAGTTCATTATACGAAAAAGGTCATGTTGATTTTGACAATAAGATATTCGTTCACGCATGATAAACGTTTGGAGTTAATAAGACTCGGAAACCAAAGTTTAAGGTTATTTCGAAATTCAAGGGCTCGCAGAATGAGCTTGGTAATGATTGAGTTGGTATGGAAGAAATCCTAGAGTTGAAGGATATGACCTGGAAAGGGGAAACAAAATGATTGAAAAGAACTGTCACTTATGTCCTTAGGAGTGATTCTGAGGACAGAATCCTATTAAGGGGAGAAGGTTATAACGACCTAGAAAATTTTGAATTTAGAATTATTTATTTATTACAATTTATGAGTTATATTATGTGAATCTTGTCGTAAAGGTGAAAAATATGTGAAGTTGTGTTTATGTGTTTATATGATGAATTGTGTGAGTTATGAAGGTCGATGTATTTTATTTGTATTTTTGAGGATTTAGAATATTTAAATCATGTATTTTTGATCCTCTGTAAATTTTATAAAATTGTCGGAGGAATTAAAAATCATGAAATCTTTTGTAAAATTATCTTTATATATTTATTGAGTTTTTTAAAAATTGTTGGGTGGATTAATTTGAGTGGTTGAGTATTTTAAAATGATTTTAAAGAGTTTTATTGTATTTAAAAGATCAAAATTTGTAAAATTCATATTTAATTCATCTTTGATCCTAAAAATATTTTAAAAATATGTGAGTGATTGTAATTTTATACTCTTTATTTTAAAAATGAAAAGTTTAATTTTTCACAAATTTTCTATTTAAATTCTATTTTAAAATCTAATTAATTGATTTAAGAATTGTTTCAGCATGGTAAAAGACTAAGTTGCCCCTACCTCTATAAACATCACAGCAGCCATTTTTTTTCCCCATTTCAATTTTTCGATCGGTATTTGAAGAATTCTCTAGAATTCTCTCCGAATATCTCTCAATCATTTCTCTTAAAATCTCTCTCCCACAATCTCTCTCATTTCATCTCTGGCCCTTTCTCCCCTGAACTCCCTCCCCTTCTCCTCAGTTCTTGCAGTTGAAGGTCCGTGTGTTTGTGTATGTAGTTGCTGTGAAAATCTTCCCCTTCCTCTGTTCTTTCCCCTGCAAGCAGCGTGAGTAGTGTGGGCGTTTTGTGGCTCTGCTGGTGAGTATACGCGAGATGGGGTGTGACAACAGGAGTGGAGTTCAGCAGGGGTTGCTGCGAGTTGTGGGTATCAAATGGTGGGTTCGATTTTTCTGTGTGATTCTATTGTGATGGGTTTGATTTTTGATTCTAATTGTTATACGATAGTGTTGTTAGGCTTGTTCTTTGCTGGGTATTGGAGATGGAGGGTGTTAATCGGTGGAGTGGGTTGTTTGAGGGAGTTGTTGTGGGTGTGTAAAAAAGAAGCAGTGAGAGATAGAAAAGGGTAAGAGGGAGAAAGCTGAGAGATTAGGAGGTAGTGAAGAGAGAATTTTTGGTATTTTACGATTGTAAATTGTGACAATGTACTCGGGTGGTGCATATATGGTTCTGTTTTAATAATATAACTTTGGGCCCTGATTCAAAACTACGAATTCTTGGATCTGGATAATCGAGTCTAGGGAGGTTATGGGAATGATCGAAATTTGAAAATTTTAGTTCAATTTTGTGATGAGCTTTGCAGACTAATGGTTGTAGCTTTCACTTGCACTTAATTTGTATTAAGGATATTATCTTGGATTGGTTAAACTACTGTCCTAGCTTTAGTGATGATTATCTAGTATATACGTGGTTTCGAAATTTGTACAACTATGAAGTGATATTGTGCTGAGTGGGGTAGCTAGTAAATGTTGAGATTGCGATTGGCTGGTAGGTGGATTGTTAAGTTATAAGCGGGCATATGGATTAAAGAGAGTATATTGTTTGGTTGGGTCAGTTGTGTTCTGGCGGGTACCAGTGAGACGCCGGTTGAAAACCAGGAGATGCATAAATAGGAAACCTGGTCAAGAGCGGTGCGTGAGAAAATGGAAAGATGAATAAAAAGACAAGTATCACAGCCAACGGGCGAATTAATGTGAAAGTGGCGAGTTACGAAGTAGAGATGGAAGTTAAGCCGAGTAAGAGGCCAACATATAAAGACGTAAAGACGGGCGTGAAACTGAGCCAATAATCGATGTTAGGATCGAGAACTTCATGAATCGAGGCAAGTGTTATCGCTCCTCACTTATTGTTCAAGTGATGCAATTCTGTTTTATTTATATATCAAATGTGTCAGTCAAATTATGCTTACAAATTGACGTCCTTTTTCAAATGACGTGCAAATGTTTATATTTCCATCTATAGTTCAAGTGCAAATTTTCAAATGATCTTACAAATAACTTTTTCTTCAATAAAACTTTAATACATGGTATGTTATTGGATTCCTCAGAGGAGTGCCATTTCTTTTATTTTTCCCCAAAAATGTTTAAGAACCTTTCTAAACAGAGGAAATCCAAGATTTTAATTCTTATATAAGTCTTTTGGCATAATTCCTGATTTTGACATTTTTACCCGATGGACCCTCTTTAAGGGATGTTTTCTTCAAACTGATTTACGATTAATTATCCTGAACTTATCTTACAAATGTTCATTCTGAACCACTTAACTTACCCAATTTAGTCCAAATTTTTCTAGATGTTGGAGAAATTTATTAAATGATTAGCACTTGACTATATCCTTGTTTGTTGTATATCCTCGCTTGTTGTTAATCATGTTGCCAGTAAATCCTTCCTTCAATTCATTTAATGATGTTTTGACCCCAAATATGACTATTTATCTTGTTGATACATGTTATCCCTTTTGTTTATTCGTTACACCCCACTTATTGTATCGAACTCGTCGATACTTGTTGATGATCTCGATTATTCAGTTATTACCCTTTATTGTATCGAACTTGTCGATACCCTATGAGTTATTCTTTAATTATTACCCACTTGTTGTGTCGAACTTGTCGACACTTGATGATCTTGAATCTGTCATTGACTCTTGGATTATGAGTCGTTATTCTGGAACGTGAGTTTTCCAGTTATTGGTTGGCAAAGGTTGTCGATTGTCCCGACACCTAGTATGGATGATTTAGAATTGGAAATGTTTTAAAAATGTGGACCGTGAGGGTCGGACCAGATTCATGGTCAGAAGTTAAGGCCAATGTGTGCTGTGAATCCATTAAAGGACATTGCTGTGTGCGTTTGTCCGGGGTTAGTGCGTGACTGATCAGCAACGTAACCTTGATGATGTTTTTTTTAATATATAAAATAAAAAATTCCAATTCTAGTCTATACTCTGATATTGAGATGTTGTTTCTCGGCTCTTTGGAAGTCCGTTTCTATTATATTGATATCGAAACTCTTATCAGTTCTAGTTTCTGTTGCACCTTATTAATGGTGAATTGCTGGCCCTCGTGGCAATTTAAAAGTTGATATCACTGATTCTTTCATAGAATGAGATGAAACTCTTTTGTTTATCAAAATTGTCGTAATTACTGAAATTGTCATCACTATTTACACTTGCTGAGCATTGTTGGCTCACTCTTGCTTCTGTTTATTTCTCCAGTTGTTAGAGATGATCAGAGGAACTAGTGGTCAGTTGGTATTGCTCTATAGGCAGCGAGAGAAGACATTCGAGGCAGAGATTGCGTTGGACAGTGAATTGGGATTTGTTGAGGTGGGATATCTAGTTAGATAGTGATCTTGTTAATTTACAGAAATTGTAAAACATTATATTCTGAGGTTGGATTGTAATATTAAATTCGATAATTTGTTTCATACCATAACCTGTGAGCGGTCTTGGTTAGTCAGAGTTATATTCCTTTATAAATTTTGTTATTATTATGCATATGAGCAGGTTTGGTTATAGTTGGATGGGTTTTGTTGACTTGGACAGGTGGTTAGTCCTAATTATGAATACATCATGTCAATTTTTCCAAAATTCTCCTCTAAAAATGTTGAAGTTGTTATAAAAGGTAAGTATTGTTAATGTTGGATAAAGGGGGCGTTACACTTATAGTTGAATCGTAAGATGTAATTAAGCCTGGGATTTACTTCTTAAAAAGGTAAAGGTATTTTCTAAGATTGCCAGTATCAGGTCCTCCTACCAGTACAAATTGATAAATACTATGGATTTTCTTACATTTTTTTGTTTTTACTTATACTGTACTGAAAATGACAACGATATCATAGTTCAAATAATTTAACGTTATATGGCAGATTGTTGATGGCACACAGCTGCAGATATGAGCTTACATGCTTTACTTAAATTCAATTAGTAACTGAACAAACTTGAAGCAAGCATTATATGTCTGCCGAATGACATCATTCAAAGACATAAGGTTCAGAAGAGGGAATCAGAAAGTTGAAATGACAAAAGTAGCAGCAGATATTGTGTTGACCCTGATTCTACGTTTTCTTCCTGCTTCAAAAGCAAGCACCTGAAGTTAAGGTTACAGTTAGCCCTAGGAAGATTAAAACAATAATCCTAACATCAAGACATGGATAATCTTAGATTAGTTATTACTCTTGTGTCACTTTCTAGTGCTGCTTTAGCTGAACTCATGCCGCCACCATAGCTGTATTACATAGCACTAGTTATGTTACAGTGAATACAAGTGCTTGTAATGTGATAAGGACATGATTTGTACTGTATTTTGAATTTTCTCACTTTCATAGTCTTTTTTTTCTTTTGTTACATTACATGACATGATCTGTTTTTACTATAATTTTCAGGAATGGAATTTTCATGTTATTGCTTGATGTTGCAGCACACCAACACCAGCAGACCAGCACCAGGATGGAAATTTTAATTTTAGTTCATGTAGTCATGTCATTCAGTCATTGTCACTTTGTTTTTATTGTTCCAGACTTCCAACAGGACCAACAATGTAATTTTATTTTGGTGTTTTGTAACTGTTTGAACCATTATTAGTCTAGTATGCTTGCTTGAAAGCTTGTCACTTGTGATACTCCTTGCTATGATATTTGTAAGTTTTATCAAAGATTCCATGAAAACTTGTACTGAGAAGGCAACAGGCTATAACAATAAGTAACTAGTGTAAATAGACTATTTTAAAATTTCGGTTTTATAGTAAACCGAACCGAATAAACCGATCCATTTAATTTCGGTTCGGTTTGGTTTTTCAGGCAAATCGGTTCGGTTCGGTTCGGTTTGACAAAATTTGTAATTCGGATATTCGGTTTTTTTAATTCGGTTCGGTTTTTAACCGAACCGACCGAATGATCAGCCCTAGAAAGAATGAAGGAAAAATATGACAAGTATTGGGGTAATGTACACAAAATGAACAAACTCATCTATGTGGCGGTTGTTGTTGATCCTAGGTATAAACTAGAGTTCATTGAGTTTGCACTTTGTGAGGAATATGGAAAAGATGTTGGTTGGAAGTTGGCAAGTGACACAAATCTAGTGTTGAGAGAGTTATTTGAAGAGCATAAAAACACTTGTCAACCTAAAACTAGTCAAGTTAATCAACAAGCTCAATCTTCAAGTAATTCCTCAAGCATAAATTCAAGCATTTCTTCAAACACACAATCGGCATTAGGAGCTAGATTTATGAGACAAAAAATTTCGGTTTTATAGTAAACCGAACCGAATAAACCGATCCATTTAATTTCGGTTCGGTTTGGTTTTTCAGGCAAATCGGTTCGGTTCGGTTTGACAAAATTTGTAATTCGGATATTCTGTTTTTTTAATTCGGTTCGGTTTTTAACCGAACCGACCGAATGATCAGCCCTATAAGGGTCAACAATGAAAATGTGAAAAATATGCAGAATAATTGTTCTGCACTTTTACTCACCACTGGTGTTTCTGTTGATTGGTACCGTGATTTAGGAGTTTACCACCCCAAGGTAATAAGTTCGATCCCACTGAAAGACATGAAAGTAAGTGAACTGTAATGTTCGATGGGTACGAGTGTGCTAGCAGTTCTCCGGATTAGTCGAGGTGTGTGAAAGCTGGTCCAGACACCGGATTATAAAAAAAATTGTTCTGCACTTTTTAAAAGATTGCAGAAGAATTGTTCTCACTGTTCTTACGTATAAATTGTTCTCACCTGAATCATGCCCTAGTATATAATATTATATTTAATATATTGTCTAATATCAACCTACTAGGCAGATAAATAACACACATTTTGAGATTCTCTTCGGAGTCTTCTTCTGAAGCTGCGAAGAACCATCACTTTCCAGGACTATCATTGATGAGATCAGTGAGCTGAAAAAGGAAGTTAAGCCTTTTCCAGTCACACCTGATGCTACCCCAGCAGTCCAGCACTGACCGTTGCACCTTTACTAGTTAAATCCAAAATGCAGCAGCTAGCTGAGGTGATTCTACCCTGCCCGGCTGCCCTGTCCTCTTCTATTATTTTTGGTAAAAGAGCATACAATTTTGTTAACAAGTAATTCTGCTGTCTACTTGATATTGAATGTGACAAAATTATACTAATTTATCTTATGTTAACTGCGCTAACATTGACTATAAAAATATCTACTAAATTCAAGCACAGTCCTTGAAATGTATGTAGCTTTCGTGAAATATAGGTAAACAGTGATGGAAATGCAGATCAGTAGTTACCATAATTGATAAAGACTGCAATTTTCTGGACATTTGATGACAAAATTGATATTTCTACTACTTTGCATTGCCATTGTTATGGACGGAAAGTTCGTAGTACACTGTGATTTTTGATTTGTACTAAATGAGTTATATAGATAAAGGGCAAGCCCAGACTCTGCAAAACATATAGTAAAAATGATAGCCAAAGCTATCAAGTTCAATGCTCATAGAGCTTAATTACAACTGAATAAGTTTGCACTGAAATAAACTAAACTAGAATAGATGAATGGATATAGTGATTAGTGACCATCATTCCTTCATATGTGCACCTTGTACGTTCTTCTACTTTGGAACACCCCTTCCTCCTGAGTCCTGAGCTTACTCTTGCTCCAGGCTTCTGTTGAGTGTCACCAGCATTAGTGGAATCCTGCATAAAAGCAACCTTCTCTGCAGTGTCTTCATTATCTGCACTCTTGACCTTTCTAGCCAGAGAACCTTCACAAGTCCTCATCCAAGTCATCAATAGAGACAGCCAGACAGGGGATCCAATGTCTTGATTATCTACATAGTACACTCTGTGATCTTTGTTAATACCGATGTGTTATTTGGCCTAGTCTGCCACCGCCGTACCATTTCCAGGGCCAACACAACTTTTTAGCACTTGTTTATACAAAGACAATATCGAATTTTTTGTTGATACCAGTGTGACTGTGAACCATTTGTTATATCTTAAACCAGGAGCACAAGGTTTTGATTTAAGGTTCTTTCAAGGATGAACACTTCAATGCCGGTTTACTTCTTCTTGCATTCGGAGTCTATGTTCGATCATGGAGGAGTCAACACCTGGTTATGAACAGGAAAGCTAATCCCAGTCCCTCATCTTTTCTCAGGGGAAGGTAAACTATGACTTCCATTTACCAGTAACTTGTTAAACACCATATTACTTTTGTGGCAACTTATAATTAAGCCTTTGCAAGCTCTTTATGTAACTCAAAAAATGCGCATTTTCTAATTTATGTGATGGTTTGCATTTCTATGTGACTTGGTTGCCTTGTGCTTTTGTGGAAGAGCAATAACAGAGCCGGTCCCCTGTGCCTATGCAAAAAGGGTACGAAACGGTTAGAAGTCTTCACTTTGAACTCCATATAGTAAATGCTTCACTCTAATATGGAAGATCCCCACAGGGCATGATATATTTTAAAAGTGTTGAATCCACTAAATAGCCTTGATCTACAGTCTTTTAAGAGTGAGCTTTTTTCTTTTTCTGAATAGATTTCAATGATTTTACAGATTGAGTTTTTTTGCATTGCTTCATTTGTTTGTAACATATTATCTAGTGTACTTGTTATAATGACCTAAGATTCGCAAATGAAGAGGCATTATGCACAGGCGGCTCTTGTCAGTTTGGTGAATGAGAAAAGTAAATACATAGTTTGCACTGCTGTAAAAAAAAATGTTCATACTGGTAACTGGTAAGTAGTTTATGTCTATGTTATACAACATTTAAGACTCGTAGTTTCCGTCTTTCCTTCCGAGTACGTTGGACCAAATTTGCTCTTGATATCTTGCATTCTAGAGTTGCTTAACCAATTTTATGTTTGGGAAAATAAATACTTTGATTAGGGCATTACATTCCAATTTGTGAACATCACCCTGGATTAGATAACCTGCTGAAATGATGATTGACAACTCTAATTTGCTAGCCAGTTATGTAGATATTTAAGATCATTCAATACACTTTCTTGAATTGATCAACGCAATACCCTGATCAACTCTCATTTCTTAAGTTTGTTGGAACAAAATCTAATTTTATTCTTCTGCTTCAATAGCTGCAATCTCATACCTGATTTCTTCAAGGTGTTCATTGATAGTAGTCACAGCATCCTGCACACCGCTAATTGCTCCCTTAAGAGTACTATCATATTCTGCATCTGCTTCTGCATCTTCGGTTCCAGCAGCTTCAGTTATCTCAATTCTCATGGACATGGACACACTCATGCTGCATTGGCTCCTTGAACTTGCAGTCCTCATGGCTCACCAGACGTTCCGAAGGACGACTAGCCTTCTTTAACACCTGTATAGTGGCTGTCAGATTCAGTTTCTGCTCTTGATGTAATTAGCAAAATAAAATAAAATCTGCTCTTGATGCCATTATCAATTTATCATCTTTTCCTGTAGTTTCACCACATACATATTCACTGTGCTTAATATACTTTATGCAATTCTTTGAATAAATTTTATTTATAAATTAAGATAACTCCTCCCCATCCTATGCCTGCCCAGGCATACAGGATGAAAAACTCGCTGGACGAAAATTGATCCCATCAATTAAGAACCAACTAGGACTTGTTCTTTCCTTTTGTACTCTGTTTCCCAACCAACCTGTAGTCGAATCATTATATAATCATATTACAAACTAACATAAATTTAACTTATTTAAAGGATTAAATGTCCAAAAATTAAAAGTAATGTGATTGTATTGCATAAGAAAATATTCCCTGCACTATAATCCTTGCAAACAAGCATAGGCATAAAGAACGTCAATTAAATCTAGCTAACATAGCACATAAGATTTCTTTAATTGAAATGCAAGGCTTTGGCAGAATTATTATGTTCTAAACAGTGATGTCTGAATTACTGTAGCAAAAAACATAAAAAAAAATTGTTTAAAACTTTGTTCTAATACTCACTCAGCTGTTTTTCCAGGATTTTTTACTTCAAATTTCTCAGTAAACAAAACAAAAAAAATTTGTTCTCACTTGTAACCTTAAAGGCCTCGTATTATCATGAGAATTGCTGGTTTGTAATGATTGTTTTTTACCCAATTAAGTAGATTGGCTTACTTTTAGCTTACTATACTGTTGACCTAGGTGCTGTCCAAAATTTGTATCCAGATAGTTTAGTACCAAATAGAGTACTATGCTTGAGCGAACCATTTGAATGCATCACTCATTTCACCTTCCATAGAATTAATGACACGACAGAGCCAGGATTCTGCTAAAACTATTTGTCGGAGTTGCTACTGATACCAAATGCGACAGTGAACATGACATGGTTAGACCTGGGGCAGAATAAAAAAAAAATCTTAACTGGTAGATGTTTCAGAGGATGCACACCAAGATGTAATTATGGTGTATCAGAGTGCAAATCAATATATATATATATAATGGAGGATACGCGGGCGCTTAGGTGGCGCTCTAAGATTGCCTCAATCTATTTTTCTAATTTTTAAAATTCTAAGATTTTAAATACTAATAAATATAAAAATATCTTTTAACATATTAGAATTAGAAAAGATAGTCATATTAGAAGTAGAAAAGATAATAAGTTCAAATATAAAAAGAAGACATTATAATTATAATCACGTTAATTTTTATCAATTTTGGCGATTTCGTTTATGACAATCAAAAAATTCGGTACAGGTAGCTGATTACAATTTTTAATGGACGACTCCATATTCAAATTTTTACCTCACTTTGTTACCGGAGAAAGGTGGCATCTTATTATCATCATTTTTGAATATTATATGCGTGGACAACTTTAGAACCGAACGAATGAATAAGGGAAACATGGATCAGAGATTGTGACACCTATCAATCATTGTTTTAAAAATCGATTGTTATAAAAATCGATGATTAATTAGAATTAATTATGGATTAATTCTTTTTTCATGAATTATCGTACTGATTAATAATCCGAATATTCGTTTAATCATTTTAATTAGTCCTCAAATAATCGATTAATCCCTGGACAATATCTTTACTAATTAAGTTCGATTTTCGCTTTTTACAACATTGCTATCAAGCAATAATATGGATATTTATTGGTACTCAAGTTTCGTGGTATTGATCGAAAAGTTCATTTATTCCTATTTAAAACATGTATGTAATATTTGAAAATATAAGTTACGAAACCTTAACAAAGTGAGCTACCAATTGCATGAAGTCTATTTACAGGTACGCCTATTTTTGTAATACTATTTGTCGTACATGTGTAAAATTGTTTTGTTTATATTTTGATTACTTTTTTCATAGTTCTTTTATAGAATTAATTTGCCACTTTGCATGTCTGCATTATCGAGACTTTTGAATCTTTTTTTTTCTTCTGGATATGAGATAAAGATTTTAAAATATTTGTATTAATAATTGTAATAATATAGGTGTTCGAATTTATAGAATCGAAGAATTCGAATTTAAAGAAAAGGCATATAATTAAAAGTCAATATATATATATATAAAGGAGGATAGCGGGAGTTTAGATGGCGCTCTAAGATCGTCTCAATCTATTTTTCTAATTTTCTAGAATTTTAGAATTTTAAACACTAATAAATACAAAAATATCAATTAACATATTAGAAGTAGAATAGGTATTCGAATTTATAAAGGAGAAGAGTTCGAATTTATAGGGAAGACATATGATTAGAAGTTCTATTGTAAGTATAATAAGTATTTATAAGACATACGATTAAAAGTTCTATTGGAAGTAGAATAGGAGTTCGAATTTATAAAGAATAAGAGTTCAAATTTATCGAAAAATATATAAATAAACGTTCTACTAGAAGTAGAATAGGTGTTTGAATATATAGAGCAGAAATATAATTAAATATTTTATAGAAAGTACGATCTTCTTAAATTATATATTTTTTATATAAGTTAATTATACTTATATTAGGAAAATTTATTCATAAATCCAATACTATTGTCATAAAAAAAGTCACCGTATTTTTTAAAAAAAAAAAAGAATTGATGTGTTAACATAATTCACCGTATTTAAAAAGAAAAAAATTGATGTGTTAACATAATAAAAGAACAATCTCATGCAAGAATCCTAAATAAATACAGGAGTATCTATAATATAAAGAGAAAATAAGATGTGTTTTCATTTTCTAAAACTCCAAAAATTTTAGAAAGTCTAGAGAAAGTATAAATTGGAATTCACTCTATTTTTTAGGTTTTGATTTTAAGGAAAAAAATTGTTGTGTAAGATAAGTATCATCAATAATATGTAATGAAGTTGGAATTTCGATCCCAAACGAGAGCGGCTCGAAACATGTTTAACGGGAAGACGGCTCACTATAAAAGATTGTACTAGCTATTAAAATACCATATTGATGTTATAAATTTTATTTTATTTTTAAGATTTGATTTTTATGGATAAACATTATCATACAAGTAATATATGTAAAAGTTAGGTTTTTGGTCGTAACGAGAGAGCGGATCAATAGTAATAACCGTGTTTAACAAGAAAGCGGTTCATTAAATAAGACCGTATAAAAAGTGTTCAAATATATAATACATAAAATAAAATGTTTTATTGGAAATAGAATACGAGGACGATGGAGACGTTATATACGATTTTTTTAAAACTATACATCTTTTTTCCTAAAAATCCTTTATTTTAACTTTTTTATACAAGTTTATATATAATATACAGAAAATATAAGATGTATTTTCATCTTTTAAAACTCTATAAATATTAGAAAGTTTAAAGAATATAAAAATTGGAATTTACTCTCTTTATATAGTGAAGTTAGAATTTCGGTTCAAATAAGAGCGGCTCGAAACGTATTTAACGGGAAGAGGGCTCGCTAGAAAAGATTGTATTAGCTATTAGAATTTGATACTGTAGTCATAATTTTTTTTATTTTTACGGTTCGATTTTATGGATAAAAAAATATTATATAAGTCTTTATAATATATGTTAAAAAGTTGGTATTTCGGTTTTAACGAGAGAGCGGCTCAATCGACAGAATCGTATTTAACAAAAAATTGGTTCATTAGAGAAGATTATTTAATTATTAAAATTTAATATTAATATTATAATATAACGTAAATGTATTGAATTGTATTATTGTAATGCCGCCGCGAAGCGCGGCTTTATCAACTAGTTCCATTAATAGTTGAATACGAGAGTAAGTTCTATTGGAAATAGAATATGTATTTATAAGGCATATGATTAAAAGTTTTATTGGAAGTAGAATAGGAGTTCGAATCTATAGAGAATAATAGTTCGAATTTAAAGAAAAAATATATAATTAAAGGTATTTATAAGACATATAATTAAAATTTCTATTAGAAGTAGAATAGGAGTTCGAATCTAAAGAGAATAAGAGTTCGATCGAATTTATAGAAAAAATATATAATTAAAATTTCTATTCAAAGTAGAATAGGTGTTTGAATATATAAAGCAGACATATGATTAAATATTTTTTTGGAAGTAGAATACAAGGACGGTGGTGACATTTTTTACGATCTTCTAAAATTATATATTTTTCATATAAGTTAATTATACTTCTATTAGGAAAATTTATTTATAAATCCAATGCTATTGTCATAAAAAAGTCTTCGTATTCAAAAAGAAAAGAACTGATGTGTTAACATAATAAAAGAACATTCTCATGCGGGAATCCTAAATAAATAAAGAAGTATCTATAATATAAATAGAAAATAAGATATATTTTCATTTTTTAAAACTCCAAAAAATTTAGAAAGTTTAGAGAAAGTAAAATTTGGAATTCCCTCTATTTATAGGTTTTGATTTTATGGAATAACATTGTTCTATAAGATAAGTATCATCAATAATATGTAATGAAGTTGAAATTTTGATCCCAAACGAGAGCGATTCGAAACGTGTTTAACGGGAAAACAGCTCACTATAAAAAGATTGTATTAGCTATTAGAATTTGATATTGATGTTATAAGTTTATTTTATTTTTAGGAGTCGATTTTTATTCATAAACATTGTTATACAAGTAATATATGTAAAAATTAGGTTTTGGTCTTAAGGAAAGAGTGGCTTAATAGGAATAACCGTGTTTAACGAGAAAGAAGCTCATTAGAAAATACCGTGTTGAATATTAAAATTTAATATTGATGATATAATATAAGATAAATATTTTTGAATTTTTTAGAATTCTAGGATTTTAAATATTAATAACTAAAAAACTGTCTTTTAACATATTAAAAGCATAATAGGGAAGACATTTAATTAAAAGTTCTATTGAAAGTAGAATTGGTGTTTGTAAGACATATAATTAAGTGTTTTATTGTAACTAAAATAGGAGTTCTAATTTACAAATGAATAAAATAAAATATTCTTCACAACATATTCTAGAATAGATTTAAAGGTGTTCGAAATTATGAAGGAGAAGAATTCAAATTTATTGCTAAGACTCCCTATGGTCTATATATACACACATGAAACAGAGACCAACATTGTCATTATTTTTAATTCATAAATTCCGTTTTCTTTATTGCTTGAATGGATTTATATAACAAGATTTGCAATTATTTTTATGCATACATGTTTGTCATTTTATAAAGTTTATTATGTTTATTTTTTTTTATGTATGGATGCATATTTATGACTAGGTTTGCATATATTTTCATATATGTTTGCTTCATTTTTTATGAAATTTATTGTTTTTCTTTTGAATTTTGTTGGAATGATAAAATCAGTTATAAACAATCCAGACATCAAATATTGGGTATATATCATCATCTTATCTCAGTTTATATGTTATTTTGATTTACGTCTATACAAAGGAGAATATGCGGGAGATTAGGTGGCGTCTCTAATATTGTCTCAATCTATTTTTTAATCATTTTATAATTTTATAATTTTAAATACTAAAATTTAAAAATAATATCTTTTAACATATTAGAAGTAGAATAGTTGTTATAGGTGTTCGAATTAATGGAGGACAAGAGTTCGAATTTATAGAGAAGACAAATAATTAAAAATTATACTAGAAGTTGAATAAGTGTTTGTAGAGGAGAAGAACACAAATTTATAAGGAATACATATAATTAAAAGTTCTATTGGAAGTAAAATAGCTATTTTTAAGGTTTATAATTAAAAATTTTATTAGAAGTAGATTAAGTGTTCGAATTTGTAAAGGTGATGAGTTGAATTTATAGAAAAAAAATTATAATTAAAAGTTGTATTAGAAGCATAATAGGTGTTTGAATATATAAAGGAAAAAAGTTCAAATTTATTGGGAAGACATAATTAAATGTTCTGTTATAAGTAGAATAATTGTTTGCAGAGAAGAAGAGCTCAAATTTATATGGGATACATATAATAAAAAGTTATATTGAAAGTTGAATAGAATATATATAATTAAAGTTTTATTAGAATAGGTGTTCGAATTTGTAAAAGAGAAGAGTTTGAGTTTATAGAAAAAACCTATAATTAGAAGTTATAATAGAAGTAGAATAGGTGTTTGAATATATAGAGAAGAAGAGTTCAGAGTTCAAATTTATAGAGAACACATATAATTAAAAAATTTATTGGAAGTAAAACATGAGGACAAGTTTTATTGGAAGTAGAATGAATGTCAGTAAGATTTATAGTTAAAAGTTTTCTCGAAAGTAGAATATGTATTCATATTCATAGAGGAAAGAGTTCAAATTTATAGACCATATAATTTAAAGTTCTATTGGAAGTAGAATATGTGTTAAAATATAGAGAAGAGAAGAGTTCAAATTTATAGCGAAAATATATAATTAAAATTTTTATTGGAAGTAAAATACGAGGGCGGTGATGTGGCCTCTCTTATGATCTTTTAAAATTATCTATTTTTCTTATTTATCTTTACAATTTATAGAGAGCCGTTCAAAACATGTTTAAGCCACTCGAAACGTGCTTAATGAGAAAATGATTCACTAGAAAAAATCATATTATCTTTTAGAATTTAATATTATGCTACAAATTTTTTTAATTTTTAGGTTTCGATTTTTATGGAATAAAATTACAATAAAAGTATTCATAATATCTGTTAAAGCTGAATTTCAGTTTAACGAGAGAGCGGCTTTATAGGAAGAATCATACGAATCACTAGAAAAGATCGTATTAACTATTAGAATTTGATATTAGTGTTATAAATTTTATTTCAATTTTAAGTTTCGATTTTTGTGGATTAAATTATAATCAAGTATTCATTTATATGTTAAAACTAAGTTTTGATTTAACTAGAGAACGGCTTTATAGGAAGAACTATGTTTAACGAGAAGAGGGATTCGTTAGAGAGTACCATGTTAATTGTTAAATTTTAATATATAATATGAAATATATATATATATATATATATATATATATATATATTAAAAGAAAATTAAAAAAGTTTCGACGCCGCCGCGAAGCGCGGCTTTGTCGACTAGTTATCTATGTAATTGTCAATGTGAGTTTAAATTAGTGTTATACGAGTGATAACTGTTACATCTATACTATATTATAATAAGCCAAAGGGGTATAATTTGTAGTTGGTTACTCCCTTATTTTTTGTAATGCCCTTATTTTGGGTTATCCTCATTCACAACCGTTAGATCTTCAATTCAAATAGATCATGACCGTTAGATACAACAATACTAAAAGTTGAAGGTCTAAGCTTCGAATCCCGCCAACAACATTTTAATATAAAATTAATACTACATTATGTTATATAGAAAGGTTGAAGGTTCGATTCCCACCAACAGCATATTAATTTAGATTTAATACTAAACTAAAAATAATGTTTAAAATATTATATATACTAAACTATAAACAAATTTAAAAAAATTAAAAATAACATGTACTTTGCACGGGCTATAAGCTAGTATATATTTATAAGTGTTTATATAGAACTAGGGATGAGAATTGTAACGCCCCCAAATCCCCGACCGGAATCCAGGTCGTCACATCTCTTGCGGAAGATTCAATCACCTGCTCACAATGAAATTTAAAACAATATTCATAACAACTCCACATTTTTCACCACGGGTTATAGTCTTAGAACAAGCACTCACTAATTCCAAATGATATTACATCTCAAGTTCCCTTACCAGAATCTCTGAAACACTAATACAACTCCAAAGTACTAGATAATAAACATTAAACCAATACCTTCCCGGCCTGCACCCTCATCAGAAGTTATAAAAATAACACGCTGAATCAATTGACTTCTCTTTTCCTTAATCACGGTTTGCCGTACTAGAGCCAGCTCTGCTCGCCTCTGCTTTATAATATTTAAATAGCAAGAATGAGCCAAAGAATGCCCAGCAAGTATATAAATATCATAATATACAACAACTCACTCAAAATATGATTTTTACCACTCTATAATATATATACTTTTGAAAAGAGATCTACTCAGAAATTTTTATACATATAAAAGAATAAATATATATCAATAACTTCTCAAAATACTACTCATATAAAAGAATAAATATATCTCAATAACTTCTCAAAATACTTCTCATATAAATCAATAACTCCTCAGAACTGTTCAATTAATTTGAATGAATAAAAACAATTTACCAACTGCTCAGATCATCCCTCTAGTTAACAGAACCACACAGGCATCGGTTAACCGTTAGGATATCGACAATTGGATTTCTACTCAAACGCCTACTCAAGTAATGGATGATCAATCCATTGTCACACCTCAATTCTATCGATAGAAAGGATGGTCGACGTCTCGAACCACCCAAAAACTCCTCGGAAGGATGAGCCGTCTTTCTCGGCCCTTCACCCTTCATATTTAACCATTTGGGCCGGTGCGTTACTCCGGTCACTTTTGCTTTCAAAAGCAATAATTCACAATTTACTTTATATATATATATATATATAATTATATAACACCACTCTTAAATATAAATATTCTGTAATATAAAAATATTATTAAAATACATCTTTCTCATCTCTTCTACGAATACGAATGGAGTATCTCAATAAACGTACCAACTCATGAAATAGATTTCAACACCTCGTATAATAATTTAAACACCTCAAATAATAATATCAATACCTCGAATAATAATTTCAACACCTCAAATAATAATATTAACACCTCGAATAATAATTTCAACACTTCAAATAATAATAGATTCTGATATAAACCACTAGAAAGAATATTTTATTTTTGTATAGAGAAAACTTAATCAGCATATTGAAAATATAAATACTCCGAACAATGGAGTACGAATTAGTAAACTTGCCTGTGGTCTGCGGTACGATATTCCAACTTGCTCCGCGTCTCTGGTTCTCCGACACCTTCTCGGCCTAGTTCAGCTATTATTAACTCAACTTCTGATCACCTTTCAATCAACTTCTATTCACCTTTATGTAGTACCTTTGTATATCTACAACCTTCGTCCTTTAAGTGTTTCCAAACGAGTCTCCTAACTCATCCGTTCCTCGAGTCATTTCCTTATTAACCCACTACGCTCCGTCATTTTTAATAATTCCTAAATTCAACATTTTTACACGAAACATTTTCCATTTTAAATCTCGCAATTAATTGAATACAAATTCCGAATTTTAGTCTCTAAAATAATCTGATTCGATCCGGTTAATTAAAATAATCCTCAACCAATTATCTTACTCCCCGATAAAGAAACATATTTAACCAATTAATCCTCAAGACAACAAATAAATCCTTAATTTAAATAAATAAATCCTCTAGACAATAATTAATCCTTAATTAAATAAATAAATCCTCGAGACAATAATAAATCCTTAAATTAAATAAATAAATCCTCAAGACAAAAATAAATCCTCAAATTAAATAAATAAATCCTCAAATATTAAATCTCATTTTCTAAATTAATACCGTATTTAATTCTATTTATTCATAATTATTCTCTCTTTTTATCAACGAATCATTAAATCTCTAAATTAAGATCAATTATTCACAAAATATTTCTAAATGATTACTAACAATTAATTATTCAAATTACACTTCTAATTTAAATTAGCTCTTATAAAAACTCTAAAATTCACTAATTTAATACATATTAATCTCACAACAAAATTATTCAATTATACCATTTTTATTCACATTAAATCCATAATTACTACTAAATAACTAAATAAATCAATTTACCATTTTTAGTAAATTATTTGTTACTAACCATCTTAATAAAATTCCAATTTTAACGAAACCAAACTGAACCCATTTTATTTATTTATATAAATTCCGAATAAACATACGATCATTAATTTTATTATTACTGTATCATTTTATAAATTCAGTCTAACTGCAACAGCGGCGTGGGCCCACCTGCACACCACCGCCGTGCGCCTCCCCCTCCCCTGCGTTCTCTCTCTCCCCAACCCGTTTATCTCTCTCCATACATCTCTCTGCTCTCTCTCTCTCTCAATCTCTCTATCAATCTCTCCCACCTCCCTCTCCTGGTTCTCTCTCTCTCTCTCTCTCTCTCTCTCTCTCTCTCGATCTTTCACCACTCTCTCTGCCCTGTCTCTTTCTCGAACTCAGTCCCCCCTCTTTCCTTTCTTCGCATATCCCTCTCTCTCTCGCTATCTCTCTATCGCACTCGACTACCACAACCGCCTCCTGTTCACTCTGACTTCTTCTTCTCCGATAACACCCATAACCACAACCCACCTCCTCCGATTACAACGACAACAACACAATCAACTTCCTCCCCCTGCTTCGATTTCCCCCTTTTTTTTCCGATTCAACCCACACACCAAACATACCCCCACCTCACTAAACTTCTCCCTCATCTCTAAACCCCTGTTCTACTCGACCCAATCTCGCATATCTCTGTCTCCCGACCATCTCTTCCCCTCTCCTACTTCTCCGACTACAATACACGAACACGCCACCGGTTTATGCTAACCACGAAATCGGAAACAAAAGGAAGAGACAAATTAAAACACTACCTGATGCTTGGACTTTGTTTTTGTGAAATATGTTCTGTGTTTTTATGAATATATATGGTTTAGTGATTTGAGAGAAAATAGGAGCCGGGTGTTTTGTTTTCAAAGAGTAGTAGTTCGTGGCTTTTACAGAACAAAATAAAAGTGTATGTTTTTGTTTTTGATTGAAAGAAAATGGGGTCAGTTTTTGTTCTTGTCAAAAATGAATGGTATATCTGTTTGTACATATATGGATGAGAGTGGTTTGTCCATTGAATTAAAAAAAGTACAAAACGTGGGGGACATTATTATGGAATTTTTAGTGCTAAAAAAAAACATAATCATGTTTTGTAGGTGGGTAATTATTAAATTAAAAAAATATTAAAACATGGAAGATAAAATGAAATGCCCCAATTTAAGTATTTGTTGTCTCATCAATAATCCCGATCCTCCCCTGCTGGCTAATTAAAACGAAACTCTAATTTCGTTTCCTAAAATAAATTCGACCCAAAACTAAATCTTACTTTTCCTAAATTTCCTAATTTTAATAAATACCAAATAAATATAATTAAATATAATATTTATTTACATATGAATATATAAAATTTCGAAATTTCACCAAAACGCGCTAGTTAAATATACTAGTGCATCGCTCTTTAAATAAAATTTATATATCGAGTAGGAAAAATTATTTGAAAAATTTGCGGTTATTACAAGAATCGGGTCGGATCGGCTCGGGTTTGGCAAAATCCAAATCCAAACCCGATTTTTTGGATAAAACCCGAACCCGACCCGAACCCGAAAAATACCCGAAAACTAAAATCCGAACTCGATCCAATGGATTTCGGGTATACCCGAAACCCGAAAATTTTTGGATTTGGAGAATACCCGAAACCCGAAATTCAAAAACCCTAAATTTTCAATCAAGTTTTATAGAATACACACTTTAATATTTTATACATTATAAAACGTATTATTATAATATCCAAATCCAAAAATTTTCGGGTCTGAAAATCAAATCCAAATCCAAATCCAAAAAATCGGGTTCGGGTTATCCAAAATTTCGGGTTTCGAATCGGGTATCCGTCGGATCAGATTTTTTTCCCATCCCTATATAGAACTGATAAACAAGAGCAGATTGGTACTTCCAAAAGACTTACTTTTATTCATTGACTAATACTAGATATAAAGGAAACAAAATGCAACTAACGATCCTACAAATCAGGATCATAAAATAGCTGATCTCCAGATAGATTCTACTTCTAACTTATTGATAAAATCTCCTACAATAACTCCACCAGACTAGCTCGAGACTGGCTTGACTCAGTCATGCAAAAAAAAGATAAAATAAAACAAACCACAAGTCTTTTATTTTATTACAAGTTTGAGATTAACACCAACAATTCCTCCCTTAATCTCAAACTTATTTCTCTAACTCCCTAACTCCAAGCAGGTTGCGCATCTTCTCAAACTTGATGGTTGCAAGTGCCTTAGTTAAACCATCCGCTCGCTGCTGACTACTACTGACATGTTTCACAATGACATCTCCACGCTCCACACATTCTCTGATAAAATGAAACCGTACGTCGATGTGCTTACTTCTTCCATGGAACATAGGATTTTTGGCTAGATCGATTACTGACTTATTGTCAATAAATAACACCACTGGACCAAGCTGTTGGGTTTGTGGAGTCTATCAGGTTTCAGAATTGGATTCTGACTTGAGTTAGGAATTCCTGAATTGTACTCTAATTAGAGTTAGGATTAGAGTTAGGAATTTCAGAATTAGACTCTGATTTATTTTGACCCAGTTTCTTCTCTTATAAATACTCGTGTAATTGTAACATAACACAACACAACACAATTGTGAGAGATCAATACAAAATTAGTGCGGCTTGTGGAGTAGGAATTTCCGAACCACGTAAATCTTTGTCTTGTGTGATTGTCGTTATTTTCTTGTTCTTGTTTATTCATTTTGGGTTTTACTTTCGTTGTTGTATACTCAACAACTGGTATCAAGAGCCTAGGTTTTCAGGCGAGTGAGAGTGATGGCAGAAGAATGGAAAGTAAAGATCGATAAATTTGATGGCAGAGATTTTGGGTTTTGGAAGATGCAAATTGAAGATTATTTGTATCAGAAAAAACTACACGAACCGCTGGAGGAGAAGAAGCCAGAAAAGATGGATGAGAAAGATTGGAAGCTATTGGATAGGCAGGCTCTGGGTGTTGTCAGATTGACTTTGGCGAAGAACGTTGCTTACAATATCGTCAAGGAAACGACAACTTATGGATTGATCAAGGCGTTATCAAATATGTATGAGAAGCCGTCTGCTTCGAATAAGGTATATTTGTGTCGCTTATTGTTTGCCACAAAATTGAATGAAGGTGATTGTGTTGCTGATCATGTGAACGAATTTAACTCTATCCTATCAAGATTGACATCAGTGGATATTAAATTCGATGATGAAGTACAAGCCTTATTGTTGGTATCCTCGTTACCTGACAGTTGGTCAGGATTTGTCACTGCTATTTGTAATTCATCTGGGAGCAGTAAGATGACTTTTGATGGAGTTCGAGATGCGATTCTTGGAGAAGATATTCGTAGGAAAAACTCAAGAGAGTCGTCAGGTTCCTTGTTGAGTACTGAGAGTAGAGGCAGAAAGTCCGATAGGGGGCAGAATCATGGGCGTAGCAGATCGAGGTCACAGAAGAGAGGACAGTCCAAAGATCGCAAGGAGATTGTTTGTTGGAATTGTCAGAAGAAAGGTCACTTCAGAAATCAGTGTACGGCTCCCGCAGCTCCTAAAGGAAAGAAGAAAGAGGATAATTCAGCTAATGTAGTTGAAGAGGTGGTGAGTGACGATGCTTTGATTTGTTGTGTTGAATGTTCGGTTGAATCATGGGTTATGGATTCTGGTGCATCATTCCATGCTACCCCTTGCAAGGACTTGATGTTAAATTTCAGACTTGGAAATTTTGGTAAAGTTCGTCTTGCTGATGATGAAATTTTGGATATTACGGGCATGGGAGATATTAATCTCAAGACCTCTTTGGGGACTAGCTGGACGTTGAAAGATGTAAGGTACATTCCTGGACTGAAGAAGATGTTGATATCTGTGGGTCTGTTAGATAAGGAAGGGTATCGAGTTACTTTCGGAAACGGACAGTGGAAGGTTATAAAGGGGAATCTAGTTGTTGCTCGTGGAGAGAAAAAGGGGACATTGTACATAGTTGAACAATCTAGCTATGAAGCAAATACGGTTGCTGATGAGATTGAGTCTTCAACCTTGTGGCACCAAAGACTTGGTCATATGAGTGAAAAAGGTATGAAGCTATTAACTTCGAAGGGTAAGATTCCAGAGCTGAAGAATGTGGAAGTTGGGTTTCGTGAGCCATGTGTTCCTGGAAAGCAGAAACGAGTTACTTTTGCAAAATCAGGGAGGACACCCAAGGCTGAGAGGCTAGAGCTAGTTCATACAGATGTATATGGTCCAACAACAGTTGCGTCATTGGGAGGATCTCGCTACTATGTCACTTTCATTGACGATTCCACTAGAAAGGTATGGGTTTATTTCTTGAAGAATAAATCAGATGTGTTTGCTACTTTCAAGAAGTGGAAGACCGAAGTTGAAAATCAGACCGGTTTGAAGGTTAAGAGTTTGATGTCAGATAATGGTGGTGAGTACAGTAGTGATGAGTTTAAAAGCTATTGCGCAGAATATGGAATTAGAATGATCAAAACTATTCCAGAGACACCGCAGCAGAATGGTGTTGCAGAGCGCATGAATAGAACCTTGAATGAGAGGGCCAAGAGTATGAGATTGCATGCAGGGGTGCCAAAGACTTTTTGGGCAGATGCAGTTAGCACAGCAGCGTATCTCATAAACAGAGGACCTTCAGTTCCTTTGGGGTTCAAGATTCCTGAAGAAGAGTGGCAGAAAAAGGAGGTAAATCTTTCACACTTGCGAGTTTTTGGTTGTGTTTCTTATGTGTGTGTTAAAGATTCTGACATGGACAAGCTTGATCCAAAAGCAAAGAAGTGTATCTTCATTGGTTATGGCTCAGATGATATGGGTTACCGTTTCTGGGATGAACTAACGAAGAAGGTCGTTATAAGTAGAGATGTTACTTTTAACGAAAGTGCAGTGTACAAGGATAAGCTTGCAATCGATTTTGAGTTTGCAAAGGAACAACATGAGAAAGAGAAAGCAACGTTTGAAGAGATTACAGAAGAAGATCTTGCAGGAAATAGTGGGAGTTTGGGGAATGGTAATGACACGGTTCCAGTTACTCCACAGGCTGAGGTAAGAAGATCTAGCAGAATTGTGAGGCCACCACAAAGATTTTCTCCTTCAGCATATTATATGTTATTGACTGAGGATGGAGAGCCTCAGTGTTATTCAGAGGCAGTTCAGGTGGATGATTCAGTTCAGTGGAAATCAGCCATGGAAGAAGAGATGAGTTCTCTTGAGAAGAATGAGACTTGGTCTTTAACAGAGTTACCAGCAAGAAAGAAGGCTTTACAGAATAAATGGGTGTTCCGGATCAAAGAAGAACCTGATGGCAGCAAGAGATACAAGGCGAGGTTAGTAGTCAAGGGTTATCAACAGAAAAAGGGTATTGACTATACTGATATATTTTCTCCGGTTGTTAAGATGACTACTGTTAGAATTGTGCTAAGTATTGTGGCTGTAGAGGAGTTACATCTAGAGCAACTAGATGTTAAAACCACGTTCTTACATGGTGATCTTGAGGAAGGCATCTACATGGTACAGCCAGAAGGATTTCAGGTAGCTGGAAAGAAAACCTTGTTTGCAAGCTTATAAAAAGCTAGTATGGTTTGAAGCAAGCGCCAAGACAATGGTACTTGAAGTTTGATAGCTTTATGATGAAGAATGGGTACACTAGGAGTGCTATGGATCATTGTTGTTATTTTAAACAATTTGATTTATCTTATACCATATTGTTGTTGTATGTTGATGACATGTTGATAGCAAAATCAAACATGAGGGAAATCAACAGGTTAAAGAGACAGATGTCTGAGGAGTTTGAGATGAAAGATATGGGTGCAGCAAAACAGATACTTGGTATGAGCATCATAAGGGATAGATCTGAAGGTACTTTGAAATTATCTCAAGAGAAGTATATTGAGAAATTGTTGCAGAAATTCAGTGTCCAGGATGCGAAGACCAGAAGTACACCATTGGCGCCTCACTTTAATCTCACGAAGAAGCAGTCACCTAAAACGGATGAAGGCAAGAAAGATATGGCTAAAGTTCCGTATGCATCTGCAGTTGGCAGTTTGATGTATGCTATGGTGTGTACAAGGCCAGATATTGCTCATGCAGTGGAAGTTGTTAGCAGGTTCATGTCTAATCCAGGAAGAGAGCATTGGGAAGCAGTCAAGTGGTTGTTGCGCTACTTGAAAGGCACATCCAAGGTTGCATTATGTTTCAGCAAGAAAGATGTTATCTAGGAATGGTTCTCTGATGCAGATTTGGGTGGATGTTTGGATACAAGAAAAAGTACTACGGGATATATTTTCACGTTGGGTGGCACATCAATTAGTTGGATGTCTCGACTTCAAAAGAGTGTTGCTCTTTCAACCACAGAAGCAAAATATATGGCTATCTCTGAAGCTAGCAAGGAGATGATTTGGTTGAAGAATTTTCTTGAGGAGTTGGGCAAGAAACAGGCGGACAGTGCTTTGTATAGCGACAATCAGAGTGCTATTCATCTTGCAAAAAATCCTGTGTTTCATGCTAGGACGAAGCATATTCAGCTGAGATATCACTTTACAAGAGAATTGATTAGCAATGGTACTTTGTCCTTGAAGAAAATCCTTGGTTCAAAGAATCCTGCAGATATGTTGACTTAGGTGGTTACTAATGAAAAGTTGAAGCTTTGCATATCTTCAACTGGCCTTCAGAACTGATTGATGAGAAGGCGTTGCACTAGTTAGAGTTATTGATCGAGGGATTATTTGTTACTAGATTTACAAGAGTGAAGTGAAGATGTGGTCAGACTCCAAGTGGGAGATTGTTGGGTTTGTGGAGTCTATCAGGTTTCTGAATTGGATTCTGACTTGAGTTACGAATTCCTGAATTGTACTCTAATTAGAGTTAGGATTAGAGTTAGGAATTTCATAATTAGACTCTGATTTATTTTGTCCCAGTTTCTTCTCTTATAAATACTCGTGTAATTGTAACATAACACAACACAACACAATTGTGAGAGATCAATACAAAATTAGTGCGGCTTGTGGAGTAGGAATTTCCAAACCACGTAAATCTTTGTCTTGTGTGATTGTCGTTATTTTCTTGTTCTTGTTTATTCGTTTTGGGTTTTGCTTTCGTTGTTGTATACTCAACACAAGCTTGTCACCTGTGATCCGGCTTAAGACATTCTTCAACCAAATTCCTTGGCAAGCAGCTGCTGTAGCAGCCATGAATTCTACTTCACAAGACGATGGAGCCACCACCCTTTGCTTCTGAGAAACCCACGATATTAAGCTCTCATTCAAATAGTAAGCCATTCCTCCTGTACTCCGTCTGTCATCTACAGCTCCACCTAAGTCACTATCGGAATAACCAGTGACTACATTGTTTCCACTGTGTTGATTCTAAATCAACCCAAATTGTAGCATTCCCTTAACATAACGAAGGATTCTCTTCACTGCACTCAAGTGTAATACAGTTGGTCGTTCCATATAACGACTCACAATCCCAACAGAGAAGGCTATATCTGGTCTAGTGTTCACCAGATATCGCAGCCCTCCTACTAAACTTTTGTACATTGTTGCATCAACTGCACGTCCCTTTTCATTCTTAGAAATCTGCTCCTTTGGGTCCATTGGGTACTTAGTAGGATTGCAGTCACCCATGCCTGCCCTTTCCAATAACTTTGCTGCATACCCTGACTGTTTTAACTCAATGTTACCAGTCTCTTGTTTCACCTCGATCCCCAGATAGTAACTGAGCTTTCCCAAATCAGTCATGTCGAATTTCCTTCCCATTTGTTGCTTAAACTCTTCTATCTTCTGTACATCTGTACCTGTAATCAAAATGTCATCAACATAGACGGCAATTATCAAGCAATCCTTCCCTTTTCCCTTCGTGTAGACAACATTTTCATAAGGACGCCTCTTAAAACCCAAAATTTCCAAGCTATGATTCAACTTTGCATACCAAGCACGTGGTGCTTGTTTTAAACCATACAATGCCTTCACCAATTTGTAAACCATATATTCCTTTCCACTGACTTCAAACCCTTCTGGTTGTGCAACGAATACGTCTTTAGTTATCTCTCCATTCAAAAAGGCAGTTTTCACGTCCAAGTGATGAACTTGCCACGAGTTTTTTGCTGACAGAGCCAATAACATTCGTACTGTCTCAAGATGAGTAACAGGAGCAAACACTTCCTCATAATCAATTCTGTGTTCTTGAGTGTACCCTTTTGCTACCAAACATGCCTTGTGTTTCACTACATTCCCAGCTGCATCCTTTTTAAGTTTGAAAATCCACTTCAAACCAATTATTTTCTGTCCTACAGGCATCTCAGTAAGCTTCCACGTAGCATTTTTCTCAATTGAGTCGATTTCAGCCTCTATAGCCCTTCTCCAATGCTTATCCTTTGAAGCCTCCTTGAAGTTTGCTGGTTCCTCTGTCCCTATTAAGTATAACTCTTCATCTATTATTACTTCCTCAGTGTCATTATATATATCACCCAGCCTTCGAACCTTCAAAGGTTCAACACTATCATCATAATTATCACCGTCGAGTCTTGATGCAATAAACCTCGAAGAGATAGATGGAGTTGTCTATGACGAAGATGCAGCATATACAGTTGAAGGAGTTCCATGTACTGTTGAGGGAGTATCAGTCTCATATTCCCCGCTGCTTTCTGAAGAATACTGTCTGCCTTCATGTTAGGAATATGTTGTACTTGATGATAACTTCACAATCAATCAAATTGTATAAGGTTTTGTAGCTGTCAACGGATGAGGATTTATAACTCTATCCGTTGACAGGTAGCTCACCAACGGATGAGGTTTTGTAGCATACTGCAGTATCTCTATGTTATCAGTTGATAGTGTTTTTATCCACAGTCATGTTGACCATCAACGGATAGGCAGAATAGGGTAGCCAATTGTAAATAAGCTATGCTATGTAATTCTGTCTAAGTGAAAGTGTATCAACAGATGAAGACAAAACTCTATCAACGGATACAACTCAAATCCACTCTATCAACGGATACAGCTCAAGTCTCAATATCAACGGATACAGCTCAATACATCATCAACGGATGTCGGTGTACAATATCAACGGATAATCATTGACATTGTCTTCTATGATAAGCTGGGGATTAGCAGTTGATAAGGACATGTTTGACTGACAGATCACATGGGTTGATAGTAGATACAAAAAGCAGTATGGCAGCCATACTTTGGAAACACAGAAGAAAGAAGCATTCCGTTTACACTATGAATACAAGAAAGGTGCAGGAGACATGTCTGATCACAAGGATAACCTTTCGGCTACATGTGTATTTGGAGTGTAGTAGCAAGTCAACTAGAATTAGATTAATATTATCTTATTCCAGTAGTACTTGTAAAACTTGGGATTTATAACCAAGTGTAGCCACTCTTTGTAGACTAAGAAAACAGATACATTTTGCTTAGGGTTTCTATTAAATATTCTTAGAAAGCAAAGAGTTGTAAAACAGAAGCTGTGTACTTTTGTATCACAGAGTTTTCTTCGAATAAAAGCTTTAGGTGGTGCATTTAACCACCTGATTTTTATGTGTTTGTGCATTAATCTTTCTACAGCAATTATCTAAGTATAGATTTCTGGAGTTCTTATCAGAAATTTATAAATATCAAGAATTGTATTCAACCCCCCCTTCTACAATTATACAAGTGTGTAATCAGAGCAAGCTTCTAACATATTTGAAGTTTAAAGATCAACACACTTCCAACATGTCTAAGAAGGATTATGGAGTAAAGATTCCAGTTCTTGATAGAGAAAATTACTTTCACTGGAAAGTAAAAATGCGTCTACATCTCTCGTCTATTGATGAGGGTTTTGTGGATTGCATTGACAAGGGTCCTCACGTTCCAATGAAGACTGCAACAAGAGTTGGCCTGGCTGAAGGTGTGCCTGACACTCTCATTCCCAAACCTGTTTCTGAGTGGAGTCTTGAAGATATTACAGAAGTCCACAAAGACAAAAAGACCATGAATATTCTGTTCAATGGTCTAGAAACAGACATGGTTGACAATGTTATTAACTGTACTACCGCCAAGGAAGTATGGGACACTGTTCAAACCCTTTGTGAAGGAACAGAACAGGTAAGGGAAAACAAGATGCAACTACTAATCCAACAGTATGAACATTTTCACTTTAAGAGTGGAGAAACATTGAATGATACATTTAGTAGATTTCAAAAGCTACTAAATGGTTTGAAACTGTATGGAAGAATCTATCAAGTTAAAGATTCTAATCTCAAATTTCTGAGATCACTGCCCAAGGAATGGAAGCCAATGACTGTTTCTCTAAGAAACACTCAAGAGTACAAGACATTTACTCTTGAAGGGCTCTATGGAACTTTAAAGACCTATGAGCTGGAAATGGAGCAGGATGAAGAGATTGAGAAGTCTCAAAAGAAAAGTGGGTCAGTTGCACTTGTTGCCAACTTGGAGCAAAAAGAGGAAAGGACAGAAACTGCTAGTTCTACACCAAACAGGGAGGTTTGTAAAGGTAGAGCGGAATCAAGCAGGAGCAAGGAAAAGGTGTCTGAGGAATTGAATGTTCTTCAGCAGGATGAATTGGATGAGATAGATGAGCACTTAGCTTTTCTATCTAGGAGATTCTCTAAGCTGAAATTCAAGAGAAACTCTGGGGTGGCCAAGCCATTTAACAAGGATTTTTCCACAAGCAACTATGTGGATAAATCCAAAATTAAATGCTACAATTGTGGAATTGCTGGTCACATGATAAGTGAATGCAGGAAACCTAGATCTGAGAACAAGGGAAAGTCAACTGAGGCTGTTGACTATAAGAAGAAATATTTTGATCTTCTTAGGTAGAAAGGAAAGGCATTCTTGACCCAAGAGTATGACTGGGCTGTTGATGACAATCATTCTGATGATGATGTTGAGTTAGTCAACCTTGCTTTAATGGCTGATTCTGGAGAGCAGGAAGCAAGTTCAGCTAGCAATCAGGTATTTTCTACTAATCTCTCTGAGCTCACCAAAGAGGAATGCAATAGTGTTATAGATGAAATGTCTACTGAACTATATCACTTAAGTGTTACTCTTAAATCACTTACTAAAGAGAACAATAGGATTAACGAGTCTAATCTGTTTTTAAGTGATAGAAATGCTGCTCTAGAAACTCAATTTCTAGAATTTGAGAAAATGAGAGTTGATTGCAATAATGCTAAAAGTGAACTTGAAGCTGTGTTAAAAAGAGAACTGATTTTAAAAGACCAGCTTGAAAAAGAACAAGGGATAATTGCTAAATTTCAAAGTTGTAGGAATATTTCTCAAAACATAATAGAAGTTCAGGGAATAGAATCGTTTGTGAAGGATACCTGGACTCAAAAGAAAAAGGAGCTAGAACCTGGCCTTGAGGATCTAGAGACTATTTGTGAATCAACGGATAGTGATCATCCGTTGACAGATGAACCGTCAACGGATGAGAGGTATCCGTCGACTAACAAAAAGTTTGTTAGTAAGAAGGAACTCAGGAAACTGGATATCAAGTATGGTCCAGTCAACAAGAATTTTGTTAGTGGTGTGTGCAGCAAAACCAAATCCAGTGGGAAGGCTAAGGCAGGTGATTTACACAACAAAAAGGCTGTTGGTAAATCAGATAATGAAAAGGTAGAAATTGAGGATAAAAAGAAAAAGAACAGAAATGGTAAGATAGGCATCAACAAGAAAAACAATTACTCTCCTGACAAGTTTGCTCTTAGGAAAACTTGTAGTAATTGTAATAGTGTCAATCATCTATCTTCTAATTGCAAGATTGTCAACAAGGCTCCTGTTCATGTACCTCAACCAATGCCATGTATGCCTGCAATGCCTGTTATGCCTGGTCTGTATCAATATTCTAGTTTTTCAAATCCATATGTGAACATGCCATATGTGTTTAATCCTTACTTTCAATCTATGAATGTGCCACAAATGTCATGGAACATACCTAACATGAATAATATGTATGCCAATTTTCCACACATGCATGCATCAAATATTCATGCAAATGAGCATTTGTCAAACCCCATCACTCAAGCATCTACACCTAAGTTGAAGAATGCTAAGAGTGAAAAGTCAAAGGCTAACAAGAAAGGACCCAAGGAAGCTTGGGTACCAAAATCAACTTGATTTGTTTTTGAAATGTGTGCAGGGAAACAGAAGGAATCTATGGTACCTAGACAGTGGATGCTCTAGGCACATGACAGGAGATTCAACCCTGCTCACAGAGTTCAAGGAAGGAGCTGGCCCTAGAATTACCTTTGGAGATGACAGCAAAGGATATACTAAGGGATATGGCCTGATTTCAAAAGACAATGTCATCATTGAAGAAGTGGATTTAGTTGAAGGTTTGAAGCACAATTTGCTGAGTGTCAGTCAGATTTGTGACAAAGACTATGAAGTAAAGTTCACAAAAGAAGCCTGTGTTGTTTCTGCCAAGGAAGACAACAATGTGGTATTGACAGGCTTTAGAAAAGGAAATGTTTACATAGCTGACTTCAATTCAGCATGCTCAGAATCCATTACTTGTCTCTTCAGCAAAGCAAGTAAGGATGAGAGTTGGCTATGGCATAAGAAGCTGTCACATTTGAATTTTAAAGTTATGAATGATTTGGTAAGAAAGGATCTTGCTAGAGGAATCCCTCAATTGGAGTTTGTCAGAGATGGACTGTGTGATGCCTTCCAATTAGGGAAACAAAAGAAATCATCCTTCAAAAGCAAGACAGAGTCATCCATTGTTAAGCCTCTTCAATTGCTGCATATGGACTTATTTGGTCCAGTAAATGTCATGTCTATTTCAAAGAAGAAATACTGTCTAGTGATTGTAGATGATTTTTCTAAGTTCACATGGACCTTCTTCCTGCACTCCAAGGATTGTGCAAGTGAAATCATCATCAATCACCTCAGAATACTAAACAATGGTTCTGAAGACAGAGTACAAAGAATCAGGAGTGACAGTGGTACTGAATTCAAGAATTCCACAATGAAGATTTTCTGTGAAGAGAATGGAATTGTCCATGAGTTTTCTGCTGCCAGAACACCTCAACAAAATGGGGTTGTTAAAAGGAAAAACAGAACTCTCATTGAAGCAGCTAGAACAATGTTAAGTGAATCAAGGTTACCAACATATTTCTGGGCTGAAGCTGTCAACACTGCATGCTTTACTCAGAATATTTCCTTGGTCAATCAAGCTAGTGGAATGACTCCTTATCAGTTATTAACCAACAAGAAACCAACTTTAGCTTTCCTACATGTCTTTGGATGTAAGTGTTTTGTGCTAAGGAATCATGGAGATAACTTGGGCAAATTTGAAGCAAAGGCAGATGAAGATATTTTCGTTGGATATGCAGCAGGGAAAGCCTACAAGGTCTACAATCTAAGAACCAACATTGTTATGGAATCTGTACATGTTGTGTTTGATGATCAAAAGATTCTAGGCCTAAATGATGAAGGTTCCCATGAAAAGTTGGAATTTGAGAATGAAGGTGAAGGAAGAATGTACTATGATGATGATGAGGACAATGAAGATCATGACCATAGAGATCCACCTAGAGCTGTTATACCAACTAGAAGTGATGCTTACACTGAAAATGAAGCATCCGTTGACAGTCATTCTGCAACATCCGTTGACATTATTAGAAATGCATCCGTTGACAGAGATTCTCAAGCATCCGTCGACAGGCAAAATGATGCATCCATTGACAGTCAACTTCATAATTCAGCAAGGACAACAAACTCAGGGGGAGTTTCTCAAGGTCAAAATTCAATGCTAAATCAACATGATCATGCTCATGGAAATGAAGCAACCTCATCAAGATCAAACCTTCCACCTGCAAGAAAATGGACTAGAGATCATCCATTTGAGTTAATTATTGGTGAATCAATTTCAAGAGTCCAAACTAGAAGGGCCACTCAAGCAGAATGTCTATACAGTAGCTTCCTGACTCAAGAGGAACCTAAGAAAGTGGAAGATGCCCTTCTAGATCCAGATTGGGTGTTAGCAATGCAAGAAGAGCTAAACCAATTTGAAAGAAATAAAGTATGGAAACTTGTGCCCAAACCTGATGATAGAAGTGTCATAGGTAATAAATGGGTTCTCAAGAATAAGACAGATGAAAATGGCATAATTGTGAGGAATAAAGCTATATTAGTGGCAAAAGGCTACTCTCAAGAAGAAGGAATAGATTTTGATGAAACTTTTGCTCCAGTGGCAAGACTTGAGGCAATAAGAATCTTTCTAGCCTATGCAGCACATGCCAATTTCAAAGTCTATCAGATGGATGTCAAAAGTGCCTTTCTAAATGGGGAACTAGAAGAAGAGGTCTATGTCCATCAACCTCCTGGCTTTGAGGATCCAGAATTTCCAGGATATGTATATCTTCTCATGAAAGCACTTTATGGTCTGAAGCAAGCACCAAGAGCCTGGTATGACACTTTATCTCAATTTCTTTTGGAGAACCACTTCACTAGAGGTACAGTAGATAAAACCTTATTTCATAGGAATATTAATGGCTCTTCAATACTTGTTCAAATCTATGTAGATTATATTATTTTTGGGTCTACAGATGAGAAGCTTTGCAAAAGATTTGCCAAACTTATGCAAAGTAGGTATGAAATGAGCATGATGGGTGAATTAACTTACTTTCTTGGCCTACAAGTAAAGCAAGTTAATGAGGGCATTTTCATAAGTCAAACAAAATATATTTATGATCTCTTAAAGAAATTTGACTTAATGGATTGTACATATGCAAAAACACCTATGGCCACTGCAACTAAGCTTGAGTTGAATACTAAGGAAAAGTCTGTGGACATCTCAAGCTATAGAGGCATGGTAGGTTCACTTCTATACCTAACAGCTAGTAGATCTGATATAATGTTTTCTACTTGTCTTTGTGCTAGATTTCAAGCTGACCCTAGAGAGTCTCACATAATAGCTATTAAAAGAATCTTCAGGTATCTCAAGGGAACACCAAACCTTGGCATTTGGTACCCAAGAGAATCTGGTTTTGATCTAACTGGCTATTCAGATGCAGATTATGTAGGTTGCAGAGTTGATAGGAAAAGTACTACAGGTTCCTGTCAATTTCTAGGAAACAGGCTTGTTTCATGGTTCAGTAAGAAACAAAACTCAGTCTCCACTTCTACAGCTGTACATTGCTGCTGGAAGCTGTTGTGCACAGATTCTATGGATGAGAAATCAACTCATTGACTATGGTCTAAAAGTTGAGAAGATTCCAATTTTCTGTAACAACACAAGTGCTATTGCCATTACAGGGAATCCAGTGAAACATTCGAGAACCAAGCACATTGACATCAAATACCACTTCATTAGAGAACATGTGATGAATGGTACAGTAGAAATGCACTTTGTGCCAAGTGAAATGCAGCTTGCAGATATCTTCACCAAGCCTCTTGATGAATCCACATTCACAAGATTGGTAGGTGAGCTAGGTATGCTTAACTTGTCATAATTCCTAGTGATATTTGATTTCACTGCATTGCAGCTAGGAATGTGTTTTGATTTTCTTGAGAATTAAAAACTCTCAGATTTTTTTTTTTTTGTCTTTAGAAATTTTGTCCAAGGCAAAATTATCTTATCAACAGATATCCTTTATCCGTTGATAGCATAAACACATTCCTAGATTTTTGTATATCAACGAATAACAGCTTATCCACGTCATCAACGGATAAACTGTTTCTCAACCATTCAATCCATATCCGTTGATATACATATTTTCTTTTAAATATAACCGTTGGTAAACGTGTATCTATATATGACTGGTTATATTTATTTTCTTTTATTATTTGACAGTTACTTTTGACTAATGAGTAATTACTTTTAATTATTTCATTTTCAATTCTTGAAAAGTATAAAAGGCTGTCTTGTGCTCTCACATCTCACTTTTATCGACTTTCAAGATTCTCTTAAGTAAACTACATCTTCTTCTTCACAAAAACTCTCTGCAACAAAAGTTCAAACTCTTCAATGGCGCCTATTGTTAAGATGATGTCTTCCACTGGGTTCACCTATGAGAAGAACAATTTCGCTGCCTATGTCGATACAGTGAATGCCCCAGAAGCTTATCACACCATGATGAATTTTGTGAAGAATTGTAAACTTTCGTATGCTATGACTGCCACCACTCCTCTAATCCACGAAGTAATCGAAGAGGTGTGGGCATCTGCTGAGTACAATGGCACAGATGGTACAATTGCTTTTTCTCTAAAGGGTAAAAACTATGTAGTTAACTCTGATGTGATAACTGCCTGTTTAAAATTGCCTGAGAATAACTGTCTGAAAGTACCCACTGATGCTGAAATAGTTGCCATGCTTAATTCCATAAATTATGCCCTTAGTACTGATAATTTAGGAAAAATTGCTAGGAAAGGGATGGTTAAAGAATGGAGTTATTTTTGTGATGCCTTCATTAAAACTTTTTCAGGCAAAATTAGTAACTTTGATGCTGTTACCCATTCAATGCTAGTTATGCTGTGTATGCTTCTGACTGATAAATTCTATAACTTTGGCACACTAGTCATGTATGAGATAGCAGCAAAATTAGGTAAAAAGGAAACTAGGGGCAAGAATATCTATTTTGCTAGATTTTTTATGCTCTTAGCACTGCATGTATCTGAGAATAAGCTATCCATTGCTAACCCGGATAGCAAGTTCACATGTTTTGTTCAGGAAAAGAGAGTCTTAAGTGATTTAATTCGAATGAACTCCAATGCAGAGGTACAATTGGTATACCTACCAATTGTTCAGGTAACTCTTTCTAACCTTGAAACTCCTATCTCTAACCCCCAAATTTCTTTGCCTTCCTCAGTCACAATGGAGTCTGTAGTAGTGACCAAACAGGCTCCTACCCAAGTGACTAAAACAAAAGTTTCCAAACCAAAATCTAAGAGACAAACCTCAGGTGTTTCTCAAAAAGCATCTGTTGCAAAAACTACCACAACTCTTGAGGGGAGTGTGAAGGAGGTAGTGAGTGGTGAGGGACAGGGTGCAAGCCCTAAGAATAAGGTGGGTGAGGAAAGTGCACCAAATAGCCAAGCCCAAGTTACATCCTCTCAACAGGGTGTGACTACTAGTTCTACAGCAACTCTGCATAAAAGGGTAAGGGACACTAGCTCTCCCTCAAAAACCTATGAAAGAAGAGTAAAATCTAAAACCATAAGGGAAGCACAGGGTGCACACACAGTACAGCAAACTGTACCTTCTCAAATTCAGTTTGATGTGACTTCAATAAATGTGGAGTCACAGCCCCTTAATCTTAACCTTCAAATCGACACACATTACGATCCACCATCACCAACTCCATCTCTGGATGTGGATATGATATCTACATCAATTCCTGATTCTCCATCTTTAAGATTCTTGGAGAAGCCCTACTCTGCAATTGGTGGTCATCATCTTTTAGATGATTTGTTGGGCCATCAACCTTCCATTCCTGAATTCACAACAACATCTGTGGCCTCATCTTTAAAATCAATCTTCACAGATTCAGTGTTGGTTTTCACTTCAATGGATGTTATCATTCCTTCATCAACGGATATCCTTCATCCATTGACAAGTGTTTCTCCATCAACGGATGTGCCTCTGGCTAGCCATCCGTTGACAGCTATAACTACTCTATCAACGGATATCCCTTATCCGTTGATAACTCACTCTACCACTGCTATATCTGACATTCCTGTGTCAAGTGTGGAGGAGTTCTCAGTAGTTGAAACACTTCTAGGATTGAGGGAAGGGAGTGAGAGGTTGCCTTGTGAGCAGGCAAAAGAAGAGGAAAATAATGAGAGGCTGACCATTTCTTCAGGTCAGGCAAAAGGAGAGCAAGAGAGTTCCACCTTAGTAGGTGAAGGTGAGGGTGTGAGAGGTGTGAGCCAGGGGGAGCCCCTGATGCAAGAACAGAGAGATGAGAGGAGAGAAGGGACTACAGGAGAAATAAGGCAGGAAGATTCAGCCATTGCGAGTGAGTTAATGGAGGTTAATGAAGCTTCTAAAGAGATGGAATTTCGACAAGAATATCAGTCAATCATTGACTCCATCTCTTTGGATCCTGAAACCTTTACTCATCCTGTTTCTGCCTATCAAGTCATGGCACAACAGGGCAATGTGGAGGTAGAGGAGGCAATGCACCTAGTGCACACCTCACAATCTCTATAAAGAGCAAAGGATGCTTTGAAAACTCTGTCTTCCAATGCTGACAGTGAAGAGTTTGGCAATGATGACAGTGACAGCACAGCAAATGATGAAGAAGTCAATGTGGGTGATACTCCAGACTGGCTATTTTCTACTGCCACTGTGGCTGGTGACTTCAATGTGGAGATTGTGAAGCAATATCAATCTGCTAGGGCTGAGCACCAAAATGCAGATCCACAGAGAAAGGCTGTCCTTCAGCAAATAATGGACTCCCTGAAACTTCAGAAAATGCACATGGTCATTCAAAGAACTCAACAAGAGGAGGTCCAAACTGCAATTAGAGAAATGAAAGTGGAACTAGATGCCAGGATTGAGGCACTAGCCCCTACTACCACTCAGAAGGTGCTGACTAGCAAACTATTGTAGGAAGATAGCCTGGCCAAATCTGTTCAGCATCTCTCCTCCAGAGTGGATGGTATGGAATCTCAGATGCAAACACTCATTGCCAATCAAGCCAAACAGACTGAGCTACTGGAAAGGCTGCTTGCAGCCTCATCTCCAGCCCTTGATGCTAACAAAAAGGGGGAGAAAAAGGTAGAAGAGGTTGCAGCTGCTTCTAGTCACATTCTAGCTTCCAGTAGCAAGATAGCACAAAGTGAGGGGGAGCAACAGCCAATGATAGTGGTCAATCCAAAAGAATTTTCTATAGAAGCTTCCCCTGTGAAGAAACAAAATGCTTTGCCTGTGATTCCTGACCTATCAGAAATCTCAGATGGTGAAAGGCAAGCCAGAATAGAGGCCTTAGAGAAGATCAACAAGGAGGCAAATGAAAGAATGATGAGAACAGAAAGGATGATCAATGAATCAATTGTATCAAATCTGTTCTCTACTCAGTCCTCAGCTCCAACAATATCAACTACAATTCTGAAGGTGCTCACTCCAGAGATTGTAGCTTCTACTTTCTATGATGCTGAACCATCTTATGTCAAAGAATTTGAACCATACATCAAAACCAGAGCCTACTCTCCACCAAAGGCAAATGGGAAGAACAAGTTACAATTGGACTTTCCATTTTCCAAGGATGATGAAGGAAAGCTAATGGGAAAGCAAATTAAGGAGTTCAAGGAAAATGCCAATAGAAGTGTAAGAGAATGGATGGCTGTAATAATAAGGAATGGAAAAGTCTTAAACATATCCAATAGCCATCCTAGATTTGTTGAAGCAAAAATAGAGGAGACCTCCAGACTTCTCAGGGAAGCTCATCCAAGTGAAGAAAATCAATATGAAAACTTAGATGAGAAGCAAGCCAGGCTGGCTCAAGAGTTAATGGATGAGGTAGAGGATGAAATGAGGGAACCTGAGGAAGTCCCCAAATCCAAAAGGAAAGTGAAATCAGTCCCCAAATCCAAATCTAAGAGAATGAAATCAAAGGCAAGGAGGCCTGTCTCTCCAGAAATTGAAAGCAAGGAGACAGTTGGCTCATCACAACCTATTTCTGTAAAAGTATTCAACCCAGCTGTGAATTTCCATGGTGATCCTATAATACCTAAAGAGGAACCAATGAATCTTGACTCCATCGAGGTTCCTTCATTCTTGCTGAAGCCTCAACAGAAGCCTATACAGAAGAAAAGGATACCAAGGAAGCAACCTTCAAAGGAACCAATTCAAGTTGGTAGGGTACCTGCTATTGTCAGGCAGCCAATCTTGGAAAACAAGGATGATTTTATCTATCAAGCAGATATTGAAGAATACTCTGGCATGAATCTTTATCTGGATGAATTGTCAGAAGTAAGAGGAATTGAAAAATATAAACATTTGCCTGAGAGATTGGTCTTTGTATACAAGGGAGGAAAGGAAAGGACATGGCCACTACAGAGGGTTCTTGGAGAAAATTATCTGACCTTAACCAAAGTGTTCTCTGCAATCAAGAGATACACAGGGTTCTCCAAGATAGCAAAAGGGGAGATACTGGACAGAATAGAACAGATAAGGAGGGAATGGAACTCACCATCAAGTCTACCAAGGAAGATAAAGATCCCATACAATGGACAGAAAATCCACCTTCAACCCTTCTGGATGATGGAGTTCAGGGATGAAGATTGTAACAGGAGATTCTTCAGGTTAGAAGACCAACTATCAAAGGCTAGTTCTCAATACCTGAGATGGTTACAACAAAAGCTAAATCCAAAGGTTGATGAAGAAGATGCCTTCTATAGGCAACTCCAAGTGCAGATTGAGTCCAACTCTGCCAAAGAAGGAAAATCAAGGGTGATGCCAACAAGAGAAAAGAAACAGTCTTAATCTGCTCAGTCTAGAGGAGCACTTCTCTGTAAATTTCTCAAACTTTCAGTTTTTAATTTTTGTAGCTTAATACAATTTTTGCATTGTTATATATATATATATATATATATATATATATATATATATCTTTAGGAATGTTTTGTTATCATCAAGGTCCTGAATTTATGCTTTATTGCCATCAAGTATAAATTGGGGGAGATTGTTAGGAATATGTTGTACTTGATGATAACTTCACAATCAATCAAATTGTATAAGGTTTTGTAGCTGTCAACGGATGAGGATTTATAACTCTATCCGTTGACAGGTAGCTCATCAACGGATGAGGTTTTGTAGCATACTGCAGTATCTCTATGTTATCAGTTGATAGTGTTTTTATCCACAGTCATGTTGACCATCAACGGATAGGCAGAATAGGGTAGCCAATTGTAAATAAGCTATGCTATGTAATTCTGTCTAAGTGAAAGTGTATCAACAGATGAAGACAAAACTCTATCAACGGATACAACTCAAATCCACTCTATCAACGGATACAGCTCAAGTCTCAATATCAACGGATACAGCTCAATACATCATCAACGGATGTCAGTGTACAATATCAACGGATAATCATTGACACTGTCTTCTATGATAAGCTGGGGATTAGCAGTTGATAGGACATGTTTGACTGACAGATCACATGGGTTGATAGTAGATACAAAAAGCAGTATGGCAGCCATACTTTGGAAACACAGAAGAAAGAAGCATTTCGTTTACACTATGAATACAAGAAAGGTGCAGGAGACATGTCTGATCACAAGGACAACCTTTCGGCTACATGTGTATTTGGAGTGTAGTAGCAAGTCAACTAGAATTAGATTAATATTATCTTATTCCAGTAGTACTTGTAAAACTTGGGATTTATAACCAAGTGTAGCCACTCTTTGTAGACTAAGAAAACAGATACATTTTGCTTAGGGTTTCTATTGAATATTCTTATAAAGCAAAGAGTTGTAAAACAGAAGCTGTGTACTTTTGTATCACAGAGTTTTCTTCGAATAAAAGCTTCAGGTGGTGCATTTAACCACCTGATTTTTATGTGTTTGTGCATTAATCTTTCTACAGCAATTATCTAAGTATAGATTTCTGGAGTTCTTATCAGAAATTTATAAATATCAAGAATTGTATTCAACCCCCCATTCTACAATTATACAAGTGTGTAATCTGGGAATAACACTTCATTAGTCTTAAACACTCTGCTTTCATTCTCATCATTTATTTGACCTAGTCGTTCAACAATAGGAAAGAACACTTGAGTGTCTCCTTCCTCCCTTTCATTCGACCACATCCAACATTTTCCCTCCTCAAACACTACATCCTTGCTCACATATATCTTACCCTCTTCTGGACTGAACAATCTATAGCCCTTTGTACCAGGCTCCCTTCCCAGGTTTATCACCGAGATACTTCGATCATCCAATTTCTTCATTCCTTGGTTTAGCACCCTCATGTGACACAAGCAACCAAACACTCTAATGTGTGATACATCTGGTTTATCCCCCTTCCAGGCCTCGTATGGTGTTACACCTGTCAATGCTCTTGTTGGAAGTCTGTTCAATACATAGACAGCATGTCTCACAGCTTCTCCCCAAAACTTAGCTGGTAACTCCTTTTCTTTCATCATGCTTCTGACCATTTCCATCACTGTCCTGTTTCTTCTTTCAACCACACCGTTCTGTTGCGGTGTGTATGATGCAGTGTAGTGTCGAGTTATTCACATCTCTTCGCAGTATTTCTCAAATTCAGCAGACATAAATTCACCTCCCCTGTCTGTCCTCAAAACCTTGATCCTTAGACTGTCACCATTCTCAACCAGTGCCTTGAAACGTTTAAACATTCCAAATGCTTCACCTTTGCTTTCAAGAAAATAGACCCACATAGCACGACTATAATCATCAACAAACAAAAAGAAGTATTTCTTACCAGATGCTGTTGTTGGAGTGATTGGTCCACACAGATCTGCATGCACAAGTTCAAGAGCTTTCTTTGCACTGAAACTTGAAAAACCAGGGACTCCCTTTCTTGCTTGCTTTCCCATAAGACATCCAGTGCAAGCATCCTGTGGTTGAGTAATTTTTGACAAACCTCTTACCATCATATCCTTAAACATTAATGCCAAAGCTTGATAATTTACATGGCCCATACGTGAATGCCACAACCTTGACACTTGATCCTCCTTCGACATCAAACACCTAAAATTTTCTGTCTCAATAATCAACTTGTAAAGTCGATTTTGTGATCTCTTGACCTTCATAAGAAGTCTTTCATCCTTATCAAAAACCCACATGTACTCTCCTCTAATCATAACTTTACTTCCCTCTTCTGTTAACTGTCCAATGCTGATAATATTACTTGAAGACTAGGAATAAAATATACCTCGTTGAGCACACGTTCTTGACCATCCTTGCACTTCATAGCAATCGAGCCTCTGCCTTTGATTTCAACAGTTGATCCATCCCCAAACTTTACTTGCCAAGTGATTTGTTCATCGAGAATTTTGAACTTAGATTTTTGTCCAGTCATGTGGTTACTGGCCCCGTTATCTAAGTACCACAAATTTGATTCCATCTGATTACTTTCATTGTCAGTTGCCAATTTAAGTTTCACATCCCTCTCGTCGAGTTGCAACAACTCCTTTTTGGGCTTGTCAAACTTCGCCAGTAATAAGGCTGGTTCATCATCTTTTATTCTGGCCAAATTAGATTCATGCTTTTGTTCCTTCTGTCGTCTGGGCTTACGACACTCTGCTGCAAAATGATCAAACAAACTACAGTTATAGCATCTGACTCGACTCTTGTCTCGTGCCTTCACGCCTGGTGATCCATCACTCAATTTACGTTTCAGCCATTCTTCTCGAGTGTACAGCAGTTTGCTTTCACTAGCTTCTTTCTTTTGCCACTCCTCTTCTGTAAGCATTAGCTTACTTTCACTGGTTTCAACCTTTCCTTTAACTCGTTCATCGTGAGCTTTTAATGAGCCCACGGCTTCCTCTACTGTCATTGAGTCCATATTGCCAAACTGCTCTATTGTCGAGGTTATCTGCAAGAATCTCGATGGTACAGCCCTCAACAATTTCTTTACAACATATGATTCCTGCATTTCTTCCCCAAGTGCTCGAATATTTGTAACGAGCCCATTGATTTTCATGTAAAAATCATCAAGTTGATCAGAAACCTTCATACACAAAGCTTCAAACTCTGCCTTTAATGTCTGTACTCGAGCCTGTTTCACCTTCTCAGCTCCTTGGCACAGCGTCTTTATTGCTTCCCAAGCTCCTTTTGCTGTTTTTTTTTCAGCAATGGACAGTAACACGTCCTCAGGAATACCCTAATACATCATTGCCAATGCAATCTTATCTATCTTCTCATCAACTGGTGTCTTTGGGTCACTTGCCTCTATAGCACCCCACACTCCTTGCGCCTGCATGAAGACTTTCATATTGAGAGCCCATGCAGTGTAATTGCTTCTGGCCAGCATTGGATAACTCAACCCGAAGGATTCTCCCTTCATCTTGTTCATATCCACAGTCGACGTTACTGAGTCTTAACTCGTACCCTGATTGCTTTGATACCAAATGTTACATATATATATTTATAAGTGTTTATATAGAACTGATAAACAAGAGGAGATTGGTACTTCCAAAAGACTTACTTTTATTCATTGACTAATACTGAATATGAAGGAAACAAAATGCAACTAACGATCCTACAAATCAGGATCACAAAACAGCTGATCTCCTAGATAGATTCTACTTCTAACTTATTGATAAAAACTCCTACAATAACTCCACCCGACTAGCTCGAGACTGGCTTGACTCAGTCATGCAAACAACGGATAAAATAAAACAAACCACAAGTCTTTTATTTTATTACAAGTTTGAGATTAACACCAACAATAACATGTTATACGAGTGAAACATGCCATGTTGCGCTACTGATAAAAGAATCTGCCTAGGTAATACAGACTGGAAATAACTGGTATGCTGCATCTCATTGGCTATCTGCAATCAGCAAAACAAGTCACGACGAAAAGAGAGAATTTTTTTCAACAATGTTTTTTTCTAATCGAAAAAAGACTATGCTTTAGGCAACACAGCGCAAAATCCAATCAACTGCAGATTAATGGAATCCATGAAGTGACCTTTGAAGGACCAAAGTGTCTGTAACTTTTTATATGGCTGAGCCCATCTGAGAGATAATCACGAGAAAAGTTGAACATCTGTAATACAGCGTGTCATGGGGTCGATTGCTCTGTGCTGCAAAGCAAGCAAGCAATGTCCTTAGCGTGTTATGTAAATATAAAGAGTACACTCACAAGCGGCGTAACCAGCATATAGCGAGCCGTGCCAACTGATCAAAATGTATACAAAAAACTAACACTTTGACCCCCACTAAAATAACATTTATACACTAAATTTCAAAATTATCGAAAATTTATAAATTTTGACCCCGCTAACTTGAATTTCTGGCTACGCCTCACACAAGTCGTGTTTGTGGCCTGGGTCGATGTGCACGTGCAATCTTAAAATTCGAAACATATATAATCTAAATGAAAGATGTATTCTTAATCCCAGGTTACTCCGGGGTCACCTTCTTGCACCAAGTAGCTCCGCCACTGTGTGCGCAGTGCGCGTGTATATTTTGTTGTTATAACCATGGTAAGAAATATAGTCATATGTATGTATAAAGGATGTGGAACATGCCCACTTTTCCTCCAAATAATTAGAAGCTTTTTTATATGAAAATAATATGTTGGACAATATCAGCATTTGTGCTCTAATATTTGTGATTCTTGTGGCAATCCTCTAAGTTGCTTAATATTTGTAATAACGACACAGAGTTTGTTGGGATCAAATGTCTGCAGCTAAATAATTAGTTTAGCTAAAGTATTCCAACCACAGAAGAAGATGAACGATGCTACTAACTTTAATACAATAGCCATAGACAGCATACTTTGTAGTGGGGCAAAATGTTAGGTTGTGATCAAGAGGGACCAGAGATAGCAAAGGCTTACCTGATGATAACATAACACTACACTTTGCAAAGGTCCAGAGATATAGTTGATCAAGTATAAACACTTATATAGGAAAGAATCCAATGCAAATATGTGTAGGAACATAAACTTAATGATTTATGCCTAAAGTATCATATGTCATGTGCGCATGTCCTTGCATAATATATAGATAGTGCGTAACTGACCCATTGAGAGAAGGCATTAAGCTTCGTCTTCTAAAAAATTAATTAAGCCAGGGGATCATTATGATGATGATTTGATGAAGTTTGTTCCTTTTTATGACTCCTGATTGTTGTTTATATTTGATACTTTATAGATGCTCGCACTTGTTTTTATGCTTACTTACCCCATGGCTTGCTAGAGTATTCCCTTGCTCCAACACAGTAATATATATACTACACTCTGTAATACCTAAAAATCTAAAATAGCAACTGACTAAGCATGGAGACTGGAGAGATGAGATCAGTGTCGCCCGCACTCAGTTTATGAACAGAACCCTAATATGTGCCATCATAACAAGCCAATCTGATGTCAGCCTGCCCTCATACTTTAGATAAAAATATTTTTATCATTTGGAGCTCTTCCTTAATTCTAATGATTACTGACACAAAATTACTTCAGATTTTATTGTTATTCTCCGTTCTATATGTTCTCCCATAAAACCGACTAATTCTTCCCTTGTGATTCTCTTTACCACTTAAACAATTCAATAAACAACTAAAGCATCTCAAATAATTATAAGCTAGAAGATCATTTAATCGCTTCAACAGCTTAAGTCTGCTCAACTCTTAACAAGTACTTTGGTTAAGTGCCTAATTAGTATAATCAAGTCAGTGCCAATTTTATCTGATGCACAAACAATAATGTTTCCAGGTCCCGAAATCTGGGGGGGGGGACCTATATCGATTGTGGTTCTACCACTATATAAATCCTCAACATAAGTGTCCATGATTCATGCATGTTTTGCTATATACTCTCAGTATCATTATATAGTAGAAGTCCTCCATTCATTTCTTCATTAATCACTTCAGCAAGAAATAAATGAAGGCATGTGTACCTTGACTTGATACTTCTGTTATCTTTCTGCTTAATTTCATTCATTATCTGACAGTTTGTTTCTTAATTATCCCTGTGTGCCTTATGATTAATTTGCTAATTTGTCGTTGTTAATTGATTAACAGATCTTCAGTTGGGTACACTGTAAATTTCATAATAAAGGTATTACATGGATCTTATTTACTATAAAGTTTTAGTAGCTGAATACCTAAGAGTAATCATATATGTCCATTTTTTTTATTCGAAATATATGACAGAGCCGCAAAGGTGATGTATATGAGATTTTTGTGCGCATGTTTAGTATATTTCGTCAAATGATTGCAGATGGATGGAGTACTGGACAAGTAAAGAAGAAGGCTGAAAGTGATAGAGTAGATGATCAACACGTCGCTCTCGCGGATGCGATTGCTAGTTGGAGACATGGAATTCTCACTATTGGTACCTTAGGTTTTGATCCCCTCAGACATTTTGATCAACTAAATGAAATTCAGTCACTCTCTAACGAGCAGGATGAAAACGAAGACAATTTTGATGGATCCGAGCAGTACTCTTCTGGCGAAAAATGCATTGAGGAAGCAAATGGAGATCAGGACCCTTTGATTAAACATGCAGCTAAACCTGGATTCAATAGTTCTAGTAGACATGATAATAGCGGGTTTCCACATTTAAACGTTCATGATCAGGAACCTAATATTATGTATACTAGTGTTGATCATGTTGCTGCTGATAACTCAAACCATTACAACTTGGGAATTGATAAGAAGAGGGAAATCGAAGGAGAGAGAGTTACACTTGCGGATTTGTTTTTAGCTGATTGTGAGGACTATATTGGTGTAAAGCCTCACACGCATGATGATAACGCTACAGTTGTCCTGATCCAGACGGAAGATAATGATTATCATATGATCAAGAAAGCTCAGGAGGCTACCATTTCAGCCGCTACCAAGATGTCAGTTCCTAGACCCAAGGAGGACTCACATTCTTCACGCCCGATCAAGAAAATCAACCGTGTGAGTAAAATTATCCATGCCGATTAAATATCTCCAAGAAATGGTTTTCGACACTAATGTAGCTTGCATAACTTAAGGTGAATAATAGGTCATGAAGCATTAGTTCAAATATAACCAAAGGTCATGACTAGGATATTTAAACATATGTACATGTGATGATCATCACATGTACATTTACTAAATTAATGCCAGTTAATAGTATACGTTTGCATATATAGCTTATGACCAAGATTCTGAAGAGGAAGATCCATCCCGAAGGCAAAAGTGAAAAGAAGGGAAATCAGATGAAACATGGCTGTGAAAGTGGAGCCAATGAACGGGTTTTACTTCTTTAAACTCAAGGTATATATGCTTCTTCAATTGAATGTTTAGTTACTACACACTCCAATTTATTGTGTGCACATATTGATCACAATTACATTAGAGTTCGACAGTTCATCTTTTTGATACATATAACTATTACTCAATTGTTCAATCTTACCGTGAATATTTTCCATGCCAAGTTTGTGTTTCGTATATCTGCATGATTGTGCGAGCACGTGTGCTGTGTGCCTGTGTCAATATTGGTCTAGCTAGTCATAATAATCATGCCAAAAGTTCAACATGTGGTAGTTTAATAAAGGAAGCACTAAAAAGTAAGGGGAAAAAATAAAGTAAAAGTCAGAGAAATGTTTGTAAAAACATGTGTGGATATATATGCGAAGGGTTGGATCCAAGTGCCTAGCTTTTCCGCAGAGATAGTGAGAGAAGCACTAATAGATCTGTTGTCATTCTCCATGGCAATGGATGTCAACGATAATATCAATAGGGTTGCGATAGGCGAATAGAATGATTTCGACAAGAAAATACTGTCATTTTAAGTTGTTGCGATGTTCTGTAATATATCCATCATTACTGTTGATACATAATTACACACACCTATCAGTAGGTGTTAGAATCAAATACAATTTAATTTAGACTTCAAATTAAGCGATGGATGATGTATAGTAACGTATTTATAATTGATTTGCCGAATTTGTATGCTGGAATGATACTAATATTGCATTGTCTTTCATTCTTTTTCAGAATTGTTGGCTGCGCCTGATCAGCGTGTAGCATTAGTCATCAACCTTTTATCTGTCATTAGATTCCAGATGTTTTGTAATTTCAATCGTTTTCTATGGTCATGTGTACTAATGGCCGAGCTATGCCAATGTATGTTAATGGATGCTTTTATGTTACAGTCATCTAAATGTTTTTTTAGGTATGTAGAAAATCAAGTTGCAGATCAAATAACATTTGTATAATCATCTTTATTACTATGAGAATGGTCTCTGAGTACGTACTTAGGAGACTTACCTAATTAAAGTTGTTAACACTTAACACTATGAAGTCGGATCATAAGTGGAGATGGATCCACTGTCACCACCAGAAGTAGAAGCAGCACCAAGGGAGGCAGAGGAATAAAAGAAACACAAAGCTCAATAAACTCGACCCTTTTTTTTTTTTTTTGCTAATTCTCAAACTTGCATAACAAAACATGAGAACCATTAAGTGATGTTTACAGCAAATGAGTCAAAAACTAGTACCTATGATTTGATCTTCTAGGCAAAATACTTTCGGAAATAATAAATACAAGTTTTAGCCTTAACCTATTAACAGTGTCATATTTTTTGTCAAGAGTTTCCGCCTAATGGTTGCGAATTTTCAGTTTTTTTTTGTGATTACTGTATTTATCTGTATGTAGAAAGCCTCTGTTGTGCTTGACTAGCTCGGCCCAATTATGCAGTCCAAAACCAAAAACACAGTTGCACACATGAGCCACGTGCACGAATTTAATAAATGAAAAACTACTACTGTATGCCCCTGGATTTTTTATTTTCGACTTAACTCTAGTTTGGATTCGAATTGGAGTGAATTAAACAAGGTTAAACATCTCTTTTTATTTTTAGAAAATAAGGACACAAGACTGATGATTTCATTTTCTTACTCATTGTTGGAGATCCATCTATCCAGCCCACTTATTTGAGCCCAAAATGAAGCCCACTAATAAGATTAGTGGAAAAAACGGTCCAATTGGGTGTTGACACCTCATAATGGGGGATACTTCCTTCCACCTTTTCCACCTCCTAATGATTCATTACCACACTATAAATAAGAAAGGAAGCTGGTCAGAAAAAAACAACAACTGAAGTATTCTCTAAACACAATCTCTCTATGTTTTACCTATATCTCCCAAAAATAACCGGAATACTTATTCTTACGCCGGAGGTGAATCGGGGGTCAACACCCTTGCATTCTTCTTCTTTTGCAGGTCCGAATGAAGAAATACTTTTGTGAATGATGAAGAGGCCTTGGCCGAATGAAGAAGACTTTGGCCGAATGAAGAAGACTTTGGCCGAATGAAGGCTTTGGCCGAATGAAGAAGACTTTGGCCGAATGAAGAAGGCTTTGGCCGAATGAAGAAGACTTTGGCCGAATGAAGGCTTTGGCCGAATGAAGGCTTTGGCCGAATGAAGAAGGCTTTGGCCGAATGAAGAAGACTTTGGACGAATGAAGAAGGTTTTGGCCGAATGAAGAAGACTTTGGCCGAATGAAGAAGACTTTGGCCGAATGAAGAAGGCTTTGGCCGAATGAAGAAGGCTTTGGCCGAATGAAGGTTTTGGCCGAATGAAGAAGACTTTGGCCGAATGAAGGTTTTGGCCGAATGAAGGTTTTGGCCGAATGAAGAAGGCTTTGGCCGAATGAAGGTTTTGGCCGAATGAAGAAGACTTTGGCCGAATGAAGGTTTTGGCCGAATGAAGGTTTTGGCCGAATGAAGAAGGCTTTGGCCGAATGAAGGTTTTGGCCGAATGAAGGTTTTGGCCGAATGAAGAAGGCTTTGGCCGAATGAAGGCTTTGGCCGAATGAAGAAGGTTGTGGCCGAATGATGAAGACTTTGGCCGAATGAAGAAGGCTTTGGCCGAATGAAGGTTTTGGCCGAATGAAGAAGACTTTGGCCGAATGAAGAAGGCTTTGGCCGAATGAAGAAGGTTGTGGCCGAATGATGAAGACTTTGGCCGAATGAAGAAGGCTTTGGCCGAATGAAGGCTTTGGCCGAATGAAGAAGGCTTTGGCCGAATGAAGGTTTTGGCCGAATGAAGAAGACTTTGGCCGAATGAAGAAGACTTTGGCCGAATGAAGAAGGCTTTGGCCGAATGAAGGCTTTGGCCGAATGAAGAAGACTTTGGCCGAATGAAGAAGGCTTTGGCCGAATGAAGGTTTTGGCCGAATGAAGAAGACTTTGGCCGAATGAAGAAGGCTTTGGCCGAATGAAGGCTTTGGCCGAATGAAGAAGACTTTGGCCGAATGAAAAAGATTTTGGCCGAATGAAGGCTTTGGCCGAATGAAGAAGGCTGTGGCCGAAGGCCGGGAAAAAAAAAAATTACACAAGGATGAAAATGAGTCCAGAGGCTCCGAATCATACCCCGAAAAGCTAGGACGAGAAGTACTGCCTCGTCCGACTCCAAAGATAAGGAGTATGAAGCATCCAAAGGGGAGAAAAGAAAGAGTCTCCTGGCGAATCAAGCTAGCTGGGGACATACAAGCTTCGGCGACCCTACCGGTAAGCGCACTGAACACCCCAAATTTTATATTTAAATGTGTTTTCAGTTCGCCCAAAGTACAATTAAATGTTCACAATCTAGTACGAGGCTTAAACAGACCCATATTAGGGGCCGACCGAACAAAATACGTGTCCTTTTTAAGCATTTAGCATTCAAGGCACTTATAGTTTAAAATAGGTGAACCACTTAGATTAATTCATCCCTTAAATACTGGGGGAAATTTGCTAGGCTACGGCCAAAGATGCATAAACAGCTAGGCTCCGGCCGAAGATGCACAATCATGCTAGGCTCCGGCCCAAGATGCAATTGCCATGCTAGGCTACGGCCAAAGATGCATAAACAGCTAGGCTCCGCCCGAAGATGCAAGAATAGTCCGAAGACGCATAAAACTAAAAATTATGCTAAGGACAATAAACAGCTAGGCTCCGGCCGAAGATGCACAATCATGCTAGGCCCCGGCCCAAGATGCAATTGCCATGCTAGGCTACGGCCAAAGATGCATAAACAGCTAGGCTCCGGCCGAAGATGCACAATCATGCTAGGCTCCGGCCCAAGATGCAATTGCCATGCTAGGCTACGGCCAAAGATGCATAAACAGCTAGGCTCCGGCCGAAGATGCAAGAATAGTCCGAAGACGCATAAAACTAAAAACTATGCTAAGGACAATAAACAGCTAGGCTCCGGCCGAAGATGCACAATCATGCTAGGCTCTGGCCCAAGATGCAATTGCCATGCTAGGCTACGGCCAAAGATGCATAAACAGCTAGGCTCCGGCCGAAGATGCAAGAATAGTCCGAAGACGCATAAAACTAAAAATTATGCTAAGGACAATAAACAGCTAGGCTCCGGCCGAAGATGCACAATCATGCTAGGCTCCGGCCCAAGATGCAATTGCCATGCTAGGCTACGGCCAAAGATGCATAAACAGCTAGGCTCCGGCCGAAGATGCAAGAATAGTCCGAAGACGCATAAAACTAAAAATTATGCTAAGGACAATAAACAGCTAGGCTCCGGCCGAAGATGCACAATCATGCTAGGCTCCGGCCCAAGATGCAATTGCCATGCTAGGCTACGGCCAAAGATGCATAAACAGCTAGGCTCCGGCCGAAGATGCACAATCATGCTAGGCTCCGGCCCAAGATGCAATTGTCATGCTAGGCTACGGCCAAAGATGCATAAACAGCTAGGCTCCGGCCGAAGATGCAAGAATAGTCCGAAGACGCATAAAACTAAAAATTATGCTAAGGACAATAAACAGCTAGGCTCCGGCCGAAGATGCACAATCATGCTAGGCTCCGGCCTAAGATGCAATTGTCATGCTAGGCTACGGCCAAAGATGTATAAACAGCTAGGCTCCGGCCGAAGATGCAAGAATAGTCCGAAGACGCATAAAACTAAAAATTATGCTAAGGACAATAAACAGCTAGGCTCCGGCCGAAGATGCACAATCATGCTAGGCTCCGGCCCAAGATGCAATTGCCATGCTAGGCTACGGCCAAAGATGCATAAACAGCTAGGCTCCGGCCGAAGATGCACAATCATGCTAGGCTCCGGCCCAAGATGCAATTGCCATGCTAGGTGACAAGGCCGTCGCGTGCCTATCAAATAATAATTCTAACAAATCCTTCTAACTATGTAGTAGGGTAAGTCAGAGTCGATCCCACAGAGACAAACGTATCAATCACTAGTTGTTTCTGATTTAATTCGGCTAAGCAAGTAACACAATAGATTTTGAGAGATTATTAAACTAATTTTATACTAAGAGAATTTCGCTGTATTAATCAAATATTAAAAACATCCAGAATTAAGTATCCCCACTAGCATGAATTGATGCAATTGTGAATTCCCTCCCCAATTAATCGTACGCTGCTCAACAGGAAAGATGCGCCCTAAGAATAGCAATAACCTCTCTCAAGTATTAATGGCTTCTCTAAAATACAATCAAGCCTATTCTCATGGTATCATGCATATTAGAGACATTAAGCATAGCACCCTAATTTCCTAACAATCCATTCTACCTATTCTCATGGAGAATCTCATGTTCTTATTGGATAAATCACAACCATCTAAATCCAACTCTCGTTGATAATTAGATATTGGTTCAAACAATACACATAATCACGTCTGATTTGTAATTGCTAATTAAAACAACTCAATAAGCAAAAGCAATTAAACAATCAAATCGGGGGAATTGGGAAAATCACACATCAATCATAACTAGGGTTCTACTTAACCCTAGATTAATTATCTACTCACTCATAATTGAATTAACAAAATAAGAATTATAAATTGAACAAATCATATTATAAAGAAAAGAGAAAGAGAAAAACCTTCAATCTTCAAAGAAAATAAAAGTTCTCCACAAATCTCCACCAAAGATGTTTACAAAGTTCTAATGTGTGTATCTATATTTTTCTTTTCACGCTCTCCTCCTCTTTTATAATAAAACTCCTTCATAAAATCTGATCTCTATCTCCTAATAAAAGTATTTTTAATATTCTAATCAATTTACAAAAAGATATCCATAATAGAATAGGATTTTCTTGTAAAATTCGTCACTTATTTTTCTCCTCTGTTTCTGGGCTCTTCCAGTTGGATTTTGCTTACTGGACCACCTCTGAATTAAAGATAATTCCCTAAGCTTCGCGTGGACAGTAAGATCGTTAAATTCTGACTTCTGGAACTCAAGATATGGCCCAAACAGTGCAGGCAACCTGTGCAGCCCAATAATACGAATTTTCTCCTATTTTATCTCCAAAATAGCTCTTTTTGCTCCAAATCCTTCCAAGTCATGAATTCTTTATTTCCTACAATAAAACAATAAAATCTATTAAATAAAAATCCAAATCAATGCAAAACACAATAAATATGAGAATAAAATCATCTAAAATATATATAAAAATATACTCTATCACTAGGCTACGGCCAAAGATGCATAAACAGCTAGGCTCCGGCCGAAGATGCACAATCATGCTAGGCTCCGGCCCAAGATGCAATTGCCATGCTAGGCTACGGCCAAAGATGCATAAACAGCTAGGCTCCGGCCGAAGATGCAAAATAGTCCGAAGACGCATAAAAATAAAAATTATGGTAAGGACAATAAACAGCTAGGCTCCGGCCGAAGATGCACAATCATGCTAGGCCGAACGAAGCCGAAAACGAAAAAGCATTGAGCTATACAGAAATCATGCTAAGGTAAACAAAACGACCAAAAAAGCATATGGCAACAAACACATAAGGGAGCCTCCCGAAGATGGACCGAAAAAGGTGGCCTTCATTCCAGCTAAGCCCGATTGAAGCCCAAGGACATGTTGGAGATCCATCTATCCAGCCCACTTATTTGAGCCCAAAGTGAAACCCACTAATAAGATTAGTGGAAAAAACGGTCCAATTGGGTGTTGACACCTCATAATGGGGGACACTTCCTTCCACCTTTTCCACCTCCTAATGATTCATTACCACACTATAAATAAGAGAGGAAGCTGGTCAGAAAAAAACAACAACTGAAGTATTCTCTAAACACAATCTCTTTATGTTTTACCTATATCTCTCAAAAATAACCGGAATACTTATTCTTACGCCGGAGGTGAATCGGGGGTCAACACCCTCGCATTCTTCTTCTTTTGCAGGTCCGAATGAAGAAATTATCCGGCAGAAATCGGGTTCCAACACTCATAAAAAAAAATCAGACCGATGTGGAATATAGAAGTTGGTTTTATTCTAATAGAGAAATGATAGATAATGTGTTATAATTTGTTTATGATAGATACGAAATGTCTTTATTTGAACTAGGAAACTTATCCGCGCGAGTTTATTAATTTTCATTTTAAAATATTGAAACAGATAAATTGATTTTTAATATTTTTAAATATTGATTGGTCTTTTAAGATTTTTCTAAAAAATTTGATTTAAAACAATTTATATGAATCATAAGTTGGAAAATACTCTCATTATATATCTAAAATTTTTATAATATTAAAAAATATCATAAACATAAAAAGTAGCAATTATAATACAAATGTAGTCTTTAAGATCAAAAGTTATAAACATTAAATATAATAACACTTTTTAAAGCCGACGCCACTCTCAAAACATACATGTTCAATAGTAGTGTAAGAATTTATTTAATTAGAATATTAATTTATTTCGACAGAATATAATTAACGGGTTATATAACATTTTTATCGATTTCATCTACCGATAAAATTGGATTTTTTCATTTTAATCGATTTGGACATAACCCATGTGTAATTATTCATGTGTAAAAACAAAAAACTATTTGTATTACCTTGTTAAGCGAATATTTATATACTTTCATAAATTATTACGATTTTCATAATTATTAATAATAAAGATTGCTTGAGAAGAAAATGATCGTCTTTATTATAATTGTCCAAAAAAAAAATGGCAGTGGTATTCGATAGATAATAAAAAAGGACGCAATGTAAACAATTTTAAGTCATTATTTTACCTAAAGATAAACTTAATTATATATGTAGTTAATATTTAATATTGAAATAATTATAATGTTGAAATAAAGTTTTCTAATTTATTAAATAAATAAAAAGAATTAATATATATTAATTATGTATAATTAATGACTAATTAATATGTTATTAAGAGCTATTAAATGCAAGAAAAGAATTTTATTAAAAAATTCAAAAATACGAGAATTTAAGAAAACTATCTTGAATGTTTCTGGTAGTTTTTCGATCTCCTGATATTATAATATACTAGGTAACAAAGCCGCGCTACTCGCGGCATGAAAACATTTTTTAAAATTGTATATATAACATCATTGTTAGTTGAGTTTTACTATTTGAAATTTGATATGATGAATTGAAACTTGTGTAAAATGTAACTAAATTTGAATGTTAAAGAATTATAGAGAAAAGAATTGGCAAAAAGAAAACATGTTTCAGTTAAACTCTTAAGTATTAATAATAATATTTTCGAAGATATTGACGACACTTATTTTGTTACATAAAAAAATGCTTTTGAAATCCAATATTGATAAACATTTGTAAAGTTCAATAATGGATAACTAAAAGTAACATTTTTGTATCATGTTTACTGTCAGTGGCACTATGAGAGACGTGATTGCTTAGTTTGTTGGTAAATTTGTTTGTATGATGAAAAAAGAAGCAAAATGTAAATGTGATAATAGATTTGATTGACTTACACCCGTCTCATAACATACACGCATAATTAATTCCCGTCTCATAACATACATGCATGATTAATTGATTAGTAATGGTATAAGAATTTGTGTATTTAGAATATTAATTTAATCCAACACGATATAATGAAACACCGAATGTATAACTTTTTCATTGATTTAATCAGTAAAGGTTGGGTTGGTTCAATTTAATCGAGTTGATCACACCCCATGTGTAAATTGTTCATGTGTAAAAGTAAATTATACAATATTATTTATATTTAAATTGTGTATGTTAATTGGAAAATTTATATGTTTCCGTATCTTATCATGATTCTCACGGTCACTGATTATGAATTAATCGAAAAGTTAAAATCGTCTATATATTATTGCCGAAAAAAATTGCATCAATTTTGAACAAGGATTAGAAATGGGCGATATAAATAAGTTTATTTTATCGTTTTACCTTGAAATAATTATACTTTTAGATAGATAATTAATATTTTATATTAATATAATAATTATAATGTTCTAGTAAAGATTGCAAAAATTTAATATTAAGTATAATATAAAGTGTATTTAATATAAGTTTAATATGTACAATTAATGACTAATTAAAATGCTATTAAATGCAAGAAAATTATTTTAATAAAAAAATAAAAAATGTGAAAATCAAGAAAAATATTTTGAAACTTCTGAGTGAAAGCCTCTCCGATCTCCTGGTTTATTACGACTCCATAATCATTAATAATAAAGAATTCTTGAGAAGTTCAGGTTAATAACATGTTTTTAAAGCCGACACCGCTCTCATAATATACATATTCGATAATAGTGTAAATATTTGTTTAATTAGAATAAAATTTTATTTCGACACAATGTAATGAAACAATGGGTGTATAGTTTTTTTATCGATTTTTCTTCCGATAAATGGCTGAATTTGTTAAATTTAATTGATTTGATCATAACCCATGTATAATTTATTCATGCGCAAAATTAAAAATTTGTATGTATTATTTGTATACAATTCCAAAAATTAAGTAAATAATTTGTACTTCCATAATTTATTACGACTTTTACAATCGTTGATAATAAAAATTGCTTGAGAAGTTAAGCCCGTCTATCCTATAATCTTCCGAAAAGAAAATATGATGATCTTGAATAGGAAATAAAAAATAACTCAATATTAACAATTGTTAGTCGTCATTTTACCTAAAAATAAACTTAACTGTATATAATTAATATTTAATGTTGAAATAATAACTATAATGTTCAAATAAAATTTGCTAATTTTTAAACAAATTAAATAGAATAAATTGAATAGATGTTTAATAGGTGTAATTAATGACTAATTAAATTGTCATTAATATTTATTTAATGCAAGAAAAGAATTTTAATAAGAAAAATAAAAAAAAAGAAAATTCAAGAAAAATACCTTAAATTGTCCTGGTGCATTTTCGATCTCCTGCCATTATAATATACTAGTCAATTTATCCGCGCTTCGCGCGGTTTATAAATTTTTATTTTAAAGTAATGAAAATAGATAAATTTATTTCTATCACTTTTATTTTTTTTTTTTGCTAAATTGGTCTCTTATGAATTTCCTAAAAAAATTGATTTAAAAACAATTTATATGAATTATTAGTTGAAAAAATACTCTTATTATATATCTAAAGTATTGATAATCTTAAAATGTCATAAACATATAAAAAAATAAAAATTACAAAAATATGAACGTAGTCTTTACGATCAAAAGTTACAAATATTGAATATAACTTAATAACATTTTTTCAAGTCGACACCCCTCTCGTAATATGCTCTCATAACATGCATGTTCAGTAATAGTGTAAAAATTTATTTAATTAGAATATTAATTTATTTTGATACAATATAATGAAATAACGGGTGTACAAATTTTTTATCAATTTAATCTTCCGATCAAATGGTTGAGTTTGTTCAATTTAATTAGTTTGGTCATAACCCATGTGTAATTTATTCATGTGCAGAAGTATAAATTTGTCTGTATTATTTGTATACAAATTTCAGATATTAAGATAAGATCTATGTACTTCCATAATTTATTACGATTTCCACAACCATTGATAATAAAGATTGCTTGAAAAGTTAATGTTAACAACGTTTATTAAAGCCGACACCCCTCTCATAATATACATATTCAATAATAATGTAAAAGTTTATTTAATTAGAAGAGAAAACTGCTCCTAATGATGGCCTTAGGGCTTTCCTTGAGGTTATACGTGTTTGCAGTACAAATTCTGAGTGACAATGTTGTAAATATTAATTCTCTTCACTTTAATTTACTTAAATGCCCTTATATTTATGTTTAGAAAGTTTTGAATCTCACAGTGCAACCTGAGGTCATCCTCAGGCACATCTATCTCTAATTAGATTATTAATTTATTTCGACAAAATATAATGAAACAAAGGTTGTATAGCTTGTTTATCGATTTTATCTTCCGATAAATGGTTGGATTTGTGAAATTTAATCGATTTGATCATAACTCATGTATAATTTATTCATGTGCAAAATTTAAAATCCGTATGTATTGTTTGTATACAACTCCAGAAATGAAGTAAATATCTTGAACTTCCATAATTTATTACGACTTTTACAATTATTGATAATAAAAATTGTTTGAGAAGTTAAGGTCGTCTACCCTATAATCATCCGAAAAAAATTATAATGATCTTGAATAGGGAATAAAAAATATCGCAATATAAACAATTGTTATTTGTCATTTTACCTAAAAATAAACATAACTATATATAATTAGTATTTAATATTGAAATAATAACTATAATATTCAAATAAAGTTTGTTAATTTTTAAACAAATTAAATAGAGTTAATTTAATATATGTTTAATAGGTGTAATTAATGACTAATTAAATTGTCATTAATAGTTATTTAATGTAAGAAAAGAATTTTAATAAAAAAAATCAAAAAAACGAAAATTCAAGAAAAATACCTTAAACTGTTCTGGTGCATTTCCGATCTCCAGACATTATTATATATATAGATTGAATCCATATCGATTTCTGATTATTTAAAAACATTAAAAAAAAAAAAATGTTTTGGTATTACTTCCCGGACGGAGGAATCGAGGCAAGAGGAGTAGGAAGTGTGTAAAAATAATAGTTGTAAAAAAAAAAAAAAAAAAGGAGAAGGCAGGCAGTGGCAGCCAACCAGGAGAAGATGGTAGGCTACTTGGCTGTACATATTTGACCCTTGAATCAACATCAGATAGTATACTCCTCCTATATAATATTACACACATCTTTTCCTTGTTTTACAGTTGTAGGCTTGGGTAAGCTAAGTGGTCAAAGAAGAGGGATTATTTTTTCTCTTATTTGAGCAGTTTGATCCAAGAGAAAAACCCCAACTTCCCCCCACCTACTTTCTTCACCACTTCATACTCCTTAGAGGTTGGTTGCTACTGTATTAATTTTCCCAATTTTATCTACTACAATATATTATTATTATTATTATTGTTCTTGTGGTTGTCATTTATATTACTACTTTGCATCTAACATTTGAGAATTTGATTGTGCTAGTCAAGTGTTTGGGTGTTGGTGAAAATATGGGTGCTGCTGCTGATAACCAACTTCTTAGCTTTGAGGAGATCTCTAAGCACAACAAGAAATTTGATTGCTGGCTCATCATCTCTGGCAAGGTCTGCTCCATCCACTCCATTCCATCTCTTATTTAGTTTCTCATGTATATATAACTGCAGCCTTTTAGATCTTTAAGCACAACAAGAAATTTGATTGCTTACTCCTGAGCGCACAAAATTAAACAAATTTGGCATCTTAGCTGCGGAAGTCTTGTTTAGTGTCAAACTTTAGTATGCTGTACAAAATTAAGACGAGATTTTAACAGCTTTGAACTCTAAGTTTTTATTTTTTTCTCAAAGCCTCTAAGTCACATTCATCCGGATACAGTATATTATTGCCATTCCCTTTAGCACCTGTAACAATTTAGTAACTGATATTTGGCTGTGAATGGTGATATGTGCCTCGTATCCTTGTATGTGCTGCACCTTTGGACTTTCGGTTGGAGCCCCATCCAGGCTTACATCTAAAGATCCTTAATTCAGTAGTAATATGCTGTACAGATGCTCAAATTATACTATATGATTACTCACAAACACACCAACACCTTGTAAAAGCATTATTAGGTTGTAGCATAGGCTTGTAAAAGCTACTACTCAATATGGATAGTGGCTGTAATTGTTCAATATCTGAGTGATATGTTGCTGTTTGTAATTATGTAATCTTGTTTACTAATGTGCCTTAATTCTGTCTAGGTGTATGATGTGACACCATTTCTTGATGATCACCCTGGCGGTGATGAAATTTTGTTACTGGCAACTGGTAAGCCCTACTTGCCAGTACTCTGGTTTACAGAGTTCAAAGCATATGTACTGCTAACTTTATTACTTCATCAGGGCAATATCAAGCCTTGATGTATAATGCATCCTCAGATATTAATGTGCAATTGTGCAGCAAAAGATGCAACAGATGATTTTGAAGATGTAAACCACAGTGAGGAAGCAGTAAGCATGCTAAAAAGTTACCACATTGGCAACGTTGATACCTCCACTCTTCCAGGGAAGCACCAGTACAATCAAACTTCCGCAGACGGTTCTGCACAAAAACGAAAATCTGCTCCAAAATCATTAGAAATCTTCCAATTCTTGGTACCCTTATTGATAGTTGGGATAGCCTATGCCCTCTATCATTTTTCTAAAGAAAATTAAACAAGGGAGATATATCTCTAGAATTTGGTTCTTGTCCAATGCAACTTGTACCACGCGATATATAATTGCTTTTAATAACTAGCCATCTGAAGCTTCTTATGGTGACTATCATGTTAGTTACATTGACTATAATTTTCAGCTCTTGGTCTCCTATTGTTTTGCTGTGATTTTATTATCGGAATGTTGTTCTAAAGAGTTCTATATAGTGTATACGTATCCAAGTGCAGTATTCAATTTACCTTGCCTGAAGAATGAAGTGACAATACTACTTTATTTTATCATTGAGGTTAGCTGTTTGCGTTTGTGTCACATTAGAGTCGGGAGTTCTAATATGTGGGAATTGGGATTAACAAGATACATGGTATTTAAGAAACTTTTTTGGAATTTCTTTTGTCACTAACATTTTTCGTAACATTATCTTACCAAACCAACCAATCAAATTACAAAAAAACCTTTAATTGCAAGTCCCGATAAGATTTTTTTTCCCCCAGTAAGTCCCGAGAAGATCTTAACATATAGTAACGAAAACATAGGTTCTATGTATGTACGATAAATCACAAGTTCTAATTTTTCTCTGTTTTAAATTTTGTATAGTCCATATGTTTAAATTGAAAAAAAAAGGCTTCATTAAAAGTTTCAGCTTAGTAAAAAAATAGAGGCGAGTTTTTGAATGATATATTTTATTATAAGTAAAATTAATATATTAAATATTATTAAGAGAATAAGGATTTAAGGTATAATTTAAAAAAGATTAGTAGTGATTGATTTGAATATATTATATTCAATAATTGATTATACATTTAACTAAAATTAAAACAAAGCAAAAACAATAAATATTCAACAAAAAATGACTAGATTCTTTTTTATAGGTAATTAATTTATTAATAAACGGTCATACACAGCTCCATTATATATCTAACAAAAAATGACTAGATTCACAAGATACATGGTATTTAAGAAACTTTTTTGGAATTTTTTTTGTCACTAACATTTTTCATAATATTATCTTACCAAACCAACCAATCAAATTACAAAAAAAAAAACTTTAATTGCAAGTCCCGATAAGATTTTTTAAATTTTTTTTTTGCCACTAAGTCCCGATAAGATCTTAACATAGCAACGAAAACACAGGTTCTATGTATGTACGATAAATCACAAGTTCTAATTTTTCTCTGTTTTAAAATTTGTATAGTCCACATGTTAAATTGAAAAAGAAAAGGCTTCATTAAAAGTTTCACCTTAGTAAAAAAATAGAGGTGTGTTTTTGAATGATATATTTTATTATAAGTAAAATTAATATATTAAATATTATTAAGAGAATAAGGATCTAAGGTATAATTTAAAAAAGATTAGTAGTGATTGATTTGAATATATTATATTCAATAATTAATTATACATTTAACTAAAATTAAACAAAAACAAAAAATATTCAACAAAAAATCACTAGATTCTTTTTTATAGGTAATTAATTCATTAATAGACGATCATACAACTTCATTATATATCTATACTAGGTAATAAAGCCCCGCTAAGCGCGGCACGAAAACATTTTTAAAAATTATATATATAATGTTGTGGAACGAAAAGTAGGGTGTATTTAGTGGTAGGGTTTATGGAAGCTTCGAGCTTTAATGGCTGATCAAGTGTTTCGTGACTTAATTCGGGTACTCACAAGATGCCTACGTATCTTGCAAATATCAAGAATCAAGCCAAAAAACGTAGTTCTAGGTTGAAGGATCAGGTCCTTTATATAGGTGTAGAAAACCCTAGAATTAGAGTTGAAATAGGAGACTTGGTGGGCAAGTTATTCAGTTGGCCCAATTCTAGAGCCTTCCAGGAGATAAGAAGATAAGTATTGATATATACCTTGGAGGTTACTCCTGATATGATTCAGTTTCCTTTTCAGACTCGATCACGAAGTCCCTTATTTGGCTGATTTATTAGCTACGAATTTTATTATTTAATTAAGGTTTCGGGCCTCATTAAGGGGCTTTAACCTTGGACCAATCTAGGCTTATTAAATGCCACATTAAATGTGTTTTTACAATTTTAATTTGAGCCCATATCATTTGCCCCCAACTTCTAGGAAAACTGATCAGGTTTTCATTGAAGTTAAAAGGTTTGTGTACACTAGTGTTTCACAAGTATCATCCTGAATGCAAAGTGTGGAGCGACCTACACATTTACGACGATTGGTCTTATTCGAGACTGTATAACCATATTTATGTCTCATTGAAAATTATAAATAATTTCCAAGCACTTTCATATACTCGCGAGTATTTTACATTATTTTTGTACTTAATTTGTCGAAATTATTTCGGATATATGACCTGTAAAAATGACCTTAATCTTTCTACACACATTTTTTCTCTCTTTTTTTTTAAACCTTCGACCTGGATCGAGGTCGTAAAGGGGTGTCCAGGTCGTGAGGCCTGTGACCTCACCCTTCGACCAGGATCGAGGTCGTACAAGGTCTCCAAAACAGCCTGGTCGCATGGTCTTCAACCTCAATCCACGAGGTGGATTGAGTTCGTGCAAGGACACCAGGGGGGCCAGCTCGTGATGCTTGTGACCTCATCCTGCGACGTGGATGAAGGTCGTGTAAGGTCACTAGACAAAGCACGTCATGCATGCTACGACCTCAGTCCACGAGGCGGATCGAGGTCGTGTAGGGTCCATTAACTGGGCTCATCGTTTGACCTACGACCTCACCTTACGAGGTAGCTCGAGGTCGCCTAAGGGCCGATAAATGGATACCTCGCGAGGCCTACGAACTCATCGTTTGACCTAAATCGAGGTCGTGCAAGGGCGTTATAAGAGGCACATCGTGAGCCTTACGACCTCATCCTTCGACGTGGATCGAGGTCGTGTAAGGTCCCTTCACAGACCTCCTCGATTTGCCTGCAACCTTAACCTACGATGTGATTCGAGGTCGTGTATGGTCAAATAAATGGCCTGGTTGCATGATTTACGACCTCAATTTTCGACCCGAATCGAGGTCGTGTAAGGGCCAAGGGAAGGCCTTGTCGTGTTAACTACGACCTCACCTTACGAGGTGGATCGACGTCGTGGAGTTTATATCACTTATATTTCAGTTTTAATTTTATTTATTTAGGAATTTCTCGATCCTTCTATAAGCTTCCAGATTCTGGGCCTTGGTTTGGGCCTGTGGGCCGTAACCGGTCATAACCGGTTCCATAGCATTTTAACCGGTTAAATGACCGGTTGTACTTGGTATAAAAGAGTAGGAGGTGAATCTCATTTCTCACTTCACTTTCAACATTTCACCAAAAATTTCTCTCTAGAGCTCGTAGTCCTCAAGCATTTTCCGGCAGAAAATTCTGGCCAAATTTCTCCCCAAGGCGGTTTTCTGGGTTTCTTTGAAATCATTTCTTGAAGTTTTCATCCCAAGAATATTAATGGCGGATGACAGAGAAGCTAGGTGGTTGAGCAAGATGAGTGCATCATCGCGAGGTACCTCTTTCCCTCCTATCCATTCAAAATATACTTCCTTGATAGACATGATTAATCAAAGAGGAGATGAATATCCCTCTGTATCTGCATTAGATTCTTATAATCATCATTCGAAATTTTTTGATGCTGAAAAAATCAAAAAATTCAACAAACTCTTCAATGTTTGTTCCCCTTTAAAATTAGTCCCAGCAGAACCAGGAGATCGTTCTTGTCATTGGAAACCCCATGCCTTGTGCATATACAAGGATGCTATCATGGCTGGGCTTCGTTTTCCTTTTCATAATTTCATTCCCACCTTATTGGCGGATGTTCAAATAAACCCTTGCCAGCTTGGAGAGCCATTCTTTGTTTCATGGTTCATTGTTTGAAAAACAACTTTCCACTATCTGTTCCTCTTTTTAGGAAGATTTTTAAATTTAAAACAGTGCAATCACTTATCTTGGCTGGGTATATATTAGCGTTCGTGCTACGATCCTAAATATCTACGATCCCTCTTCAATTCCTGATAGTAATCCTAAATGGAAAGAGGAGTTCATGTACCTTGTGTGGGAGGGGGTGATTGGGGCACCCTTTTTCGTAGCTCCTTTGGGAAGGTAACTGATGGAAATTTAGATGATATCGAGCTAAATGATGCCGAAAGAGCTGCTTTCAACACCCTTATTGCAGACAAAGGGGAAACTCACTTCTTCACTCTTCTTGAGGAATTTTCCCTCAAGTCTGTGGGTCTTTCTTCTGTCACTGATAAGGGTAAACCCCACCATTCTTTCACTTAGTTTTTCATTCATTTACATGTTATATTTTATTTGTTACTAACTTTGCCTTTGATTTTTCAGCTGCTAGAGCCATTAATGAGCTCCAAGAGCATTTGGCTGGGGAAACTCCCCGTATGAAGAGGAAAAGAGCTGCGAAGGACCCTAGGGGACAGCCTACAGAGCCTACCTTTTTAAGGCCTCATGATGCTGTTGATGTAGAAGAGGGCAGTGGGGCTGCCTCCTCTGCTAAGAGTTCTGTTTTTCGACCTGCTTGGGGCATCAGAAAACAGGATTCGGTTGTAGGAAGCACCAAGCATTCCAAGGATTGGTCCTACCACTCAATCACCCCTGCTGATTATCGCGATATTGTTGTTTCTCGCGATTTGGAGGCGGTTGAGCTAATGGGTGCTCAGGCTCTTGCTACAGTAAGTTTTTTTTTATCTCGTTACCTTAAATTTTTACTTCTTGCCTATTTTTAACTTGTTGTTTTTCAGGGAAACACCTATTTCCAGGCTGCCATGCATCATGCCAAGTCTTGGCGAACTCAGGCTGGGACTCACAAGAAGGATCTTGACCAGTCGAAGGCCCAAGTTACAGGCTTGGAAGAGAAGTTGAAGGCGAAGGAGGAGGAGCTGGAGAAAGCCTATGGCAGAATTGCTAAGCTTCGCCAAGGCAAGGAGGATATCATTGATGATTATATGGACTCCAAGGACTTTCAGAGGCTTATGGCTAAGCATGATGATCTTATCTATCCAGCCAACTACTTTAGTGGCTGGAAGGGGGCACTAGATGCTGTTTCTGAGAGGCACCCCGGGCTGTTCCAGATTGGTGATGTTCCTTGCCCTGAGGCCCCGTTGGAGCTGGCCAAGTTGTTGGAGTCTCAGAGAATCACCCCCATTGAGGAGGATGAGGAGGATGAGGAGGAAGGGGAGGATGCTACTGATAGGATTTTGAACCCTGATTGCTCCCCTCTCCATGCTAGATCTGGCGATTCAGTTGCTGGGGATTCGACTACCCATACCAGCACTGACAGAGATTCTCCTGCTAGGAGTACTGGCAAGACTAAGGCACCTTGATTTTATTTACCTTGATCCTGCGTGGCATGGCTTTTAATGTTTTGCTTTCTTTAAATTTGCAACCTTGAAACTATAGCCTCCGGGCTTGCTTATTTGATTTATGCATTTTCTGGTTTTTCCTTCTATTTAGTTGTTTTGCCTTTTGTGTTTTGGCTTACTTTAGCTAGCAATTCTAAATATGCTTTTGACACATAACAGACATAAAACAACAACTAAAGGTGGAGAAAACCAAATTGCATTAAAACTTGAAATGGGCCTAGCCCTTACATAATACTCTACTTCCTACTCAGAGTTTAAAAAACTCCAAAATGGTTTCGTCGACCTTATTTCTACTTTCCTAATAGATATAAGCTACGTCCTTCATAGGATAATCATTGGTGCCAGCTTTCCTTTTTGTCCAACTTCGGATGCTTCAATCTTTCTGAGCACTAAGTCTCCCTGACGGAAGAACCTTTCTTTCACCCTTAGGTTGTAATAGAAGGAAGCTTTCTTCTGATGCTCTGTATTCCTAGCATGGGCTTCATCCCTTACTTCGTCGATAAGATCGAGGGATAGTCTCATCCCTTCCTCATTGGTGTCTGGTTTAAAGGCCTCCACTCGTGGAGATACATGCATGATTTCCACGGGTACTACAGCTTCAGCCCCGTAGGCTAACATGAATGGAGTTACTCCAGTAGTCACCTTGCATGTGGTTCGGTATGCCCAGAGTATGGGTAGTAACTCATCCACCCAAGTATTTCTGGAGCGTTCCACTCTTTTCTTAAGTCCATCGAGGTTGATTCGATTGGCAACCTCAGCTTGACCATTAGCTTGAGGGTGGGCAACTGAGGTGAATCGAAGCTCAATCCCATTCTCATCACAATAGTCCTTGAACTCTTTGTTGTTAAATTGTAAACCATTGTCCATAACAAGGATTCGTGGTATTCCATATCTGCACATGACATTCTCCCAGAAGAATTGCATGATTTGCTTGGTTGTGATTTTAGCCAAGGGTTTGGCCTCAATCCACTTTGTGAAGTAGTCAATAGCTACAACTAGAAACTTCCTTTGAGCAGTGGTCATAGGAAAGGGCCCAAGAATGTCCATCCCCCACATAGCAAATGGGATGGGGTAGCTAACGGATGTCAACATCTTTGGTGGTTGTCTAACCACTGGTGCATGTTTCTGGCACCGATCACACTTTTTCACATACTCTTTGGCATCAGTCATCATCTCAGGCCAATAGAATCCAAGCCTGACTATCTTGTGAGCTAGGGCCCTGCCCCCTAAGTGTTGTCCGCAAATTCCCTCATGGACCTCCTGAATAGCTGATTTAGCCTCTTCGGGCCTTAAACACTTTAGATACGGAATCACAAAAGATTTTTTTGTAGAGTATCCCCTCAATCAGAGCATACCTCAACGCTCTCACAGATAATTTTAGTGCCTCCATGGCATTAGTCGGGAGCCAACCAGTCTCGAGGTGTGCTTTTATGGGATCTATCCAACATTCCCTCACTCCAATAGGTGCGATTAACTTTGAATCGATGGTAGGGGTTCTCAGAACTTGGAAGTAGATACTTCCAGAGTAATTCTCTATCTCAGAGGAGGCAAACTTGGATAAGGCATTAGCCTTGGTGTTTTCCTCCCTCGGAATGTGCTCAATGTAGCACTCATCAAATTGAGTCATTATTGCCTTCACAAGCCTTAAGTATTTAGCCATGGTTTCATCCCTCGCCTCAAACTCTCCATTGACTTGAGCCACAACCAAGCTTGAATCTCCACAAACTTTAAGGTTTTTGACCCTTAGGGCTCCTGCTAAGCCAAGTCCAGCTATCAGAGCTTCATATTCTGCCTCATTATTGGTTGTTGGAAAGTCCAACTTCAGGGCGTATTCAATCATGAATCCATCGGGACTTTGTAAGACAAGACCTGCGCCACTTGTTTTTGTTTTTGATGCCCCATCAAAATAGAGCATCCAGAATTCCTTCTCCTTTATTATGGGTTCCTTGTCTTCCTTATTGCCTTTCTGAGGTATCTCCTGCCCCCCGACTTCTTGGTTGTCAATGGTGCATTCAACCACGAAGTCAGCAAGTGCCTGAGCTTTGATGGCCGTCCTTGGCTTGTACTTAATATCGAATTCTCCCAACTCAATTGCCCACTTGATGAGCCTACCACTGGCCTTGGGGCTGTGCAAAATATTCCTCAATGGTTATCCTATAAGGACCTTAATCTTATGTGCCTGAAAATAGGGCCTTAGTTTCCTAGAGGCAGTTACCAATGCTAAGGCAAACTTCTCAATAGTGGAGTAGTTCAACTCTGCTCCGTGTAAAACTTTGCTCACATAGTATACGGGTTTCTGAACTTTGTTTTCCTCCTTCACCAGCACTGCACTCACAGCTTTACCTGAAATTGCCAAGTAAAGATAGAGGATTTCTCCCGTACTTGGCTTGGCCAACAGCGGGGCCTCAGACATATACTTCTTCACCTGCTCAAAGGCCTCTTGGCTTTCTTCTGTCCACTCAAAGTTTTTTACCTTCTTCAAGGTTTTAAAGAACGGCAAACACTTGTCCCCGGATTTGGAGATGAACCTCCCTAACGCAGCAATCCTCCCGGTTAACTTCTGTACATCCCTTATAGAACGTGGTGGTTCCATGTCCAAAATAGCCTTGATTTTGTCGGGGTTGGCCTCAATTCCCCGTTTTAGACCATAAGACCCAAAAATTTTCCAGACCCAACACCAAAAGCACACTTGGCCGGATTCAACATCATCTTATGGTGCCTCAGCACTTCAAATGCCTCGCGTAGGTGTTCAATGTGATCTGCCTTGTGTAGGCTTTTCACCGGCATATCATCCACATAAACCTCCATAGTGTTTCCAATGAGATGAGTGAAAATCTTGTTTACCAACCTCTGATAGGTAGCTCCTGCATTTTTCAGTCCAAAAGCCATGACCAGGTAACAATACACACCGAAGTCGGTGATGAACGATACCTTAGGAATATCATCCTTATGCATCTTGATTTGATTATAGCCACTAAATCCATCCATGAAGCTTAACATCTCGTGCCCAGCTGTAGCATCTATCAACGTATCGATCCTTGGCAAGGGAAAACAGTCCTTTGGGCATGCGTCATTCAGATCAGTGAAGTCTATACACATCCTCTACTTTCCATTAGCCTTCTTGACCATCACAGGATTGGCCAACCATTCCGGGAACTGGATTTCCTCAATGAACCCTGCCTCTAGGAGTTTATCAACTTCCTGTTTTATGGCTTCTTGCCTCTCAGGTGCAAAATTTCTCTTTTTTTGTTTCACCATCTTCCGGTTTGGATCCACATTCAGGCTATGTGTTATCAATTGGGGATCTATCCCTGGCATGTCAACTGCTGTCCATGCGAAGACGTCACTATTGTCTTGCAAGAAGGAGATCAATTTGCTCTTCAAAGGGTCTTTCAAAGATGCCCAGATGTAAGTAACCTTCTCAGAATCTCCCAACTCCAAGGGTATGGGAACCAAGTCCTCTGCTGGTTTTCCTCTCCACTCTTCATTCTCTCGAACATCCATATCCTCGATTGGGAGGACCTGCCCCCGGTTCCATCTGGCCTCAGTGCAGCCATATAACAACTCCTTGCCATCTTTTGATCCCCTTTCTCTTCGCCTACTCCATTTCTGGTTGGGAACTTAACCTTTAAATGATAGATAGAGGCAACTGCCTTAAAAGCATGTAGTCCCGTCCTTCCTAGGATAGCATTGTATGTGGATGTAGCTTTGATAATCAAGAAATTTAACATCTGAGTAGCCTCCCGTGGCTCCTGCCCTATAGTCATGGGTAGCTGGATTGTCCCTTCAACTTTCGACTCTACTCCATTGAACCCATATATGGGCATGTTTGACGGTGTCAACTAAGACTCAGTATATCCCATCTTCAAGAAGGCATCATGAAACAGAATGTCCACCGATGCTCCATTGTCAATCAAGACTCTCTTCACTTGGGAGTTGCCTATCACATGTGAGATAACCAGTGGGTCATCATGGGGAAACTTTACCCCTTCAAGGTCCGAATCATCGAATCCAATTGAGACTTCCGTCTTCGCATGTTTTGGGGCTTCCCCTACGATGTGCATCACCTCTCGTGCATACGCCTTTCTGGAATTTCTACTTGTCCCGGCCGCTGTTGGGCCACCAAAGATCATGTTGATCACTGGCCCCCGGGGCTGCTGATTGGGGTTACGGTCCTCATTTCCTATCATAATCCGCCTTGGGTTTCCTCGATCTCCATTGTTATTCCCAGATTACACACTTGTATAATTGTAGAAGGGGGGGTTGAATACAATTCTTGATATTTATAAATTTCTGATAGGAACTCCAGAAATTTATGCAGAGATAATTGCAATGTAAGATTTTAAACACAAACACATATAAAATCAGGTGGTTAATATGCACCACCTGAAACTTTTATTTGAAGAAAACTCTGTGATACAAAATGTACACAGCTGCCGTTTTACAACTCTTTGCTTCTAAGGATATTCAAGAAACCCTAATCAAATATGTCTGTTTTCTTAACCTACAAAGAGTTGCTACACTTGGTTATATATCCCAAGTTTTACAAGTACTACTGGAATAAGATAATACTAATCTAATTCTAGTTGACTTGCTACTACACTCCAAATACACATGTAGCCGAAAGGTTGTCCTTGTGTTCAGACATGTCTCCTGCACCTTTCTTGTATTCATAGTGTAAATGGAATGCTTCTTTCTTCTGTGTTTCCAAAGTATGGCTGCCATACTGCTTTTTGTATCTACTATCAACTCATGTGATCTGTCAGTCAAACATGTCCTTATCAACTGCTAATCCCCAGCTAATCATAGAAGACAGTGTCAATGATTATCCGTTGATGTTGTACACTGACATCCGTTGATGATGTATTGAGCGGTATCCGTTGATATTGGGACTTGAGCTGTATCCGTTGATAGAGTGGATTTGAGTTGTATCCGTTGATAGAGTTTTGTCTTCATCCGTTGATACACTTTCACTTAGACAGAATTACATAGCATAGCTTATTTACAATTGGCTACCCTATTCTGCCTATCCGTTGATAGTCAACATGACTATGGATAAAAACACTATCAACTGATAACATAGAGATACTTGCAGTATGCTACAAAACCTCATCCGTTGATGAGCTACCTGTCAACGGATAGAGTTATAAATCCTCATCCGTTGACAGCTACAAAACCTTAAACAATTTGATTGATTGTGAAGTTATCATCAAGTACAACATATTCCTAACAATCTCCCCCAATTTATACTTGATGGCAATAAAGCATAAATTCAGGACCTTGATGATAACAAAACATTCCTAAAGATATATAAAGAGCAATGCATAAATTGTATTAAGCTACAAAAATTAAGAAACTGAAAGTTTGAGAAATTTACAGAGAAGTGCTCCTCTAGACTGAGCAGTTTAAGACTGTTTCTTTTCTCTTGTTGGCATCACCCTTGATTTTCCTTCTTTGGCAGAGTTGGACTCAATCTGTATTTGGAGTTGCCTATAGAAGGCATCTTCTTCATCTACCTTTGGATTTAACTTTTGTTGTAACCATCTCAGGTATTGAGAACTAGCCTTTGGTAGTTGGTCTTCTAACCTGAAGAATCTCCTGTTACCATCTTCATCCCTGAACTCCATCATCCAGAAGGGTTGAAGGTGGATTTTCTGTCCATTGTATGGGATCTTCATTTTCCTTGGTAGACTTGATGGTGAGTTCCATTCCCTCCTTATTTGTTCTATTCTGTCCAGTATCTCCCCTTTTGCTATCTTGGAGAACCCTGTGTATCTCTTGATTGCAGAGAACACTTTGGTTAAGGTATGATAATTTTCTCCAAGAACCCTCTGTAGTGGCCATGTCCTTTCCATTCCTCCCTTGTATACAAAGACCAATCTTTCAGGCAAATGTTTATATTTGTCAATTCCTCTTACTTCTGACAATTCATCAAGATAAAGATTCATGCCAGAGTATTCTTCAATATCTGCCTGATAGATAAAATCATCCTTGTTTTCCAAGATTGGCTGCCTGACAATTGCAGGTACCCTAGTAACTTGAATTGGTTCCTTTGAAGGTTGCTTCCTTGGTTTCCTTTTCTTCTGTATAGGCTTCTGTTGAGGCTTCAGCAAGAATGAAGGAACCTCAATGGAGTCAAGATTCATTGGTTCCTCTTTAGGTACTATGGGATCACCATGGAAATTCACAGCAGGGTTGAATACTTTTACAGAAGTAGGTTGTGGTGAGCCAACTGTCTCCTTGTTTTCAATTTCTGGAGAGACATGCCTCCTTGCCTTTGATTTTATTCTCTTAGATTTGGATTTGGGGACTGATTTCCCTTTCTTTTTGAATTTGGGAACTTCCTCAGGTTCCCTCAATTCATCCTCTACCTCATCCATTAACTCTTGAGCCAGCCTTGCTTGCTTCTCATCTGAGTTTTCATATTGATATTCAGAGCTTGGTTGAGATTCTCTTAGCAGCCTTGAAGTCTCTTCTCTCTTGGCTTCAACAAATCTAGGATGGTTGTTGGATATGTTTAGAACTTTTCCATTCCTTATGATTACAGCCATCCATTCTCTTACACAACTGTTAGCCTTTTCCTTGAATTCCTTAATTTGCTTACCCATCAGCTTCTCTTCATCATCCTTGGGAAATGGAAAGTCCAGTTGTAGCTTGTTCTTCCCATTTGCTTTTGGTGGTGAGTAGGGTCTTGTTTTGATGTAGGGTTCAAATTCTTTAACATGAGAAGGCTCAGCATCATAGAATGTAGGAGCCACAATTGCTGGAGTGATCACCTTCAGAATTGTGGTAGATATTGTTGGAGCTGAGGTTTGGCTAGAGAACGGAGTTGATGCAATAGATTGATTGATCAATCTTTCTGTCCTCATTATCCTTTCATAGTTTTCCTCTTTCATCTTTTGTAGAGCTTCAATTTTGGCTAGCTTTTCCTCTTCTGTCAAATTTGAGAAATCAAACTCTTCAGATAGAGCTACTTGTACAGGTTTGGATTTGCTGGGGGAAGCTGTGACAATGAATTCCTGTGGATTGACCACTATGGTAGGCTGCTGCTCCCCCTCACTTGCTGCTTCCCTCCTTTCTGAAATTAAGATTTGACCTGTAGTTGCTACAGCCTCTTCCACTTTCTCCCCCTTTTTGTTAGCATCAAGGGTTTGACTAGAAGTTGGGGCTGCAACTAACTTTTCTAGCAGTTGGGTTTGCAGTTTCTGATGTTGAAGAAATTGCTCCATCTGGGATTCCATCTTTTCCACTCTTGAGGTGAGGAGTTGCACAGACTTAGCCAGGTTGTCTTCTTTGATGAACCTTTGTTGCAACACCCTCTGAGTGGCTGTAGGAGCTAGTTGCTCTAACTTGGAATCCACAGAGATCTTCACATCCTTGATTTCTTGTTTGACCTCCTCTAAGTTGGATCTCTGAATCACCATTTGCATCTTTTGTAACTTTATGGAGTCAATTGCCTGTTGAAGAACAACCTTTCTCTGTGGATCTGCTTCTGGGTGCTCAGCCAGGGCAGACTTATATTGCCTTATGATTTCCATATCAAGTTGATGATAGGTGTAGTTTTGAGCAAATGCAAAATCATGAATACTGCTACCACCTTCATCTTCAGAGCTCTGGCTGTCTTCATCTTCAGAATTGTCAAATTCATCACTCTCAGCAGTGGTTGGCAGAGCTGCTATAGATTCCTTAGCTCTAAGTAGAGACTGTGAGGTGTGCACTAGGTGCATTGCCTCCTCTGCTTCCACATTGCCCTGTTGTGCCAGAATTTGATAGGCAGGAACAGGGTGAGTAAAGGTTTCAGCATCAAAAGAAATGGAGTCAATCATGGACTGATATTCTCTTTGATATTCCATTTCCTTGGCTGCATCCTCAACCTCCATTGACTCACTAGCAATGGCTGCTTCTTCCATCCTTATTTCTCCTGTAGTCCCTTCTCTCCCCTCATCTCTCTTTTCTTGCATCAAGGGCTCCCCTTGGCTCACACCTCTCACACCCTCACCTTCACCTACTAAGGTGGAACTCTCAAACTCTCCTTTTGCCTGACCGGAAAAAATGGCCAGCCTCTCATTATTTACCTCTCCTTTTGCCTGCTCACAAGGCAGCCTCTCACTCCCTTCCCTCAATCCTAAAAGTGTTTCAACTACTGAGAACTCCTCCACACTTGACACAGGAATGTCAGATATAGAAGTGGTAGAGTGAGTTATCAACGGATAAGGAATATCCGTTGATGGAGTAGTTATAGCTGTCAACGGATGGCTAGTTAGAGGCGCATCCGTTGATGGAGAAACACATGTCAACGGATGAAGGATATCCGTTGAGGAAGGAATAATTTTATCCGTTGAAGAGAAAACCAACACTGAATCTGTGGAGATTGATTTTAAGTTCGAGGCCACAGTCTGTGTTGAGAATTCTGGAAGGGAAGATTGATGGTCCAACAAATCATCTAAAAGATGATGACCACCAATTTCAGAGTGGGGCTTCTCCAAGAATCTTAAAGATGGAGAATCAGGAATTGATGTAGATATCATATCCACATCCAGAGATGGAGTTGGTGATGGTGGATTGTAATGTGTATCGATTTGGATATTGAGATCAAGGGGCTGTGACTCCACATTTATTGAAGCCACATCAAACTGAGTTTGAGAAGGTACAGTTTCCTGTACAGTGTGTGCACCCTGTGATTCCCCTGTGGTTTTAGATTTCACTCTTCTTCCATAGGTTTTTGAGATTGGGCTATATGTGTCCCTAACCCTCTTGTGCAGTGTTCCTTGTGGGGAACTTGATTCAGTAGTCACACTCTGTTGAGAGAGTGTAACTAGAATTTGGCCTGTAGTCACACTCTGTTGAGAGACTGAAATGGTGGTTGCACTCATCTCTCCTTCCTTATCCTTAGGGCTTCTTTGATGTTCACCCTGTCCCTCACCACTCACTACCACCTTCACACTCCCCTCAAGAGGTTTGGTAGATTTTACAACAGGTGTCTTTTGAGAGACACTTGAGGTTTGCTTTTTAGAATGTGGTTTTGGAACTCTGGATTTGGTCACTTTGGTAGGAGCCTGTTTGGTCACAACTACAGACTCCATTGTGACACTAGAAGGCAAAGAAATTTGGGGGTTGGAGATAGGAGTTTCAGAGTTAGAGATAGTTACCTGAACAATTGGTAAATATACCAATTGTACTCCTGCATTGAGGTTCATTCGAATTAGGTCACTTAAGACTCTTTTCTCCTGAACAAAACATTGAAACTTGCTATCCGGGTTAGCAATGGATAGCTTATTCTCAGATACATGCAGTGCTAAGAGCATTAAAAATCTAGCAAAGTAGATATTCTTGCTCCTAGTTTCCTTTTTACCCAACTTTGCAGCTATCTCATACATAACTAATGTGCCAAAATTATAGAATTTGTCATTTAAGAGCATACACATCATAGTTAGCATGGACAGGGTAACAGCATCAAAATTACTAATTTTTCCTGAAAAAGTTTTAATGAAGGCATCACAGAAATAGCTCCATTCTTTAACCATTCCTTTCCTAACAATTTTCCCTAAGTTTTCAGTACTAAGGGCATAATTAATAGAATTAAGCATGGCAACAATTTCAGCATCAGTGGGTACTTTCAGACAGTTATTCTCAGGCAATTTTAAACAAGCGGTTATTACATCAGAATTAACCACATAGTTTTTACCCTTTAAAGAAAAAGCAATTGTACCGTCTGTGCCATTGTACTCAGCAGATGTCCACATTTCTTCAATTACCTCGTGGATTAAGGGAGTGGTGGCAGTCATAGCATATGACAGTTTGCATTTCTTCACGAAACTCATCAAAGTGTGGTAGGCTTCAGGAGCATTCACTGTGTCAACAAAGGCCACGAAATTGTTCTTCTCATAGGTAAACCCAGTGGAGGACATCATCTTAACAATAGGCGCCATTGAAGTGATTGAACTTTGGTTACAGAGAGTTTTAGGGAAGAAGATGCAGTTAACTTTTGATATGCTTGAAAATGAATAAAAGTGAGATGTGAGAGTACAAGTCCGCCTTTTATATTTTTCAAGAATTAAAAATGAAATAATTAAAAGTAATTACTCCATTGGTCAAAAGTAACTGTCAGATAATAAAAAAAAAGAGAATAAGTACAGCCATGATTAGATATACACGGTTACCAACGGTTATAAAAAAAAATTGTATATCAACGGATATAGAATGAACGGTTGAGATACAGTTTATCCGTTGATGACGTGGATAGCCTGTTACCCGTTGACATGCAAAAATCTAGTAATGTGTTTATACTATCAACGGATAAAAGGATATCCGTTGATAAGCTAATTTTGCCTTAGGCAAAATTTCTGCAGAAAATTTTTCTGAAAGTTTTAACTTTCAAGTAAATCAAAACACATTTCCAGCTTCAATTCATTGAAATCAAATATCACTAGAAATTATGACAAGTTAAGCATACCTAGCTCACCTACCAATCTTGTGAATGTGGATTCATCAAGAGGCTTGGTGAAGATATCTGCAAGCTGCATTTCACTTGGCACAAAGTGCATTTCTACTGTACCATTCATCACATGTTCTCTAATGAAGTGGTATTTGATGTCAATGTGCTTGGTTCTCGAATGTTGCACTGGATTCCCTGTGATGGCAATAGCACTTGTGTTGTCACAGAAAATTGGAATCTTCTCAACTTTTAGACCATAGTCAAGGAGTTGGTTTCTCATCCATAGAATCTGTGCACAACAGCTTCCAGCCGCAATGTACTCAGCTTCAGCTGTAGAAGTGGAGACTGAGTAAAGGTTTCAGCATCCAAAGAAATGGAGTCAATTATGGATTGATATTCTCTTTGAAATTCCATTTCCTTGGATGCATCCTCAACCCCCATTGACTCACTAGCAATGGCTGCTTCTTCCATCCTTATCTCTCCTGTAGTCCCTTCTCTCCCCTCATCTCTCTTTTCTTGCATCAAGGGCTCCCCTTGGCTCACACCCTCACCTTCACCTACTAAGGTGGAACTCTCAAACTCTCCTTTTGACTGACCGGAAGAAATGGCCAGCCTCTCATTATTTATCTCTCCTTTTGCCTGCTCACAAGGCAGCCTCTCACTCCCTTCCCTCAAACCTAAAAGTGTTTCAACTACTGAGAACTCCTCTACACTTGACACTGGAATGTCAGATATAGCAGTGGTAGAGTGAGTTATCAACGGATAAGGAATATCCGTTGATGGAGTAGTTATAGCTGTCAACGGATGGCTAGATAGAGGCGCATCCGTTGATGGAGAAACACTTGTCAACGGATGAAGGATATCCGTTGAGGAAGGAATAATTATATTCGTTGAAGAGAAAACCAACACTGAATCTGTGGAGATTGATTTTAAGTTCGAGGCCACAGTCTGTGTTGAGAATTCTGGAAGGGAAGATTGATGGTCCAACAAATCATCTAAAAGATGATGACCACCAATTACAGAGTGGGGCTTCTCCAAGAATCTTAAAGATGGAGAATCAGGAATTGATGTAGATATCATATCCACATCCAGAGAAGGAGTTGGTGATGGTGGATTGTAATGTGTGTCGATTTGAAGATTAAGATCAAGGGGCTGTGACTCCACATTTATTGAAGCCACATCAAACTGAGTTTGAGAAGGTACAGTTTCCTGTACAGTGTGTGCACCCTGTGATTCCCCTGTGGTTTTAGATTTCACTCTTCTTCCATAGGTTTTTGAGATTGGGCTATATGTGTCCCTAACCCTCTTGTGCAGTGTTCCTTGTGGGGAACTTGATTCAGTAGTCACACTCTTTTGGGAGAGTGTAACTAGAATTTGGCCTGTAGTTACATTAGCAGTCTTTTGAGAGACTGAAATGGTGGTTGCACTCATCTCTCCTTCCTTATCCTTAGGGCTTCTTTGATGTTCACCCTGTCCCTCACCACTCACTACCACCTTCACACTCCCCTCAAGAGTTTTGGTAGATTTTACAACAGGTGTCTTTTGAGAGACACTTGAGGTTTGCCTTTTAGAATGTGGTTTTGGAACTCTGGATTTGGTCACTTTGGTAGGAGCCTGTTTGGTCACAACTACAGACTCCATTGTGACACTAGAAGGCAAAGAAATTTGGGGGTTGGAGATAGGGGTTTCAGAGTTAGAGATAGTTACCTGAACAATTGGTAGATATACCAACTGTACTCCTGCATTGAGGTTCATTCGAATCAGGTCACTTAAGACTCTCTTCTCCTGAACAAAACATTGGAACTTGCTATCCGGGTTAGCAATGGATAGCTTATTCTCAGACACATGCAGTGCTAAGAGCATTAAAAATCTAGCAAAGTAGATATTCTTTCTCCTAGTTTCCTTTTTACCCAACTTTGCAGCTATCATAGCATATGACAGTTTACATTTCTTCACGAAACTCATCAAAGTGTGGTAAGCTTCTGGAGCATTCACTGTGTCAACAAAGGCCGCGAAATTGTTCTTCTCATAGGTAAACCCAGTGGAGGACATCATCTTAACAATAGGCGCCATTGAAGTGATTGAACTTTGGTTACAGAGAGTTTTAGGGAAGAAGATGCAGTTAACTTTTGATATGCTTGAAAATGAATAAAAGTGAGATGTGAGAGTACAAGTCCGCCTTTTATATTTTTCAAGAATTAAAAATGAAATAATTAAAAGTAATTACTCCATTGGTCAAAAGTAACTGTCAGATAATAAATAAAAAGAGAATAAGTACAGCCATGATTAGATATACACGGTTACCAACGGTTAAAAAAAATGTATATCAACGGATATAGAATGAACGGTTGAGATACAGTTTATCCGTTGATGACGTGGATAGCCTGTTACCCGTTGACATGCAAAAATCTAGTAATGTGTTTATACTATCAACGGATAAAAGGATATCCGTTGATAAGCTAATTTTGCCTTAGGCAAAATTTCTGCAGAAAATTTTTCTGAAAGTTTTAACTTTCAAGTAAATCAAAACACATTTCCAGCTTCAATTCATTGAAATCAAATATCACTAGAAATTATGACAAGTTAAGCATACCTAGCTCACCTACCAATCTTGTGAATGTGGATTCATCAAGAGGCTTGGTGAAGATATCTGCAAGCTGCATTTCACTTGGCACAAAGTGCATTTCTACTGTACCATTCATCACATGTTCTCTAATGAAGTGGTATTTGATGTCAATGTGCTTGGTTCTCGAATGTTGCACTGGATTCCCTATGATGGCAATAGCACTTGTGTTGTCACAGAAAATTGGAATCTTCTCAACTTTTAGACTATAGTCAATGAGTTGGTTTCTCATCCATAGAATCTGTGCACAACAGCTTCCAGCCGCAATGTACTCAGCTTCAGCTGTAGAAGTGGAGACTGAGTTTTGTTTCTTACTGAACCATGACACAAGCCTGTTTCCTAGAAATTGACAGGAACCTGTAGTACTTTTCCTATCAACTCTGCAACCTGCATAATCTGCATCTGAATAGCCAGTTAGATCAAAACCAGATTCTCTTGGGTACCAAATGCCAAGGTTTGGTGTTCCCTTGAGATACCTGAAAATTCTTTTAATAGCTATTAAGTGAGACTCTCTAGGATCAGCTTGAAATCTAGCACAAAGACAAGTAGAAAACATTATATCAGGTCTACTAGCTGTTAGGTATAAAAGTGAACCTACCATGCCTCTATAGCTTGAGATGTCCACAGACTTTTCCTTAGTATTCAACTCAAGCTTAGTTGCAGTGGCCATAGGTGTTTTAGCAGATGTACAATCCATTAAGTCAAATTTCTTTAAGAGATCATAAATATATTTTGTTTGACTTATGAAAATGCCCTCATTAACTTGCATTACTTGTAGGCCAAGAAAGTAAGTTAATTCACCCATCATGCTCATTTCATACCTACTTTGCATAAGTTTGGCAAACGTTTTGCAAAGCTTCTCATCTGTAGACCCAAAAATAATATCATCTACATAGATTTGAACAAGTATTGAAGAGCCATTAATATCCCTATGAAATAAGGTTTTATCTACTGTACCTCTAGTGAAGTGGTTCTCCAAAAGAAATTGAGATAAAGTGTCATACCAGGCTCTTGGTGCTTGCTTCAAATCATAAAGTGCTTTCATGAGAAGATATACATATTCTGGAAATTCTGGATCCTCAAAACCAGGCGGTTGATGGACATAGACCTCTTCTTCCAGTTCCCCATTTAGAAAGGCACTTTTGACATCCATTTGATAGACTTTGAAATTGGCATGTGCTGCATAGGCTAGAAAGATTCTTATTGCCTCAAGTCTTGCTACTGGAGCAAAAGTTTCATCAAAATCTATTCCTTCTTCTTGAGAATAGCCCTTTGCCACTAATCTAGCTTTATTCCTCACAATTATGCCATTTTCATCTGTCTTATTCTTGAGAACCCATTTAGTACCCATGACACTTCTATCATCAGGTTTGGGCACAAGTTTCCATACTTTATTTCTTTCAAATTGGTTTAGCTCTTCTTGCATTGCTAACACCCAATCTGGATCTAGAAGGGCATCTTCCACTTTCTTAGGTTCCTCTTGAGACAGGAAGCTACTGTATAGACATTCTGCTTGAGTGGCCCTTCTAGTTTGGACTCTTAAATTTGATTCACCAATGATTAACTCAAATGGATGATTTCTAGTCCATTTTCTTGCAGGTGGAAGGTTTGATCTTGATGAGGTTGCTTCATTTCCATGATCATGTTGATTTAGCATTGAATTTTGACCTTGAGAAACTCCCCCTGAGTTTGTTGTCCTTGCTGAGTTATGAAGTTGACTGTCAATGGATGCATCATTTTGCCTGTCGACGGATGCTTGAGAATATCTGTCAACGGATGCATCTCTAATAGTGTCAACGGATGTTGCAGAATGACTGTCAACGGATGTTCCAGAATGACTATCAACGGATGCTTCATTTTCAGTGTAAGCATCACTTCTAGTTGGTATAACAGCTCTAGGTGGATCTCTGTGGTCATGATCTTCATTCTCCTCATCATCATCATAGTACATTCTTCCTTCACCTTCATTCTCAAATTCCAACTTTTCATGGTAACCTTCATCATTTAGGCCTAGAATCTTTTGATCATCAAACACAACATGTACAGATTCCATAACAATGTTGGTTCTTAGATTATAGACCTTGTAGGCTTTCCCTGCTGCATATCCAACGAAAATAGCTTCATCTGCCTTTGCTTCAAATTTGCCTAAGTTATCTCCATGATTCCTTAGCACAAAACACTTACATCCAAAGACATGTAGAAAAGCTAAAGTTGGTTTCTTGTTGGTTAATAACTGATAAGGAGTCATTCCTGTAGCTTGATTGACCAAGGAAATATTCTGAGTAAAGCATACAGTGTTGACAGCTTCAGCCCAGAAATATGTTGGTAACCTTGATTCACTTAACATTGTTCTAGCTGCTTCAATGAGAGTTCTGTTTTTCCTTTCAACAACCCCATTTTGTTGAGGTGTTCTGGCAGCAGAAAACTCATGGACAATTCCATTCTCTTCACAGAAAATCTTCATTGTGGAATTCTTGAATTCAGTACCATTGTCACTCCTGATTCTTTGTACTCTGTCTTCAGAACCATTGGTTAGCATTCTGAGGTGATTGATGATGATTTCACTTGCACAATCCTTGGATTGCAGGAAGAAGGTCCATGTGAACTTAGAAAAATCATCTACAATCACCAGACAGTATTTCTTCTTTGAAATAGACATGACATTTACTGGACCAAATAAATCCATATGCAGCAATTGAAGAGGCTTAACAATGGATGACTCTGTCTTGCTTTTGAAGGATGATTTCTTTTGTTTCCCTAATTGGCAGGCATCACACAGCCCATCTCTGACAAACTCCAATTGATGGATTCCTCTAGAAGATCCTTTCTTACCAAATCATTCATAACTTTAAAATTCAAATGTGACAGCTTCTTATGCCATATCCAACTCTCATCCTTACTTGCTTTGCTGAAGAGACAAGTAATGGATTCTGAGCATGCTGAATTGAAGTCAGCTATGTAAACATTTCCTTTTCTAAAGCCTGTCAATACCACATTGTTGTCTTCCTTGGCAGAAACAACACAGGCTTCTTTTGTGAACTTTACTTCATAGTCTTTATCACAAATCTGACTGATACTCAGCAAATTGTGCTTCAAACCTTCAACTAAAGCCACTTCTTCAATGATGACATTGTCTTTTGAAATCAGGCCATATCCCTTAGTATATCCTTTGCTGTCATCTCCAAAGGTAATTCTAGGGCCAGCTCCTTCCTTGAATTCTGTGAGCAGGGTTGAATCTCCTGTCATGTGCCTAGAGTATCCACTGTCTAGGTACCATAGATTCCTTCTGTTTCCCTGCACACATTTCAAAAACAAATCAAGTTGATTTTGGTACCCAAGCTTCCTTGGGTCCTTTCTTGTTAGCCTTTGACTTTGCACTCTTAGCATTCTTCAACTTAGGTGTAGATGCTTGAGTGATGGGGTTTGACAAATGCTCATTTGCATGAATATTGGATGCATGCATGTGTGGAAAATTGGCATACATATTATTCATGTTAGGTATGTTCCATGACATTTGTGGCACATTCATAGATTGAAAGTAAGGATTAGACATATATGGCATGTTCACATATGGATTTGAAAAACTAGCATTTTGATACAAACCAGGCATTGCAGGCATACATGGCATTGGTTGAGGTACATGAACAGGAGCCTTGTTGACAATCTTGCAATTAGAAGATAGATGATTGACACTATTACAATTACTACAAGTTTTCCTAGGAGCAAACTTGTCAGGAGAGTAATTGTTTTTCTTGTTGATGCCTATCTTACCATTTCTGTTCTTTTTCTTTTTGCCCTCAATTTCTACCTTTTCATTGTCCGATTTACCAACAGCCTTTTTGTTGTGTAAATCACCTGTCTTAGCCTTCCTACTGGATTTGGTTTTGCTGCACTCACCACTAACAAAATTCTTGTTTACTGGACCATACTTGATATCCAGTTTCCTTAGTTCCTTCTTACTAACGGACTTTTTGTTAGTCGACGGATACCTCTCATCCGTTGACGGTTCATCTGTCAACGGATGATCACTATCCGTTGATTCACAAATAGTCTCTAGATCCTCAAGGCCAGGTTCTAGCTCCTTTTTCTTTTTAGTCCAGGTATCCTTCACAAATGATTCTATTCCCTGAACTTCTATTATGTTTTGAGAAATATTCCTACAACTTTGAAATTTAGCAATTATCCCTTGTTCTTTTTCAAGCTGGTCTTTTAAAATCAGTTCTCTTTTTAACACAGCTTCAAGTTCACTTTTAGCATTATTGCAATCAACTCTCATTTTCTCAAATTCTAGAAATTGAGATTCTAGAGATTAGACTCTTTAATTCTATTGTTCTCTTTAGTAAGTGATTTAAGAGTAACACTTAAGTGATATAGTTCAGTAGACATTTCATCTATAACACTATTGCATTCCTCTTTCGTGAGCTCAGAGAGATTAGTAGAAAATACCTGATTGCTAGCTGAACTTGCTTCCTGCTCTCCAGAATCAGCCATTAAAGCAAGGTTGACTAACTCAACATCATCATCAGAATGATTGTCATCAACAGCTCAGTCATACTCTTGGGTCAAGAATGCCTTTCCTTTCTGCCGGAGAAGATCAAAATATTTCTTCTTATAGTCAACAGCCTCAGTTGGCTTTCCCTTGTTCTCAGATCTAGGTTTCCTGCATTCACTTATCATATGACCAGCAATTCCACAATTGTAGCATTTAATTTTGGATTTATCCACATAGTTGTTTGTGGAAAAATCCTTGTTAAATGGCTTGGCCACCCCAGAGTTTCTCTTGAATTTCAGCTTAGAGAATCTCCTAGATAGAAAAGCTAAGTGCTCATCTATCTCATCCAATTCATCCTGCTGAAGAGCATTCAATTCCTCAGACACCTTTTCCTTGCTCCTGCTTGATTCTGCTCTACCTTTACAAACCTCCCTGTTTGGTGTAGAACTAGCAGTTTCCGTCCTTTCCTCCTTTTGCTCCAAGTTGGTAACAAGTGCAACTGACCCACTTTTCTTTTGAGACTTCTCAATCTCTTCATCCTGCTCCATTTCCAGCCCATAGGTCTTTAAAGTTCCATAGAGCCTTTCAAGAGTAAATGTCTTGTACTCTTGAGTGTTTCTTAGAGAAACAGTCATTGGCTTCCATTCCTTGGGCAGTGATCTCAGAAATTTGAGATTAGAATCTTTAACTTGATAGATTCTTCCATACAGTTTCAAACCATTTAACAGCTTTTGAAATCTACTAAATGTATCATTCAATGTTTCTCCACTCTTAAAGTGAAAATGTTCATACTGTTGGATTAGTAGTTGCATCTTGTTTTCCCTTACCTGTTCTGTTCCTTCACACAGGGTTTGAACAATGTCCCATACTTCCTTGGCGGTAGTGCAGTTAATAACATTGTCAACCATGTCTGTTTCTAGACCATTGAACAGAATATTCATGGCCTTTTTGTCTTTGTGGACTTCTGCAATATCTTCAAGACTCCACTCAGAAACAGGTTTGGGAATGAGAGTGTCAGGCACATCATCAGCCAGGCCAACTCTTGTTGCTGTCTTCATTAGAACGTGAGGACCCTTGTCAATGCAATCCACAAAACCCTCGTCAATAGACGAGAGATGTAGACGCATTTTTACTTTCCAGTGAAAGTAATTTTCTCTATCAAGAACTGGAATCTTTACTCCATAATCCTTCTTAGACATGTTGGAAGTGTGTTGATCTTTGAACTTCAAATATGTTAGAAGCTTGCTCTGATACCAATTGTTATTCCCAGATTACACACTTGTATAATTGTAGAAGGGGGGGTTGAATACAATTCTTGATATTTATAAATTTCTGATAAGAACTCCAGAAATTTATGCAGAGATAATTGCAATGTAAGATTTTAAACACAAACACATATAAAATCAGGTGGTTAATATGCACCACCAGAAGCTTTTATTTGAAGAAAACTCTGTGATACAAAATGTACACAGCTGCCGTTTTACAACTCTTTGCTTCTAAGGATATTCAAGAAACCCTAAGCAAATATGTCTGTTTTATTAACCTACAAAGAGTTGCTACACTTGGTTATATATCCCAAGTTTTACAAGTACTACTGGAATAAGATAATACTAATCTAATTCTAGTTGACTTGCTACTACACTCCAAATACACATGTAGCCGAAAGGTTGTCCTTGTGTTCAGACATGTCTCCTGCACCTTTCTTGTATTCATAGTGTAAATGGAATGCTTCTTTCTTCTGTGTTTCCAAAGTATGGCTGCCATACTGCTTTTTGTATCTACTATCAACCCATGTGATCTGTCAGTCAAACATGTCCTTATCAACTGCTAATCCCCAGCTAATCATAGAAGACAGTGTCAATGATTATCCATTGATGTTGTACACTGACATCCGTTGATGATGTATTGAGCGGTATCCGTTGATATTGGGACTTGAGCTGTATCCGTTGATAGAGTGGATTTGAGTTGTATCCGTTGATAGAGTTTTGTCTTCATCCGTTGATACACTTTCACTTAGACAGAATTACATAGCATAGCTTATTTACAATTGGCTACCCTATTCTGCCTATCCGTTGATAGTCAACACGACTATGGATAAAAACACTATCAACTGATAACATAGAGATACTTGCAGTATGCTACAAAACCTCATCCGTTGATGAGCTACCTGTCAACGGATAGAGTTATAAATCCTCATCCGTTGACAGCTACAAAACCTTAAACAATTTGATTGATTGTGAAGTTATCATCAAGTACAACATATTCCTAACATCCATCTTTGCAGAATTTATTCAATTTTCCCCTGCGGATCAAGAACTCGATCTCATCTTTCAATTGTCTACAATCATCGGTATCGTGTCCCACATCTTTATGGAACCGGCAGTACTGATTCTTGTTTCTTTTCTCAGGATCAGTCCTTAGTGGCTTCGGCCATCTCACGTCCCTGTCTTTTTCTATCTCCATCAGGATTTAACTTCTTGGAGTGTTCAACCTTGCGTAATCCGTAAACCTTTGCCCGGGACTCCCCTTCTTAGGGGCTGAATCAGAATCTCTGCCCGTGTGCGGGTACTTATCTCTAGCATCATATTCCTGTTCCGACTTCCGCTTCTTAGAGTTGTCACCATTTCCAGTGTTCCTCGTTCCTGACTCTTTCTTCAAACTATCTTCCGCCTTGATGTACTTGCTCGCCCTTTGCTGGAGCTCAACCATATTTTCAGGGGGATGCTTAGCCAATGACATTTTAAAGTAAACATTCGAAGTTCCATTCTGCAACGCCACCATGGCTACCTTGTTCTCCAGGTTTGTAATGTTGAGTGTCTCCTTTGTGAATCGTTTGAGATAATCTCTGAGATTTTCGTTCTTTCCTTGTATCACAGTCATGAGGGATGCAGAATCTTTCTCATGAATCCTTCCTCCTATGAATTGGCTGACGAAAGCATTGCTTAGCTCTTTGAAAGAGGCAACGGAGTTTGGTGGTAGGCGGCTGTACCATGCCTGCTAATGTTTGGGGAAACGCCCTACATTTTAAAGCATCGCTAGCAGGTTGTAGTAGTAATGCATTAGATAACGTCCTTACATGATTGGCGGGGTCTCCCGTTCCATCGTAAGCCTTTATGGTAGGCATCTTGAACTTCCGTGATATATGCGCATTCATCACCTCCTCAGTGAACGGAGGGGTTGGATCATCAGGATCTCCAAGTTGCATCAAGTCTTCAGGGTTGCCTCTGGGGGTTTCGACCCTCATGTTTCCACTTCTAAGGACCTCGGTCCTTCTCTCTCTCCTTGGGGTTCTTTCCAAATCAACAAAAGGAATTTCTCTTCCTATCGCTGGTGGGGGTCGATTCTGATTCTGTCTTCGATGTTCCCTCTCTATGTCCTCCTTTAGTTTTTGGATCTTGGCCTCATGAGCCTTGATTTTTTCAGCAGCCGTTAAGGGAGGTCTATCATGGGTTCTTCGGCGTCCAATAGGTTCCTTACTTGGACGACGTCTCCTCGGGGCTTCATCCCTATCTTCTTCCGAAGATGAGTCATCAGAATACGGGCCTGAGTAGTCATAGTATTGCTGGCCTTGATTGGGTCCTAAACCTCTGATGTAAGGTGGATTGTACGGCTCGTGTATCTGGAGGGCATGACCGCTTGGTCCGTCCTAGTACGGGGGATAGTTGGGCAACCCATATATCGGGTTCGTGCTTGCGGGGATCACGGTAGTAGAGATCTGAGCGATGGGGGGAACGGATTGACCTCCAAGAGGGGAGACTACCATCTGTAGGGGATTCATCCCTTGAGTAGAGGGATTCGTCACCGAAGGCAACGATTCATGAGTTTGCGCTTCAGTTCCTTGTGGCTGAGTGACCAGTGGTTGAGAACTCGCCCCTGGGGGCACTTGTTCCCCAATCGGGGGTGTGGTGGTGTTAGTAATAGTTTCAGAAAGTGTTGGTGTTCTCCGGGTGGTAACCATGGTTGATATCCGTCCCACAGACGGTGCCAAATGTTGTGGAACGAAAAGTAGGGTGTATGCTATGATTTATGGAAGCTTCGAGCTTTAATGGCTGATCAAGTGTTTCGTGACTTAATTCGGGTCCTCACAAGATGCCTACGTATCTGTTAGGAAAATGTTGTACTTGATGATAACTTCACAATCAATCAAATTGTTTAAGGTTTTGTAGCTGTCAACGGATGAGGATTTATAACTCTATCCGTTGACAGGTAGCTCATCAACGGATGAGGTTTTGTAGCATACTGCAGTATCTCTATGTTATCAGTTGATAGTGTTTTTATCCACAGTCATGTTGACCATCAACGGATAGGCAGAATAGGGTAGCCAATTGTAAATAAGCTATGCTATGTAATTCTGTCTAAGTGAAAGTGTATCAACAGATGAAGACAAAACTCTATCAACGGATGCAACTCAAATCCACTCTATCAACGGATACAGCTCAAGTCTCAATATCAACGGATACCGCTCAATACATCATCAACGGATAATCATTGACACTGTCTTCTATGATTAGCTGGGGATTAGCAGTTGATAAGGACATGTTTGACTGACAGATCACATGGGTTGATATTAGATACAAAAAGCAGTATGGCAGCCATACTTTGGAAACACAGAAGAAAGAAGCATTCCATTTACACTATGAATACAAGAAAGGTGCAGGAGACATGTCTGAACACAAGGACAACCTTTCGGCTACATGTGTATTTGGAGTGTAGTAGCAAGTCAACTAGAATTAGATTAATATTATCTTATTCCAGTAGTACTTGTAAAACTTGGGATTTATAACCAAGTGTAGCAACTCTTTGTAGGTTAAGAAAACAGATACATCTTGCTTATGGTTTTATTGAATATTCTTAGAAAGCAAATAGTTGTAAAAACAGAAGCTGTGTACATTTGTATCACAGAGTTTTCTTCGAATAAAAGCTTCAGGTGGTGCATTTAACCACCTGATTTTTATGTGTTTGTGCATTTATCTTTTACAAGCAATTATCTAAGTATAGATTTCTGGAGTTCTTATCAGAAATTTATAAATATCAAGAATTGTATTCAACCCCCCCTTCTACAATTATACAAGTGTGTAATCTGGGAATAACAATTGGTATCAGAGCAAGCTTCTAACATATTTGAAGTTTAAAGATCAACACACTTCCAACATGTCTAAGAAGGATTATGGAGTAAAGATTCCAGTTCTTGATAGAGAAAATTACTTTCACTGGAAAGTAAAAATGCGTCTACATCTCTCGTCTATTGATGAGGGCTTTGTGGATTGCATTGACAAGGGTCCTCACGTTCCAATGAAGACAGCAACAAGAGTTGGCCTGGCTGATGATGTGCCTGACACTTTCATTCCCAAACCTGTTTCTGAGTGGAGTCTTGAAGATATTGCAGAAGTCCACAAAGACAAAAAGGCCATGAATATTCTGTTCAATGGTCTAGAAACAGACATGGTTGACAATGTTATTAACTGTACTACCGCCAAGGAAGTATGGGACATTGTTCAAACCCTGTGTGAAGGAACAGAACAGGTAAGGGAAAACAAGATGCAACTACTAATCCAACAGTATGAACATTTTCACTTTAAGAGTGGAGAAACATTGAATGATACATTTAGTAGATTTCAAAAGCTACTAAATGGTTTAAAACTTTATGGAAGAATCTATCAACTTAAAGATTCTGTTATTCCCAGATTACACACTTGTATAATTGTAGAAGTGGGGGTTGAATACAATTCTTGATATTTATAAATTTTTGATAAGAACTTCAGAAACTTATGAAGAGATAATTGCAATGTAAGATTTAAACACAAACACATATAAAATCAGGTGGTTAATATGCACCACCTGAAGCTTTTATTTGAAGAAAACTCTGTGATACAAAATGTACACAGCTGCCGTTTTACAACTCTTTGCTTCTAAGGATATTCAAGAAACCCTAAGCAAATATGTCTGTTTTCTTAACCTACAAAGAGTTGCTACACTTGGTTATATATCCCAAGTTTTACAAGTACTACTGGAATAAGATAATACTAATCTAATTCTAGTTGACTTGCTACTACACTCCAAATACACATGTAGCCGAAAGGTTGTCCTTGTGTTCAGACATGTCTCCTGCACCTTTCTTGTATTCATAGTGTGAATGGAATGCTTCTTTCTTCTGTGTTTCCAAAGTATGGCTGCCATACTGCTTTTTGTATCTACTTTCAACTCATGTGATCTGTCAGTCAAACATGTCCTTATCAACTGCTAATCTCCAGCTAATCATAGAAATCAGTGTCAATGATTATCCGTTGATGATGTACACTGACATCCGTTGATGATGTATACTGACATCCGTTGATGATGTATAGAGCAGTATCCGTTGATATTGGGACTTGAGCTGTATCCGTTGATAGAGTGGATTTGAGTTGTATCCGTTGATAGAGTTTAGTCTTCATTCGTTGATACACTTTCACTTAGACAGAATTACATAGCATAGCTTATTAACAATTGGCTACCCTATTCTGCCTATCCGTTGATAGTCAACATGACTGTGGATAAAAACACTATCAACTGATAACATAGAGATACTGCAGTGTGCTACAAAACCTCATCCGTTGATGAGCTACCTGTCAACGGATAGAGTTATAAATCCTCATCCGTTGACAGTTACAAAACCTTAAACAATTTGATTGATTGTGAAGTTATCATCAAGTACAACATATTCCTAACAATCTCCCCCAATTTATACTTGATGGCAATAAAGCATAAATTCAGGACCTTGATGATAACAAAACATTCCTAAAGATATATAAAGAACAATACATAAATTGTATTAAGCTACAATAATTAAAAACTGAAAGTTTGAGAAATTTACAGAGAAGTGCTCCTCTAGACTGAGCAGATTAGGACTGTTTCTTTCCTCTTGTTGGCATCACCATTGATTTTCCTTCCTTGGCAGAGTTGGACTCAATCTGTATTTGGAGTTGCCTATAGAAGGCATCTTCTTCATCTACCTTTGGATTTAGCTTCTGTTGTAGCCATCTCAGGTATTGAGAACTAGCCTTTGGTAGTTGGTCTTCTAACCTGAAGAATCTCCTGTTACCATCTTCATCCCTGAACTCCATCATCCAGAAAGGTTGGAGGTGGATTTTCTGTCCATTGTATGGGATCTTCATTTTCCTTGGTAGACTTGATGGTGAGTTTCAATCCCTCCTTATTTGTTCTATTCTGTCCAGTATCTCCCCTTTTGCTATCTTGGAGAACCCTGTGTATCTCTTGATTGCAGAGAACACTTTGGTTAAGGTATGATAATTTTCTCCAAGAACCCTTTGTAGTGGCCATGTCCTTTCCGTTCCTCCCTTGTATACAAAGACCAATCTTTCAGGCAAATGTCTGTATTTGTCAATTCCTCTTACTTCTGACAATTCATCCAGATAAAGATTCATGTCAGAGTATTCTTCAATATCTGCCTGATAGATAAAATCATCCTTGTTTTCCAAGATTGGCTGCCTTACAATTGCAGGTACCCTAGCAACTTGAATTGGTTCCTTTGAAGGTTGCTTCCTTGGTTTCCTTTTCTTCTGTGTAGGCTTCTGTTGAGGCTTCAGCAAGAATGAAGGAACCTCAATGGAGTCAAGATTCATTGGTTCCTCTTTAGGTACTATAGGCTCACCATGGAAATTTACATCTGGGTTGAATACTTTTACATCAATAGGTTGTGATGAACCAACTGTCTCTTTGTTTTCAGTTTCTGGAGAGACAGGCCTCCTTGCATGTGATTTTAATCTCTTGGATTTGGGGACTGATTTCCCTTTCTTTTTGAATTTGGGGACTTCCTCAGGTTCCCTCAATTCATCCTCTACCTCATCCAATAACTCTTGAGCCAGCCTTGCTTGCTTCTCATCTGAGTTTTCATATTGATATTCAGTGCTTGGTTGAGATTCTCTTAGCAGCCTTGAAGTCTCTTCTCTCTTGGCTTCAACAAATCTAGGATGGCTGTTGGATATGTTTAGAACTTTTCCATTCCTTATGATTACAGCCATCCATTCTCTTACACAACTGTTAGTCTTCTCCTTGAATTCCTTGATTGCCTTACCCATCAACTTCTCTTCATCATCCTTGGGAAATGGAAAGTCCAGTTGTAACTTGTTCTTCCCATTTGCTTTTGGTGGTGAGAAGGGTCTTGATTTGATGTAGAGTTCAAATTCCTTAACATGAGAAGGCTCAGCATCATAGAATGTAGGAGCCACAATTGCTGGAGTGAGCACCTTCAGAATTGTTGTAGATATTGTTCGAGCTGAGGTTTGGCTAGAGAACAGAGTTGATGCAATAGATTGATTGATCAATCTTTCTGTCCTCATTATCCTTTCATAGTTTTCTTCTTTCATCTTTTGGAGAGCTTCAATTTTGGCTAGCTTTTCTTCTTCTGTCAAGTTTGAAAGATCAAACTCTTCAGATAGAGGTTTGGATTTGCTGGGGGAAGCTGTGACAATGAATTCTTGTGGATTGACCACTATGGTAGGCTGCTGCTCCCCCTCACTTGCTGCTTCCCTTCTTTCAGAAATTAAGATTTGACTTGTAGTTGCCACAGCTTCTTCCACTTTCTCCCCCTTTTTGTTAGCATCAAGGGTTTGACTAGAAGTTGGGGCTGCAACTAACTTTTCTAGCAGTTGGGTTTGCAGTTTCTGATGTTGAAGAAATTGCTCCATCTGGGATTCCATCTTTTCCACTCTTGAATTGAGAAGTTGCACAGATTTAGCCAGGTTGTCTTCTTTGAGAAACCTTTGTTGCAACACCCTCTGAGTGGCTGTAGGAGCTAGTTGCTCTAGCTTGGAATCCACAGAGATCTTCACATCCTTGATTTCTTGTTTGACCTCCTCTAAATTGGATCTCTGAATCACCATTTGCATCTTTTGTAACTTTAGGGAGTCAATTGCCTGTTGAAGAACAACCTTTCTCTGTGGATCTGCTTCTGGGTGCTCAGCCAGGGCAGATTTATATTGCCTTATGATTTCCATATCAAGTTGATGATAGGTGTAGTTTTGAGCAAATGCAAAATCATGAATACTGCTACCACCTTCATCTTCAGAGCTCTGGCTGTCTTCATCTTCAGAATTGTCAAATTCATCACTCTCAGCAGTGGTTGGCAGAGCTGCTATAGATTCCTTAGCTCTAAGTAGAGATTGTGAGGTGTGCACTAGGTGCATTGCCTCCTCTGCCTCCACATTGCCCTGTTGTGCCAGAATTTGATAGGCAGGAACAGGGTGAGTAAAGGTTTCAGCATCCAAAGAAATGGAGTCAATTATGGATTGATATTCTCTTTGAAATTCCATTTCCTTGGATGCATCCTCAACCCCCATTGACTCACTAGCAATGGCTGCTTCTTCCATCCTTATCTCTCCTGTAGTCCCTTCTCTCCCCTCATCTCTCTTTTCTTGCATCAAGGGCTCCCCTTGGCTCACACCCTCACCTTCACCTACTAAGGTGGAACTCTCAAACTCTCCTTTTGACTGACCGGAAGAAATGGCCAGCCTCTCATTATTTATCTCTCCTTTTGCCTGCTCACAAGGCAGCCTCTCACTCCCTTCCCTCAAACCTAAAAGTGTTTCAACTACTGAGAACTCCTCTACACTTGACACTGGAATGTCAGATATAGCAGTGGTAGAGTGAGTTATCAACGGATAAGGAATATCCGTTGATGGAGTAGTTATAGCTGTCAACGGATGGCTAGATAGAGGCGCATCCGTTGATGGAGAAACACTTGTCAACGGATGAAGGATATCCGTTGAGGAAGGAATAATTATATTCGTTGAAGAGAAAACCAACACTGAATCTGTGGAGATTGATTTTAAGTTCGAGGCCACAGTCTGTGTTGAGAATTCTGGAAGGGAAGATTGATGGTCCAACAAATCATCTAAAAGATGATGACCACCAATTACAGAGTGGGGCTTCTCCAAGAATCTTAAAGATGGAGAATCAGGAATTGATGTAGATATCATATCCACATCCAGAGAAGGAGTTGGTGATGGTGGATTGTAATGTGTGTCGATTTGAAGATTAAGATCAAGGGGCTGTGACTCCACATTTATTGAAGCCACATCAAACTGAGTTTGAGAAGGTACAGTTTCCTGTACAGTGTGTGCACCCTGTGATTCCCCTGTGGTTTTAGATTTCACTCTTCTTCCATAGGTTTTTGAGATTGGGCTATATGTGTCCCTAACCCTCTTGTGCAGTGTTCCTTGTGGGGAACTTGATTCAGTAGTCACACTCTTTTGGGAGAGTGTAACTAGAATTTGGCCTGTAGTTACATTAGCAGTCTTTTGAGAGACTGAAATGGTGGTTGCACTCATCTCTCCTTCCTTATCCTTAGGGCTTCTTTGATGTTCACCCTGTCCCTCACCACTCACTACCACCTTCACACTCCCCTCAAGAGTTTTGGTAGATTTTACAACAGGTGTCTTTTGAGAGACACTTGAGGTTTGCCTTTTAGAATGTGGTTTTGGAACTCTGGATTTGGTCACTTTGGTAGGAGCCTGTTTGGTCACAACTACAGACTCCATTGTGACACTAGAAGGCAAAGAAATTTGGGGGTTGGAGATAGGGGTTTCAGAGTTAGAGATAGTTACCTGAACAATTGGTAGATATACCAACTGTACTCCTGCATTGAGGTTCATTCGAATCAGGTCACTTAAGACTCTCTTCTCCTGAACAAAACATTGGAACTTGCTATCCGGGTTAGCAATGGATAGCTTATTCTCAGACACATGCAGTGCTAAGAGCATTAAAAATCTAGCAAAGTAGATATTCTTTCTCCTAGTTTCCTTTTTACCCAACTTTGCAGCTATCATAGCATATGACAGTTTGCATTTCTTCACGAAACTCATCAAAGTGTGGTAAGCTTCTGGAGCATTCACTGTGTCAACAAAGGCCGCGAAATTGTTCTTCTCATAGGTAAACCCAGTGGAGGACATCATCTTAACAATAGGCGCCATTGAAGTGATTGAACTTTGGTTACAGAGAGTTTTAGGGAAGAAGATGCAGTTAACTTTTGATATGCTTGAAAATGAATAAAAGTGAGATGTGAGAGTACAAGTCCGCCTTTTATATTTTTCAAGAATTAAAAATGAAATAATTAAAAGTAATTACTCCATTGGTCAAAAGTAACTGTCAGATAATAAATAAAAAGAGAATAAGTACAGCCATGATTAGATATACACGGTTACCAACGGTTAAAAAAAATGTATATCAACGGATATAGAATGAACGGTTGAGATACAGTTTATCCGTTGATGACGTGGATAGCCTGTTACCCGTTGACATGCAAAAATCTAGTAATGTGTTTATACTATCAACGGATAAAAGGATATCCGTTGATAAGCTAATTTTGCCTTAGGCAAAATTTCTGCAGAAAATTTTTCTGAAAGTTTTAACTTTCAAGTAAATCAAAACACATTTCCAGCTTCAATTCATTGAAATCAAATATCACTAGAAATTATGACAAGTTAAGCATACCTAGCTCACCTACCAATCTTGTGAATGTGGATTCATCAAGAGGCTTGGTGAAGATATCTGCAAGCTGCATTTCACTTGGCACAAAGTGCATTTCTACTGTACCATTCATCACATGTTCTCTAATGAAGTGGTATTTGATGTCAATGTGCTTGGTTCTCGAATGTTGCACTGGATTCCCTGTGATGGCAATAGCACTTGTGTTGTCACAGAAAATTGGAATCTTCTCAACTTTTAGACCATAGTCAATGAGTTGGTTTCTCATCCATAGAATCTGTGCACAACAGCTTCCAGCCGCAATGTACTCAGCTTCAGCTGTAGAAGTGGAGACTGAGTTTTGTTTCTTACTGAACCATGACACAAGCCTGTTTCCTAGAAATTGACAGGAACCTGTAGTACTTTTTCTATCAACTCTGCAACCTGCATAATCTGCATCTGAATAGCCAGTTAGATTAAAACCAGATTCTCTTGGGTACCAAATGCCAAGGTTTGGTGTTCCCTTGAGATACCTGAAAATTCTTTTAATAGCTATTAAGTGAGACTCTCTAGGATCAGCTTGAAATCTAGCACAAAGACAAGTAGAAAACATTATATCAGGTCTACTAGCTGTTAGGTATAAAAGTGAACCTACCATGCCTCTATAACTTGAGATGTCCACAGAATTTTCCTTAGTATTCAACTCAAGCTTAGTTGCAGTGGCCATAGGTGTTTTAGCAGATGTACAATCCATTAAGTCAAATTTCTTTAAGAGATCATAAATATATTTTGTTTGACTTATGAAAATGCCCTCATTAACTTGCTTTACTTGTAGGCCAAGAAAGTAAGTTAATTCACCCATCACACTCATTTCATACCTACTTTGCATAAGTTTGGCAAACTTTTTGCAAAGCTTCTCATCTGTAGACCCAAAAATAATATCATCTACATAGATTTGAACAAGTATTGAAGAGCCATTAATATCCCTATGAAATAAGGTTTTATCTACTGTACCTCTAGTGAAGTGGTTCTCCAAAAGAAATTGAGATAAAGTGTCATACCAGGCTCTTGGTGCTTGCTTCAAACCATAAAGTGCTTTCATGAGAAGATATACATATTCTGGAAATTCTGGATCCTCAAAACCAGGAGGTTGATGGACATAGACCTCTTCTTCCAGTTCCCCATTTAGAAAGGCACTTTTGACATCCATCTGATAGACTTTGAAATTGGCATGTGCTGCATAGGCTAGAAAGATTCTTATTGCCTCAAGTCTTGCTACTGGAGCAAAAGTTTCATCAAAATCTATTCCTTCTTCTTGAGAATAGCCCTTTGCCACTAATCTAGCTTTATTCCTCACAATTATGCCATTTTCATCTGTCTTATTCTTGAGAACCCATTTAGTACCTATGACACTTCTATCATCAGGTTTGGGCACAAGTTTCCATACTTTATTTCTTTCAAATTGGTTTAGCTCTTCTTGCATTGCTAACACCCAATCTGGATCTAGAAGGGCATCTTCCACTTTCTTAGGTTCCTCTTGAGACAGGAAGCTACTGTATAGACATTCTGCTTGAGTGGCCCTTCTAGTTTGGACTCTTAAATTTGATTCACCAATGATTAACTCAAATGGATGATTTCTAGTCCATTTTCTTGCAGGTGGAAGATTTGATCTTGATGAGGTTGCTTCATTTCCATGATCATGTTGATTTAGCATTGAATTTTGACCTTGAGAAACTCCCCCTGAGTTTGTTGTCCTTGCTGAGTTATGAAGTTGACTGTCAATGGATGCATCATTTTGCCTGTCGACGGATGCTTGAGAATTTCTGTCAACGGATGCATCTCTAATAGTGTCAACGGATGTTGCAGAATGACTGTCAACGGATGTTCCAGAATGACTATCAACGGATGCTCCAGAATGACTATCAACGGATGCTTCATTTTCAGTGTAAGCATCACTTCTAGTTGGTATAACAGCTCTAGGTGGATCTCTGTGGTCATGATCTTCATTCTCCTCATCATCATCATAGTACATTCTTCCTTCACCTTCATTCTCAAATTCCAACTTTTCATGGTAACCTTCATCATTTAGGCCTAGAATCTTTTGGTCATCAAACACAACATGTACAGATTCCATAACAATGTTGGTTCTTAGATTGTAGACCTTGTAGGCTTTCCCTGCTGCATATCCAACGAAAATAGCTTCATCTGCCTTTGCTTCAAATTTGCCTAAATTATCTCCATGATTCCTTAGCACAAAACACTTACATCCAAAGACATGTAGAAAAGCTAAAGTTGGTTTCTTGTTGGTTAATAACTGATAAGGAGACATTCCTCTAGCTTGATTGACCAAGGAAATATTCTGAGTAAAGCATGCAGTGTTGACAGCTTCAGCCCAGAAATATGTTGGTAATCTTGATTCACTTAACATTGTTCTAGCTGCTTCAATGAGAGTTCTGTTTTTCCTTTCAACAACCCCATTTTGTTGAGGTGTTCTGGCAGCAGAAAACTCATGGACAATTCCATTCTCTTCACAGAAAATCTTCATTGTGGAATTCTTGAATTCAGTACCATTGTCACTCCTGATCCTTTGTACTCTGTCTTCAGAACCATTGTTTAGCATTCTGAGGTGATTGATAATGATTTCACTTGCACAATCCTTGGAGTGCAGGAAGAAAGTCCATGTGAACTTAGAAAAATCATCTACAATCACCAGACAGTATTTCTTCTTTGAAATAGACATGACATTTACTGGACCAAATAAATCCATATGCAGCAAATGAAGAGGCTTAACAATGGATGACTCTGTCTTGCTTTTGAAAGATGATTTCTTTTGTTTCCCTAATTGGCAGGCATCACATAGCCCATCTTTGACAAACTCCAAATGAGGGATTCCTCTAGCAAGATCCTTTCTTACCAAATCATTCATAACTTTAAAATTCAAATGTGACAGCTTCTTATGCCATAGCCAACTCTCATCCTTACTTGCTTTGCTGAAGAGACAAGTAATGGATTCTGAGCATGCTGAATTGAAGTCAGCTATGTAAACATTTCCTTTTCTAAAGCCTGTCAATACCACATTGTTATCTTCCTTGGCAGAAACAACACAGGCTTCTTTTGTGAACTTTACTTCATAGTCTTTGTCACAAATCTGACTGATACTCAGCAAATTGTGCTTTAAACCTTCAACTAAAGCCACTTCTTCAATGATGACATTGTCTTTTGAAATCAGGCCATATCCCTTAGTATATCCTTTGCTGTCATCTCCAAAGGTAATTCTAGGGCCAGCTCCTTCCTTGAACTCTGTGAGCAGGGTTGAATCTCCTGTCATGTGCCTAGAACATCCACTGTCTAGGTACCATAGATTCCTTCTGTTTCCCTGCACACATTTCAAAAACAAATCAAGTTGATTTTGGTACCCAAGCTTCCTTGGGTCCTTTCTTGTTAGCCTTTGACTTTGCACTCTTAGCATTCTTCATCTTAGGTGTAGATGCTTGAGTAATGGGGTTTGACAAATGCTCATTTGCATGAATATTGGATGCATGCATGTGTGGAAAACTGGCATACATATTATTCATGTTAGGTAGGTTCCATGACATTTGTGGCACATTCATAGATTGAAAGTATGGATTAGACACATATGGCATGTTCACATATGGATTTGAAAAACTAGCATTTTGATACAAACCAGGCATTGCAGGCATACATGGCATTGGTTGAGGTACATGAACAGGAGCCTTGTTGACAATCTTGCAATTAGAAGATAAATGATTGACACTATTACAATTACTACAAGTTTTCCTAGGAGCAAACTTGTCAGGAGAGTAATTGTTTTTCTTGTTGATGCCTATCTTACCATTTCTGTTCTTTTTCTTTTTGCCCTCAATTTCTACCTTTTCATTGTCTGATTTACCAACAGCCTTTTTGTTGTGTAAATCACCTGTCTTAGCCTTCCCACTGGATTTGGTTTTGCTGCACTCACCACTAACAAAATTCTTGTTTACTGGACCATACTTGATATCCAGTTTCCTAAGTTCCTTCTTACTAACAGACTTTTTGTTAGTCGACGGATACCTCTCACCCGTTGACGGTTCATCTGTCAACGGATGATCACTATCCGTTGATTCACAAATAGTCTCTAGATCCTCAAGGCCAGGTTCTAGCTCCTTTTTCCTTTGAGTCCAGGTATCCTTCACAAATGATTCTATTCCCTGAACTTCTATTATGTTTTGAGAAATATTCCTACAACTTTGAAATTTAGCAATTATCCCTTGTTCTTTTTCAAGCTGGTCTTTTAAAATCAGTTCTCTTTTTAACACAGCTTCAAGTTCACTTTTAGCATTATTGCAATCAACTCTCATTTTCTCAAATTCTAGAAATTGAGATTCTAGAGCAGCATTTCTATCACTTAAAAACAGATTAGACTCTTTAATTCTATTGTTCTCTTTAGTAAGTGATTTAAGAGTAACACTTAAGTGATATAGTTCAGTAGACATTTCATCTATAACACTATTGCATTCCTCTTTAGTGAGCTCAGAGAGATTAGTAGAAAATACCTGATTGCTAGCTGAACTTGCTTCCTGCTCTCCAGAATCAGCCATTAAAGCAAGGTTGACTAACTCAGCATCATCATCAGAATGATTGTCATCAACAGCCCAGTCATACTCTTGGGTCAAGAATGCCTTTCCTTTCTGCCTGAGAAGATCAAAATATTTCTTCTTATAGTCAACAACCTCAGTTGGCTTTCCCTTGTTCTCAGATCTAGGTTTCCTGCATTCACTTATCATATGGCCAGCAATCCCACAATTGTAGCATTTAATTTTGGATTTATCCACATAGTTGTTTGTGGAAAAATCCTTGTTAAATGGCTTGGCCATCCCAGAGTTTCTCTTGAATTTCAGCTTAGAGAATCTCCTAGATAGAAAAGCTAAGTGCTCATCTATCTCATCCAATTCATCCTGCTGAAGGGCATTCAATTCCTCAGACACCTTTTCCTTGCTCCTGCTTGATTCTGCTCTACCTTTACCAACCTCCCTGTTTGGTGTAGAACTAGCAGTTTCTGTCCTTTCCTCCTTTTGCTCCAAATTGGTAACGAGTGCAACTGACTCACTTTTCTTTTGAGACTTCTCAATCTCTTCATCCTGCTCCATTTCCAGCTCATAGGTCTTTAAAGTTCCATAGAGCCTTTCAAGAGTAAATGTCTTGTACTCTTGAGTGTTTCTTAGAGAAACAGTCATTGGCTTCCATTCCTTGGGCAGTGATCTCAGAAATTTGAGATTAGAGTCTTTAACTTGATAGACTCTTCCATACAGTTTCAAACCATTTAGTAGCCTTTGAAATCTACTAAATGTATCATTCAATGTTTCTCTACTCTTAAAGTGAAAATGTTCATACTGTTGGATTAGTAGTTGCATCTTGTTTTCCCTTACCTGTTCTGTTCCTTCACACAGGGTTTGAACAATGTCCCATACTTCCTTGGCGGTAGTGCAGTTAATAACATTGTCAACCATGTCTGTTTCTAGACCATTGAACAGAATATTCATGGCCTTTTTGTCTTTGTGGACTTCTGCAATATCTTCAAGACTCCACTCAGAAACAGGTTTGGGAATGAAAGTGTCAGGCACATCATCAGCCAGGCCAACTCTTGTTGCTGTCTTCATTGGAACGTGAGGACCCTTGTCAATGCAATCCACAAAACCCTCATCAATAGACGAGAGATGTAGACGCATTTTTACTTTCCAGTGAAAGTAATTTTCTCTATCAAGAACTGGAATCTTCACTCCATAATCCTTCTTAGACATGTTGGAAGTGTGTTGATCTTTAAACTTCAAATATGTTAGAAGCTTGCTCTGATACCAATTGTTATTCCCAGATTACACACTTGTATAATTGTAGAAGGGGGGGTTGAATACAATTCTTGATATTTATAAATTTCTGATAAGAACTTCAGAAACTTATGAAGAGATAATTGCAATGTAAGATTTAAACACAAACACATATAAAATCAGGTGGTTAATATGCACCACCTGAAGCTTTTATTTGAAGAAAACTCTGTGATACAAAATGTACACAGCTGCCGTTTTACAACTCTTTGCTTCTAAGGATATTCAAGAAACCCTAAGCAAATATGTCTGTTTTCTTAACCTACAAAGAGTTGCTACACTTGGTTATATATCCCAAGTTTTACAAGTACTACTGGAATAAGATAATACTAATCTAATTCTAGTTGACTTGCTACTACACTCCAAATACACATGTAGCCGAAAGGTTGTCCTTGTGTTCAGACATGTCTCCTGCACCTTTCTTGTATTCATAGTGTGAATGGAATGCTTCTTTCTTCTGTGTTTCCAAAGTATGGCTGCCATACTGCTTTTTGTATCTACTTTCAACTCATGTGATCTGTCAGTCAAACATGTCCTTATCAACTGCTAATCTCCAGCTAATCATAGAAATCAGTGTCAATGATTATCCGTTGATGATGTACACTGACATCCGTTGATGATGTATACTGACATCCGTTGATGATGTATAGAGCAGTATCCGTTGATATTGGGACTTGAGCTGTATCCGTTGATAGAGTGGATTTGAGTTGTATCCGTTGATAGAGTTTAGTCTTCATCCGTTGATACACTTTCACTTAGACAGAATTACATAGCATAGCTTATTTACAATTGGCTACCCTATTCTGCCTATCCGTTGATAGTCAACATGACTGTGGATAAAAACACTATCAACTGATAACATAGAGATACTGCAGTGTGCTACAAAACCTCATCCGTTGATGAGCTACCTGTCAACGGATAGAGTTATAAATCCTCATCCGTTGACAGTTACAAAACCTTAAACAATTTGATTGATTGTGAAGTTATCATCAAGTACAACATATTCCTAACAGATTCTAATCTCAAATTTCTGAGATCACTGCCCAAGGAATGGAAGCCAATGACTGTTTCTCTAAGAAACACTCAAGAGTACAAGACATTTACTCTTGAAAAGCTCTATGGAACTTTAAAGACCTATGAGCTGGAAATGGAGCAGGATGAAGAGATTGAGAAGTCTCAAAAGAAAAGTGGGTCAGTTGCACTTGTTGCCAACTTGGAGCAAAAGGAGGAAATGACAGAAACTGCTAGTTCTACACCAAACAGGGAGGTTTGTAAAGGTAGAACAGAATCAAGCAGGATCAAGGAAAAGGTGTCTGAGGAATTGAATGCTCTTCAGCAGGATGAATTGGATGAGATAGATGAGCACTTAGCTTTTCTATCTAGGAGATTCTCTAAGCTGAAATTCAAGAGAAACTCTGGGGTGGCCAAGCCATTTAACAAGGATTTTTCCACAAGCAACTATGTGGATAAATCCAAAATTAAATGCTACAATTGTGGAATTGCTGGTCATATGATAAGTGAATGCAGGAAACCTAGATCTGAGAACAAGGGAAAGCCAACTGAGGCTGTTGACTATAAGAAGAAATATTTTGATCTTCTCAGGCAGAAAGGAAAGGCATTCTTGACCCAAGAGTATGACTGGGCTGTTGATGACAATCATTCTGATGATGATGTTGAGTTAGTCAACCTTGCTTTAATGGCTGATTCTGGAGAGCAGGAAGCAAGTTCAGCTAGCAATCAGGTATTTTCTACTAATCTCTCTGAGCTCACCAAAGAGGAATGCAATAGTGTTATAGATGAAATGTCTGCTGAACTATATCACTTAAGTGTTACTCTTAAATCACTTACTAAAGAGAACAATAGAATTAAAGAGTCTAATCTGTTTTTAAGTGATAGAAATGCTCCTCTAGAAACTCAATTTCTAGAATTTGAGAAAATGAGAGTTGATTGCAATAATGCTAAAAGTGAACTTGAAGCTGTGTTAAAAAGAGAATTGATTTTAAAAGACCAGCTTGAAAAAGAACAAGGGATAATTGCTAAATTTCAAAGTTGTAGGAATATTTCTCAAAACATAATAGAAGTTCAGGGAATAGAATCATTTGTGAAGGATACCTGGACTAAAAAGAAAAAGGAGCTAGAACCTGGCCTTGAGGATCTAGAGACTATTTGTGAATCAACGGATAGTGATCATCCGTTGACAGATGAACCGTCAACGAATGAGAGGTATCCGTCGACTAACAAAAAGTCTGTTAGTAAGAAGGAACTTAGGAAACTGGATATCAAGTATGGTCTAGTAAACAAGAATTTTGTTAGTGGTGAGTGCAGCAAAACCAAATCCAGTGGGAAGGCTAAGACAGGTGATTTACACAACAAAAAGGCTGTTGGTAAATCGGACAATGAAAAGGTAGAAATTGAGGGCAAAAAGAAAAAGAACAGAAATGGTAAGATAGGCATCAACAAGAAAAACAATTACTCTCCTGACAAGTTTGCTCCTAGGAAAACTTGTAGTAATTGTAATAGTGTCAATCATCTATCTTCTAATTGCAAGATTGTCAACAAGGCCCCTGTTCATATACCTCAACCAATGCCATGTATGCCTGCAATGCCTGTTATGCCTGGTTTGTATCAAAATTCTAGTTTTTCAAATCCATATGTGAACATGCCATATATGTCTAATCCTTACTTTCAATCTATGGATGTGCCACAAATGTCATGGAACATACCTAACATGAATAATATGTATGCCAATTTTCCACACATGCATGCATCCAATATTCATGCAAATGAGCATTTGTCAAACCCCATCACTCAAGCATCTACACCTAAGTTGAAGAATGCTAAGAGTGCAAAGTCAAAGGCTAACAAGAAAGGACCCAAGGAAGCTTGGGTACCAAAATCAACTTGATTTGTTTTTGAAATGTGTGCAGGGAAACAGAAGGAATCTATGGTACCTAGACAGTGGATGCTCTAGGCACATGACAGGAGATTCAACCCTGCTCACAGAGTTCAAGGAAGGAGCTGGCCCTAGAATTACCTTTGGAGATGACAGCAAAGGATATACTAAGGGATATGGCCTGATTTCAAAAGACAATGTCATCATTGAAGAAGTGGCTTTAGTTGAAGGTTTGAAGCACAATTTGCTGAGTATCAGTCAGATTTGTGACAAAGACTATGAAGTAAAGTTCACAAAAGAAGCCTGTGTTATTTCTGCCAAGGAAGACAACAATGTGGTATTGACAGGCTTTAGAAAAGGAAATGTTTACATAGCTGACTTCAATTCAGCATGCTCAGAATCCATTACTTGTCTCTTCAGCAAAGCAAGTAAGGATGAGAGTTGGCTATGGCATAAGAAGCTGTCACATTTGAATTTTAAAGTTATGAATGATTTGGTAAGAAAGGATCTTGCTAGAGGAATCCCTCAATTGGAGTTTGTCAGAGATGGGCTGTGTGATGCCTGCCAATTAGGGAAACAAAAGAAATCATCCTTCAAAAGCAAGACAGAGTCATCCATTGTTAAGCCTCTTCAATTGCTGCATATGGATTTATTTGGTCCAGTAAATGTCATGTCTATTTCAAAGAAGAAATACTGTCTGGTGATTGTAGATGATTTTTCTAAGTTCACATGGACCTTCTTCCTGCACTCCAAGGATTGTGCAAGTGAAATCATCATCAATCACCTCAAAAAGCTAAACAATGGTTCTGAAGACAGAGTACAAAGAATCAGGAGTGACAATGGTACTGAATTCAAGAATTCCACAATGAAGATTTTCTGTGAAGAGAATGGAATTGTCCATGAGTTTTCTGCTGCCAGAACACCTCAACAAAATGGGGTTGTTGAAAGGAAAAATAGAACTCTCATTGAAGCAGCTAGAACAATGTTAAGTGAATCAAGGTTACCAACATATTTCTGGGCTGAAGCTGTCAACACTGCATGCTTTACTCAGAATATTTCCTTGGTCAATCAAGCTAGAGGAATGACTCCTTATCAGTTATTAACCAACAAGAAACCAACTTTAGCTTTCCTACATGTCTTTGGATGTAAGTGTTTTGTGCTAAGGAATCATGGAGATAACTTGGGCAAATTTGAAGCAAAGGCAGATGAAGCTATTTTCGTTGGATATGCAGCAGGGAAAGCCTACAAGGTCTACAATCTAAGAACCAACATTGTTATGGAATCTGTACATGTTGTGTTTGATGATCAAAAGATTCTAGGCCTAAATGATGAAGGTTACCATGAAAAGTTGGAATTTGAGAATGAAGGTGAAGGAAGAATGTACTATGATGATGATGAGGAAAATGAAGATCATGACCACAGAGATCCACCTAGAGTTGTTATACCAACTAGAAGTGATGCTTACACTGAAAATGAAGCATCCGTTGACAGTCATTCTGGAACATCCGTTGACAGTCATTCTGCAACATCTGTTGACACTATTAGAGATGCATCCGTTGACAGATATTCTCAAGCATCCGTCGACAGGCAAAATGATGCATCCATTGACAGTCAACTTCATAATTCAGCAAGGTCAACAAACTCAGGGGGAGTTTCTCAAGGTCAAAATTCAATGCTAAATCAACATGATCATGGAAATGAAGCAACCTCATCAAGATCAAACCTTCCACCTGCAAGAAAATGGACTAGAAATCATCCATTTGAGTTAATCATTGGTGAATCAAATTCAAGAGTCCAAACTAGAAGGGCCACTCAAGCAGAATGTCTATAAAGTAGCTTCCTGTCTCAAGAGGAACCTAAGAAAGTGGAAGATGCCCTTCTAGATCCAGATTGGGTGTTAGCAATGCAAGAAGAGCTAAACCAATTTGAAAGAAATAAAGTATGGAAACTTCTGCCCAAACCTGATGATAGAAGTGTCATAGGTACTAAATGGGTTCTCAAGAATAAGACAGATGAAAATGGCATAATTGTGAGGAATAAAGCTAGATTAGTGGCAAAGGGCTACTCTCAAGAAGAAGGAATAGATTTTGATGAAACTTTTGCTCCAGTGGCAAGACTTGAGGCAATAAGAATCTTTCTAGCCTATGCAGCACATGCCAATTTTAAAGTCTATCAGATGGATGTCAAAAGTGCCTTTCTAAATGGGGAACTAGAAGAAGAGGTCTATGTCCATCAACCTCCTGGTTTTGAGGATCCAAAATTTCCAGAATATGTATATCTTCTCATGAAAGCACTTTATGGTTTGAAGCAAGCACCAAGAGCCTGGTATGACACTTTATCTCAATTTCTTTTGGAGAACCACTTCACTAGAGGTACAGTAGATAAAACCTTATTTCATAGGGATATTAATGGCTCTTCAATACTTGTTCAAATCTATGTAGATGATATTATTTTTGGGTCTACAGATGAGAAACTTTGCAAAAAGTTTGCCAAACTTATGCAAAGTAGGTATGAAATGAGCATGATGGGTGAATTAACTTACTTTCTTGGCCTACAAGTAAAGCAAGTTAATGAGGGCATTTTCATAAGTCAAACAAAATATATTTATGATCTCTTAAAGAAATTTGACTTAATGGATTGTACATCTGCTAAAACACCTATGGCCACTGCAACTAAGCTTGAGTTGAATATTAAGGAAAAGTCTGTGGACATCTCAAGCTATAGAGGCATGGTAGGTTCACTTCTATACCTAACAGCTAGTAGACCTGATATAATGTTTTCTACTTGTCTTTGTGCTAGATTTCAAGCTGACCCTAGAGAGTCTCACTTAATAGCTATTAAAAGAATTTTCAGATATCTTAAGGGAACACCAAACCTTGGCATTTGGTACCCAAGAGAATCTGGTTTTGATCTAACTGGCTATTCAGATGCAGATTATGTAGGTTGCAGAGTTGACAGGAAAAGTACTACAGGTTCCTGTCAATTTCTAGGAAACAGGCTTGTTTCATGGTTCAGTAAGAAACAAAACTCAGTCTCCACTTCAACAGCTGAAGCTGAGTACATTGCTGCTGGAAGCTGTTGTGCACAGATTCTATGGATGAGAAACCAACTCATTGACTATGGTCTAAAAGTTGAGAAGATTCCAATTTTCTGTGACAACACAAGTGCTATTGCCATTACAGGGAATCCAGTGCAACATTCGAGAACCAAGCACATTGACATCAAATACCACTTCATTAGAGAACATGTGATGAATGGTACAGTAGAAATGCACTTTGTGCCAAGTGAAATACAGCTTGCAGATATCTTCACCAAGCCTCTTGATGAATCCACATTCACAAGATTGGTAGGTGAGCTAGGTATGCTTAACTTGTCATAATTCCTAGTGATATTTGATTTCACTGCTTTGAAGCTAGAAATGTGTTTTGATTTACTTGAAAGTTAAAACTTTCAGAAAAATTTTCTACAGAAATTTTGTCTAAGGCAAAATTAGCTTATCAACGGATATCCTTTTATCCGTTGATAGTATAAACACATTACTAGATTTTCGCATGTCAACGGGTAACAGGCTATCCACGTCATCAACGGATAAACTGTATCTCAACCGTTCATTCTATATCCGTTGATATACATTTTTTTTATAACCGTTGGTAACCGTGTATATCTAATCATGGCTGTACTTATTTTCTTTTCATTTATTATCTGACAGTTACTTTTGACCAATGGAGTAATTACTTTTAATTATTTCATTTTTAATTCTTGAAAAATATAAAAGGCGGACGTGTACTCTCACATCTCACTTTTATTCATTTTCAAGCATATCAAAAGTTAACTGCATCTTCTTCTCTAAAACTCTCTGTAACAAAAGTTCAAACACTTCAATGGCGCCTATTGTTAAGATGATGTCCTCCACTGGGTTTACCTATGAGAAGAACAATTTCGCGGCCTTTGTTGACACAGTGAATGCTCCAGAAGCCTATCACACTTTGATGAGTTTCGTGAAGAAATGCAAACTGTCATATGCTATGACTGCCACCACTCCCTTAATCCACGAGGTAATTGAAGAAATGTGGACATCTGCTGAGTACAATGGCACAGACGGTACAATTGCTTTTTCTTTAAAGGGTAAAAACTATGTGGTTAATTCTGATGTAATAACTGCTTGTTTAAAATTGCCTGAGAATAACTGTCTGAAAGTACCCACTGATGCTGAAATTGTTGCCATGCTTAATTCTATTAATTATGCCCTTAGTACTGAAAACTTAGGGAAAATTGTTAGGAAAGGAATGGTTAAAGAATGGAGCTATTTCTGTGATGCCTTCATTAAAACTTTTTCAGGCAAAATTAGTAATTTTGATGATGTTACCCATTCCATGCTAACTATGATGTGTATGCTCTTAAATGATAAATTCTATAATTTTGGCACATTAGTTATGTATGAGATAGCTGCCAAGTTGGGTAAAAAGGAAACTAGGAGCAAGAATATCTACTTTGCTAGATTCTTAATGCTCTTAGCACTGCATGTATCTGAGAATAAGCTATCCATTGCTAACCCGGATAGCAAGTTCCAATGTTTTGTTCAGGAGAAGAGAGTCTTAAGTGACCTAATTCGAATGAACCTCAATACAGGAGTACAATTGGTATATCTACCAATTGTTCAGGTAACTATTTCTAACTCTCAAATCCCAATCTCCAACCCCCAAATTTCTTTGCCTTCTAGTGTCACAATGGAGTCTGTAGTTGTGACCAAACAGGCTCCTACCAAAGTGACCAAATCCAGAGTTCCAAAACCACATTCTAAAAAGCAAACCTCAAGTGTCTCTCAAAAGACACCTGTTGTAAAATCTACCAAAACTCTTGAGGGGAGTGTGAAGGTGGTAGTGAGTGGTGAGGGACAGGGTGAACATCAAAGAAGCCCTAAGGATAAGGAAGGAGAGATGAGTGCAACCACCATTTCAGTCTCTCAAAAGACTGCTAATGTAACTACAAGCCAAATTCTAGTTACACTCTCTCAACAGAGTGTGACTACTGTATCAAGTTCCCCACAAGGAACACTGCACAAGAGGGTTAGAGACACATATAGCCCAATCTCAAAAACCTATGGAAGAAGAGTGAAATCTAAAACCACAGGGGAATCACAGGGTGCACACACAGTACAGGAAACTGTACCTTCTCAAACTCAGTTTGATGTGGCTTCAATAAATGTGGAGTCACAGCCCCTTGATCTCAATCTTCAAATCGATACACATTACAATCCACCATCACCAACTCCATCTCTGGATGTGGATTTGATATCTACATCAATTCCTGATTCTCCATCTTTAAGATTCTTGGAGAAGCTCCACTCTGAAATTGGTGGTCATCATCTTTTAGATGATTTGTTGGACCATCAATCTTCCCTTCCAGTATTCTCAACACAGACTGTGGCCTCGTACTTAAAATCAATCTCCACAGATTCAGTGTTGGTTTTCTCTTCAACGGATAAAATTATTCCTTCCTCAACGGATATCCTTCATCCGTTGACAAGTGTTACTCCATCAACGGATATTCCTTATCCGTTGATAACTCACTCTACCACTGCTATATCTGACATTCCTGTGTCAAGTGTGGAGGAGTTCTCAGTAGTTGAAACACTTTTAGGATTGAGGGAAGGGAGTGAGAGGCTGCCTTGTGAGCAGGCAAAAGGAGAGGTAAATAATGAGAGGCTGGCCATTTCTTCCGGTCAGGCAAGAGGAGAGTTTGAGAGTTCCACCTTAGTAGGTGAAGGTGAGGGTGTGAGAGGTGTGAGCCAAGGGGAGCCCTTGATGCAAGAAAAGAGAGATGAGGGGAGAGAAGGGACTACAGGAGAAATAAGGATGGAAGAAGCAGCCATTGCTAGTGAGTCAATGGAGGTTGAGGATGCAGCCAAGGAAATGGAATATCAAAGAGAATATCAGTCCGTGATTGACTCCATTTCTTTGGATGCTGAAACCTTTACTCACCCTGTTCCTGCCTATCAAATTCTGGCACAACAGGGCAATGTGGAAGCAGAGGAGGCAATGCACCTAGTGCACACCTCACAGTCTCTACTTAGAGCTAAGGAATCTATAGCAGCTCTGCCAACCACTGCTGAGAGTGAAGAATTTGAAGATTCTGAAGATGAAGACAGCCAGAGCCCTGAAGATGAAGGTGGTAGCAGTATTCATGATTTTGCATTTGCTCACAACTACACCTATCATCAACTTGATATGGAAATCATAAGGCAATATAAATCTGCCCTAGCTGAGCACCCAGAAGCAGATCAACAGAGAAAGGTTGTTCTTCAACAGGCAATTGACTCCCTTAAGTTACAAAAGATGCAAATGGTGATTCAGAAATCCAACTTAGAGGAGGTCAAACAAGAAATCAAGGATGTGAAGATCTCTGTGGATTCCAAGCTAGAGCAACTAGCTCCTACAGCCACTCAGAGGGTGTTGCAACAAAGGTTCATCAAAGAAGACAACCTGGCTAAGTCTATGCAACTCCTCACCTCAAGAGTGGAAAAGATGGAATCCCAGATGGAGCAATTTCTTCAACATCAGAAACTGCAAACCCAACTGCTAGAAAAGTTAGTTGCAGCCCCAACTTCTAGTCAAACTCTTGATGCTAACAAAAAGGGGGAGAAAGTGGAAGAGGCTGTGGCAACGACAAGTCAAATCTTAATTTTTGAAAGGAGGGAAGCAGCAAGTGAGGGGGAGCAGCAGCCTACCATAGTGGTCAATCCACAGGACTTCATTGTCACAGATTCCCCCAGCAAATCCAAACCTGTACAAGTAGCTCTATCTGAAGAGTTTGATTTTTCAAACTTGACAGAAGAGGAAAAGCTAGCCAAAATTGAAGCTCTACAAAAGATGAAAGAAGAAAACTATGAAAGGATAATGAGGACAGAAAGATTGATCAATCAATCTATTGCATCAACTCTCTTCTCTAGCCAAACATCAGCTCCAACAATATCTACCACAATTCTGAAGGTGCTCACTCCAGCAATTGTGGCTCCTACATTCTATGATGCTGAGCCTTCTCATGTTAAAGAATTTGAACCCTACATCAAAACAAGACCCTACTCACCACCAAAAGCAAATGGGAAGAACAAGCTACAACTGGACTTTCCATTTCCCAAGGATGATGAAGAGAAGCTGATGGGTAAGCAAATTAAGGAATTCAAGGAGAAGGCTAACAGTTGTGTAAGAGAATGGATGGCTGTAATCATAAGGAATGGAAAAGTTCTAAACATATCCAACAGCCATCCTAGATTTGTTGAAGCCAAGAGAGAAGAGACTTCAAGGCTGCTAAGAGAATCTCAACCAAGCACTGAATATCAATATGAAAACTCAGATGAGAAGCAAGCAAGGCTGGCTCAAGAGTTAATGGATGAGGTAGAGGATGAATTGAGGGAACCTGAGGAAGTCCCCAAATTCAAAAAGAAAGGGAAATCAGTCCCCAAATCCAAATCTAAGAGAATAAAATCAAAGGCAAGGAGGCCTGTCTCTCCAGAAATTGAAAACAAGGAGACAGTTGGCTCACCACAACCTACTTCGGTAAAAGTATTCAACCCAGCTGTGAATTTCCATGGTGATCCCATAGTACCTAAAGAGGAACCAATGAATCTTGGCTCCATTGAGGTTCCTTCATTCTTGCTGAAGCCTCAACAGAAGCCTATACAGAAGAAAAGGAAACCAAGGAAGCAACCTTCAAAGGAACCAATTCAAGTTGCTAGGGTACCTGCAATTGTCAGGCAGCCAATCTTGGGAAACAAGGATGATTTTATCTATCAGGCAGATATTGAAGAATAATCTGGCATGAATCTTTATCTGGATGAATTGTCAGAAGTAAGAGGAATTGACAAATATAAACATTTGCCTGAAAGATTGGTCTTTGTATACAAGGGAGGAATGGAAAGGACATGGCCACTACAAAGGGTTTTTGGAGAAAATTATCATACCTTAACCAAAGTGTTCTCTGCAATCAAGAGATACACAGGGTTCTCCAAGATAGCAAAAGGGGAGATACTGGACAGGATAGAACAAATAAGGAGGGAATGGAACTCACCATCAAGTCTACCAAGGAAAATGAAGATCCCATACAATGGACAGAAAATCCACCTTCAACCCTTCTGGATGATGGAGTTCAGGGATGAAGATGGTAACAGGAGATTCTTCAGGTTAGAAGACTAACTACCAAAGGCTAGTTCTCAATACCTGAGATGGTTACAACAAAAGCTAAATCCAAAGGTAGATGAAGAAGATGCCTTCTATAGGCAACTCCAAATACAGATTGAGTCCAACTCTGCCAAAGAAGGAAAATCAAGGGTGATGCCAACAAGAGAAAAGAAACAGTCTTAATTTGCTCAGTCTAGAGGAGCACTTCTCTGTAAATTTCTCAAACTTTTAGTTTCTTAATTTTTGTAGCTTAATACAATTTATGCATTGTTCTTTATATATCTTTAGGAATGTTTTGTTATCATCAAGGTCCTGAATTTATGCTTTATTGCCATCAAGTATAAATTGGGGGAGATTGTTAGGAATATGTTGTACTTGATGATAACTTCACAATCAATCAAATTGTTTAAGGTTTTGTAGCTGTCAACGGATGAGGATTTATAACTCTATCCGTTGACAGGTAGCTCATCAACGGATGGGGTTTTGTAGCATACTGCAGTATCTCTATGTTATCAGTTGATAGTGTTTTTATCCACAGTCATGTTGACCATCAACGGATAGGCAGAATAGGGTAGCCAATTGTAAATAAGCTATGCTATGTAATTCTGTCTAAGTGAAAGTGTATCAACAGATGAAGACAAAACTCTATCAACGGATGCAACTCAAATCCACTCTATCAACGGATACAGCTCAAGTCTCAATATCAACGGATACCGCTCAATACATCATCAACGGATAATCATTGACACTGTCTTCTATGATTAGCTGGGGATTAGCAGTTGATAAGGACATGTTTGACTGACAGATCACATGGGTTGATATTAGATACAAAAAGCAGTATGGCAGCCATACTTTGGAAACACAAAAGAAAGAAGCATTCCATTTACACTATGAATACAAGAAAGGTGCAGGAGACATGTCTGAACACAAGGACAACCTTTCGGCTACATGTGTATTTGGAGTGTAGTAGCAAGTCAACTAGAATTAGATTAATATTATCTTATTCCAGTAGTACTTGTAAAACTTGGGATTTATAACCAAGTGTAGCAACTCTTTGTAGGTTAAGAAAACAGATACATCTTGCTTAGGGTTTTATTGAATATTCTTAGAAAGCAAAGAGTTGTAAAAACAGAAGCTGTGTACATTTGTATCACAGAGTTTTCTTCGAATAAAAGCTTCAGGTGGTGCATTTAACCACCTGATTTTTATGTGTTTGTGCATTTATCTTTTACAAGCAATTATCTAAGTATAGATTTCTGGAGTTCTTATCAGAAATTTATAAATATCAAGAATTGTATTCAACCCCCCCTTCTACAATTATACAAGTGTGTAATCTGGGAATAACAGTATCTTACAAATATCAAGAATCAAGCCAAAAAACGTAGTTCTAGGTTGAAGGATCAGGTCCTTTATATAGCTGTAGAAAACCCTAGAATTAGAGTTGAAATAGGAGACTTGGTGGGCAACTTATTCATTTGGCCCAATTCTAGAGCCTTCCAGGAGATAAGAAGATAAGTATTGATATATACCTTGGAGGTTACTCCTGATATGATTCAGTTTCCTTTTCAGACTCGATCACGAAGTCCCTTATTTGGCTGATTTATCAGATACGAATTTTATTATTTAATTAAGGTTTCGGGCCTTATTAAGGGGCTTTAACCTTGGACCAATCTAGGCTTATTAAATGCCACATTAAATGTGTTTTTACAATTTTAATTTCAACCCATATCATATAACATCATTGTTCGTTGAATTTTATTATTTGAAAATTGATATGATAAATTGAAACTTGTGTAAAATGTAATTAAATTTGAATGTTTAAGAATTATAGAGAAAAGAATTAGCAGAAAGAAAACATGTTTTAGTTAAACTCTTAAGTTAATAATAATATTTTCAAAAATATTGATGACACCTATTTTATTGTATAAAAAATGCTTTTGAAATTCAATATTGATAAACATTTGTAAAATTTGACAATAGATAAGTAAAAGTAACATTTTTGAAATATTTTTGTTTGTATAAAGAAAAAAAGAAGCAGTATGTAAATATGATAAGAAGTGTGATTGACTTAACTTGTCGATAAATTTGGTTGTATGGCAAACAAAACAGAATTCAAATGCATTTAGTAAGTCATGCTTCATATTTTTTGGAGGGATCCGACACCTGTATTTATTAATTTGATTATTTTTTTTTAGCATTTGTAAGAACTTTATTTGTATGTAATATTAAATTTAAATTAATGGACACATGTTCAAAATGGTACTCACATATTTTAATACTTTTATATTAAATCTTATAATAAATATGTACATGTAATTATATTCTATCTCCAATAAAAATGAATTTAAAAATTATTGGATTCAAAATAAACACTAAGTCGTTTAAAATTAATTATTTTTAACTTCATCAACTTCATCAACTTCATAAAGACCTCTTATTTTTTTCCTACTAAATTACAATGTCAACATAATTTTTATAATAAAAATTTATAAATATTAAATAAAATATTATTCAAAGCCGACGCCCATCTCATAACATACATGTGCGATTAATTGATTAGTAATAGTATAAGAATGTGTTTAGTTAGAATATTAATTTATTCCAACACAATATTATGAAACAACGAATGTATAACTCTTTCATTGATTTAATCAGTAAATAAAAATGTTGGATTGGTTCAATTTAATCGAGTTGATCACACCTCATGTGTAATTTGTTCATGTGTAAAAGTAAATTATATAATATTAGTTGTATTTTAAATTGTAGATGTTAATTGGAAAATTTATATACTTACGTAACTTATCATGATTCTCACGGTCATTGATTACGAATTTATTGAAAAGTTAAAATCGTTTATTTATTATTGCCGAAAAAAATTGTAGTGATTTTGAATAAGAATTAGAAATGAACTATATAAATAATTGTATTTTATCATTTTAACTTTAAATAATTGTACTTTTATATGGATAATTAATATAATAATTCAAATGTTCTAATAAAGAAAAAATAATTGAAATATTTTATATAGATAATTATAATAATTATTGGCTAAAATTTTGTTTAACTATAAAATAAAGTGTATTTAATTAATATGTACAATTAATGACTAATTACAATCCTAATAAACGCAAGGAAATTATTTAATAAAAAAAATCAAAAATGTGAAAAATCAAGAAAAATATTTTGAAACTTCAGAGTGAATGCCTCTTCAATCTCCTGCTATTATAATATATATATATATATATATATATATATATATATATATATATATATATATATATATATATACTAGACAACTTAGCCGCACTTTGCGCGGGTAATAAAATTTTATTTTTAGCTATTAAAAATAATAAATTAATATAAAAATTAATAGGTATTTTAAAAATTTCCTAAAAAAGTTAGCTAAAACAGTTTCTATGAATTATTAGTTGGGATAATACTCTCATTATATATCAAGAATTTTAATAATCTTAAAAATATTATAAACATGCACAATAGCAATTACAATATTAAATATAACTAAATAACATTTTTAAAGCCGACACCCCTCTCATAATATACATGCTCATAAAAGTATAAGAATTTTTATAATTAGAATATTAATTTATTTTGACATAATATAATGAAACAACATGTGTATAACATTTTGACACAATAAAAAATGACGCAATGTTAACAATTTTAAGTCGTTAATTTACATAAAAAATAATCTTAATTTTATACATATAATTAATATTTTATATTGAAATAATAATTATAATGCTCAAATAAAGTTTGTCAATCTTTTATGTAAATAAGATGAAGTAAATTTAATATACATATTTATTTAATAAGTGTAATTAATGATTATAAATGCCATTAAGATGCTATAATGAGTTATTTAATGCTCGAAAAGAATTTTAATAAAAAATCTAAAATATGACAATTCAAGAAAATTATCTTAAACGCTTCTGGTGACTTTCTGATCTCCAGGCATTATAATATATATATATAGATCGTGAAAATTACATATTTTTAATTTGTTTATACATATTCGAACAATTAATTGTAATTACCATCCCATACAATCCAAATTAATGAATCAATAATATAAATTTTACAGAGATTCTCGATCCCCAGTACAAAAAAATAAACCCAACTCGGTAAAGAAAACCCACTAATGGGATACTAATAAGAAAGAGACTCATTGAATTGGAAACTAAAACAAGAAAAAAATATTAAAGAGGGCTTATCATCATGTAAGATTGTCAAATGAATAATTCGGACACGGATAATTCGAATCTGATAATTCAAATCCGTATTCGAATCCAAAAATATTTTTTGAAAAATATCTGAATTCGAATCCGGATAATATCCGAATCCGTTTTATAAACAGATTTTTCTTTTCTTTTTTACAAAAAAATTGATTACAAATTTTAAAATATATTTTTTTAAAAAAAACTGAATTAGAAGTTATATATACTGAGGTATGTAAATTTTTAAAAAAAATTTAATGTACATTTTTAAATTTAACTTATTTCTAAATATATACATATATATAGGACTAAATTTATGTATATTATAAATTATAAGTTACAAATTACTCCTACAAATTATAAATAATATATATATATATATATATATATATAGGGTTTAATGATCCTATAGTTAACTACAGGAGAATTTCCAACAGTTAACCACTGAAATAAAGACACATCACATGCTTTCCAAAATAAAAAGAAACATCATTAAAGCCCCTGCGGGGCCCTTATAAATAAATGGTAACAATCAAATGATTTTAATGGTTAACTTTAGGAAATTCTCCTAAAGTTAACTGTAGGAACATTTTTCTCATATATATATATATATATAAGGTCAAGCTCCGTGATGTGATAAAAATAAAGACGTTTAATTATCGCAAGAGCACGATCTCGTTTTAGTATTTATGATTCGTTCCACAGAGACTAATATTTTCGTAAACCTTAATTCTTAATTTAGGCGAATTAGAACAAGTGGTTTTTTTGGAAATTTTGATTTATACTAATTAACTCCTAAAAAAATTTAAAGTATTTTAAAAGAAAATTACATTAAACTATTTTAAACTAACAAAAACGGAATTTTGCATTTTCACTATTTGAATAAAAATCGAATTTTATTTACACGAAACCAAAAATAACAACCACCCAGTTGACTCAGCTGGTAAACTCACAGTAACAAAATAAAAAGCAGCCAAAGGAAAACATAAAATGCAGGACTCAATCAGCAACTCAGACGCAATACAAAGAACTCAACGAACTAGAACAAAATCGAAACAAAAATTGCAGCTTGCGAATAAACCACTGAAACAAACAATACGATTAATCCTAATCTAACAGCAAACTTAAACTTGATTTTCAACTCGGTTGAACCCACACAGCAAACTCAGTGAACAAATCAACGAGACAACAACAGAGACTGTAAAGCATAATGTAATGTGTAATAGAGGACATATATAACTCAACTAGGATAAAAGATAAAATAATATTAAACTCTATACAGGGATCGTGAAATTTGAAGAACAGGCACCAACAAGGATCAAGTCGCTGAAAGAAGTTCATTAACATGATCAAGCCTCAGTGATAAAATAAGATGTACAGACGATTCAGTTGAAGGGCCAAAAGATTGCAGTGATAAAATTTTTATGATTGCACAATTCTTAGCAGTGTTCTTAAAGACATGATACGAAGACCACGAGTGAATGTTAGTCGTCTGTGAACCAGACCAGTTGCACCAGGCGTCAACACTTCACAAAGGAATCAAAGTATCTAACTCATAAAAACTGTTAAGAGGTATGATTGAGTTTAGAGCAGTGTTGATATCCTCTAGTTAGTTGGAAGCTGATTAAGGATGTCAAATTAAGAGGTAAATGAATAGTATCCGAAATTACTATTCATATGAATAGCATCCGAAATTACTATTCATATAAATAGTGACAGAAATTTCTATTCATGAATAGTAACCAAAAGTACTATGCAAGATGGGTCCCACCTGTTTGATTTTATAACTTTTGAAAAACAAAAGTTCAGCAGGTTTGAAAGATTCAGCTGGAAATTAACAGGCGGCAGTCGTCATCCGTTACGTATATTAGCTGCATAGTGATTTTCTATAACCTATAAATAGGCCTGTTGTATTTCATTTCAAAACACACCTCAACACACAAATTTCTATTCTCTCTCTTATATCTTCTCTGTGTAAGCTGCTAGACAATCCATCTAGTAGGAAAGTCGGCTTAGCCCACTTTCAGGAAGTGTCGGGTAGAAGGTCCTCGTGCCTAAACTATCATTTGGAGTGTTTGATTTTGTAGCTGATCCATAAGATTAGATTGTGTACCAAACCTCCGGGTTTTATCTATTCAAAGATATTTCCCAAACAATTGTGTTATTATTCAGTATTTTTGATTTCATATTCACATCAAAAATCGAAATATTGCTAAATAACGTATTCAACCCCCCTTCTACGTTATTCCGGACCTAACAATTGGCATCAGAACCACTCTGTTATTATACAACAGTTAAGATCCAAAAAGCTATACAATCATGACAGAGAAAACACAAACCCCAACAACAAGCAGGCATGAATCAATCAGAGTTCCAATACTCAGGGCATCAGAGTATCCCATATGGAAGGTAAAGATGGAAATGTTTCTGGAGGCTACAGATCCAGAATACTTAGACAGAATCCATGATGGTCCACATAAGCCGACCAAATTGTCTGTTGTAGTTGATGAAGAGGAACAAAAAATGATTCAAAAGGAGAAGAAAGACTACAGTCCTGAAGATATCTCCTCTATTAGCAAGGATGCAAAGGTAAGGCATTTATTACATAGCACTCTTGACAATGTTATGTCTAACAGAGTCATTGGATGCAAAACTGCTAAAGAGATTTGGGATGCTTTGGAAGTCAGATGTCAAGGAACCAAAAGCCATCAAGAAAAACAGGAGAACAATACTCACACAGGAGTACGAGCACTTTGACTCAAAGTCTGATGAGTCATTAACAGATCTATATGACAGATTCCTGAAATTGCTGAATGACTTGTCACTGGTAGATAAGGAGTATGATCTTGAAGACTCCAATCTGAAATTCTTGTTGGCTCTTCCTGAGAAGTGGGATTTAAAGGCCACTACCATCAGAGACAATTATGATCTGGAAGACATGTCTCTTGATGAAATCTATGGAATGCTCAAGACTCATGAGCTTGAGATGGAACAAAGAAGCAAGAGGCATGGAGGCAAGTCCAAGTCAATTGCTCTTAAAGCTGAGGAGAAAGCTTCTAAAGAAGTTGCTGTGAAAAAGAGTCAATCTAATGGAAAGGCTCTTATTACAAAGTCTGATATTGAGTCATCAAACTCTGATGATGACTCAAACTCTGACAATCTCACGGACCCTGATCATGATGGCAGTGATGCTGAGATGATACAACTTGCAGCCCTGATGGTAAAAAGCTTCAAGAAGATGGCTTACAAGAACTTCAGGAAGGGAAGGAAGTGATACTCCTAAGTTTTGATGATCACAAACAGTAAGCCATTTGGCTTAGTAATAGATATAAAACAGCATGCTAGTTGTGTAAAGTTTTGATGATCACAAACAGCAAGCTGATAGCTTGTAGTTTGATATAAAACATCATGTACTTCTGTATTGTACTAACTTGGTTTTGCAGGGTATAATAGCTTACTGATTGTATATTCAGTTTGTCACAAACAGCAAGCCATTTGTACAAACAGCAAGCCATTTTCAACTGTTCAGAATTCCTGTAGATAAAGATCAACTAGACATATCTATGTTCTCAGGAAACTTGGTTGATGATATGTAAATGCAAAAAGTATAAGGCCATGTATCTGTTCAGTTCACCAGAACCAAAACAGCAAGCTGACATGAACTTGCTATGTTATTTTGGTACTGTACTAACTTGGTTTTGCAGGGAAAATTAGCTTACTGATTATATAATCAGTATATCACAAACAGCAAGCCAAATGCATGGACAATCAGCATACCAGTCTCACAAACAGCGTGCCAGCTTCACAAACAGCAAGCTGATTGTGTCTGACAGAATTAAAGAAGGCTTCGGTTTTCAAAGAGTATCAAGTGTAAATGATGTTAGTCACATGTAAGGGCCCTCTGAACGTTATATAACATATCAAACACTCAGATCTTAAACACATTGGGAGACAAGATATTCTCTTGTTTAAAATAAAGAAAGTAAGATCCACTTTATCTTATTTTAATCCTCCACTCAAAGACAACACATGGGACACATCATAGCAAATATTCTCTCCATGTTTCTTGACTCTATACACGCTCCATCTCTTCTGAATTTGCAGAACATCAAGCTCCTTCATTACCAAAAACACAAAAACACTTCTAACGGTCTCTTGAGAAATTCTATTCGTTGGAGCCTTTCACATTATGTTTAATTGTTCTTGTTTACCTATTTAAGAGCTGCTCTTTTTCAGTTCTTATGATCCATCATTGAATATCTATCAAGTGCAGAAACAAGAAACTATACACAACCACCAAGCTTACATTGCAAAATCTTTCTAAACCTTTCAAACCCCTATATACGCGTATATATATATTCAGAGGGTTCATAGGTTGAGTTGTATTTATTCAAATCATTGTATTGTTCAAGTTGTAATTGATTTGTTGCTGTACAAGGTTGGCTTAAGGTTTAGGGTGGGTCGAACTAGGCTAGAGAAGGATACTTGGGAAGTATTGCTTAGAGAGCTAGTTCAGCACAGGAAACAGCAAGCCATTTGTAAGCAGCAAGGGTGTAAGGGAGATATATTGTTGGATCTTGTAATTGGATTATAGTTGATCAATAATATATTCTCTTACCAAGTTTGGTAAGGGACCAGGACGTAGACCATAGGGGATTAGGGGTCGAACCTGGCTAAAAGATTGTGTGTCTCTTTTACTTACTGTTTATATTCTTTCTACATTGCATTTTAGATACAAACAGCGTGCTGTTTGTGAACTGTGTTATTACAAACAGCAAGCTGTTTTCAGTTATTTTCAAAACAGTTCATAAATTCACATTAATAACCATAAACACCTATTCACCCCCCTCTAGGTGTTGTTTTTCAATTGGTATCAAAGCTTTGGTGTACTAACATTTCTGTAACAGGAAAGTACAGATCCTATGGCACACATTTATGAAGAGGGAGAATCATCAAACATGCCACCACTTCTCGTTGGTACAGAAAATTATGATTTATGGAGACTAAGGATGAAGATGATTCTAATCAGAAATCCACTTGAATGGTTGGTTGTTAAAGATGGTCCATTTACCTTTTTCGATGAAAACGGCAAGCCAAAAGATGTTGATGATCTTACCGGGGAAGAATTGATAAAAGCAAGCTATAATGGAAATGCCAAGTACACACTGATTTGTGGTCTTTCAGATTCAAATTTTGCCAAGGTCTCTACGTGCATCACAGCAAAGGAAATATGGGATACCTTGGAAATGCATTATCAAGCTACAATATGTGTCAATCCAAAACAGCAAGCTGATTGTCACAAACAGCAAGCTGCCTCAAGTGACACAAATAAATCTAAGGCACTCCTTACAAGGAATGATGATGAGGAATCAGCTTCTAATGATGACTCAAGTGATGACATGGTCGACCTAGCTTTTGTTGGTATTGATGATGAAGGATCCATAAGAGAAGAAAATGTGGATAGTGATTATTCAAATTCGGATGATGCAAGTGAGGTAAACTCAATTAACTCTGATTTACCTTCTACTTCTACCATGCTAGATGAACTAACCATGCATATGCCAAATAATGTATCTATCATTGAGTTCATGGAATTGAAAAATAAAAATAATGAGCTTGAAAAGAAGAATACTCATTTGAAGAAAATCATTTCTGATTTAATGGTTGAAAAGGCTCCTGAAATCAATCATGATGATCTTATTGCTGATTTAAAGGAGAAACTCATTCAATTCGAGGGAGTTAATAAATTAATTATACAAAGGAATGAGGTTCTTATAAAAGAACTCAGGGATTTGAGGTCAAAGATTAAAGCTAGAGATGAGTGTATAGAATCATACAAGATTAAGGAATCTAGCCAAGCCGAGTCTTCAAAATCTGCGGAGAAGAGAAAACAGCAAGCTGAATGTGCAGACAAACAGCACGCCATTCTTATCAAACAGTAAGCTGAACTGATTTCCTTGCTGGAAAATGAAGTCAAAGATCTTGAGAAAGGAATGGAAGCATTTGTTCAAGGAGAAGACAGTCTAAAAACAATCATGAAAAAGGCAAATGTTCCATTGGTAAGAGAAGGAGTTGGCATGAACTTCAACAAGAAGCATGGTGCACTCAAATACGATGGAAGAAATGGCATACCTTACGATTATGCTATGCCTTGGAAGACATGCAACAAGTGTGGTGGAAAAGGCCATCTGGAAAGTCAGTGTGTGGTTCAAATCAATCATAAAAGGAAAACAGCATACCAGAATGGACCAGTCAGACTACAAACAGCTTACCAGAATGCTCCTGACAGAGTACAAACAGCATACCAGACTGCTTCTGACAGAAGACAAACAGCTTACCAACATAGCAGCAGAAAGCAAAATAAGTCACCAAAAGTGATCCAAATGTGGATCAAGAAAGCTGATTTAAATGTTTTATATTATGTTACTAACCAATCTGGACCCAAACCTATATGGGTACCAAAACATTGAGTTGGTATTTGCTTGTTTTGTAGATATGTCTTGCGGCTAAAGGAAGGTCAAAGCAATGGATTTTGGATAGCGGATGCACTAGACATATGTGTGGAGACAAATCTCAGTTCATAAGTCTCAAAATGAAGAAGGGTGGAAGAGTTACAATTGGTAATAGTAAGACTCTTCGTATCCTTGGTATTGGTTCTATTGGTAATAGTAATATATCGATCGATAAAGTTCAATATGTCAAAGGTCTTTCATATAATTTACTTAGTGTCACTCAATTATTTGATGATGGACATTTTGTTCAGTTTGGCATAGATAAAACTATTATTACTATTGGTGCTAACAAAATCCCACTAGTTGCTAAAAGGGAAGGAAATATATATGTATTAGACTTCGAAATGCAGGAAACAGCATGTTGTTTGGCTGCAATCGACAATGATCCATATATATGGCATAGAAGATTGGGACATGCACACATGGACTTGATCAATAAACTTTCAAGTAAGAATCTGGTCAGAGGACTACCAAAACTGAAATATACCAAGACTGAAGTGTGTTCAGCATGCCAATTGGGCAAACAAATTCGAAGTACACACAAAGCAAAGAAAATGGTATCTACTTCTAAACCTTTAGAGCTTCTGCACTTGGACTTATTTGGTCCAGAATCTTATAAGAGTATTGGAGGTAAACAATATGGTTTTGTTATTGTAGATGATTATTCTAGATTTACTTGGGTATTGTTTCTTCGTACTAAAGATTGTGCTTTTAATGAGTTTAAGGAACTGATAAAATTACTTGAGAACAAGCATGATACAAGACTTGTAGGCATAAGAAGTGATAGAGGAGGAGAATTTATCAATGAGAATTTTATTGCATATTGTGAAGAAAGAGGAATATCCCATGAATTTTCTGCTCCAAGGACTCCACAACAAAATGGTGTGGTGGAAAGGAAGAATAGGTCACTTCAAGAAACTGCAAGGACTCTACTGCAAGAAAGCAAGCTACCTAGAAGCTTTTGGGCCGAAGCTGTGAATACAGCATGCTATTTGTTGAATCGAATCATAATCAGGCCAATGTTGGACAAAACTCCTTATCAATTGTTGAGAAACAAGAAGCCAAATATCAGTTACTTCAAGATTTTTGGTTCAAAGTGTTTTGTCCTCAAAACAATTGGTAAAGATGGTAAATTTGATGCTAAATCCTATGAAGCCATATTTCTTGGTTATTCTTTAACAAGTAGAGCTTATAGAATTTATAATATAAATAAGCATATTGTTGAAGAATCTATTGATGTTACTTTTCAAGAACCTAACAATGATCTACCAAGAGTTGAGGAAGGATTTGCAGGTGAAGAAGAAAATGTGCAACCTCAAGTCACTGACAATCAGCAAGCTGGAAGTACAAATCAGCAAGCTGGAAGTGCAAATCAGCAAGCTGAAAGTTCAAATCAGCAAGCTGAAGTTGAGACTAAAAATGACAGTCATCAAGCCAAGGAGGATGCAGATACTGACAATCAGCAAGCTGGAGGTTCAAATCAGCAAGCTGGAAGTGAAAGTCAGCAAGCTGGAAGTGAAAATCAGCAAGATGGAAGAACAAATCAGCAAGATGGAAGTTCTAAACAGCAAACTAAAGATATGGATGACACTGAAAATCATCAAACCAAGAAGGATGCAGATATTGACAAACAGCAAGCTGGAAGATCAAAACAGCAAGCTGGAATGGAAGATACAATCTTCAAAATAGCAAAAATGACTCTGGAAGGTCCTAGAGGTTCAAGGGCTACTGAGAAACAACCTATCTATGATGGAGAATATCAGTTACCACCAGCAAAGATAAGGAAGACAACTCATGAAGAAATAGCTCAACATTCCTTACCGAGGTCAACAAGAGTAGTAAAGAATCATCCCCCAGAGTTAGTTATTGGTGATATTACTGATGGAATCACAACAAGAAGAGGAAAGGCAAATTATTGTGCTCATGCTGCCTTCCTAGCTCAAGAAGAACCCAAAAATATCAATGAAGCATTAGAAGATGATAATTGGATCATGGCTATGCAAGAGGAATTAAATCAATTTGAAAGATGTGATGTTTGGGAACTTGTCAAACCTCCAGAAGATGCTTCAATTATAGGAACAAAATGGGTGTTCAAAAACAAAGTTGATGAGTTTGGCACCGTTACTCGAAATAAAGCAAGGCTCGTAGCTCAAGGCTATAACCAACAAGAAGGCATTGACTTTGATCAAACTTATGCTCATGTGGCTCGTTTGGAATCAATAAGAATACTTCTAGCCTATGCATGTTTCAAGAAAATCAAGCTATATCAAATGGACGTGAAGAGTGCCTTCCTAAATGGCGTGCTGGAAGAGGAAGTTTTTGTCAAACAACCTCCTGGATTCGAGCATGATCAATTTCCAAACTACGTATTCAAGCTAAAGAAGGCTCTTTATGGATTAAAACAGGCCCCTAGAGCTTGGTACAAAAGGCTTAGTAAGTATCTAATCCAAAATGGATTCATTCGAGGTAAAATCGATCCCACATTATTTATTATGCAAAATGGTAAAGACATTTTAATTGTTCAAATATATGTGGATGATATTATCTTTGGAGCTACTAATGAATCAATGTGCAAGTGGTTTTCAAAGTGTATGCATAGTGAGTTCGAAATGAGCATGATGGGTGAGCTCAATTATTTCTTGGGTCTTCAAATCAAGCAATCTAAAGATGGAATTTTTGTACACCAATCCAAGTATACAAAAAGTCTACTGAAAAGATTTGGTTATGAGGATGTTAAGCCAAAATCGACTCCTATGATTCAAAACAGCAAGCTGTTTGCTGATGAAAATGGTAAGGCTGTCGATATAAAAAGGTATCGAGGTATGATTGGTAGCCTACTTTACTTAACTGCTTCTAGACCTGACATAATGTATAGTGTTTGTGTTTGTGCAAGGTTTCAATCAAACCCTAAAGAGTCTCACTTAAATGCTATTAAAAGAATATTTCGATATTTAAGTGGTACCATTTCTCTTGGTTTGTTTTATCCTATCACAAATACTTTTGATCTCGTTGGGTATAGTGATGCAGATTATGCAGGGTGTCTAGTTGATAGAAAGAGCACTAGTGGTGTTTGTACATTCCTTGGACAAAGCCTAGTTTCATGGCAATGCAAGAAACAAACCTCGGTTGCTTTATCCACTGCAGAAGGGGAGTATCTAGCAGCTGGGAGCTGTTGTTCTCAACTTCTATGGATGATTCAAACACTAAGGGACTTTGATATCAAGTGTGAAAAGGTTCCAATAAACTGTGACAACACTAGCACCATAAGCATTTCTAAGAATCCGGTGAATCACTCAAGAACGAAGCATATTGATGTTCGACACCATTTCTTGAGAGATAATGTTGCTAAAGGCAAGATAGAGTTGGTCTTTGTTCCAACAGAATTTCAACTTGCAGATATATTCACAAAGCCTCTTGCTGAAGAAAGATTTTTAGTCATTCGAATGCAACTTGGTATGTGCTCTATCTAAAACAGCATGCTGAATGATTGTTTGCAGGACAAACAGCAAGCTGTTTGTGCAGGTAACCTACTGCAAGTAGCAAACTGTTTGTCATCGCTGTTAGCTTACCATTTGTTCTATTCGCATGTTACAATTGGTATACTGAATGCATTATATTCTGCATATCATTTGTTGATCTTAAGTGTTTTAATTTTTGATGGATTAAGGGGGAGAACTTTAGGAGAATACTTAATGAATATATTATTGGATGTTTTTATTTGATCTTGTTAGATTATTGTTTTATATCTAATTTTGAGATGCAGGGATTTAGGGGGAGTTATTCTAATTCTCCTAAATTAGTTGTAATCATCAAAAAGGGGGAGATTGATACTCCTAAGTTTTGATGATCACAAATAGTAAGCCATTTGGCTTAGTAATAAATATAAAACAGCATGCTAGTTGTGTAAAGTTTTGATGATCACAAACAGCAAGCTGATAGCTTGTAGTTTGATATAAAACATCATGTACTTCTGTATTGTACTAACTTGGTTTTGCAGGGTATAATAGCTTACTGATTGTATATTCAGTTTGTCACAAACAGCAAGCCATTTGTACAAACAGCAAGCCATTTTCAACTGTTCAGAATTCCTGTAGATAAAGATCAACTAGACATATCTATGTTCTCAGGAAACTTGGTTGATGATATGTAAATGCAAAAAGTATAAGGCCATGTATCTGTTCAGTTCACCAGAACCAAAACAGCAAGCTGACATGAACTTGCTATGTTATTTTGGTACTGTACTAACTTGGTTTTGCAGGGAAAATTAGCTTACTGATTATATAATCAGTATATCACAAACAGCAAGCCAAATGCATGGACAATCAGCATACCAGTCTCACAAACAGCGTGCCAGCTTCACAAACAGCAAGCTGATTGTGTCTGACAGAATTAAAGAAGGCTTCGGTTTTCAAAGAGTATCAAGTGTAAATGATGTTAGTCACATGTAAGGGCCCTCTGAACGTTATATAACATATCAAACACTCAGATCTTAAACACATTGGGAGACAAGATATTCTCTTGTTTAAAATAAAGAAAGTAAGATCCACTTTATCTTATTTTAATCCTCCACTCAAAGACAACACATGGGACACATCATAGCAAATATTCTCTCCATGTTTCTTGACTCTATACACGCTCCATCTCTTCTGAATTTGCAGAACATCAAGCTCCTTCATTACCAAAAACACAAAAACACTTCTAACGGTCTCTTGAGAAATTCTATTCGTTGGAGCCTTTCAAATTATGTTTAATTGTTCTTGTTTACCTATTTAAGAGCTGCTCTTTTTCAGTTCTTATGATCCATCATTGAATATCTATCAAGTGCAGAAACAAGAAACTATACACAACCACCAAGCTTACATTGCAAAATCTTTCTAAACCTTTCAAACCCCTATATACGCGTATATATATATTCAGAGGGTTCATAGGTTGAGTTGTATTTATTCAAATCATTGTATTGTTCAAGTTGTAATTGATTTGTTGCTGTACAAGGTTGGCTTAAGGTTTAGGGTGGGTCGAACTAGGCTAGAGAAGGATACTTGGGAAGTATTGCTTAGAGAGCTAGTTCAGCACAGGAAACAGCAAGCCATTTGTAAGCAGCAAGGGTGTAAGGGAGATATATTGTTGGATCTTGTAATTGGATTATAGTTGATCAATAATATATTCTCTTACCAAGTTTGGTAAGGGACCAGGACGTAGACCATAGGGGATTAGGGGTCGAACCTGGCTAAAAGATTGTGTGTCTCTTTTACTTACTGTTTATATTCTTTCTGCATTGCATTTTAGATACAAACAGCGTGCTGTTTGTGAACTGTGTTATTACAAACAGCAAGCTGTTTTCAGTTATTTTCAAAACAGTTCATAAATTCACATTAATAACCATAAACACCTATTCACCCCCCTCTAGGTGTTGTTTTTCAGGAAGTTCATACGAAAAGATTCAAATTTCGAAAAGAAGAATTTCAGAAAAGCTGAGAAAAAGGAAGGCAGGTCTGGGAAAGTGGACAAGTCCAAGATCAGATGCTATAATTGTGGTGAGAAAGGACATTTTGCACCTGAGTGCAAGAAAGCCAAATCTGATAAAGGTCAAGCTTACATCACAAGGAAAAAGGACTGGGCTGACACTTCAGACTCTGAAGATGAGGTGAACTATGCCTTGATGGCAAATGCTGATAGTATTTCTGAAGCTACTGAGACCAAGGTACCTCACTCTACTCTAGCTTTTGATACTACTGATATATCTGAGTTAAGGCTCTTTCTTAAAAACTTGCATGTTAGTTACAGAGATCAGACTTTAGAAAATGAAATAATAAAATCTGAAAGTCTAGACCTTAGAAAGAGAAATGACTATCTAGAATTAGAATTAGTCCAGATGTTAAAAATTCAGAAAGAGAGAGATGATGCTATTATTGTTAAAAGTGAATTACTGAAAAAGCATGCTTATCTTGAATCTGAACTTGCTAAAGAAAGAAACATTATTAAAACTTGGACTAACTCTGGTAAAACTACTCAGATTATCATAGAGAATGATTGTTGGAAAGAAGGTCTAGGTTACACTGTTAAAAAGAAAACTGCCAACCTAGAAGCTGAGACCTCTAAACCTGTATTTACCGAAAAGGCTGCAAAACCCAAACTTAATCATAATAGACTACAGTTTGTACAGTTGCACCATCATATATGTACACGAACAACATCAGTTCAGATTCCTACCTGCAGTGAGTTCCAAGCAGAGCACTAAAAGTCTCTCCTTTAGGATTCGTTTGGATTGGGGGTTAAGAAAGGTTGGGTTGGGTTCAAATTTAAAAATTCGTTTTTGAGAAAATTTTAAAAATAAAATGCTAGATTTTGATAGTTTACGAAAGATTTAAAATAATATTACACACTAAATCCAAAATCCAACATTTGACTTTTAAAATTTTCTCAAAAACGAATTTTTAAATTTGAACTCGACCCAACTCAACCTTTCTCAACCCCCAATCCAAACTAACCCTTAAGATCTGAAGGAAGTGGTGGATCCTGCATATCAATGAACCGTAACTGGTGATGTGGAGGAAATCTTTCATAATTGAATTATACAAAATTACATGCTAATATATCTATCTAGCAATGAATAGCATAACCAACTCAACAGATCCCGAAGGAAACATAAAATTTTAGTGTGCAGGTACAAGATCTTTAAATCTGAATTTGATTATCTGGAGAAGTATATTACAGAACAAACAAAACTTCAGCCTAAAAATGCTTGCCATTTCAATCAATGAAATATGTAATATACCTTAAATGGATAACTGATCTTTAGGGCGTAATTCTCCCCCAGAGGTATGTCAGACCTCTCAAAGGCATAATTCCTCCGTATGCATGCAAACAATGGTACATAAAAGAAACTAGTATTAGAAAGGCGAAGGATAAAGAGGCAAATAATTTAGTAAAAATCAATCAGGATTTTAGCAAGAAAAGCTGCAGTTATCTACTCCCCAAAAAGAATATTGAACAAACCTTCACAGGTGCCATGCTAAAACTTGAAACATTTTGCTCAAGTAACCGTTTTGCTATATCAGTTTTTAGTCCTGATGCCATCTCCTAAGATAGGGGCAAAAATTGCCTATCAGTAACTAGCAAAACAACAATAAATGCACAGACCCAATGTAGATTACCTGCAGCTTAGAACGAAAAGCTGTCATAGAAATTCTAGACTCTTCAACATCTTTTTCAAAATAATGTCAGGCATCAAGATAATTACTTATATACTGTAATACTTAAATTAATTAATTTTGCCTTTTAATATTTATTTAGGTACTAATATTTAGCAACTCAGATAATGTTTTTTTTAAACCACATAATTGATTAATTATGCCTTCTACAATTGTGAATTTTAAGCGCACGGGTCAAGTTCAGCTTCTTGTTCTTTTCCACTTGAGATGGGGTATTTTTGTAAATATAAATTTTTTTCAATGATTTTACATAAATATCCTTAAATTTGTATTAAAATATTTTAACCTCGGTCATCCTCGGTCACATGAAATTGAAAACCCATTATATAATAGTAGATTAATGGGTCATTTGTTTATACATGAATGACACCCAAACTACTTGACGAGACTTGGATGATGGTTCAACCTGTTTGTTAAGTTTGTAACATTGCTGGATGAGTGAAAAAAGTATCTGGACGACACCATGTCAAAAACTTAGCTGAATAGTTCAAAAAAATTGATTATCCCCATTACACCTTTTTTTTGCCTTGAAAGCACCCATTAGTAGAGCTGTTCACGAACCGAGCTGTTCGCGAACAAGCTCGGCTCAGCTCGTTAAGGGCTCGGTTCGGCTCGAGCTCGAACAAAATTTTTTGTTCGTTAAGCTTAACGAGCTCGAGCCGAGCTTTAGGGTGTTCGGCTCGAGCTCGGCTCGTTAAGGGCTCGGTTCGGCTCGGCTCGAGCTCGGCTCGTTAAAGCTCGAAAAAAATCAAAATTTTTACTTTTTATTTTTTTATCTCCAACCAAATTAATTTTTTATTTTTTGAAAATTTGGGAATATCACTAAATTAGATATATGTTGACATCCGTACGGTTGGATCGTCGAAAAATATTTTTTTTTTAAAAAAAACAACAATTCGTGACAAAGCACTAGTTACTAGTACTAGTTAAATTAGTAGTGATCTACTAAGATGTCCAACCAAATTAATTTTTTATTTTTTGAAAATTTGGGAATATCACTAAATTAGATATATCTTGACATCCGTACGGTTGGATCATCGAGAAATATTTTTTAAAAAATGGAAACAACAATTCGTGACAAAGCACTAGTTACCAGTACTAGTTAAATTAGTAGTGATCTACTAAGATCTCCAACCAAATTAATTTTTTATTTTTTGAAAATTTGGTAATATCACTAAATTAGATATATGTTGACATCCGTACGGTTGGATCGTCGAAAAATATTTTTAAAAAAATAGAAACAACAATTTGTGACAAAGCACTAGTTACTAGTACTAGTTAAATTAGGAGTAATCTACTAAGATCTCCAACCAAATTAATTTTTTATTTTTTGAAAATTTGGGAATATCACTAAGTTAGATATATCTTGACATCCGTATGGTTGGATCGTCGAAAAATATTTTTTAAAAAATAGAAAAAACAATTCGTGACAAAGCACTAGTTACTAGTACTAGTTAAATTAGTAGTGATCTACTAAGATCTCCAACCAAATTAATTTTTTATTTTTTGAAAATTTGGGAATATCACTAAATTAGATATATCTTGACATCCGTACGGTTGGATCGTCGAAAAATATTTTTAAAAAAATAGAAACAACAATTCGTGACAAAGTACTAGTTAAATTAGTAGTGATCTACTAGGATCTCCAACCAAATTAATTTTTTATTTTTTGAAAATTTTGGGAATATCACTAAATTAGATATATCTTGACATCCGTACGGTTGGATCGTCGAGAAATATTTTTTAAAAAATAGAAACAATAATTCATGACTACTAGTTAGAATAGTAGTGATCTAATAAGATCTCTAACCAAATTAATTGTTCGCGAACAGCTCGAGCTCGGATCGAGCTCGACTCGGCTCGAGGCTGTTCGTGAACAACTCGAGTTCGGCTCGGTTCGGTCAAAGCTCGGCTCGGTTCGTTAAGAAATCAGCTCGGTTCGTTAAGATCAAAGCTCGGCTCGGTTCATTAAGGTCAAAGCTCGGCTCGTTTCGGTCAAAGCTCGGCTCGGTTCGTGAACAGCCCTACCCATTAGACTCATATCATTAATATACAACATATATTTTTTGTACTCATTTTCATTCAGTTATAAATTATTATTCCTTCAATTTTATTGTAAATTTGACAAATTTGTATATACAAAAAATTCAATTCTACTTAATGCATTAATGAGAAGTAATCAAAAAATAGATTATCCAATTCATCTTTTTGTAACATGCCTTATTTTCTCAAAAGATACATTTAAAAGAAGACAAATTGAATAATTTTATTAATTTATTGAATGCATAATTTTTAAATTCAATTTTTAGACACTAGAATATGTTATTAATTTTGTTTAGATATTTTTGTACAAAAAAATTAGCACATTAGTTAAAAATTAGTTCAAAAATATTAATAAAAAGTACTTTTTTTTCCTTTTTTTTGAAGTGAGATGCATTTAATTGACTCATTTTAATGATAATAAATTAACCATCCACAAATATTAGTTATCCAGATTAATTAGTCATCCAAATTAATTAATCATCCAGAAATTTTAATCATTCAGAATTTTTTGTTCAGATTTAACAAATACCCCGTAAGATTAAAATCGAAGTCTTGTAAAAGAAAAGAGTTTAAAATTGAAGTGGGCTTTGAAAGACTGGGCTAGATAGAGGTGCAGCCCAACACAGGTAGAAGCAACCCGATAGAACAAAACCCTAATTGTCAGGTATAAAGGCAAGCGTGTGAGCTAAACGCCTGCTCGTAAAACAAAGGAGGCGAAAATGCAGATCTTCGTGAAAACCCTAACCGGAAAGACCATCACCCTCGAGGTTGAGTCGAGTGATACCATCGATAATGTCAAGGCCAAGATCCAAGACAAGGAAGGTAAGTAGACCTATACACACACATATACATACATACAAATAAAAACTCTGTTTTTAATTCGTTTGGTTAATTTGTACAGGAATTCCACCTGACCAGCAGCGATTGATCTTCGCCGGAAAGCAGCTTGAAGATGGCCGTACTCTCGCCGATTACAACATTCAGAAAGGTCTCATCTTTATTCATTTTTTGTAAGGGAATGATTTGAATAATTAGTGGTGTTGGGGATTAAAAAGTTGTGTTTTTTTTTTTTAATGAAATAAAACAGAGTCTACTCTTCATTTGGTTTTGAGGCTTCGTGGTGGGATTATTGAGCCTTCTTTGATGGCTTTGGCTAGGAAGTATAATCAGGAAAAGATGATTTGCCGCAAGTAAGCTTTTTACATCTTTTACATTTTTGTTGGTTTGAGATGTTTAATTGTTTGTTCTTTAATTGAAAATGTGTCAAGTTACTATCTTTGAGTGAAATTTGATTACCATTTAATCAATTGTGTTGTGTTTTAGTTGTTTAATAGTTTTGTTTGTAGCTGTTACGACTTTAGAGAGTTGTTTTTGAGGTATGTTTAGTATAGATAAAAATTGTTGAGGGAGGCATGAGAACAGTTAGAGATTTGCAAGGTGTTGGTGATGATACATCATAGTTTAGGAGTATAAATATGGGCAAAGGCTTTGTTGTTTGAAATAGATACTTATGTTGTTATGTGTACTAAAATTGTTTGCTCTTGATATGATATGTCCTTGATTTAGATAACACGATTAGAAAATTGCATAATTGAGCTGAAACCAGACACCGATCGAAATAGTTATATATGTTGCTTTTCCGATGATGTTTACTGCTTATAGGGTGATGTACTGAGTTTAAGTTTATATTTCGTAAAATCAGTGAGTTTATGTTGTTGATGCAGTGGCCTATTATAATGATGTGCAACTTATATTCTTATATTAAACTTTTATCATTTTAGATGTTATGCCCGCCTGCATCCTCGTGCTGTCAACTGCAGGAAGAAGAAGTGCGGTCACAGCAACCAGGTTTGTTGTTTTATCTTTCATTTAATGCTTACATTTTGTATCTTGTATATGAAACTTTATTTAATCATAATACTGATGTCTTTTCGTGGCATTTGATTGCAGCTGAGGCCAAAGAAGAAGATTAAGTAGATGATGGCAAATTTCTATGAGCTAGTTGCAGTGAGCGGTCTATCTGCAGCACAGCTTTGTCATGCTTTTTAATTAAAACTAAACATTATGTCCTAATATGCATAATTGATAATGCTTTGTAAGACCTTGAATTAGCATAATGTTGATGGATTTCCTTTCATTCCTTTTAGTATTTGATTTAATATAATGGTATTTTGTGATTTTAGCACCCATGGTATCAAATTTTGCTTTATCTTCTATGATTAGATGAATGAATAGATATTCTGTGCCCAATTTGTGATTAGATTGGTCACTAGTGATTACTTATAGAGATATATGTTGTGGTTTAAACGGCTATTGCATTCCTTGAAGGCTTGAATCTTTGTACTAGAGGCTAGAGCTACACTTCATATCATTCCAACCAATGCCGTGTTACCAATAAATACATGATTAACTTTTAATTGTCCTTTAAAGAATCAACGTATTGAGGTCTTTTGGTACAGATTGTAATAGCCTGATGGCCGATTATATTCACCTTGTCATCTAATGTCGCACTTGGTGTCTTATCCCGATGTTCCAATGCATGGTGTTCTGCCTGCCTATTGTCGAAACTAGTACCTCAAGGATGAAGTTCAGACCCTCCTAGTCTTCTAATGTCGCACTTGGTGTCTTATCCCGATGTTCCAATGCATGGTGTTCTGCCTGCCTATTGTCGAAACTAGTACCTCAAGGATGAAGTTCAGACCCTCCTAGTCTTGATAGTGTTTGCGTAGAAGAAACAGCTGCTCAAATCCTCACATCACAAAACAGCCTCATAACTCAGTGACACTTGGTGTCCTCAATCATGTAGGAGAAGAAAGATTAATGATGGGCATGTATTATTTTTTGTGTTTTCGACGTTCTTAAGCTACATATCTGAGGATCATAAGTCGTCCAGAGACAGAATGTAAGATTTAACAGTCTTTAAAAAGACTAAAGAGTCGCAGCGTGTAAGCTTTAACAATGGTAAGAAGACTGAAGTTTAACCAGCCTGCAGTAAAGGTTTAATTGAGTTCTTAGAGCAAGTCTAGTGCTAGATGTAAAATATCTATAGTTGAAATAATTTAGTACTATCAAAATTTGTTTTTTGGTGTTAATGTAGATATTCAGTTTCGATGATAGTTGCATTTTACATCCAATTATTTCCAAATTTAACAATTTTTTTGTATCCTAGCTTTCATTTAAAGTTTATTAACATACAATCCATAAATGATTAAATGATGACGTAGCATGGATGCATATGCATCCTTGGTTTAAAATTTAGGACCAAGGATGCATTTATGCATATTTGCATCCAATTAGAGCAAGTTCAATAGCTATGTTTAGTCCTATAGATATAATATAGAACTAAGTTTGCAAAATCATCATTCCAATTCATAGTTATACTTAGTCATATAATAGCATAAATGGATAGTTGGTCCTATATTTAGGACTAAAAATAGTTATAGCCAGCCTTGCCATATCATCTCCTACCAACTACATAATTCTATTCATTATAAAAAAAATGTTAAAATACACTTTTAATGCTAATTTGAATGTAGTTGGTCCTATTTTAGAACTATGCATTAGGGGTGAGCACGAGTCGGTTCGGCTCGATTTCTAGCTAAAACCGTTATCAAACCGTGTATTTCGGTTCGGTTCGATTTTATCCTGTAACCGTAAGCGCACCGTTCTGACGGTTTTTTCGGTTCGGTTAACCGTTTATCGGTTTCAATTTTTTTTCGATTTTTATCTAAATAAAACGTATAATACAAATTTAATAATGATAACCTTAAAAATATTATGTTAAAGATTTTTTTTATATAATTTACACAATTTTTATCATCATAAAATTACAATGATATTATAAAGAGGTGATAATTCTGCGAACATGGGAATTGAAAAGTGTAATTAACTTATATTAAGTTAATGTTTAACAGTTTAAGAAAGATAGATTAACCATGTTACAGTAAAGAGACTATAATACTGGTAGTAACTAGAAAGTATATGGACAGTGAACAAAAAGTGATACCAGACAAGCAACAAACAAACATCTTCTCACATTTTAAGATGATTTTTATGCTCTATATAGTAAAAATTTATTATGTATTATTAAATATTTATATAAGTAAATATGATATAAACGGTTCGGTTATAGGAGTAAAACCGAAATCGTTACCAAGCCGTTCCATCGGTTCGGTTTGGTTACGATTTTTTTCGGTTTTTGTTTGTTTCAATTTTTTTCGGTTCGATTTCGGTTTTTTTTGCTCACCCCTACTATGCATTGGAGCACTATTTATATTTTAACACCAAAAATCATTTTTTAGCCTCAAATTATAGCAATAGCTATAGTCATTTTAGCTTTAGCATTGAACTTGCTCTTATAACACTCCTTTGAAGTTGAGTTTTTTAGCATTGTTTAGCATTTTGTGCTATAATATAGCAATGAAATTAAGGATAACATTCCATTGAAATTGCTCTTATGCCATATCCCTGTCTCGGATTTCTGAACCAAATTTGAACTTCTAAAAAGTTAATCGGGTTAATTCTCAAAGTGATCACTGCAGTCAGGGGCATATATCACTTTACTCACTCGAGTTATCAAGGACTCGCTTGCACCACTCTAGTAACGAGTAATGACACTACCGTTAGATAGACTTGTTCGACCTAACGGAAAATAGTACGTGGCAGCTTTGACTTGTTTTTTGACGTGTACAATATCAACGGTAATATCTCAACAATGAATATATATATATATATATATATATATATATATATATATATATATATATATATATATATATATATATATATCATTAGGGTTCTTATTGTTAGAGTAATTGAAATCAAAATATACTAAGTAGTTCAATTCCTTTCACCCGTTTCATATTAGTATGGCAACATATGAAAGCCCCATATCAAATTGTGCAGGTAGTTCTTCTTCTCTCCGGTCGGTGAAGAAGGAAGAGCACAAAAAATGCTTATGTGGGAGACGAGCTAGAGTTTACACTTCTTGGACTCTTAAAAATCCTGGAAGATGTGTCTACACATGTGCAACACCTAAGGTAGTATTGTATATATTTTTTATGATTTGTTGATATATGTATGTTGATGTTATACAAATGATGGTTTACAAAAGGTAAATGTAGGAGGGGGAAGGATGTCAATTTTTTTTGAGTGATTTGAAGAAGATTTCTGCCCTAGAGCTGTGGAAGTGATTACTCACTTAAATCATAGGAGAATTTATCTGGTGGAGAAATTGAAACTTGTTGAAGAGAATTTGTCAGAAAATATTGAAAAGAAGAAGGCTTTGAAGGAAGAAAAAAATCAGCTGATTGCAGAAAAAATGAGGATGGAAATTGATAAGAATAAGATGAGAAAGCAAATGAAGATCTGTGTGTGTAGCTGTGTTGTTTGCATTGATGATAACTTTCAAGTAGTTGCAGTGTAGTGAATGTGGTTTTAGGATGGTAGTTAGAAGTAGTGAATGTAATGCAATGAATGAGAATTATATATGTTATCTTTAGTAATGAATGAAAAGGTCATAGACCTGCATTTTGCTACTTCCAGCACTGGAAATCTTAGTACATGACTTAATTGCATGCAAAATAACACAAACAATGAGATGATACAGAAATTAAAAGAGAATAATAAAACTTGAATTGAAAAGGATGACAAGTCTTCAAACAAAAGTTCCATTCTAATTCTTCAAACCAGTCATAAAAGCAAACCATTACAAGTCATAAAACATATCTTAAACATTACAAGTCCAAAAATAAAAGTTCGATTCTAATTCTTCAAACCAGTCATAAAAGCAAACCATTACAAGTCATAAAACATGTCTTAAAACATTAATCACCAAGGTTAATTGCATCTTCTGGAGTATTAGAGAATTTCATCTTCATTTCTTTACTCAGTCTTGTTGACCTTCTTGTTACTTTAGTACTAGTACTTTTGCCAGATTCTTGACTGGGCTTTTTTTTTGGTTTGTTCACTGGGCTTCCTATTGGTTTTTTCACTGGGCTTATTGGACCTAGTGCTTTGCTTAGCTATTGCAGGGGGAGTACTAGCTGGTGGTGTCCCTCTTGGAGGCCCAAAAGGGATTAGGCCTGGTGTAGGCATGGAAACAGCTTTATAACTAACATTCCCCCTTAGTGTCTCCTGAAATTTGATATAGTCTTTGCCATTTTTGTCCCATTCATCTGAATCCTCACCCCTCACCCAAGGCATTTTCTTTTTGGGCATACATTATACAAATTCCAGCTTATCCTTCCTGTTTTCTGGAATTTCTGCTTCTTGATCTTTTGAAACATTTTCTCCTTCCTTGTCATCAGCAACCACCTTCTTACTATCATCAGCACACTTTTCTCCATTTTTTTCTACATTTTCTTCCCCATTTTTTTCTGTATTGTCTTTCTTTTCCTGCTTTCTTTTCTGCAATTCTTGAGTCCTCCATTGTTGCATAATTTTCTTCCACCATATCCCAAACTGATTGAGGAATATCTTCAAAGTCATCATCAGTTTCTTCTGGACTTATCTTTCGTTTTCCCTTTGAATCACCTGTTTGTGAGCCTTCAGTATGTTGGTCAACATTCCTTGTAGCTCTTTTGGGATTGAGTTTCTGTCTTTTCATTTCTTTTGTTGACTTCTTCTTTGGCTCTACAGTTGGCACTTCTTCTTTGACTGCATGCCAACCTCCCACCTTGGAACCCCATCATTATTACACTTTTTCTTTGACATCTTCCCTTTTTAGGATTTGGTGGACCAACATAGCCTATTCTTGCATTTTCATCCTCACTAGAGGAGGACAAAGACTTTAGGTTTTGAGAGTCAAAGTCTGACTCCTCACTAGGAGATTTGGTTGGTATATTCATTGCATTGTACATCCCCTCTTTAAATTTCTTCTTGTTTTCCCTAATATTATGCAACTCATCATCACTATCAGCCCTAGCAAATTCATCAGGAATGACACTATCATCATCAGATTCATCTGTTTCACTAGTAGCACTATACTCTGGGTCATCCGGATCATCACTATCATCAGTAACATCAAAATCACCTACATTATCACCCACACCCTCATCTGCAGTTTCTATTTCAACCATTTTATCTAGAGGCTTATTGTTCTGTTTTATTTGTTTTGGAGTGTGTGGAACGTCAATCAACTCATCAAGCTCAAAGTGATCAACATATAGGTCTATCCTACCATAAGGCTTACATAAAGAAGTCAAGTCTCTCACTGAAGTGTCATCATAAATTAACCTAGTCCCCTTTTTAAAACTATGTCTATCACACTTAAAATAAACAAGGGAGTTAACATCATAATCATATTTCAAGGCAAATTCTTCGAGATCACGAAACGAAAATGTATCACAATCGAAATCTTTTATAACCTCAATTTTTCCACCACCAATATACGTTAAATTAGACGGAGAGGTAAAGTCACCATGGTGGTGAAGGTATAGAGTAGTAATAGACATGCTGTAATTTGAGACCACAAACATATAAACATATCACTCTAAGCATACAATTTCATTTATGCGCAAAAATAGAGCGAAAAAAAAAAAACTAAGGTTCATAGAAATATGAATCATACACACCTTCAATCTCAGAAAATACAAATTTGCTTAATAATGTATAGTGTTAATCGAACTCCAGCTGACAATGTATGCGAAACCATCCACTGAATTGAACGATCTTTGCTAATTGGTTTGATTAGGGTTTTTTTTCCCCAATTCTCCAATTCGCCCTATTTCTCTCTCTCACTTCCCGACTTTTGTTTATATGTAAATATGTGACTATGTCTATATGTCTGAATAATGTGTTATATGTCTGAAGATCTCACGTGGACTCCAGGTAATGTTCCACGTGGTGCCACGTCTTTATGCCATTATTTATTTTAATAATTAGAATCAAATCGACAAACTTTCAATGTTTCGGCTTTAATATAATAGTATAGTTTATTTTAATAATTAGGATAATCAAATCGAAAATCAAACCAACAAACTTTCAATGTTTCAGTTTTAATATAATAATATAGATTTGTACATATTTTATCTTTCTTGTTCATCTATTTGTTCTACAATTACTTGTCTTTGATTGTTAACTTACAAAAGTTATCAGAAGTTACTATATTTGGAGTTTTTTCATTCCATATCCATATTCTTCGTTGCTTGCTGAACTTATTGCACAGAAGCATGATACTGAGCGTGCTATACTGCTACTTAATACAGGATCGAAGTATATGAGTGTTTTTTAGCTTAAAACAAGATCGAAGTATATGAGTGTTTTTTAGATCTGCTTCAATGCCATGCTATTGAACCCCCTAATCTATTCGGTGTTTTTTCTTTTGTAGCGAGTGAGATCAAGGACCCGACTAAATTCAAAGGTTTAATTCACAATTTAATTTACTTTAGGGGTCTCGCTGCTTGTCAAATTTTAGTAATTTGGTTGGGTTTGTTCATTTGTCGGTTATCACTTGTCTCAATTTAATTTACTTTAGGGGTCTCGCTGCTTGTCAAATTTTAGTAATTTTGTTGGGTTAGTTCATTTGTCGGTTGTCACTTGTCTCCGTTGTCAAGGAGAAATGTTGAATTTTTGAATCTTTTAATTCATCATAAAATTATTTGTTCACTTTGTTTGTTGTTAAAAAACATGTCGATTTTAGGGAACCTGAAATGTATCTCAGGTAAATTACCTGAGATATATGGGATTTATATGTAAAAATAAGATGGACAATTTTGTAAAATCAAACATTTTTAATTAGCCCTGCGGGTTCATTCATATTTAGAGTATATTTTATACATATCTTAGGAAAAATTTCCTGAGATCAATCTAATCTCAGGATCCTTTTTCTCAAGTTTAAATTTTGCTTTTAGTTTTCCTGTACCGTGCATTTTAACTCTACGTATATATGTATAGTTTCATACATTCATTCAGTTTCAAAATAGTAGTTTTTTTAGAGAAATTCGTTTTCCATAATACATGTTTATTTCCAATTTTCAATTTAAATGTGTGATCATTTTTTCTAAATTATCATTTTCTAAATTTATTCAATTAAATAAAGAATAATTTAGCTAATGTTCTTAAAAAGTCAATGCATTTAATGACTATAAGAGGAAATATATCATTTAATTAATGTTTTTTTAAGATGTGTAATTTTTTCAAAGGATAGTTATATTGTGAGACGAAGAGAGTATATAGTATTTGCCATTTAAAAAAAGTCTTCCTAATATGTGTCCAATGACATATTCTAACAACCACTTTTTATTAGTTGATAAATTTTGTGCATGCAGGGATCTCTTATTATTAATGAAAATAAATTAATCAAAAAATGCCAATAAAATTCTTGTGTGTTCTTGGACACATATTAGATAAATATAAAAATAAATGCATTAATTTAATTTTGGATTTCTGTTGATAAATTTCATATATTAATAAAGATAATTCATTTCTAACTACGCTGCCCGGAACTTGAGATGACAACCCCATAATCTCATTTCAATTTTCGAACTACCAAATCTATGACCTTCGTATCAATGATATATACTAGGCTTCTCAGACACAATTCATTTCTTTGCTGATTACGTATAGAGAAAAAGCATCAACTTTTCTTAAGATACAATACAAAATAACTTTAAATTTTATTGGGCTAGTAGTGTTAATTAAAAAATTCTGAATTTATTAAAATTCCCACCCCATTTTTACATATAAAATATAGGTATCTTAGGCTCCCTAATCTCTTACGTATATAGCCCGTTTAGTTTTTCTAGATCGCAAAAGCAGCTGTTTGTACGATTCTTATATTTTACGGAAGCACAAAAGTTTTTTTATTAGATACTAATAAAGATATTAAACACGGACATAGATTGAACACGAGCCGAAATTAAAATATTAATATTAGTACACTATTTAATTATGTAAATATAAAAATTCGAATACGAGATAAAGATAAAAACTTAAAGTAAATAAATCCTTATAACTATGTAGTTAGGTGAACCTAAAAAAAAAAATTAAGTAAATCTTGTATAATTATGTTGTTGTAAGGAATCGAATACCGAATATAGTGAAAACTAAATTTGGTATTTTGATACTTTGGCAATAGGTACTATTGTATACCATTAAAATATGATTGTCATGCTATTGAACCCCCTAACCCATTCGGTGTTTTTTTTTTGTAGCGAGTGAGATCAAGGACCCGATTAAAAAATAAATTTTGGGCTACATCCTTAAACAGTACTAAAACACTATCTAAATTATAGGTTTAGTATATTACTCTATAATTATATTTTTAATTTTTAATTTTCTTAAAATGGATCCCACCAAAAACACTTTTTAATATTAACAGTGTTTTACTAGTGCTTAAGAGTGTAGCCCAAAATTTACAATTAATTTCAAAGGCTTAATTCACAATTAATTTCCTTTAGGGGTCTCGCTGCTTGTCAAATTTTAGTAAATTGGTTGGGTTTGTTCATTTGTCGGTTGTCACAGTCTCCGTTGTCAAGGAGAAATGTTGAATTTTTGAATCTTTTAAGTCATCATAAAATTATTTATTGACTTTGTTTGTTGTTAAAAAAGCATGTCGATTTAAGTTTAAATTTTGCTTTTAGTTTTCCTTTCGCTGTACCGTGCATTTTAACTCTGCGTATGTATAGTTTCATATATTCATTCGGTCTCAAAATAGTTGTTTTTTTAGAGAAATTCTTTTTCCATAATACATGTTTATTTCCAATTTTCAATTTAAACGTGTGATCATTTTTCCTAAATTATCATTTTTTAAAATATGCAATTAATAAAAAATAATTTAGCTTATGTTCTTAAAAGATCAATTCATTTATAATGGTTATACGAGGAAATGTATCATTTAATTAATATTTTTTAAGATGCGCATTTTTTTCAAAAGATATTTATATTGTGAGACGGAGAGTATATGGTATTTACCAATTAAAAAAAGTCTTTTTAATATGTGTCCAAGACATATTCTAACAACCACTTTTTTATTAATTGATAAATTTTAATTGGTTAAAATTTTTGTGCATCCAGGAACCTGTTATTATTATTAAAAATAAATTAATTAAAAAATACCAACAAAGTTCTTGTGTGCTCTTGGACTACAGTAGATAAATCAAAAAAATAAATGCATGAATTTAATTTTGGATTTCTGTTGATAAATTTCATATATTAATAAAGATAATTCATTTCTAACTATCCTGCCCGGTACTTGAGATGACAACCCCATAATCTCATTGGGTTTTATATCAAAGTGGCCACTCGGTTCGTCAAAAATTATCACTTAGCCCACCGTACTCATCGGGGTCTCATTTACACCACTAAACTAAGAAAACATACATTTGCCTCCCCTGTATATCACTTAAACCACCAAAAATTGTATTATTTTTGTAAATGCAGGGGGGCAAATGATATATTTTCTTAGTTTATTGGTTTAAATGAGACCCCAATGAGTACGGTGGGTTAAATGATAGTTTTTGACGAACAGAGTGACCACTTTGATATAAAACCCTAATCTCATTTCAATTTTGGAACTGCCAAATCTATGACCTTCAGATCATTGATACTAGGCTTCTCAGACACAATTCATTATATTTTTTTGGGTTAAAGTCCCTCTAATATATGTGTAGGAACATATACATCCTTGTAATATTAAAAAGACCAAAAATATCTTTTTATTTTATTTTAGGGTATAAAAAGACCCTTCTAGTTAATTTTCTCTTAACCATGGTTAAAAATTAATTTAGAATTAACAGTATTTAATATTACAAATTTCATTAATGTATTATTACTCCTAAATTTTAGAAGGTTTTTTTTGCTCTTAATTAGAAATTTAAAAAACATTAAATTAAAATCATATTTCATGTTAATATATACTCCTTATGTTAATCGCTTTAATTTTTGGCACGTACTTTATTAAATTTCTTTCTGTAAATTAAAATTTTGATTGTATATTTTTATTCACAAAACAATATTTTGAAAAAAAAATTTACTATGCAATCAAAACTCATTAAAGTACCTGTCAAAAGTCAAGCAATTATTAAAATAAAACGAAGGAGTATATATATAGAGCCTTAAACTACCTTAAACCAACTTATTATGATAATATGAAATCTATAATATTTTGGTAATTATCCACAACTTTAATATTATGACCTTATCATAAAATACTGTACTATCAACAAAAATGACTTATCTTGTTACGATTTAGAGTATTCTCATTTAATTCATTAAGTACGATACAGGCGTGTAATATAAAAATTAATCGTCAATTTATTATCAGAAAATCAGCATTTTTTTGTCATTTTCGAAATAAACAAATGGGATTGTAAATAAGGGGAAATATTTATTATATATGTATATGCATGTATAATATAATATATTTGTATAATATTTAAATGGATGGCTGAGAGTTTATAAAATATAAAAAATTAGTAGAGAGGATTAGTTTCTAATTTTTTATTATAAGAGTTGTTTATATTTGTGCAAAGATCTATATACATATATATAACTTCTAAATAAACCCAAAACAAATTTTATTGAAAAATTATGTTTAATCTTGTTTTATTTTATCTTATTATGATTATCTAAAAATTAATAAATTTTATTTTAAATATATATGTTTTATATATATTAACATAAATAAATTTAAATACCAAGTTTTTTAAATTCCAAATTGGGAGTAAAAAGTCTTTACTAAAGTAATAATATTAATTATATTAAATGTTTTTAATTGCAAATTATTTTCTAATCATGGTTAACAAAAAACTAAGTAGAAAGGTGTTTTTGAACCATAAACTTAAAATTAAAATATATGGATGTATTTGATCCTTTTAAAATTATAAAGATGTATTTGCCCCTACACCTATCATAAATGTGTTTTTTCTCTTTAAACCTATTTTTTCCCAATCTCAAGTCACATTGATGGGATCTCTCGCGCAGCTCACAAGCAAAACTTGTCCAAATAATACATGAGACACTTGGTCGGTTTTCCGTTTTACATATTCACTTTATTGTTTATATGTATTTTAAGATGTTTATATATTATTTTATTATTTGTTTGAATAAATGTTTAGTATATGTTTTTATTTAATTTCTTTTCAGAAAATAATACTATATATACACATCATAAAAACATGAAGGTTGTATTCAATTCAGTTTAACAAACAAGTATAATATAATAATAACTTGGATCCTTAAAGCACTTCAAGAGTCTCTCAAAATACTTTTAAATATAGTATAAAATATTCATTTATAATGATTTAGCGTATATTCATTTCCAATAATAATTTTTATATTCACTTCGAATTTTATTTTATATTTCTAAAAGTAAATTGCATTCATAAAAGTACAAAGAAAGTGGATGGAGAGAAAATATTTTCTCACAAATTATAATATAATACTCCCTCCACCCCACTTCAAGTGACTCATTTGAATTTTTAATGGTCAAATTTTTTGAACTGACTGAAATTTACATATATCATACAATTAAAAATAATTACAAAATATATATCATTGGAAAATATATTTAATTTATTTTAAAATGAATTTTCCAGATTTTTTAAATTATAAATATATAAATTTTAATTATCAATTGAAGTTGAATAATTTTGACCGTTAAAAAGTCAAATCAGTCACTTGAGGTGAGACGGAGGGAGTATTAGTTAGGAGTGGCTAGTAGCTCTTAAAATTGAGGAGAGAGAAGAGAATTTTAGCGAATTTAAGAGCTAATAAAGCAAGTCCAACAGCCTCTTAACTTATTACTTATATAAAATATAAGAAATTGGCTCTTAGTAGTTTAGGACATAGATAAGTAAGAGCATCTCCAAGAGACTCCTACATTAACTCTTAAAAATAATATAAATAAATGACTCTTAGCAAGTTAGTACATTGGTTTATGTGTCAAACTCCAACAACGATCTTTATTTATAATTTATTCATAAATCAACTTCACTATAACCAAAAGTTGTGCAAGAATTGGTTGGTATGAATATTTTATTATTAAAATATAAGTTAAGAGCTACTAGTGGCTTTTAGAAATGAGGAGAGAGAAGAGACTTTTAATATTTTTAAGAGCCACTAAGAGCATCTCCAACGGTGTTTTGTAAAATATTGATTATGTAAAATTTACTGAACTTGTAACGTGTTTTACTCTAATGGGGTTGACTAAATTGGTTGGCTATATTTTAAGAATGATATGTTATTATTATTTTAAGTTGTTAAAATAAGAATACATTATTTAAATATAGTAATTGATGATGTGGAGTTTTACTATAGGTTGCTAAATGTTAGACAAATATAGCCAACCTATTGTGATTGTCTAAATTTTTACCTAAGGATTTTGTCCCGTTGGAGTGCATAAAATTTTACAAATTCTCTATAATACTTATTTAAGGTAATTTATCTTGATTTTTACCTAAGGACTTTACATGGTTGGAGATGCTCTAAGAGTCTCTTGGAGTAACATTTTCATTCTCTCTCCTCATTTTTTGAGTTAAGAGCTAAAGTAGAGAGCATCTTGGAGATGCTCTAACATTGTCTTCTTAAAAAAGAGTTAAGGGTCCTTAAAAGGAGATGGATGCTACTTAAAAATAAGGGGTGAAGTGATGTTATTAGTGATTTAAATAATCACTAAGATATTGTTGGAGTGACTATTTTAATCTCATTCTTAAAATAAACTTAAGAGCATAATAACTAGTCTTTTGAACTTGCTTTTAGAGCCTCTTCAACAGTTAGCTCCTAAATATAATATTGTTATGATCGCATCTACTATAGATCAACGTTAATCAAATACAATAACAAATACGAAAATAAATAACACAACAAATTAACGTGGAAACCCCTCAAGAAAGGGTAAAACCACAAATCCACAAATCCACTAAATAATAGTGTATTACAATATTGGAGTTGCTATCTCACTCAACACTCTTGAATACAATCAACTCACCTTGATCACAAAAGCTCTCTTTTGTATCACACACAACTCTCTAACTTTTGAAATTCACCAAAACCCCTATAAATATCTATTTTTATAAGCATCACAAATATTCTAATCCAATTCTATTTTAAATCCTATTTGTGACAATTACCAATCTTTTCTATATTGGATAGAAATTTTTCTTCATTTAATATTACTACCAAAATAATAATTACCTCAATTATCACAAATTAGAATTCTACTGACAATATGATTCTTAATTTAATTAGAAATTCTGGACGAACCCCAACAAATATGAATTATATGACTCTTAGCAAATTAGTATATAGATTTTCGTGTCAACTTCAACAATATTCTTTATCTTGACTCCTAATTTATATTTAATTAATATTTCAAACCAAAATATGATAAACATTTAAATTCGATCATGTGCAAGTGAAAATAGAAAATAGTTAAGAACCATGTAGTAGTTCTTAAAATTGAGGAAAAAGAAGAGGTTGTTAAGATTTTTAAGAACCACTAAGAATCTCTTCAAGTCCAATTTTTTCGCATGCTCTTTATTTTTGGATTTAAGAATTTATTTAAGAGTTTCTTGGAGATGCTCTTAGGAGTCTGTTGGAGCAAAAAAAATAACTTTGCTCTTTATATTTCAAGTTAATAGTAATTATAAAGAGGCTTTTGGAGATATCTTATTTTCAAACACTTTTTAAAAAAATAAATGCAAAAACAATTTTTCTTTACTATTTTATGTAAAAGTTGGGTTACCGGTTCCAACCGTCTGTAGGAAGTACAGATCAATAGTGTACCTGAAATCAAGATTACAAGAACGAAAGTACCGAAAATATGTTCGAGGCACATGAAAACCACACTATCCTTAAAACGGATAAGCCCCTTCTGTGTGGTGCTTGAAGGTGTGTTGGCTTCCGTCTCCCAGGATACAACGAACAAAGGTGATCTTAAGCACTTGAAGATCCGCTTTCTATGAACCGAACAAATACGCCAACTATCTCACGAAAATAGAACCTCGAGCTCTAAGAAGAATACAAAAATGCTATAAAATGTTTGAGGATTTTTTTTTGGTGTACAAACAATGATCCCCAAGGACTCCTTATATAAGAATAGAAGATATGTAACCCCCTAAGCAATAACTATGTCACACCTTGACTTCCCGATATTGAAAATATACTTTTTATAATAAAATACTCGAATATCCCTATATATATGTGTCATTTTAGGGAATAAATAAAACCCTGTATAACAGTATTACCTTTAAAAAGGATATACATTAATCCTCTAAAATACTTTTGCAATGCGCAAGCTGAAGATTTAGAAAATGTGACTCATTATACACATAACATTTAGCAGTTAAAGCATACTCTCAACTATTGGAATTAATTAGATTAAATAGACTTTGATACAGGGGATTTTTAGAAAATTTCAGCATGAAGTATTCGTAAATTGGACTATCCACTTGTAATTTAAACCAAACCAAATTCCATTTAAACAACCAAGCAACAATTCCAACTTTTAAGAAAGATAACCACAAGTTCAACCTGTCCTAACCGATCAGGTGAACAACTATACAATATAATACAACACGATAACTCAACATTTAAATCTTAATAGCGGAAATAAAAACTTAACATATTTATATATGCAATTACTGAGGAAGAGGGACTCTGGAGATCCAGCTGGCCGACCATGCAACTTAACCTGAAAAACATGAGCGATTTTAATGAGTCGCAACTCAATGAACATATATCATCATATAATATACCCTGGTAAAATTTACATATTTCTAAACTGACAATCCAGTATTTCACGTTTTATAAAGATATCTGTATATACCTGTTAACTCGTCAAACTCGTAGTGTCATATACATGTACCTGTAATTCATTCTCTCTTTATTTACCCAACTCTCCTTGTATCTTTCCGTAGTCTTATCCCTGTTATCAGTTCAACGACTCTAATCTACATATTTATTATTACAAACAATTTTATATATAAGATCTGACTATTTTCGTATATAACCCGGAAGTCATCTATGGACTCGACGGTCTGTATATTTGTGATCTTTAGTTAAGCCATTCACATTGAACCCTGTAGGCTAATCATATATATATATATATATATATATATATATATATATATATATATATCATCCAATCATATCTTTGAACACCTAGTCAACTTATCCTCACATAAATTAATTTCAGATAATCACTTCACTATTATTCAAGAAATCATATACAACCAGCATGTATAGGAGAAATTCATAATATCACCATATATTTTCAAAGAACATGTTTGAACACCGTTTCAACACGTACTCACATAATTCATTCCAGATAATCATCCAGTAACGCCAAGTAATCATTTACTATGGATGTATGCAACATACGCATGTGACTTCATTTTCTTTATTTTGTTGTGACTGATCAAATTAACTTTAGAATTTCCTGGGACCCTGTCCCATGTTTATTGTCTCATGGACTTTCATCTTCTCCCGGAATATCCCATGTTTATAGTCTCAAGGACTTGCATATAATCCCGGCCTCTTAGGGCTCTTGATATTTATAGTCGACTTTATTCCCGGGATATTCCATGTTTATAGTCTCGGGGACTTTCCCGGCTAGCTAGGCCATTTATTCCATAAAGTACCATTGACAGTCACAACGCCTTTATTTAGTCGAATGCACCTGAATGTAATGAATGACATGCATACAACATATATTTTGTATCACTATATCAAACATTTATCTATATATTCATCCATGTACATATGATCTTTATCATGTATTCATATTTTTCCTTTCTGTATATACGACCCTCTTTCGGGGTCCTTACAATCCTTTCTGTATATCCATTTTCTTTACTTTACAGTATCTGCACTGTATGCATATAACCTGTTTCTGTATCCACATATTGTTTTATGATCACTATTTGTCCACGCACTTATTCAAAATCATATAACTTTCACATAACAATCATTTATAGCCACGTGATACTTCATTTAACTATAATATAGTAATCGTGTATGTACTTTCATCACTTAATCATATAAACCCACATATTCTGATAAATCATGTAATTCTTTCTTGTAATATATATATATATATATATAAAGCAAAGCTTTGATAAATGCTCACCTTGGCCTCTGCACTTATTTTAATGATTCTTGGTGATATTCTATCCACGCTCCTTCTTTGTCTTGGATACTCTATAAACACATAAGAACCAATCTTTATTACACTTATGTGTGCACTTGGTTAAATCTAGTTTCATACCTATATACTAATTTTCTGTCTAACACTTCACCTTCTCGGGCCTACTTTAACTATTCGTAAAACTATCTTGTCAAAGGTTTTTAATCAAGTTATTTAAGCCCCAAAACACCTACTTGTAATGATTTTCTTAAGAAATCCTTATTAAACTCCCATGTTACGACATTTTTCATAATTCCAAAACTTAACATTTTTATGCGAAACCTTTTCCATTTTACTCTCTAACATAAGACCTTTCTATCCTCAAATTTTCAGATTAAAACGATTAGTATAGCTAGGTCAAATGTTCTCTCAAAGTTGACACAAAATTCTGCCACAAGGTCCAAAACAGGGCATTTCCTTACCGACACAGCCATACTCTAAAATTCCCTATAAATTGTAGGATTATTAATTTAACACGAATCCACCTCTGAGATCCTATATACTCATTGTTTTATCAACCCTCACAATTTCGATTCGAACTAAGGTTGTTAGCTAGGTGAAACAATTCCCCAAAGTTCCATGTTTAAACAATTTGCACCTTATGCGCTTATTGCACTAAGATGACCATAACTCCTCACTCGCTAAATGAAACGACTCGATTCTTTCGAGGGTGTAAACTAGACTCAAAGTAGGTTATAGACCCAGCAAACCCACTGCCTAGACATAGCCATGTACCAGCCGAACATATCTTCCAAAACAGGTCAGTCTCAGAAAAAGTGGAAATAATCTTCTACTGCGCACCATTCACCCTAACATTTTTAATAAATCCAAAAATGGTTTTTAAATCACCAAACACTCAAATATTCTTCCTTAACCATTTGTAGACCTTACATAAATTTTTCAGTTCGAATTAAAGGGTTTAACTAGGTGAAACATTTTTCCAAAGTTCAATGTTTACCAAATTCGTAGGTTATGGACAACCTATACTAAAATGACCATATCTCCTAGCTCGCTAATCCAATCGACTCACTGTTTGTGGCTACGCAAACTAGACTCCGAGTAGAACATTTCCCCCATATACCCACTGCCAAAACATGACCATAAATAGTCCAAACCATTCATTCAAAACAGTGGCAGAACCTGTCCAAAATCTGGAATACTAATCCAACCCATTCATTATCATATAATATCACTCTTAATCCTCTTAATCATGCTACAAACCATCATCATATACTAACCTCTATGTATACATCATAAACTGTTAAGTCATATATGTTTTTAGATGATGATAACAAATACCACAATGTAGAAAATGAATCAAGGAAACGAAGCTGACAAATAAATCAGGAAGCTAGCTGAAATGCAGATCAACAAAGGCGACATCTTGTCAATGAGACTCTGCAAACAATTAGGAATTATTTCTGTAACAAGCCACAACATGCTACAATCAGATATCTGTAATCAGAAGAGAGTTTGCCATAACCATGCAGGTACGTTCGAGAAGTCAAGAAAAGATGAGTTCGAGAACTCTAACAAAAAGGGTTTATTCGAGAAGTCCTAGTTCGAGAAGTCAGATTGTTCTGTTCGAGAAGTCTGTAACAATCACTATTCGAGAAGTCTATTCAAAATGCTACTCGAGAAGTCATTCGAGAACTCATAAAGGAACTACTAGAGAAGTCATCATTCGAGAACTCAAGTTTCATCTGTTCGAGAATTCAACCTGGCTTCTTAATAATGCCAGAGTTCTCTAAAGGAACATATCAAATGAAGATTTAAACCCAGACTTACTTTGCAACCCGTGACTTATAGGCAATGATCAATTACACAGAGGATGTTACGAGTACGGAGTCAAATTGTAGATATTTGAAGGCTCAAACTCTTCCAAGTGAAAGGTGAAATCAGTCACTGTTTATTCGACTTCAAGGGCAACAATAAGAGTGGAAGCAACCTCCAACATGATTACACTACTACTGAAGAATTCGAAGGATATCTTGATAAATGCATAAAGATCAGCCGTTATATCTGGGAGGTTTAAGCACAACTAAATAAGCAGAAAAGCTTATTGACTTTCAAAAAGATTATCTTTTTGATTAAAGCTACTTTCATAGACAAAGATCCAAAGCAAAAAGATCTTTTGCATAAAGCATCACGTGGGCTTGGAAGCTAAGTCATTTCAAAAACTTAGTAACTTTTGAAGAAAGAAACATACACTGACTTGAAGCATGCTAGGATTGTCCAAATCAAGGAGAGAAGACTTTCAAGATAATTTCAGAAATGGCTACCACTTCGAGCATGTGTGTGTGACAAGTTATACCATAAATGTATCATCACATTTCACGTAGTTTTACTTGTCTTCATATAGTTTAAATAAGGCGTATGAGCAGCATAGTTTTAGAAGAGAATAAAACATTGATCACAAGGCTGATAGCTTTAGGTTTTCTTGTAAACACTAAAACATTGTAACCCGCAGCTGTGTATTCTTACGCAGAGAATTATCTTCAAATACAACCATCAGGTGGGCTAAGCAACCAAGCTAACCCACCTGAGATTTTTTATATCTCGTGTTATATGTGTCTTAGATAATTCGTTTATCTTGTTTTCTTAGTGTTCTTATAACAATCTGTTTTAGACCTCACCAGTTCAAAAGAATTTAGTTGAGATTGTATTCAACCCCCCCCCTTCTACAATCTCGTGGTGCTTAACTGGGAAATAACAATTGGTATCAGAGCAAGCTTCTAGCATACAAGAAGTCTAAAGATCACCACCATGGGATTGAAGGATACAAGCGTGAAAATACCAATCCTCGAAAAAGATAATTACTTTCACTGGAAAGTAAAGATGCATCTACATCTCTCATCCATTGATGAAGGTTACGTAAACAGCATAGAGAAAGGTCCTCATATTCCTATGAAGGCCAACACTGCAGTTGGAGAAGCAGCTGGAACAGGAGTTGCTGGAAGGCCTATTCCCAAACTGCCAGCAGAATTCATAGATGAAGACAGAGAGGAAGTCCAGAAGGATAAAAAGACCATGAATATACTGTTCAATGGTATTGATCAAGACATGTTCGACAATGTCATCAACTGCACCACTGCCAATCAAGTGTGGGACACTATTCGAACACTATATGAAGGAACTGAGCAAGTTAGAAAGAATAAGAAACAACTTCTCATACAACAGTATGGACATTCTCACTTTAATACAAGTGAAAACTTAACTGATATATTTAGCAGGTTTCAAAAACTGTTAAATGGGTTAAAGTTGTATGGAAGAGTGTATGAAACCAAAGACTCCAACCTAAAATTTCTGAGGTCTTTACCCAAAGAATGGAAGCCAGTGACAGTCTCTTTGAGGAATTCTCAAGACTACAAAGACTATACACTTGAGAGAGTGTATGGAATTCTAAAGACCTATGAGCTCGAGTTGCAACAAGATGAAGGAGTTGAGAAGAGCCAGAAATAAGGTGGAAATGTAGCTTTGGTGACCAATATTCCAACCAACCAAGATGGAGAGAAGATGAAGGATGTAGAAGCCACACCAAGTCAAAGAACTTATGAAGGTGGAGCTGGAACTAGCAAATGCAAAGGCAAGACAATCGAAGAGGTTGATGCATTGAGTGATGATGAATCTGAAGACCTTCATGAACACTTGGCATTTCTGTCAAAGAGGTTTTCAAAGTTAAGATTCAAGAAGAATCTAGCAGGAGCCGGGCAATTCAAGAAAAGCTATCAACCTAATAAGGGCATGGTTGAAAAGTCAAAGATCAAATGTTATAGCTGTGGAATTGCTGGCCACTTTGCCAATGAATGTAGAAAATCTATAGCTGAGAATGAAAAGAAATAGTTTGAGACTGTCGATTACAAAAAGAAATACTTTGACCTTCTCAAGCAAAAGGAGAGAGCATTCGTATCTAGAGATGATGATTGGGCAGCTGGAGGAGACTCAGATGCAGAGGAAAAGTTTGTCAACCTTGCACTTATGGCAAATGGAAATGATGAAGAGACTAGTTAAGCAAGCAACCAGGTATACTCTACAAATCTAACTGGGCTTTCCAAAGATGAATGTGCTAATGTTGTTGATGAAATGTCTAATGAATTGTACAACATGCATGTTACATTGAAATCACTTAACAGAGAAAACAACAAGATTAAAGATCTGAATGCTAGGTTAGGTGATGGGAATACTTTGTTAGAGACTCAATTAATTGATTTTGAAACAATGAGAAGAGATTACCAGGATGCAAAAGATAAATTACTTGAGGCTTTCGATAGAGAAGATTGTTTAAGAGAACAGTTGAAAAAGGAACATGATTTAATTGCTAAGTGGAGAGGATCAAAGGCTAAAACTGAAGAAACTTGCAATAAGCAAGAAATTGATTCTTTCTGCAAAATAGCATAAGCAAAGTTAGAAGTTGATGGGGAGGTTGCATCTGACAGTGACTTAATGGATGAGAAATGTTCATTAGAGTCCAAGCCTGTCAGCAATGCAACCCTGATCAGATTGCATAAGAAGTATGGCACTGTCAGCAAAAACTTTGTATTGGGAGAATGTAGCAAAACCAAGTCAGTTGAACAAGGAAACATAGGCAACTTGTCCATCAAAAAATTAAAGGATAAGTTAGAAAAGACTGAACCCAGGGCTAAGGCTAATAAGAAGAATAGAAATGGCAAGGTAGGAATTAACAAACACAGTAACTACACTCCTGATAAATATGCTCCCAGAAAGGAATGTGTGAACTATGGTAGTGCTAATCATTTATCTGCCAACTGTAAAACTGTTAATAATACTTCTGTGCCTAATATGCCTAAGTCTGTGCCTGTGCCTGTGCCTGCTATGAATGCTATGCCAAATATGTTTGTCCAGCCTGCTCATGCATCTAGTCATTATGCTAACATGCCATTCATGCATAATCCATATTACAATGCTTATAATATGCCTCAATTGCCATGGATGATGAATAACATGTTTGCACAGACTATGCCTAATTGTACATCTAGTTTTAATGCATATGAACATGTGAAACAACCTATTTTTCAAAGACCTACACCAAGAGTTAAGATTGATTTAACTCAATCAGAACCCTTGGATGGTAAGGGTTTGAAAAATAGGAGAAAGGCTAACAAGGCAGGACCCAAGGAAACTTTGGTACCAAAATCAACTTGATTTGATTTTGATGTTTGTAGGGAGACATAAAGAATCTCTGGTATCTTGATAGTGGCTGTTCTAGACAAATGACTGGAGATTCTACCCTGCTCACGAAGTTTGAGGAGAGAGCTGGCCCTAGCATTACCTTTGGAGACAACAGCAAAGGATATACTAGAGGATATGGCTTGATTTCACAAGGAAATGTTGTCGTTGAAGAAGTAGCACTGGTTGATGGACTTAAGCATAACTTGCTGAGTATCAGTCAACTATGTGATAAAAATCAAAATGTGTGGTTCAAATATGAAGCTTATGTTGTTTTCAAGAAGAACGACAACAAGGTAGTGATGACAGGAAATAGAAAAGGGAATGTGTACATTGCTGAGTTCAACTCAATAAGTGCCAACTCTGCTACGTGCCTCTTCAGCAAGGCAAGCATGGATGAAGGATGGCTTTGGCACAAAAGACTGTCACACTTAAATTTTAGAGCCATGAATGAATTGGTCAGAGGCATTCTAAAATTGGAGTTCTCCAAGGATGGACTATGTGATGCTTGCCAGAAAGGGAAGCAGAAGAAAGCCTCTTTCAAATCAAAGTCATTGTCTTCAATCGATCAACCCTTACAGCTTCTGCACATGGATCTGTTTGGACCAATCAATGTATTGTCGATAGCTAACAAGAAATATTGTCTTGTAATTGTTGATGATTTCTCCAAGTTTACTTGGACCTTCTTTCTGTCTTCGAAAGATGAGGCATGTGAAATCATTATCACGCATATCAAGACAATCAACAACAATCCAATCTTCAAAGCAAGAAGGATTAGAATCGACAATGGAACTGAGTTCAAGAATTCTGTGCTAAGAAAGTTCTATGAAGAAGAAGGAATCACTCAAGAATTCTCTGCATCAAGAACACCTCAACAAAATGGTGCGGTGGAGAGAAAGAACAGAACTCTTATTGAAGCTGCAAGGACTATGCTTGAAGAATCAAAGTTGCCAACATATTTCTGGGCTGAAGCTGTTAATATTGCATGCTACACTCAGAACATATCTTTGATCAACCAAGCAAAAGGCATGACACCTTACCAACTATTCAAAGGCAAGAAGCCAACAATTAACTTTCTGCATGTCTTTGGATGCAAATGCTTTATATTGAAAAACTATGGTGAGAACCTTGAGAAATTTGATTTAAAGGCAGATGAAGCTATTTTTGTTGGATACTCAGCTGAAAAATCTTATAGAATCTACAACCTAAGACTTAACATTGTTATGGAATCCATACATGTTGTCTTCGACGACAAGAAAATATATGGCCTTGTAGATGAAGGTTTTCATGAGTCTCTCTCTTTCGAGAATAAGACAAGTGGTGAAGAAAGTGAAGATGATGATGAAGAGAGGATAACGATGGGTGTAGAGAACAGACATGGACCATCAAGTGAAGTGCAGAATGGACCAACTGTAGAAGAGCAACTCACACCATCTGATGAAGATCATGTTGAAGCATCTGCCGAAGATCAAAGAGAAATATCTGTTGACAACTCTGTTAGAACTCCACTCTACACGAGGACCATACACTCAGGGGGAGCTTCTCACAGCCAACACTCAACAACGAATCAAAATGGTCAATATCAAGAGAATGAAGTAACTTCATCAAGATCAAGCTTGCCACCACAAAGAAAATGGACTAAGGATCACCATTTTGAGCTGATAATTGGTGACTCCAATGCAAAAGTCCAAACTAGGAGAGCAAGCCGAGAAGAATGCCTGTACAGTAGCTTTCTTTCTAAAGAGGAACCTAAGAAGGTTGAAGATACTCTTCTAGATCCAGACTGGGTTTTATCAATGCAAGAGGAGCTAAACCAGTTTGAAAGAAACAAAGTATGGACACTTGTACCCAAGCTAAAGGACAAATCAGTGATAGACACTAAGTGGGTATTCAAGAACAAGATGGACGAGAATGGCATAGTCACAAGGAATAAAGCTAGACTAGTTGCCAAAGGCTACTGTCAAGAAGAAGGAATTGATTTTGAAGAAACCTTTGCACCAGTGGCAAGGTTAGAAGCAATCAGAATCTTCCTAGCCTATGCAGCTCATGCCAATTTCAAGGTCTATCAAATGGATGTCAAGAGTGCTTTTCTAAATGGTATTCTGGAGGAGGAAGTGTATGTGAGTCAACCTCATGGCTTTGAAGATCCATACTTTCCAGAATATGTTTACTACTTGCTCAAAGCACTCTATGGTCTGAAGCAAGCAGCTAGAGCCTGGTATGACACTCTTTCACAGTTCCTTATTGAGAATCACTTCATCAGAGGTACTGTAGATAAGACTCTCTTTTATAGATCTGTCAATGGCTCTATGATAATTGTCCAAATTTATGTAGATGATATAATATTTGGGTCTACAGATGAGAAGCTTTGCAAAAGGTTTGCCAAACTTATGCAAAGTAAATATGAAATGAGTATGATGGGTGAATTAACTTATTTTCTTGGTTTACAAGTTAAACAAGTAAATGAGGGAATTTTTATAAGTCAAACAAAATATGTTTTTGATCTATTAAAGAGGTTTGACTTAGCAGACTGCTCTTCTGCAAAAACACCCATGACCACTGCCACCAAGCTTGAATTGAATACTAGAGAAAAGAAGGTGGACATTTCAAGCTATAGAAGCATGGTTGGATCTCTTTTATATTTAACTGCTAGTAGACATGATATTATGTTTGCTACATGTTTATGTGCTAGATTCCAAGCTGATCCTAGGGAATCTCATTTAGTAGTTATTAAAAGGATTTTCAGGTATCTCAAGGGGACACCAAACCTTGGCATTTGGTACCCTAGAGATTCTGATTTAAATCTAATAGGCTATTCAGATGCAGATTATGCAGGTTGTAAGTTGGATAGAAAAAGTACCACAGGCACCTGTCAATTTCTAGGAAAAAAGTTGGTCTCTTGGTTCAGTAAGAAGCAGAATTCAGTTTCAACTTCAACAGCAGAAGCTGAGTATATTGCAGCAGGAAGTTGTTGTGCACAGATTCTATGGATGAGGAATCAACTGCTTGACTATGGAGTTAAGGTTGAGAAAATCCCAATATTCTATGACAACACTAGTGCAATTGCAATTTCTGAGAATCCAGTGCAACACTCAAGAACCAAGCACATAGACATCAGATACCATTTCATCAGAGAACATGTGATGGAAGGTACTGTGGAACTACATTTTGTTCCAAGTGAGAAACAACTAGCAGATATCTTTTCCAAAGCTCTGGATGAAGCAACCTTCTCAAGGTTGGTAAGCGAGCTTGGTATGTTGAACTTTTCATAATCTCTAATATCTGCTCAATTTGTTGCAGCCAGTGAATTTTGTTCTCTGGATTTTATTTGTTTTATTTGATTATTTTCATGATTATTCTAGAGATATCGAACACTTAATTTCCTAGAGATATCGAATGAATATGTGTACCTATTTGAGTTGTCGAATGGATATTATGCTTGAGATATCGATCACCTAATCTTCTAGAGATATCGAACTAGTCTTCTAACTAGAGATATCGACTATTCAAAGGTTACGAGATATCGAACCAGTAAATGTTCAGACAAATCGAATGGTCAATATTTGAGATGTCGAAAGGAATAATTAATTGTTGATATTATTTAATTGTTTTATCTTTCATCCAGAATACTCGAATGCTTTGTGTGCTATGTACTCTAAAATTATTTGTCTCGAGTTGATTAGACTTAAGCTGTCAGACTTAAATGATTTTGGAACAAATAGCACACATAATATTTTACTTTTTATCTTTTCTAAATGAGCTGTCAGGATTAGTATAGGACACCGTGTATCTTTTTTGCATGCGTTAGTGTGTATTAAAGAGGTGTGACCTTTGCTTAACCTTGCACCTGATTATTTCCTAGATATTAAGTCGTGTCTTTAGGACTTCTGGGCTTATAAATAGGAAGGGGTAGACATCATTTAGACTCACACTTAACAAAAACAAAACCCTTTCTCCTTTCTTCGTCAAAACCTTTCAACCAAAATGACTAAGAGCATCTTGAAAGTCTCCGTCGAAGAGTTCGAAGCCATGTCGTTCTACACCAAGGTCCTGGCCCTCCAGGAGAAGATTGATGAGCTTCTCGCCGAGGAGGAGAAGTCCCTCGCTGCCATGAGAGCAGCGTTGGAGGTTCTCCGGGCACGCAACCGGGAGGACTCTGTTGAAGACCCAGCCAAGGCCGCCTAGTTGGTGTAGGTGGGGGGGTCATAGTTTAAGTTTTTGTTTAAGTTTTTTTATATTTTTTTTAATGGTCTTTTGACCATTGTTAATGTAATTTTTTTTTATTTTAATGAAATGAAGCTTCCATCTATCTTTATCTTGTTGATTCTATTGTTATGATCTACTTGCATGTCTCTTTAGAGCGAGTTGCTGATTAGATTATGTCTCGACTTTCATAGAACACTTAGATAAGATTAAGTTGGATTGTGCTGGAATCACCTAAGTTGTCTTAATAATCTAATCCCTGCGAATTAGTTTTTTTTAAAGTCAACTTACGCGTATTTCTGATCCTTTTTTTTTGTGATTTGGCACACATTTCATTAAGTTATCCTTAATCTAATCAGGATGTTTTTAACTCATTTGAATCATACTGAATAGATCTGGTAACTTAAATACTATTCATGATGTTTTAATTCTAAATTCACACTGTCATCTAACCCTAAAAGTGAGCCTTAAAAGCTACACAGTTGCATTGTTTTATGTCCCATTGGAGTACTCCAAAGGACTTAAACTCACAACAGATGATGATGATGATGATGATGATGAAGTGATGGTGTTGACACAGCAAACTTGGTTATTGCATCAACCAGGTTCTTCAATTCTGTCATGTGCCATGTGTAACACACTTAGAATTAGGGCTTAATTTAAAAATAACTAGTCTGCACTCTGTTTTAAAACAAGACTTATTAGTTAACTTTAAACACATGAATAAGTACTCTTTATAATTGCTGATTGAACTCAGGTTTCAAATTGACTAACTATGGCATTAGGATTAAGTGCAACATGCTGGCAGTTACTTACATGAATATTCTTAACGATCTCTGCAAAATTGCTTCTTTTTCCTAAGTACAGCTTCAAGCATACAGTCAATTTCAATCAAAACAAAAGGTGTCCTGCATTTCTAAGAGAATAAACCTTCATGTGAAGAAGGCTCTTACAGCAGTACACCTAGCCAAGGTATTGAGTTCTCTTTTATCATCATTCTCTTTATTGTCCTAAAATCTTTGCCTTGATTTGCTGAAATGAGAATTGCTGGAATGTCCCCCAGATTCTCTACCCAATCAGCACACCATATATTCACAGTCTTCCATCTTTAAAACCCCCTCTACAGTTTCTCAACAAACTATAGTTGAAAATTCTTGTAAATCTTAACTTGAGGGGAGTGATCAGGAGGAATGTGAGGGTGAGGGAAGTGGTGAACATCAAGAAACCACAAGAACAAGGAGGGTAAGGGTGTGTAAAACCAGCCTAGCCATCCTATGTCTTCCCAAAAAGGCATAGTGATTAAAAAGGACATCCACATTTCTAGTTTTAGTCTCTCAACAGACTTTAACTATTGAATCAAGTTCCCAACCAGGAACACAATTAGTGAGGGTGAGGGACACAGTTGTGCAACCAATTACACTTGTCATCTAGCCAGGAGTTAGTACAAGTAGCATTGACACAGGGGGAGCACACATAAGTTACTCTTAACTAATTCTCAAATTCAGGTTGATGAATCTTCAATAAATGAGAAGATTCAGCCCCACTCATGGACACCTAATTTGGAAACTGAAGCACTTCATTAACAACTCCAAACACTCTTGATTCTTCATTTCTTTTCATGAAGAAGCCAACACTCAACTTTTCGTTCACTAAGTTTTCTCTAAAACAACTTACTGAATTCCTATTTTCGTTTGGAACATCATTGATAATATCTAATTCTCTTCAATCTATGTGAAATCTCATGGTTTCTCTTTAGGACTGAGGGAAGGGAGTGAAAAACAGGAGAGGCATGGTTACTCCAGGGCAAAAGGTGAGTTGTATTCAAGAGTGGTCTCCCATTTCTTCCAGGAGAGCAAAAGGAGAGATTGAGTACCCCTTTAGAAAGGGAAGGTGAGTTGTGAGAAGTGAGCCAGGATGAGATCCTGATGTAAAAACAGAAAGATTAAAGAGAGAAGATTTTCATGCAGATTCTAGTTTCTCATCCCTCTGGTTCTCATCCTAACTACTACTACTCTGATCTTGCTGATAACAAAAAAAGTGGAGAATTTACTCAGCTACTCATCTTGGGGACTCGATCAGATTTTCCCTTCAACATCAAGAGAAAGTCATTTTCCTCATGTTTCAACAAAGGGGGAGAAGGGTACCTTCAAACAAATCAACAAGTGAAGAAACAGAACAGTCTCTCAAGATAAATGCTATACATAGGGGGGCAGTTCTAAGTACTCAAGTGGAGTAAGTAGTAGAATCCAGAAACTGTGTCAAAGAAGCTTGTTCAATATTTTCTGTACTACTGAAAGAAAAATCTGAAAGATTGGTTTTTGTTACCATCACTCTCTGGATTTATGTTCTTTTCTCAAAGACATAAATAGGGGGAGATTGTTAAGTCATATATGTTTTTAGATGATGATAACAAATACCACAATGCAGAAAATGAATCAAGGAAACGAAGCTGACAAATAAATCAGGAAGCTAGCTGAAATGCAGATCAAAAAAGGCTAAATCTTGTGAATTAGACTCTGCAAATAGTTAAGAATTATTTTTGTAACAAGCCACAACATGGTACAATCAGATATCTGTAATCATAAGAGACTTTGCCATAACCATGCAGGTACATTCGAGAAGTCAAGAAAAGATGAGTTCGAGAAGTCATTCGAGAACTCTAACAAAAAGGGTTTATTCGAGAAGTCCTAGTTCGAGAAGTCAGATTGTTCTGTTCGAGAAGTCTGTAACAATCACTATTCGAGAAGTCTATTCAAAAGGCTATTCGAGAAGTCATTCGAAAACTCATAAAGGAACTACTCGAGAAGTCATCATTCCAGAACTCAAGTTTCATCTGTTCGAGAATTCAACCTGGCTTCTCAGTAATGCCAAAGTTCTCTAAAGGAACATATCAAATGAAGATTTAAACCCAGACTTACTTTGCAACCTGTGACTTATAGGCAGTGATCAATTACACAGAGGATGTTATGAGTACGGAGTCAAATTGTAGATATTTGAAGGCTCAAACTCTTCCAAGTGAAAGGTGAAATCAGTCACTGTTTATTCGACTTCAAAGGCAACAATAAGAGTGGAAGCAACCTCCAACATGATTACACTACTACTGAAGAATTCGAAGGATATCTTGATAAATGCATATAGATCAACCGTTATATCTGGGAGGTTTAAGCACAGCTCAATAAGCAGAAAAGCTTATTGACTTTCAAAAAGATTATCTTTTTGATTAAAGCTACTTTCAAAGACAAAGATCCAAAGCAAAAAGATCTTTTGCATAAAGCATCACGTGGGCTTGGAAGCTAAGTCATTTCAAGAACTTAGTAACTTTTGAAGAAAGAAACATACACTGACTTGAAGCATGCAGGGAATGTCCAAATCAAGGAGAGAAGACTTTCAAGATAATTCCAGAAATGGCTACCACTTCGAGCATGTGTGTGTGACAAGTTATACCAGAAATGTATCATCACATTTCACGTAGTTTTACTTGTCTTCATATAGTTTAAATAAGCTGTATGAGCAGCATAGTTTTGGAAGAGAAGAAAACACTGACCACAAGGCTGATAGCTTTAGGTTTTCTTGTAAACACTAAAACATTGTAACCCGCAGCTGTGTATTCTTACGCAGAGAATTATCTTCAAATACAACCATCAGGTGGACTAAGCAACCAAGCTAACCCACCTAAGATTTTTTTATATCTCGTGTTGTATGTGTCTTAGATAATTCGTTTATCTTGTTTTCTTAGTGTTCTAATAACAATATGTTTTAGACCTCACCAGTTCGAAAGAATTTAGTTGAGATTGTATTCAACCCCCCCTTCTACAAGCTCGTGGTGCTTAACTGGGAAATAACAATTAGTATCAGAGCAAGCTTCTAGCATACAAGAAGTCTAAAGATCACCACCATGGGATTGAAGGACAGGCGTGAAAATACCAATCCTCGACAAAGATAATTACTTTAACTGGAAAGTAAAGATGCATCTACATCTCTCATCCATTGATGAAGGTTACATAAACTGCATAAAGAAAGGTCCTCATATTCCTATGAAGGCCAACATTGCAGTTGGAGAAGCAGCTGGAACAGGAGTTGCTGGAAGGCCTATTCCCAAACTTCCAGCAGAATTCTAGTGTTAGTTACTAATGGAAATGTTTAATGGAGAGAGTGAGCTTGCTTTGTGATAATATCTAGTGTTAGTTTCTAATGGAAATTTCTAATTACTCTACTATCCCTTAGCTTAGTTTAGAAGTAATGGAAAGCTTCCCTTATAAGCCTTACTAATACTTCTTGAATAAGCCAACTCACTTACTAATACTTTTCTTATGAATTTTAAATATCTCTTCAATATGAACTCCTTGATAAATACTCCTTTCAATTTCTTAATTCTATTCTCGATCATACCTTCGTATCAAGTATTCGTTTGCATTTTTTCTGATTACGGTTGATTTTCTATAAATCTCAGAAGTTCAACTACCTACTATAAAACGTTCTAAATTCCTTAATAAATACTTAGGAGTCTAATCCTCAAATGTCGTAGAAGACTAAAGTCCCTCATATAATATCCTCTATCATAATCTCAAATAATAATTTCACACCAAAATCACTATTCATCCCTTGGGTTACTATTCATTTCCCGAGAAATCTCAGGAATGGAAATTTTTAAAAACTAACCGAATACACATACACTCCTTGTCTTCGTACATTAATAATATTTTAACCAATTTTAAGTCTTGTGAGTTGTATTAGTAATAAACAATTCTATTTATTAGAATTAATTATGTATGTTGTTGTGCTAAAATAAATACAATTTTAAATCGCAAGCGTACGATTCAATCGTCGAAATATTTTAGGTATCGATCCACAAAGACTTATTATTTTCCCAAACTTTAATTTTTAATTTAATCGAACTAGACAAATTTGGGTTTTGGAAAAAATTTAATTATATCTAATCAACAAAAGTAACAAAAGAAAACTGAAAGAAAATTTTTAACCAATAAAACAAAGTAAGAAAATGCCAATTAAATTAAATTAGAGTACTGAATCAACTCCGCTTAACAATTAAGATAAAACATTATTGAAGCAAATCCATTCAAACTAAAAACAAGAATTTTGTTTTACTCGGGCAGACAGAAAAATGGCAATGGAGTGGATTAAATTAGAAAATGGATTTTGGGCCAGTAAATACAAAGAAAATGGGCTAGGAGAGAACATAGTGCAAGCAAATGAATAAAGACATTACATATAAGAATTAAGACTACAGCAACCGGTAAAATGCTTAGAAAAAGTAATGATTCAAAACAATAACTACCTAATTATGATTAACTATTAATTAATTAACTTCTAGTTATCTACATGATGATTTTGATTAACGAGCAATTAATGAGACAAAACAAGAATTAATAAAAAAAATGAATCTTTATACATACACACTGGACAAAAAAAAATAGAACATGAAAATGGGATTTAAAAATCAAATGGGCCAGAAATTGATGGAGGGCTAGAAATGAAATGGAACATGATTTGGATTAAAGTAGTGATTACTCTACTAATTAGGCTACTGCATACATGGACACGCAAAGAATGAAACATACAGTGGGCTCCACAGAAAACTTGAACATGAGCAAATGGACTTATGAACATGGCAAACCGAACTTAGTACAAAAGAACACGAAAGATAAAAACTTGTAAATAACCGATTGTAAATGAAGAAAACGCCATAAATGAACTGGTAAAATAAAGAAAAGAATCACCGCTTATGACGGAAGAGCCGAGTAATAACCCCAAAATCAAACAAGTACATGCCGAAATATCAAGCTACTGCCGGAAAATAAAGAAAATGCTAAAGTAGATTTAAAATAAACCCACAATAAAATTGAGATTTAAAGGGGATTAATTACGATTATTAAGTAAGAACAAGAAAATAAAAATCGTTATTTTCAACCCATAGTGGTTAGCATTTCGCTACTTTGTCCACTAAACGGGTTTACGAAAATAACGAAAGCTATGCAACAAAAATGAAAGAACAAGACGAGAAATTAAAGGAAATGAAATTGCATTAAAATTAAAAGGAGTGTTTACAAGATTTGAAACTAAAAAAAACAAGAAATTAAAGCTACCCCAAAATCTAAGTTGATAAATACAAGTGGGTATTTATAGGATAAGAATTAGGGTTAATGGGAGTGTTGGGTAAATCTTGGCCCTACACCTTATAAATGTGGTGGACAAATCTTAGCCATCTATTTGTTTCCTTCCCCCTTAAGCTTTGATGAGTGGATCTTGGCCATACACTTATTTAGTGTGTTGGGATGATCTCCACCTTCCACATGTCTTCAAAGATTCCTTTTCCACCAAGCTCCTAATTCTTTTTCCTTTCTTCATTTAAGTCATTTTTCTTCCTCTTTTTCCCTTCCTTGTTCTTTATTTCTTTATTTTGCCATTTCTTTATTTATTCACGAATTTCCTGAAATGCAACAAAATAAATTATTAAAATACGAGTTCAAGCAATAAATAGGTAATAAAATATGCAAAAATATGCACTTATCAATTGCCCCCATACCTATCTTTTGCTCGTCCTCAAGTAAAACAAAAACAAAAAGAAAATCTAGATAAAAAGTCCTATACTCCTTTTCGTAGGTGTGACGGTTGCATTTGGCATATGCAACAAGCCCTTTAAACCCCTAGGCAGCCCTAGTGGACGAGTGAGGACTCGTGAGGGCCTATAGTGAATGTACCCACAAAATCCATCTAGTTCGTATAAAAGATTACATGGCAATGCAACACCACACATACATGTCCTCTCATTATACATCAACTTAAGAATCAAAATGAATTTGCAAAGTCTTGGTGTGGAAAGTACAAGGATTCACATAGTCTACTTAAATAAGCATGCAAGAATGATTACAAGTTCATGTCAAGTGCAAAAATTATTGGAAACCATGCTAAGTCTACAAGAGCACACCTTAGAGTCAAAACATGAGATCTCATATGCAAAACAAACAAGCAATACCTCACATTTCACTCACAAAAGAACATTCACTCAAGAACAAGGGTAAGTGTATCACTCAATTCCAACAAATCAAAAGCACGCTTGACATTTGGTATCATTCTAACTTAAACACAACATACATCAATGATGACAATCAAAAGGTCTTTATTTGGGTTGTAATGGGGCTAGGGACAGGGTATGTCAAGTAAGGCCAAAACAAGGTGAAGTGTCAAAAGCTAGTAGTCACAATGGAAATCATGCACAACACCAAACTTCCTCCCCACACAATTATTTTTCTACTTTCAACAAAAAGACTTGACTAGTCGAATGAAGGAGAATTTATAAAACATAAGTATGCTCTCATATATATATATATATATATAAATATATATTTTTTTCTTTTCTTATGAGAACTATAAGAAACCATAATCCTCCTTTAGATTTAACTTGAAAATCGACTAACAAGGTAACCAACAAAACATACAATTCCTCAAAAGTTATGAACAAAAGTAAACCCATTTCATACACCTTATTACTCCCTCAAGTTCCTACTAGCCTTTGACAAATTGGGATCAAGTATACGTAAGGCTGTACAAGAAAAAGGTCTTAGGCGAGTAATGTGGTGTGTCATCGAAAGAATTTGATTAAGCTCAAAGGGGTAACTAATTGATCACATAAGAATGGTGTGAATATTTTGGAAATATGGGTTATTCCTAAATGCCTTTATCATCTTATCATCAATCAATGTCATGTGTTTTAAGAAAGAACTCAAACAAGTGCTAGCAATGCAAATGACAAGTGGACACTCAAGCAAAAGAATATAAATGCAAAAGATGTGCATATAGGATCAAAACTCACTTGGTGTGGTAGAACATAATCAATCTCAAGTAAAGGTATCCTCAATGCACCTACTTGTACTCAAAGGATGAAAACCAAATCATCTTACACCTAATCATGACCTTCTAATTTCTTGCACAAATCAAATAAGTCTACTAGTTTCATCTTGCTAGTGTAAGTGTGTGGACAATAACTTAGAAAATCACTTATTAATCAAAAGCTAAAGAAACACAAGATTATCATAGCATGTAAGGGTGCATCAAGCAACTAGAAATCAATTAACAAGACTAGAATAAGATTAGAATTCTACTATTTACAATTCTACAACTCTTTTTGTGATTTTTTTCATTTTTTAATTTTTTTTTGATTTTTTGATTTTTATATTTACACTAAAAACCCTCCCCCATACCTAGATCATACATTGTCCTCAATGTATGCAAATGCAAGAGAAATGAATAAAGGAGAACGAGGAAATACCTGATAAAGGATGACGGAGACTGAAAACTTCTAAAAAATTATGAAAGAAAACAACTCACACACGCACACAATTCCTCCCCCATACCTAACTTTCACGAGGGGAGGCAAAGGAATAAAACCGAATTAACCGATGCCAGTGGGAAAATTGGGGTGCAACTTTGAGAAAATATCAAGAAATTTTTGAAAATTTTCATTAGCAAAGATTTTCTCAAGCAACATAGAATCATTCAACCTTATTGAACAAGTGTCACTAATGTTCTCCCTAAACCAACTTAAGGTTTCTTTATTTTGTTTAAGCAAATTAGAGACAATGAAAGTTTGGTCATGGGTTGAATCACTAGGAATGACATAAGTTAAAGGTCCATCTTTTCCCAAGGGCTGTTGATCAAACTCGGGACGATACAAAATCAAGTCAAATGCAGGAGGTGTTCCTACGGGACTCTTAAGAACGGGCTCAAAACTAATAACCTCGGGTGGGATCTCCCACTTGGAACAAATTTCATTCAAATCTCCTAATGACTTATCAAATGTAGGTGGTTCACCAACGGGAGTTGTAAGAATAAGATTTGGTTCGCAAGAGACCTCCACAGGTTTGGTTTCCCACTTAGAACAAATATCGTCCAACTCTATTAACAACTCTTCCTAGGTCATATCCCTTAACGACTCAATATACTCTTGATTAGTTTCGTTATTCCTTTGAAAATCCTCAACAAGAAGAGACTCAATCTTACTATCCTCAAGGTTTGACCAATTAACAATGTCATCAACAAGATTAACCCCTATTGTTTGTTCATAAAGCTCATTGGGTTCATTTTCGACATTAAAGATGTTAAGGTTAATGGTCATATTACCAAAAGTGAGTTTCATCGAACCATCCCTAAAATTAATCAAGGCATTAGATGTAGCAAGAAAAGGTCTTCCTAGAATGATCGGGATTTGGTTCTTAGGATTCGTGATGGGTTGAGTCTCGAGGACAACAAAATCAACCGGAAAGATGAATTCACCAACCTTAATTAGCACATCTTCAATTATTCCTTTAGGCATTTTGACAGAACGATCGGCTAATTTAATTGTCATGTTCTTCTTTTTAAGTTCGCCTAAACCTAGGGCTTGATAGACCGAAAATGGAAGGAGATTCACACTAGCACCTAAGTCAAGTAACGCCTTGTCCACAAAAGTATTGCCTATGACACATGAAATTGTAGGACAACCAGGATCCTTATATTTCACGAGAATTTGATTCGAAAGAATTGAACTAACTTGAGAGGTCAAAAAGGCTTTCTTAGGGACATGAGTGGATCTCTTATGAGTACACAAATCTTTTAGACACTTAGCATAAGAGGGAATTTGTTGAATGGCATCTAAAAGAGGAATGTTGATCTCTAATTGTTTGAAAACTTCCAAAATCTTTTCTACTTGAGGCGATTGTTTGTTTCAAAGGAGTCTTTGAGGATAAGGAGCTTTAGGCTTAAATAATCGTTCGCTAGGTTCTTCGGGAATGGATTTCGAAAGTGGAATGACAAACGAAGACTCGTTAGGTGAATGAAGTTTGTAAGAAGATGAAGGTTCACTCGATGATGATGATTGAAGATAAGTTTTCGATGACTCGGGAGTGGATTTTGAAGATGAAGGTTCAAGTGGTGAAGGTGTGGGACAAGATGACTCGAAAGGCTCGGGATTTGGAAGATGGTTTGAAGGATTGAGTTTAGGGTTTCGTTCAACATTTGACTCTTCTTCGTCTTCGGGAGACTTGACTCGTACTTGATTATCAACTTGTTATCCCGACCTCAAAGAAATGATAGCATTAACATTTCCGGGAGGTCTTTGGTTGAGAGGAAATTTATGGTTGACCTCGGGTTAACTCGGGAACTTATTCTTCTCTCGCTCATACATGGCGTTGGCTAATTGACTCACTTGAACCTCTAACTTAGATATGGCTTGAGTACTAGCATTCAAAATTTGCCTATCTTGAGTCATGGTTTGCATGAAGGTTTGTTGAGATTGAGACAAATTAGTTGTCGATTTCAAAAGCGCATCAAGAGTCTTTTCCAAGGAATTAATTCTCTTATCCGACTTATGAAAGTCGGGCGGGTGCTTGATTTGGATAAGGACCGTGATTTTGTGTCGGGTTTGGAAAAGGAACTTGGTTTGGAATTGAGTAAGAGTTTTGATTTGGCTTTGAAAACAAGGAGGTTGAAAAGAAGGTGGCGGAGATTGGTAGTTTTGGCCTTGGTTCCATGAGAAATTTGGGTGATTCTTCCAACCGAGATTATAAGTAGGAGTAAAAGGATCATTTCTAGGGGTTGGTTGAAACACCGCATTAATTTGATCATAGCCGGGAAAGTCCGAAAAACCTTGATTAAAATTAGAGCACATAGACACATTTGAGGGGGCCTTACTAGTTTCTAGGGCTTCAAGTCTTCTAGTTAAAGTAGCTAATTTGTCATCGGTTGCAATCGAATTTCCAATCAAATGCGAACCCCTAGATGTACTAGACGACTCGTTGGACTTATTAGGTTCCCTAGTAGACTCCCACAACATTGTCTTCTCAACTAACTCTTCGAAAAACTCCCACCCTTCGTCCTCATCTTTCTCCATGAATTTACCTTGGCACATAGACTCTAAAAAAGCGGTTGTTTGACTATCTAAGGCCTCGTAAACGATCTTACAAAGTCTCCATTTTTCTATTCCGTGGTGGGGGCATTGTGATAAAAGATTTTTAAAACGATCAAAATATTTCCAAAAAGACTCGTTTTCCTTTTGATGAAATTGATTTATTTCGTTTGTAATTCTCGTAGTCTTATGGTTTGGAAAATATTTCTTAAGAAAAATTACCACAAATCCCTCCCACGTGGAAATAGAATTAACCGGTAGGCTATACAACCATTTCTTAGCATTATCTTTAAGTGCAAAATTAATGAGTCTAAGCCTAATCGAGTCCTCGGTTAATTGTTGGAGTTTTTGTAAGGCGCGGACCTCCTCGAATTCATGGATGAAAAGATACGGGTCCTCACCTTCACTCCCGGGGTCCTCACCTTCACTCCCGGTAAATTTGAGTAACATGCTAATGTGTTGCGCATTGATTTCGAAATTATTACCATTTACGGGAGGAAGAGTGATACATGAGGGTTAGGCAGAACGGGTGGGATAGCAACGGTCCTTAAGAGACATGGCCATGTTTACTATTAGTTCGGAATTATCTAAAGACTCGGAATCAGAAGAGGAAGAAATCTCAAACGATCTCACTAGTCTAGAAGAATTATCCCTAATCCAAATAGTTCGCATAAACAATGAAAGGGAACACGTAGCAAATAAATGCGATAAAATAAACACACAAAAAGAAAGGGTGAAAAATTAAAAGAAAAAAAAATCCTATATCTAGGGTTCCTTAAAAAAAATGAACTAGACCTTGCTCCTAACTGTAAGGTCCACCAAAAACTCGGTAAATCAGAATTTATTCGGACCGATTTGGCCAGGTAGGTGCAAGCATTGCCAAGAGGCTAAACACCAGCCTAGACACCAAATCTTAATTGGCCAGGTAAGCTTTCGCTTGCCTAGACACCAAAGAGTCGGAATAATTAATGATTACTTCGTTTCTTAGGTACCTTCCTATTTGAGCGCGAAATTCCTAGGGGCAAACGTCTAATTAATTTTATTAAAGGCTAGGTATGCAAAATGAGGGATTTATTGTTGTGGGCCAAGAAAAGAGTGATGAAATCCCTTCCCTTATCTTGTAAGTGGTTTTGCCCTTAAGATTTATTTACAAATGAATGTACAAACAAATAAAAAAAACTATAAACATTTATGGATGCTTTAAACTACGTGCTCTAAACTAAAGAAAAGAAGAAATTTAACGTAACTTGGGGTCCTCCAGCGATCACCACAATTATAAGGTACGAAAAATTAAAAACAAGAAAATAAAAATCTAGATAATGTGCCCTAAGTGATTAGATGCATGATGCAACAAGTATGTAATTCTAACTAATTTTTTTGGATTTTAAATATTCAAATTTGTTTGTGATTTTTCAATTTTTTGATTTTTTTGTGATTTTTTAAATAAGGAAAAAAACGAAAGAGGAGAGAGATACGGGTTACCAAAGCAAAGCTTCCAAAATTCCAAGAATAATTCTTCCGCTTTAATCCAAGTTTCTCGAATTTTTCTCCCAATTCTTCGAAAAAATGCAAACAAGAAAAAGGGTGAGAAAAGAGCTAATCCGAAAAATTAAAAACTAAGGTGCGAAAAAATAATTAGTCCCCGACAGCGGCGTCAAAAACTTGTTGTGCTAAAATAAATACAATTTTAAATCGCAAGCGCACGATTCAATCGTCGAAATATTTTAGGTATCGATCCACAGAGACTTATTATTTTCGCAAAATTTAATTTTTAATTTGATCGAACTAGACAAATTTGGCTTTTGGAAAAATTTAATTTTATCTAATCAACAAAATTAACAAAAGAAAACTAAAAGAAAATTTTTAACCAATTAAACAAAGTAATAAAATGCCAATTAAATTAAATTAGAGTACTGAATCAACTCTGCTTAACAATTAAGATAAAACATTAATGAAGCAAATCCATTCAAACTAAAAACAAGAATTTTGTTTTACTCGGGCAGACAGAAAAATGGCAAGGGAGTGGACTAAATTAGAAAATGGATTTTGGGCCAGCAAATACAAAGAAAATGGGCTAGGAGAGAACATAGTGCAAGCAAATGAATAAAGACATTACATATAAGAATTAAGACTACAACAACCGGTAAAATGCTTAGAAAAAGTAATGATTCAAAACAATAACTACCTAATTATGATTAACTATTAATTAATTAACTTCTAGTTTTCTACGTGATGATTTTGATTAACTAGCGATTAATGAGACAAAACAAGAATTAATCATAAAAATGAATCTTTATACATACACACTAGACAAAAAAAATAGAACATGAAAATGGGCTTTAAAAATTAAATGGGCCAGAAATTGATGGAGGGCTAGAAATGAAATGGAACAGGATTTGGATAAAAGTAGTGATTACTCTACTAATTAGGCTATGCATACATGGACACGCAAAGAATGAAACATACAGTGGGCTCCACAGAAAACTTGAACATGAGCAAATGGACTTATGGACATGGCAAACCGAACTTAGTACAAAAGAACACGAAAGATAAAAACTTGTAAATAACCGATTGTAAATGAAGAAAATGCCATAAATGAACTGGTAAAATAAAGAAAGGAATCACCGCTTATGACGGAAGAGCCGAGTAATAACCCAAAAATCAAACAAGTACATGCCGGAATATCAAGCTACTGCCGGAAAATAAAGAAAATGCTAAAGTAGATTTAAAATAAACCCACAATAAAATTGAGATTTAAAGGGGCTTAATTAAGATTATTAAGTAAGAACAAGAAAATAAAAATCGTTATTTTCAACCCATAGTGGTTAGCATTTCGCTACTTTGTCAACTAAACGGATTTACGAAAATAACGAAAGCTATGCAACAAAAATGAAAGAACAAGACGAGAAATTAAAGGAAATGAAATTGCATTAAAATTAAAAAGAGTGTTTACAAGATTTGAAACTAAAAAAAAGAAAAAAAAGAAATTAAAGCTACCCTAAAATCTAAGTTGATAAATACAGGGGGGTAAGGGGGTATTTATAGGATAAGAATTAGGGTTAAGGGGAGTGTTGAGTAAATCTTGGCCCTACACCTTATAAATGTGGTGGACAAATCCTAGCCATCTATTTTTTCCTTCCCCCTTAAGTTTTGATGAGTGGATCTTGGCCATACACTTATTTAGTGTTGGGATGATCTCCACCTTCCACATGTCTTCAAAGATTCCTTTTCCACCAAGCTCCTAATTCTTTTCCTTTCTTCATTTAAGTCATTTTTCTTCCTCTTTTTCCCTTCCTTGTTCTTTATTTCTTTATTTTTCCATTTCTTTATTTATTCACGAACTTCCTGAAATGCAACAAAATAAATTATTAAAATACGAGTTCAAGCAATAAATAGGTAATAAAATATGCAAAAATATGCACTTACCATATGCTAGGATAGGGATGTTACAAACTATGTAACCCCCACCATAATAATAAAATCTCATTATTATAGGAGTTACAAAACCAAAAGAAAGGAGTTACAAATCAAATACATAAGTTCAAGTAAAAGAAAATAAAATGCAATTAATATTTTATTCAAAATAGTCCAACAATCCCCCCACATGAATAAAATTGACATTGCAAAACAACTCTTTGAAACGGAGATATAGCGTACGATAGAAACCAACATAGGATAGGTAGGCGTAAACCCTTGAACCTTCCCTTGTAAGAATAAATTTACATTTCTAGAATTTCAGTAGTCGCGTTGACCTTGAACTGCCATTCTGTATTGTGAAATGATGATACATCCCCCACTGGAGTCTTTCCCTATATTTGTTCAGTTCTCACTGTTAATCCCATTTTGGTCATGAGCTTTAGCCTGGTTCTTTGAGTTTTACCCAGAATTAACCCTTAACCCCCACAATTCCTTCTTGAAGCGACCCCACTTCACTCACATAGGTGATCTCTTGAACAATACGAAAGTATCATTTGTTTGACATATCGACACATAAGGATCATTAAAAGCAAAGCTTAACCTTAACCAAATTTTATCACTGTTTTTAATCATAGGAATGGACCCGGGAGTAAAACACCCACAGTGATTTCACCAAGTCTTTACAGTTAGGTTGTCCCTTTGAACCAAAATCTTGGGATCTCCAGTCAACAAGGTAAGGTTTCCTTTGTACCGACTTTTATTATGGGCTATGGTCTCATTCCTTTCAATTATTTCACAATTAACTCTCTAGTTAACCCTTTGGTTAGCGAATTCACCTTGTTATCTTTTAACTTGATATAGTCAATAGAGATAACAACAATTGAGAGTAATTGTGTAACTGAATTTGTCAACGACAAAGATGTTTCGACATTCCAATACAATCACTTGAAATGTAGTCATGCATCTTCACTTCGGCATATTTCACATTTTGGTAATCAATTTACCAATCATCAGCCAAGGCTTCAAATCGTTATTGACATTACCAATTTTTAGTGTCCCAAAAATTTTGTAACTTCAATTTATCTTATTTCCAAGTTTAAGCGTCCCTAAACTGACAATACTTATTCACCTAACTACCAAATTTGAGCATCCTCAAAATGGCCGCTATTATATATTATGAAGCCATAACAATTCGCAACAATATCAAGATTTGATATGCCATTTTCTGTGTTTATGTTGTTTCACTCAACATAATCACCGAATCACAGACTTTCTACTCTTGCCTTAGCAAAGAAACCCTAAGGTTATCTCACGATTTCTTTCAAATCTTTATTTAGAAAAACTGCCACAATGTTTATTGATGTACTTCAAATTTCACAATGCCAACAATTTAAGTAACATCTTGATGAACCATACTCTCGTAACTCAAGAATAATCATAAAGTACGTTAAGTCTTTACTTTTGACTATAATATCTAATTATCAGTCTATTTTTTTCCCACGATTTATCTCAAAGAATCTCTTCTCTCTATTTCTTAACATCCTTTTTCTCCCACAAACGACATAGAGAGATCATATTTATTTGAAAAGTGTCACCATCCATTTCCTAACATTGTGTTAGAAATCTTGATTTATTGACTTCTCAACTCTATTTAATACCTTAATAGGTATTGGTATCATGACATCTTCAAGATACCCCCACATTTCGAATATTTCTAAGAAAATCAAAATGCATTCCAAAACTAATAGGAACCAATTATTTTCTTTCATGGTATCTTGTTTAAGGAATGATTAGTCTCTTCATAACTAATATCCCTCATATTTAGTGATAATCTCAACTGATCACAATCATTTTTGCATCTCCCGTTGGAATGCAACTCATGCCTGTAGCTACTCCATTTATCTAATGAGAGTAAAGTGCAGTGGCCTCATAAAAATTACCCAGTGAACATTCACCACCAAAGTCACTAATTACAATCTTAATTTTCTGTATTAAGTTGGTTTTCAACCTCAAGCTTACAGAATTTTTCTTTTCTATAATGCTTTATTTTATACTCTTTAATGAGTACATGTAATGAATGTATTACTATAAAGTAATCACACAACTTGTTACCACCTTTCACTAGAGCAGGTTTCATGTTAATATCATGTTCAAAGAACTTTTTTGTTCTTCAACTATTGAATTTTTTTTCAAATTTCAAATTGGTTCACAAGTGAACCTAAATTTCTGGCTCACCAACCAGTACAACCAGAAGAGGTCCGAGGAAGAACATAAACTTCCAATAAACCCACATTCAGTGATCCTTGATCAACTGATGCGTTATGGTTAACAACATTATGGATTTCTCCAAATTTCAGCATACAGAGCTGACCGCAATGTTACCGTATTTGGTATCACATGGACTATCATAATGGGCAATGTTACCGTATTTGGTATCACATGGACTATCATAATGGGCTCGTGTGTCAATATCGTAACAGACCAACACCAACACGAGAATTAATAATTTAACTAGAGGAACAAACCCAACCAGAAAAATATAAATCTCATGCTGACCCATAACCTGTACTTTATAGGTATCAGGCCCATTAGGTTTTTAACGTACTGAATATCCACGAAGGATTTTAGTTCCAATGAACTTTCTCAATAATAACGGCTACTTGGGAGGCTTCCTTCATGGGCATTCCCTCAGCTTCCATGTCATGCATGATCATCTGAAGGTCCTGAACTTGACTAACCACCTTCTTGGAATCCACCATCATAAACTCAAGAAGTCGGGACACTATAAAATTCTCAGTACCCGCATCCTCGGTTCTATACTTTCTGTCGAGTGAGTCCCAAAAATATTTGGACGTCTTTAGCACACTATGCACACTGTACAATGATCACTCAAACAGTTCATATTATAATTTCTACACAAAAAATTTGAGTGGTTCCATGCTTGGACTGCACTAACAAGTTGAACATCAGACTCATCTTCTTTCAGCTTAGGTGTATCCTTGGTCAAGAACCTCACAAGGTTCAAGGTGGTCAAGTAGAACAACATCTTTTGTTGCCACCTCTTGAAATTCAGCCCAATGAATTTCTCTAATTTTTCCGCTTGAGCGGTTACTGGTTCAGCCATATTTGGCACCACAAGGGTCACCGTATTAGGCACTGCCTCAGCAGTCACACGCCTATCACCACCACCAGACAAGCTAGCTCCATCAACTCCCGACATTTCTAAAAATTAAGATTATAAAAAAAATTATAATCAGTTTATTTGCGAAAAATAATTAGCATAACATGAGCTGGGCATACAGAGACATGTGATACTATATCGGCAACTTGCATTCTAGAATACATGTACCATTGCACAAAGTATGCTAAATTATTATACTGTTTGTTTAAGCATTTATAGTATCATACACCCAACCCAGTTAGTCACAAAACCAGTTCATATGTGATGGGACAATTAAAGATGTATAACTTGTGAATCATGCATGCAGTTACAAATTGAATGATTTTTCACCACCCAATATGCTACATGATAATTGGATTTTATATCCACTTGGAGCGTTCCATATCGACTTAAATTGATTCACTTGGCCTCAAGTTTGTTGTATTTTTTATGTGTTTTGTGTAGTTGCGCAGGGTTATAAACCATTGGATATGGTTGAAGATTTGAGTTGATTTTGGTGTGGATTTTGAGTTTTTAATGAAGAATGAAGTCTTCCACACAATTCTTGGGAGATTTGGAGTCAAGGAATTGAAGTATGGAACCCGTGACAAAAAGAACGAAGGAAACGAAGGCAAAACGAAGGCGAAACGAAAGAAATTGCAAGGAAAAGAAACTCTGGAAGATTGCAGGGTAAGCCACGGTGCGGTAGGGTAAGCCGCGGCTTAGGTAGCCCGTTGTTCACTCCGGAAATTGTCCTAAAAACTCGAATTTTCTTTCCTGTTTCGAATCTGTTTGGTATTTTTGGACTTTTCTTGCTGGGGAAGACTTCAGGGGCTTATATAAACACATCATAACATCATCAAACATAATTACTATCTTACATAACATAGAGAGAGCGCCGAGAAGATGGAGAAACATAATTGAAGAAGGATTCCAACGATCGTGACAAGCAATGGAGTTCTAGATCTACTTTTCTTTTGTATTCTTCTATCAAGGTGAAACTCTTGGATGTTTTTTGGGATTTGTTTTCTTAACTCTATTACTTTAGTTTTATTATTATTCAGATCTTATTTCATTATCATGTTTTTACTTGATCCCATGATGACGAACGGTTCGATTATGAACTAATCATTGTCATGGGATTCTAACGGATTTATCTATGTAGTTTGGTAGTTTGATTGCCGTAAAGATTTGTGTGCAATGAATTCTTGATATCCTCGTATGGTTAATCTTAATGCTTTTAGATGCGTAGCTAATATCTAAATTGAATTGTTAATCTCTTGTGAAGCGAGAGTGGATCTTGAGATTTAGAACTTGCCATGCTAGCATAGGATAAGTTGATGTATGATTGACATCATGATTTGTATCGTAAATAGAGATATATTATGCTGCCCTATGTGATCAATATGGATAACTTGTGCTTCAACCGTTATGTTTTCAAATCTTATAGAGATATAGGGTCTAACATAGTTGGTGTCTATTCATCTTCTATCCCTTTTGTGGATGTAAGAGTAGTTTAGTATTCGTATACTGAGAAGTAGCCTATACTCGTTTCGTGTTGTCCGATCAGATATCAAAACCATCACATGCATTGATTAAAGGCATCAACTCTAAGCGAAGTATTTAATGAAGTTAGGATCCCATGTTTTCTCTTGCATAAGTAATTCGATTCCAATTCTCGTTAAATAATTAATTCTTAGTTGGTTAATTTGTTTTTTTAGTTAATTTTAGAAAATCAAAACCCAAAGTTGTTAATTGTCTTAGCAGTGAATAAAAACCATACATTGTTGCATATGTGCATTAACTGAATTAAAACCTAAACCAGATCTTTGTGGGAATGAACTTGACTTATATCTATATTACTTGTGACCACGTACGCTTGCGTGTTTTAGTGCAAACTAGTTTTTGGCGCCACTGCTGGGGATCATCGATGTTTTGTTTTTAGTTTATGTGCTTGTCATCAGTGGTCGTTAGAGTTCACAGACTCGGATTTTCTTACTTAGTTTGTTTGTTTCTTGGTGTTTCAGGTACTTGATAGTGTATGCGAACACGTTCTCAAACTCGTAAACTGGAAGAAGAACTTGAAGCAGCTAAAAAGATGGGAGAACCAGCAGTAGCAGAAACTAAGGCTTTGAAGGACTATTCTCAACCGAAGATCAATGACATCCAATCAAGTATTGTCAGGCCAGCTATTGCAGCAAAAACTTTCGAAATCAAGCCGAGTACAATTCAGATGGTACAAAATTTGGTTTAGTTTGGGGGTGCTTCAACGGAAGATCTTAACATGCACATCAGGGACTTCATTGAGATCTACGACGCATTCAAGTTCAACGGTGTGTCGGATGATGCTGTCAAATTGAGACTTTTTCCATTCTCTTTGAGGGATAAAGCTAAGGGCTGGTTACACTCTTTACCAGCCAGTTCCACTACTACATGGGAGGATCTTCCTCAGAAGTTTTTACTAAATTCTTCCCTATGGCTAAAACAGCAGCAATCAGGAACGCTCTTACTCAATTTGCACAACAATCTGGTGAATCTTTATGTGAAGCGTGGGAGTGCTACAAGGAGATGCTTAGGAAGTGTCCGCATCATGGTATGCCAGACTGGATGGTGATTAATGGTTTCTATAATGGGCTGGGAGCACAATCTAGACCATTGCTAGATGCAGCATCAGGTGGAGCTTTATGGGCAAAGAGCTATGAGAAAGCTTACGAGTTAATTGAGACGATGGCTACTAACGAATATCAGAATCCAACGCAGAGACTATCGCAAGGCAAGGTAGCATGTATTCTGGAAGTTGATGCAGCTACAGCTATTGCAGCTCAGTTGAAGGCCTTAACTATGAAGGTGGATTCTCTCACCAACTATGGAGTACAACATGTTGCAAGTGTTTGTGAGCTTTGTGCAGGTGCACATGATACGAATCAGTGTGCTATCTCTTCTGAATCAGCACAGTTTGTGAGTAACTTTCAGCGACCTTCGCAACCAGCTCCAGCCACTTATCATCCTAATTTCAGCTGGAACAACAATCAATGTGCTCAACAACCACAGCCTTATCAGCAGCAGTATGGAGCTAAGCCGTACAATCCTTCTGGTTATCAGCAGCAGTATACTCCAAGGCAACAATTCCAACCTCCGGGATTTCAGCAACAGCCCCATGCAAGTGTGGGGCAACCTTCTAATGAAAAATCTGAATTGGATGAATTAAGGTTGATGGTTAAAATCCAAGCGATTTCTCTCAAGACGTTGGAGAATCAGATTGGGTAGATTGGTAATGCTTTGTTGAATAGGCCTCAAGGGACTGTCCCTAGTGATACAGAGGATAATCCAGGCAAGAGGGAAGTTCATGAGCAGGTGAAAGCAGTTACTTTGAGATCTGGAAAGGTTACAAGAAATCAGAATTCAGCAGCTACGGAAGAAGAAGTTCATGAACAGCAGGTTGAAAAATCTGCAGTACCAGAAATTGCAAAATCTGATGTGGCAGCTGATCAGTTGGTCGATGATGCGAAGAAGAGTAAGAGTTCTACTGAAAAATCTACTCTTAAGCAGAACTCAGTGAGCAATCAAATCTATCCACCTCCTCCATATCCAAAAAGACTCTACAAGTAGATGATCGACAAGCGTTTGGACAAGTTTCTTGAGGTGTTCAGGAAGTTGCAGATTAACATACCGTTTGGGAAAGCTCTTGAAAAGATGCCGAGTTATGCTAAGTTCATGAAGGGGATTTTATCAAGGAAGTTGAAGCTCGATGAATTAGAGACCGTTGCTTTGACGGAAGAGTGCAGTGCTGTTCTGCAGCAAAAGTTGCCTCCTAAACTTAAAGATCCGGGAAGTTTCACCATCCCATGCACTATTTGCAAGCTTTCATTCGATAAGTGTTTGTGTGACTTGAGAGCTAGCATCAATCTCATGCATCTGTCTATTTTCATGCAACTTGGTCTACCTGATCCGAAACCTACAAATATCTCTTTACAGCTGGCTGATCGGTCGATCACCTATCCAAGAGGAATAGTGGAAGATGTCTTGGTAAAGGTGGATGAGTTTATCTTTCCGGCCGATTTTGTTATTCTTGACTTTGAGGAAGACAAGAGGATTCCCATCATCTTGGGAAGGCCCTTTCTAGCCACCGGCCGAGCTTTGATTGATGTGCAGAAAAGGGAGCTAACTATGCGGGTTCAAGATGCTAAGGCCACTTTTAATGTTTTTGCTCCTATGAAGATTTCAGATGATCCAGAAGTGTTCTTTTCTGTGGAATCCCTTGCAATGTCTTTCCAAGAAGAAAAAGGTGATTTAAAATTGGATGCAGTGCCTAGTGTTCCAAATTTTTCAGAGAATACTGAGTCAGTTAAGATGCTCGAGGAAAGTGATGCTGATAAACCTTCCATACAAGATCTCTCGAATGTAAAGCTCGGAAAACTTCCACCGCATTTGAGGTATGACCTTTTGAATGATGAGTTAGTGATTTTTGAAGAAGGTCATGATAATGTGTTAAGAAGGTGGATAGTTGATGATGAGGTAGAAGAGTGTTCTGTTCAGTCGGCTGAGAGGGATAAACACCTTAGAGGTGTGAGGAAGAAAAAGAAGGCGAAGAAGTTGACGGGTGGAAAAATCAAGGTGAAGAGTGAAAGAAAAGTTGTGTTGGGAGTAAGCAATCGAGATGTCAAAGTCCGTATGAATGGTCTTTCCGTTGAGGACGTTTCGGTTATTCTCTTGAAACTACCATGAAGTGAGAAAGCAACGTGCGGCTAAATGACATCAACGACAGCGCTTCGTGGGAGGCAAACCACGTTTTTCGGCATTTTTATTTAGGTATGTTCTCTACTATCCTTTGTATTACCTTCAATTCACTGGGGACATTGAATATTCTAAGTTTGGGGGTGATTTGGGGGATAAGTAGTGTTAGTTGAGTCTTTGTTCATGTAGGAAATCATATATTGCATATTAGTGGTAGTTCATTCATGTTTTGTTGTATTTTTGCATGTTTGTTTCATATAGGGCATTTTGTTATTTTTGTTTTGTTTTACCATGTGAGTCCATTTTAGTTGCATTTGCATGGCATGCATATTTCATGATCCCTTAGGACGAAGCAAATTCTGATTGATAGGTCGATGTCAATTTTAGTGTGGTATTGATGAATAGAAGGTTGATTTATAGTTCTTATGAAATTGACTTGCATGTTTCGGAAACAAAATCTTTTCACAGTCTCATCGTTTGCTTTTGGGCTAGGTTGAGGTCATGCTTGTTTGGTTGTTTTGAGATTTAATCACTTGTTTATATTAAGAATTTTCGTTATTCCCTTGATGGCGTAGGGACACTAAAGTCTAAGTTTGGGGGAAACTAGGGATTTCATGCTAATTGTTAATAATTGTCAATAATGGCTAGACGTCAAATGGCTAGTAGCCGGCTCATATTTATATGAGTAGTCTAGGGTTGGAATTGAGAATTCTCAGTCCAGATTGCATATATATATATATATATATATATATATATATATATAAAGAAAAAAACTTGTTATGTATAAATTGTTTAAATGCAGAATTAACCAGGGTGAGCTCTTTAATACTCGAGCAATTAAGTTCTAGGGGACTTTATGCCTAGTGACCTAAGATTTTTCCGGTCTGGGATGCACTAACCTAACGCTCGGTACATGGGTATTATTGTATAAGCCTTTTGGGGTCTCATCCATTCACTACAAGAAAACAGCTTTAAACCGACCGTCACAAATTCAATGGTTATAACCGACCGCTGCCGTAGGTAGTCGGTTTTATGATAAAACCGACCATCTAAAACTGACCAGTGCGGACTCGGGCCCATTTTGCTGACTCACATTTTCGGTCTCTGTGACACGTCATCTAAAACCGACCACATTCTTAAATGTCGGTCGGTTATAAGGGGTCGGTTTTCTTTAATGAGTGGTCGGTTATAAGTGGTCAGTTATGCAAATTAATAGACCGTCTAGGGTTAAACCGACCGATAGTGCACATTTGACTATGGTCGGTTATATGGTTCAGTCAATAATTATTTCAATGTAATGTCATAACCGACCGGTGTTATCGGTCGGTTATGAGTGGGCAATGAAAAAATAAAAAAATGATTTGATTCAGATTTTTTCACTCCCGTACGGTGGAACGACATCGTATTACTGTATTTTTAAAACCGACCAATTCATCGGTCGGTTTTAAAAGTTAATTTATACTTTTTCATTTTTACACTCTCATTTCTCATATATTGAAGTAGAGAAGTAAAGAAGTAGAGAAGGAAAAAAAAGTAGAGAATTGAAGTTGAAGATTTGAAGCTACAACATATAATGTAAGTGTAATTTTATTTATTTTGTCATTTATATATGATTATATATGGGTGTTCATACTTCATATATTCATATATATGTGTTCATAATTCATATATATATATATATATATATATATATGTGTGTGTGTGTGTGTGTGTGTGTGTGTGTGTTCATCATTCTATGTGTGTGTTTATAATTCTATATATGTTTATTTATTTGTATATTTATGTAGATGGAAAACATTGATCGAAGTTGGATAAGTAATCAATTAGAAAGGGATAAAATTTCTTTGACTCCCGAATATAGAAATGGTGTGGAAATTTTTTTAAAATTTGCAAGTGAAAATGGAATGGAAGATGATATGATGAAGTGTCCTTGTAAGCGTTGTAAGAATTTAAATTGGTTATCAATGGATGATGTTAGATTTCATTTGCTCTCTAAAGGAATGCTTGAGGGTTATACCGTGTGGACATCACACGGTGAAGTTGTGCAAAGAAAAAAGAGTCGAAAATCACATTGTCGTAGTGATCGGGAACCTCCAAGGATAGACCAACCGGTAGATTTCAATGCGATGTTAAATGATTTTGCCGGTGCAAATTATGAATTTTATGACACCATGGATACGGGTACTAGTAATGTAGAAGAAGCTCCAAATGATAGTGCTAAAAAATTATATGAGGTGATTGTTGAAAATGGAGTTCCTATTTATCCGGGTAATGCAAAGTATACAAGAATGAGATTGAGTGCAAAATTGTTAGAATTCAAAAACTATTCAAATTGTAGTAATAAAGCTTTTGATAGTTTGCTTGAACTTCTTGCGGATGTGTTGCCAAACAAACACACATTGCCCAGAACTAATTATGAAATGAAAAAGATTATGAAGGGTTTAAGGGTTGAATATGAAAAAATTGATTTATGCGAGAATGATTGCATGTTATTTTATGGAGATGACAAGGATAAAATTGTATGTGATATATGTGGTCAAGATCATTATCGGGATGTTTCGAGGAAAAATGGTAAAAAAATCCCAAAAAAATCTTAAGGCATTTCCCTTTGATTCCTCGACTACAACGCTTGTACATGTCGGCGCAAACATCCGATCATATGAGATTTTACAAGAATCGTGATGTGAAAGAGGATGAAATTAGTCATCCCGCGGACGGAGATGAATGGAAAAATTTTGACCATCGCTATCCATCGTTTGCTAAAGAGATTCGTAATAAGGCTTGGCTTAGCGACCGATGGTTTCAATCCATTTGGTCCTACCGGAAAGAAAACATATAGTGTATGGCCCGTGGTGGTTGTTGTCTATAATCTTCCTCCATCAATGTGTATGAAAAAGCCTTATATGTTTATGACGGATATAATTCCAGGTTCGAATAGCATTGGCAAAGATATTAACGTTTGTCTAAGGCCTCTCATTGATGAATTGAAAACATTGTGGAATACCGAAGTGGAAACAATTGACCAATCTTCAAAGCAAAATTTTACAATGCGAGCGGCTCTTATGTGGACTATTAATGACTTTCCCGCTATGAGTATGATAAGTGGGTGGTCGGGTAAAGGGAAAATGGGATGTCAAGTGTGTGGTGGAAGTGTGCAAGGTTTTCAATTAAAACATTCTGGAAAATGTAGTTTTTATGGCACAAACCGAATATTCCTTGAACCAAATGATCCATTGCGCGAAAAAAGTAATTTGTTTGATAATGCAGAAAAAAGATTTTTTCGTGGTCGTTTGTCCGGGAAGGATGTAAAGGAGTCGCTTGACGGTTTAAATTTTCTACCACCCGGAAAGACGAATGCCAATGTAAGAATTGCCGGTTATGGGGAAGAGCATCATTGGACTCATCTTTCAATTTTTTATGAACTCCCTTATTGGTCATCACATCCTTTTCGAAATTCAATTGATATCATGCATACGGAAAAAAATGTGTTTGAAAACATATTTTTTACTATTGTAAATGGGGTAAAGTCAAAGGATCACAAGAAAGCAAGGGCGGATTGCAAACACTTTAGTGTGTTGCCGCATTTGTGGATTGATGAAAAAGGCAAAATGCCAAAAGCACCATTTTCCCTAAATAGGAGACAACTTAAACTTTTGTGCCATTGGATTTGCTCATTGAAACTTCCAGACGGTTATTCCTCAAGTATATCTCGTTGTTGCAATGTTGAGGAGTGTAAATTTTTTGGATTTAAATCGCATGATTGTCATATATTTCTTCAAAAATTGTTGCCTCATGCAATTCATGAGCTTCTACCGGAGCCTATTGTGGATGCCTTGACGGCACTTTCAAATTTTTTTCAAGATTTATGCTCATCCGTTGTTACAAGAACCGATTTGGAAGTAATGGCGAAATCGGTTATTAGAGCTTTGTGCTTCTTAGAAACAATTTTTACTCAAACTTGGTTTGATTCGATGGAACACTTGGTTGTACATTTAGCGGAAGAAATTAGACTAGCCGAACCCGCTTATTGGCATTGGATGTATCCAATTGAGCGTTTTTTGGGAAAATTAAAACAAAAAGTCGGTAATAAAGCAAGAATTGAGGGTTCAATTGCCGTACGGTATATGGAAGAAGAGGCTCTTAATTTTTGTTCTTTCTATTTTGCCTCCGACTCGGTTCATAATAAAGTACGTTGAAACGAAGTTTTGTGTGATGTACAAAATTCCGATAAATTAGAAGTTTTTAGATATCCAATTGCATGTCCCGGAAAAGAAAGAACGCGATATATGGACGATGATGAGCGACTACTTGCAGAAGAATATGTTCTTTTAAACTCACCTGAAGTTCAACCTTACCTAAGGTACTAATATATTCTCCTAATTTAGTGATATTGTCATATTCTCCTAATAACATTAAAAAGGATGGATTTTAACTTCCGTAAGGTTGGGTTGTTGAGAAATAATTTTAAAAAAATCGAAATCCTAAACCATGACGAAACCCTATTTAAGGGTTCTAGTCAACGTACTAGTTGACCGTTAAATTGTCAAACCAAATAAAAAAATTCATTAAAATTTTGCCAATAACATTAAAAAGAATGGATATTGACTCCTGTAAGGTTGGGTCATCGAGAAATATTTTTAAAAAAAATCGAAACCCTAAATCGTGACGAAACCCTCTTTAAAGGTTTTAGTCAACGTACTAGTTGACTGTTAAATTGTCAAACCAAATAATTTTTTTTTCACTAAAATTTTGCCAATAACATTAAAACGGATGGATATTGACTTCCGTAAGGTTGGGTTGTTGAGAAATAATTTTAAAAAAATCGAAATCCTAAACCCTGACGAAACCCTATTTAAGGGTTCTAGTCAACGTACTAGTTGACCGTTAAATTGTCAAACAAAATAAAAAAAATTTATTAAAATTTTGTCAATAACATTAAAAAGGATGGATATTGACTCCTGTAAGGTTGGGTCATCGAGAAATATTTTTAAAAAAATCGAAATCCTAAATCCTGATGAAACCCTGTTTAAAGGGATATTTAAAATTGATAAATTTAAAATTTTTATGTTTTTGATTAAGAAATTTATATATGTATTAAAAATAATTCACATTCTAATGTTGGGAAAAAATAATCAAAAAATAGAAAATTTCGGTTGTGCCGCATCTTAACAGAAACGTTGTAAACTTTTAGTTGAACATATTATCTTTTATAAACACCTAAAAACATAAACCATATCATATTTTTCGATCATTAATATTTTTTTTCGAATTAAAACACGTTACCTTTTTAATTTAAAATAAATCTAAATTAATGGTAATTAGTCTATTGCATTTTTAACATTTACTTTTAGTTGAAGATATTACCTTTTATAAACACCTAAAAAGATCAAACGTATCATAATTTTCAATCATTATTTTTTTTTAATAATTAAAACACGTTACATTTTTAATTTACCATATATTTTATAATCATTAATATATACCCGAAAATATCAGCATATTTCTCAATTATTAATAAAATATATTAAAAATCGTATACATTATTTATAACAAGGAAACATTAGTATAATCTGTAAACATGAGTATATTAAATTAAAATTTTTAAAAATATTTAAATAATTATTATATAAAAATATAATTATAACATTAAATAAAATTTATAATATAATACAATAAACCCGTGGATTGCACGGGTTATAAGCTAGTACTTGAAAAAATTATATTTAGGAATAACTTTTACATGTCAACAACAGATGGACATGTTTTGGAATTAAAAACATAAGCAAACATAGCAAAAGTGGTAGGCTATTATCCAAGGTAATTTACCCGCCTGTATTTTAACAATGAAAAAGAAGCGGGATATTTCAATTTTTTTAAAGATTAGGATCCAATGTCATCGTCATCATCATCATTTTTCAACACCGAACATTCCCATGGATGGATTAAATAAGTACAGAACATAGATAATGACATAATGTACTCATTTCACCTCATGAAAATGACCCAATTTTAAAAATAAATTATTTATGTAATGATGAATTTTTACTTTTAGGTTTATAGAATAAATGAATTTATGAATTCATGATGTGACACTAATAAAATTTTAAGGTAAATTGATAATATTAAATGTAAATAGGACCATAAAGTATCAAGGTGAACTAACATAAATATTTAAAACTAAACAATTTTACACAAAATGAATGGGTAGTCTTAACTTTTATCTAAAAGTAAATATCAATTTTTTTGCTAAATAAATATCTTATCATTTAGATGGAATTTACTAAATTTAAAAGGTTTAACTCTGGAGAAAGAAAATAATCTAACAGTTATACACGTTAGAAAATTAAGAAAGGTCTCTTTTCTTGTAGTGGACCAGAAAGTGGTCTCCATCTTTAGTGCACCAAATTATATATTGTTATCATTGTGGAAACATGGCATCTATATTGGAAGGTGATGACTGCAATGGCCATATATTATTCAAGTCTCTCTCTCCCCTCCCTTCTCTCTCTTCGGGTACCAAACTGATTCACCATATAAAATACAAGTCGACTACATCATACTTGTTTCTGTCAAAAGCATTGTCCTCAGTGTCCTTTCCAGAATCAACAAATCCCAATAGTCAATAGTCAGTTCAAGTGAAAATGGGGCGTACACTTGCGAACTCAAACTTCCAAACTTCCTCTTCTCCATTTTGTGTTGATGTAAGCTTCTTGTAACTCTTCCTCTTCTTCAAAGTATTGTTTAGCTAACAATATAGCCTTCAAGTATTACATTTAATCTGTGCAATCTCTCATATGTGATATTCCATAACAGTACTACTGGTCTCTTCATTTGCTTTCTGTTATACGACAGTAGCTTGTCACATCTAATCTATTTCTTCTTCTTCTTTTTTTACCAGAAATATTAGTATGGAGTTTTTTATCTACTTATTTCCATTTATCTCGTTTAAGTGTAGTAGGTTCAAATCTAATTTTGTGAACCTATTTTTTGTTAGAAGGAATTTGAAAGACCAGTAGAGATATGAATATTAATCAATAAATTTGTGTTCAATAACTTTGGCGTGCATAAATTGGATGATTAGACATATTAAACCACACCATATAAACCATATAACACTAAATATTAACACATATAACGAGTCATATCTCTGCAAATTTCCGGGAGATCCAAGTTAGTTATAATGAAATTTATATGTCAACGATTGAACAGAGTTCGGAAAGAGGATTGTGGATCAAGGCTAGCTTACAAGAAACATTAAAACAGGAGTTAAATTGTTATATCTTGTTGTATTAAATGGCTAAGTAATTTCATTAGGCGTCTGGTAGGTAGGTTCTTTTTTAAAAAAAAAATATTATTAGCATCATCCCCTAGGTACCCTGTACACCACGCCAAAAAAAAAGTATATGGATGTATTAAATTCTTAAACCACTTTTGTTGCTTCCTGAACATATAAGCATGCCATAAAAACATTATCTCAACAAAACATTATAAATCTTGGAAGCCTTGCAGATATCCTTTAGACTTTAGTCTCAGCAAAGACATATAGCATCTACTAAAACAATTGTAACTCTTTCTATGCCCAGAAACCTACTACATGTTACAAACATTTCATTTCAACTAAGGTTTATAAAAGTTAGTATTTTCATTTTTCATGTCTCAATGCATGGGATTGTGAATTCAGAATCTATCACAGGTAGCACATGCGATCCTAATGGAATGTTATATCGGCAGTAGTATGAGGTTTCACCGTTATACAAAGATTTGTAAACTTTATTATCAAACTATATTTGACAACTTAAAGAATATAAACACCCTTGGCACTACCTGTTATAACTTTGATATTAAAAACTCATAGATATAGTTGTTCAATGCACCATCTACTATGTCACACTGAAAAACTACAGACCTAGATAGAAGCTGACAATGAAGCCCAACTTACTGAACTCGAAGGGTCAAAATTTCAAATAGTTCACAAAAGTAAAAGCATCAATTCAACCAAGTACTTAACTTCTATCTACTTTTAGAAGTAAACTGCCATAACAGAAAATGAGTATCCAAAGTACCGAATCTAATTAATCTGTAGAATGCTCTGTAAAATAATACATCATTGCATTATGTGTAGGAAAAGTGTCATACTTTACCTCAAGTTCTACGTTGCATCTGCCGAAGTGTGTGCAGGTCACATCTCAGGTAGAACTCTATCACCAAGTACACAAACTTGTCTGTTTCAAAATGTGCATACAAGGTTAGAAGAAAACGATGGTAAAAAAAACTGTAGAATTTCTATATTACCTATATTTAACTCTACTTACACCCTACAAAAGCAATACATTATCTATATTTAACAACACTGTGGGCTTTCATTTCCTGTAAGAGTTTTATATTTTGACAACTATATATTTATGGTTCATGTACATGAACATTAACAAACTGTTATATACAAATATCTGGTTTCTTCAATCCTTTTAATTGTGCACATTTGTGGCATACCAACTGAATTTCCGATGTCAGCAATTGTGGTAGAATATGGTTCAAGCAGAAATCCCATTTTTGTCTTAAAACACACAGGATAATTTTTGTCTTAATACGAAATAAGCAACTGCGAGTAAATATGATTAATGTTACTAATGCTAATACATATGCAGCATATTCCGTATGGCGATACCTACAAAATTCCTTATGGTGATATACATCCATCATAAACTAACTTGTGAGTATTTACAAAATCTGAGTTCCTACCGTATACTTAATTCAGGCTAACAAAATTTTGTAGTATGTGAAAAAGAGGATTACAGTTATATTTGAGATAAAGACTAACCACAATAGCTGTCCCCCACACAAAATCACACAAGAACTTCTCATGATCCTTAATATAACCAGTTACTAGATATGTGTCCTTTAATTTATCACAGAAATTTGTATGAAATAGCCTTAATCTGCACAAGTGAAGGCATTCAAGAATGATATAAGCAGGTGTAATGATGTACTAAATTAATTTGTTTGTGTACTTATGTTTTTTTTATTTTAGGTGCTCGGTTGGCTAGTGATGATCATAATGGTTTCATTGATCGTGTGTATGATGGCACGTAAAGGGAAGGGCAAGCAAGTTGAAAAAGATAAGGGCAAGGGCAAGGCTAAGGGTAAACAAGTTGCAACCAAGGGAAAGGGCAAGGGCAAGGGCAAGGTGAAAGATAAAGGGAAGAGCAGCACATTGGCATTGAGAGATGAGCCAACAGAAACGGATACGGGCGACGAAGGAAGTGCAATGGACCCGACGATTGGAAACATGACAGCTACAGAGGCACGCCAGTGGCGAGGAAGGAGGGCTCGATCACATTCAAGTGGAATTTATGGAGCTAATGAGCCTCGTGAACCAACACGTATCAATATCTCTAATGGACAGTAAGCCTAATTATCCAGTGTTATATTTCTTTCACTTTGTCATTGTAGTGCAATTAATCTTAATATATATGCTCAATATATGCTAAATGTGCAACTACTTATTCTTACTTATTTAATATGCTACATGTAGTATTGAAGATGATATCGCAAAGAAGACTTTGCTTGGGATGATTCGTGAGAGGTGGCCCGTGGGTCATTACACCTTCAGTGACATCGATGCGGCTTATCCAAAGTGGTTGGGCGATAGGGTTGATGAGTTTTTTTTAAGTAAAACGATATCAAATTTTTTATTATGTTTTGTTTCATGATTTGATTATGAAGTTAATTTGATCATGAATCTGACCTTATCATTTGTTCCTATTTTATAGAAATTTTATAAGCATCAAAGGGGACAAAGTTGTAGGAAATCAAGAAAGATTGTTGAAGATCACATCAAGCTTACAATAAAAAGGACTATGAGTGAGCTTAAGAAGAGAGTTGAGACAGTGGCAAGGGAAAAGGGGGTTTCTAAATTGTCCTTAAGGCCCCTGTATTGGTCCGAGACATTTTGGAAGGATCTTGTTAAATATTGGGAAACGAATGAAGGGCACTTGCATAAGGCAAAGGTTGGAGCCGACAACCGCCAACGTGCTGAAAGGTTGCATAGCGCCGGTGCTCGATCATTCAACTCGGTGAAAGCGGTAATAAAATTTAAATATGCACAAATACATACACACACATAAGGTTATTTCATTATAAAGCAAACTATGTATACTAATATAAGATATTTTATTATTTGGAAGGAAATGACAAGAAAAAACAAAAAGCCTCCGACTAAACTTGAGGCATGGGACAAATGCCACACGAAAGTTGGTTCCAATCCGAATAACCCTGCCTACACTACTCCGGCCGCCATGTGCATCGCGGTAATCTTATTTTTTGTGTACAGTATACGCATATTTTTGTCTACACTACCCCGTCTACACATACAATGCATGTTTGTATTAATTATAAGCATTAAAAAGTTTAATGTTTTTATTAAACCTGAATTAATGTGTAGGAACGATATGCCGCTATTCTTGAGCGTATGCCGGTGGAGGTGACTCAAACGGGTGAGAGGGATGAGCCGTGGGATTGGTGGATGGAAGCAACAGGGGTCCCCGTAGGGGAAAAACCCAAAAAATATTATGTTGTTGGATTCCCCGATGTTCGAGCTAGTGATCTACTTCCTACCCTAGGTAGACGCTATAGGGATTCCACCCGAGGCGAAGCTGGCTCATCCTCATCCGCTCCAACACGACGTGGCTCCATCCCCAACAATGTTTATCTCTCGATCGTGAGAAATGTTCTTACGGAGATCCGTGTCAATCCTGACCGATTTGCTCGTCAACTATCCGATCAAGAGATTGCCACATTTGCACGTACCGCCCTCGAGGCCTCCGATCCATCTGCCGATCCAAGTCAAAGGTTGCAATGGAATAATCTAATTGGCGGTGAGATTGTTCACATTGTCGGGACCTTAATTGAGGATATTGTCCAAAAAACCGAAGCTCAAGTTCAAGTGGTAATGGTCTTTCCTTTTGGTTTTATTTGTATCCATTAATGATATTTATATGTTCTTACTTTTTAATTGGTTGGTTATATGTGTGCATAGGAAAAGGATCGGCTTGCATTGGAAGAAGAAAAGGATTATACCTTCGAGGATGAGGATATGGGTGAAGATGGTGGTGAAGACGATGGTGATGGCGCTGGTGATGATGGTAGGGAAGAGGGTGAAAAAGATGGTCATCAATCATCCGATGTTTCTTTGTCGGATCATTAGGTTTTTAAGTGTGATCGGTTTTTATGAACTTGTTTTTGTTCTAAGCTGTTTATAATTAGTTGGAATGACTAGAAAACTTGGAATGTTTGTATGAACGTGGTTTTTATATTTGTTGGAATGATCGAACTTATGAAATTTTTATGTTTGTATGTTTGATTATGTTATTATGAAGTTGAATGCTGTGGTGAATTGTTAATGTTGAAATGGAATGGCAGGCTGCAATACTGGAAAAACCTGCAATTTTTTTAAAAAAAAAAATTTCCAGAAAACTGACCGACGAGCCTTAGAACCGACCACTTTTTACCCTTCAATTCCCAGAAAACCGACTACAATAAGACATAATCGACCGTTTTTTACCATTCGATTCCTTTGAAGGTGGTCGGTTTAGGTGGTCGGTTATATTATGGTGGTCGGTTATAAGTGGTCGGTTATACAAATTAGCACAGCTACTGGCATAAAACCGACCGATTGTGCATGTTTGACTATGGTCGGTTATGTGTGCCAGTAAAAATGTATTTTTCTATTTTTTAAGTCATAACCGACCACTGTCGGTCGGTTATGTGTTGATGACGTCTGTCGACAGCTGTCGCCACGTGGTGACACGTGGTGCCACATGTCCAATTCGGACCCCACATTAGAGAATTTGTAAACACATATAACCGACCAAATTATTGGTCGGTTATATGTGTTAAACCCGACCAAATGACATAACCAACCAGGCTTAAACCGACCAGCATTTTTGGTCCGTTTTAGTCATTAAACTGACCGATTCCTTTTATAACCGACCATTTTTTATGGTCGGTTTAAAACTATTTTCTTGTAGTGATTGCACGGTTAAATAAGCATGTTTGTATATTATGTGTCGTAGTTGTTGTTAAGTAATAAAGCATGAATTCCTGTCTAACTCGAATAAAGGTGAAGGTGTTTCTAAGTTATGAAGTGTTTACCGTTCATTCTGTTTATAAACTTGTGATTGTCTTGGTGAAGAATTAGTATGGTTTTGATCTAGTGTTAGGAGTATTTCTGATGAGCATCGCACACACACACGTTTCTGTTCATGTATTATTAGTATACGGGGACTTAGTCGAACTCTGTTTGGACGTATTGCATTTCTTTGAAATATTTACTTGTTGGTTTGTTTTGGTTAGTCTAAAGGGGATCGTTGCATTTTCATATTAGTTGCATTCATGCATTGCATTGTTTAGTTAGATGGATTTTGTGGGTACATTCGCTATAGGCCCTCACGAGACCTTACTCGTCCACTCGGGCTACCTAGGGGTTTAAAGGGCATGTTGCATATGCCAAATGCGACCGTGATCACCTACGGAAGTGGTACTAGTTAGTTGTATATAGTTATATTTGTTTATGCTTGAGGACAATCATCGGTTTAAGTTTGGGGGTGTGATAAGTGGATTTTATATCCACTTGGAGCGTTCCATATCGGCTTGAATTGATTCACTTGGCCTCAAGTTTGTTGTATTTTTTATGTGTTTTATGTAGTTGCGCAGGGTTATAAACCATTGGATATGGTTGAAGATTTGAGTTGATTTTGGTGTGGATTTTGAGTTTTTAATGAAGAATGAAGTCTTCCACACAATTCTTAGGAGATTTGGAGTCAAGGAATTGAAGTATGGAAGCCATGGCAAAAAGAACGGAAGGAAACGAAGGCGAAACGAAAGAAATTGCAAGGAAAAGAAACTCCGGCAGATTGCAGGGTAAGCCGCGGCGCGGCAGGGTAAGTCGCGGCTTAGGGAGCCCGCTGTTCACTCCGGAAATTGTCCTAAAAATTCAAATTTTCTTTCATGTTTCGAATCTGTTTGGTATTTTTGGACTTTTCTTGCTGGGCAAGACTTCAGGGGCTTATATAAACACATCATAGCATCCTCAAACATAATTACTATCTTACATAACATAGAGAGAGCGCCGAGAAGACGGAGAAACATAATTGAAGAAGGATTCCAACGATCGTGACAAGCAACGGAGTTCTAGATCTACTTTTCTTTTGTATTCTTCTATTAAGGCGAAGCTCTTGGATGTTTTTGGGATTTGTTTTCTTAACTCTATTACTTTAGTTTTATTATTATTCAGATCTTATTTCATTATCATGTTTTCACTTGATCCCATGATGACGAACGGTTCGATTATGAACTAATCGTTGTCATGGGATTCTAACGGATTTATCTATGTAGTTTAGTAGTTTGATTGCCGTAAAGATTTGTGTGCAATGAATTCTTGATATCCTCGTATGGTTAATCTTAATGCTTTTAAATGCGTAGCTAACATCTAAATTGAATTGTTAATCTCTTGTGAAGCGAGAGTGGATCTTGAGATTTAGAACTTGCCATGCTAGCATAGGATAAGTTGATGTATGATTGACATCATGATTTGTAGCGTAAATAGAGATATATTATGATGCCCTATGTGATCAATATGGATAACTTGTGCTTCAACCGTTATGTTTTCAAATCTTATAGAGATATAGGGTCTAAACATAATTGGTGTCTATTCATCTTCTATCTCTTTTGTGGATGTATGAGTAGTTTAGTATTCGTATACTGAGAAGTAGCCTATACTCGTTTCGTGTTGTCCGATCAGATATCAAAACCATCACATGCATTGATTAAAGGCATCAACTCTAAGCGAAGTATTTAATGAAGTTAGGATCCCATGTTTTCTCTTGCATAAGTAATTCGATTCCAATTCTCGTTAGATAATTAATTCTTAGTTGGTTAATTTGTTTTTTTAGTTAATTTTAGATAATCAAAACCCAAAGTTGTTAATTGTCTTAGCAGTGAATAAAAACCATACATTGTTGCATAGGTGCATTAACTGAATTGAAACCTAAACCAGATCTCTGTGGGAACGAACTTGACTTATATCTATATTACTTGTGACCACGTACGCTTGCGTGTTTTAGTGCAAACACTACACTTCTCACTAAATCTTTACACATCTTAATCCATGTTAACATATTTAAACTAAAGAAATAAAATAATCATAAAATTGTCATGAGACATTTCACATTAAATTAAGCAGGATCATGGCAACGTAGAGAGACTAGGACAGTCCACAAATTAGTGGTAAACTATGACTCTATTAATCATGTCATATGGAAACTTCAAATTTTTTTTTTTGCTTTAAAACCAAACTGGAGAGTTGACCCAATACAGAACAAAAACATGACACCGAAAACAAAATACATGCAAGTTGTTAATCAATAATGCCAAAAACAGTGACAACCAATTTTTTCCTTTTTTTCTCTTTAACAAAAGAAATTGAATGTATTCCACGAAAAGAAATCTATTATATATATATAATAGCCCAACAAGGGGCTATAATTGATGAGACATTTTATTCCATCTTAAATCATGACACATTTTATTCCGTCTGAAATGACTGATTTACCCTTCTATTCATTATTTTTTTAAAAAATAATGATATTGGAGGGAATTGAACCCAGGTCTCTACAATGTGTAGAAAGATTCTTACCACCACACCACTCACTCTTATGTGTTTTGTATGATACACATTATATATGTGCAGGTGTGAGTGAAAAAAATATGATACTTTAGTTAGTGCGATATATTAACAATTTTTTGAGCTATTGCGAGGTATAAACAAATTTTAGTCATCAATTTATTCTTACATTCTTTATTTTGGATTATTATATATTATAATATATAAAAAAAGTAAATTAATGATATATAATTTTTGGTTGGTTATACATTTTTTAATTATTTAAAATATTATTATAATAATAATCAAAATCTATTATCTATTATGTCATTTTACTTATCATGAATGGTGAGACATTGTATTCAACTAAAAATGACTTAATTATCGATGTGTTTACTATATTTTTAAAAAAAATTGTTGTTGGGATTGAACTTAGGTCTCTAAGTTAATTAACACATTTTTACTACTAGACCAATCAATCACATGTATTTTAAATCTACACATAATTGATGTGTGTGTGTTGCTTGAGTGAAACAAAATCTAATGTGATAATTATTGCGACATATTAGCAATCTTTGATCATAATTTTATTTTCATATTTAATTAATTTGGATCATAATAAATTATATTATGTCAAAATTTCAATTAGTGATACATAATATATAGTTAGTTTATACATTTTATAATAATAATAATAATAATAATAATAATAATAATAATAATAATAATAATTGTAGGGTCACCAATTTAATTCACACAGCTTTCAATCACTAGACCACTCAGTCACATGTATTTTAAATCATACACATTATAGATGTATGTGCATGTTGCTTGAGTGAAACAAACTTTGATATTTTAATTATTGCAACATATTAACAATTTTTGGCTATATTTTATTTTTACATTTATTGATTCGGATTATAGTATATTATGTTATAAAATTTATTAATATTATTCTCTATTGATGTCAATATTGGAACTATACAAATTATTTATTTGACGAATTTATTTATTTTTTAAATATTTATTTACCAAGACACGGTTGATTAAAAGGTAAATTTTTAGAATTTTTTAAATAATTAAAATATCAACTAAAAATTATAATAAATTTTAGAAAATAAGTAAAGCTAGAGGCTCGTGATTCGCTAAGAGAAACAACAAACTCATTCAAATCTTTGGTCTATCTGTTCACTCCAATTAGTATCTTTGAATGAAGCTGTATTTGGAAAAAAAAAAAAAAAAAGAACGAAGAATTCATTGTCAAAGTACGAACATAAGGCATACGAGCAACTTCAACTTATTGATAAAACTACGAAAAAATATTCTCAAGTGTGACAATCCTGTAGTTACACAAGATATATTCACTCAATCAATTAGAATTATCTGGTGTTTTAAAAGTCTGACGGACAGAGGAAGAGTAATAAAGGCAAATGATGCTTAAAATGGAGAAATTAGATAGAAAAGATATGAAAGAGTTAGAAAGATAGTTTTAAGAAGTGAAAGCGGAAGGCCTGAGTAGCGTATTAGCAGATTTACGAAGTTTTTGATTAAAATCAAGAGTACCTACACTCTCAGAATGCAATATCTTGAAGGCTATTTAGTTTCCATCTTGAATATTATTGGAGACCCAACTAAATGGATGTATCGTTTTCGAAGAATTGGAAGAACAATTTAGTATTGTAAGTGTTCTGAAAAGTCATCTTAATTAGACGACGCCCATAAAACACTCCAATTCTGTTATATGACTCACAAAAAAATAAAAACTGACGTGACTACTATCATTATTACAAATATTATTTTTCAGATTACAAACTTAAACATACTTAAATAAGTACATAATAGCCTCATATGCCATTAATAAGCAAAATTCTATTAAAATTAATCATATACTTCAAAAGACATTGATCATGCACAATTTAAAATAACCACCCATACCTCGTACGGATTTTTATGCTAGTTAATAATATAATATCACATATATCCATACATGAAAATGATATTGACTAGGCAAATAAATGTTTAGTAAATAAAAAACCGTTAAAGAATAATTAAAAGGAAAAGTCAGCCAGCAACATGCATGTTTAGTTCGAGGTACGAGCCTTTTACATTTTTATCATGTTTATCGATACCAGCAACTTCAACTTATTGATAGAATACAAAAAATGCTATAAAATGTTTGAGGATTTTTTTTTTTCCGATGTGTAAACAATGATCCCCAAAAACTCCTTATATAGGAATAAAAGATACTAGCTTAAAATTGATGCACGAATTTCTTTAAAATTATATGAATTTTTTTTATTAGTTTAAATTAATTTTTTTAAAACAAGAATTCTGGAGGCTTAAATTTTTATATAAGATTATTTGATAATAATTATAAAAATGTTATCTGTGATATTTCTAGAAAAAGAGTGATTTTAGTTAGAAAATATAGAAAAGATGATAGGTTTTAGTTGAAAAAAGTAATTGGTTAATTATTAGTATATTTTTAGTTTATTTTATTAAATAAAATGCCCGTGATATGATTAGAAAAAAAGAGAAATTAGTTAGAGAAAATCAGAAAAGGTAACATGTTCTAGATGAAAAAGGTAATCTATTAGTTTATTGTAATTATAATTTAATTACGTTATTTTACTAAATACAATTGCTCGTAATATTTTTAGAAAAGGAGAAATTAATATTGTCTGTGATATTTCTATTAAAAGAGGGATTTTAGTTAGAAAATATAGAAAAGATGATACGTTTTAGTTGAAAAAGGTAATCGGTTAATTATTAATATTATAATATTATTAGTTTATTGTATTATATAGACCACCCGTGATATAATTGGAAAATAGATATTTTAGTTAGTGGAAATAGAAAGGTAAGTGAAAATTAAAAAGGTGACATGATTTATGTAAAAAAAGTAATTGATTAGTTTATAGTAATTAAATTTAATTATGTTATTTTACTAAATAAAATTACTCTTACTTTTTAGAAAATGAGAAATTAATGTTGCCCGTGACATTTCTAGAAAAAAGGGAATTTAACCAGAAAAAATAGAAAAGATGATACGTTTTAGCTGAAAAGGTAATCGGTTAATTATTAGTATTATAATATTATTATTTTATTTTTATGAAATAGAAACTCCCGTGATATAATTGGAAAAAGAGATGTTTTAGTAAAAGAAACGAAAAAAAGTAACGTGTTTTGGCTGAAAAAGGTAACCGCCTATGATATAATTGGAAAAAGAGAGATTTTAGTTAGAGAAAAGAGAAAAAGTAACGTGTTTTGGCTGAAAAAGGTAATTGATTAGTTAATACTAATCATAATGTAATTATGTTATTTTATTAAACAAAATTCCCGTGACATAATTGGAAAAAGAGAGGTTTTAGTAAAAGAAAAGAAAAAAGGTTACGTGTTTTGGTTGAAAAAGGTAACCGCCCATTATATAATTGGAAAAAGAGAGATTTTAGTTAGAGAAAAGAGAAAAGGTAACGTGTTTGGGCTGAAAAAGGTAATTGATTAGTTAATATTAATCATAATGTAATTATGTTATTTTATTAAACAAAATTGTTTATAGTGTTTTTAAAAAAAGAGAAATTTTAGTTAGATAAAATGTAAAAGATATTGTATTTTATGGTTATTGAAAAATAGAAAAGGTAATATGTTTAACCTCAAAAAGGAAATTGATTAATAATGGAGAAATTTTAGTTAGATAAAATATGAAAGATATTGTCTTTTACCTGAAAAAGAAATTATTTAATTATTGGAAAATAGAAAAGATAATATGTTTAACCTGAAAACGGAAATTGATTAGTTAGTAGGATGGATTTTATCTGAGTAAGGGTAAATAAGTAAAATCAACAGGTACCGTACCGACCGACCAACCAACCAACCAAACTTTTAATGTTTCTGCTTTTATATAATAGTATAGATGTTATCCCCTAAGTAATAACCATGTAACTCCTACCATAATAATAAAATCTCATTATTATAGGAGTTCCAAAACTAAAAGAAAGGAGTTATAAATCAAATACATAAGTTCAAGTCAAAGAAAATAAAATGAAAATAATATTTTATTCAAAATAGTCCAACACCCTCTCCTCTATTTTCTAATTCTTAAAATAAAATTTGTAGTTAGAATAACATACTTCTTTTGCATGAAGATAAATAGGTGCTAAATGTTGACACTCACTTCTGATAATTTTAATCATGTACTCCCTTTGTTCCTCCCGTTTACAGTTTTTTTCATTACTTGACACGTATTTTAAGGTTCTTAAAAAGTATAGTTCCATAACTTATTTTTAAAATTTTCTTTTTTTGTATAAAAATAGATCAATTTTATTTTTATACATAAAAAGAAAATTTTAAAAATAAGTCATAAAACTATCCGCAAAATATACCTTAAAATCCGTGCCAGAATTACGTTCTCCGATGTAAAAAATCAGTGGGGACAAAGAGAATAATAAATATGATTATTAATAAAATAAGAAAACAAGTTATTTTAATCATATAATCAAATTTCTCAAAATTATCTATCACAAATTCAAAATCGAACGTCAATGATTTTGAACAAGAGAGTATGAAAGTAAAGTTTGAAAGATGAATGTCAATGTAAAGTTAATACACTAGCATAGGGGTGTGAAACTAGAAACAACAGTGAATGGTGGTGAATGAAGTCAAACGTTGGACAGTTTAAAGTAGGAGGAAGTGAGGAAAAGGTAGGTGTCGGTCATCGTATACAAAGCCATAGCCTGTAACTGGACACGCCTAACGAGGACCTCTATTTCTGTGTGCATTCAGTCCACTCTACTTTTTCACCTCATTCAATTCATTATATGTGAAAGTGGGTGACACGGGACACGTGAATATGAAACTACCAAAAGTACGATTTTATTTTTTGATTTTTGTTACATAAAACACGAAAGTATATAACTAAGAAATTATACGAAATATTTAATGTCGAATATGAATTTTTATTTTGGGTACATGAAAGTATACGAAATATTATATATATAACTTTTACTATTTATATATCATAATATATATTATAATTTTTAATATTTTTATTTTGTTCGTTTTGGGTACATGAAAGTACACGAAATATTACTTCATATTTTTATTTCGTGTAATTTCTTATTTATATGAAACATTTCGAGTTGGATAATCAAATACAGGAAATGATTTCCGAACAATTTTGTTTTTAACACTGAATACACGAAAACACGAAAATAAATAAAACTAAATATTCGAAACGCCTACGTAAAGATAGCTCCCTTTCCCTGGTTCAGCCAAGGTCAGGGGTTCGAACCTACCTCGGAGCGAAAGCTTCGGATTTACGTGGGAGTACTGGGTGGTAGGGCTCAGCGATATATCTCCCCGGGTTTGAAATCCCACATACAAGTGTGTGGGGTAGTTCCCGGTTAAAAAAAAAAAAAAAAAAAAAAAAAAAAAAAAAGATAGCTAGAGAACAAAAGAAAGAGTTGAAACTTTGGCCTACAATATCTATTTTATTGGTTTCCTTGGGAGCATTATAGAGGTAAATTATAGACGAATTATATTTGTCAAATTTGAATATTTTAATATCTCATGTTTAATTTTAAAAATGAATACTTTTCGATCAAATTATTAGAGAAGTTGAGTGCACGCGACTCGACTCGTTGCCGATAGTGAACTTGACAAATTGTGCATGGTATATTTACTCTTAGATTAAGTAAATGTTTTGTGCATTTTAATGTTCATGATTTTAGTGCTAAAGTTTTATCTTATATAATTTTTTTTAATTAAACAGATAATGCATGTATTTTATGTATTTTTACAAATATTATATATTTATGTAAATGTGGATTAAATTTAGTAACCACGTTGTAGTATAATATAAAATAATATATTTTTCATTTATATAATATTATTTAAAATTACAATACAACAAATTAAAAATTTATAATAAAATAAATTTAATGTGCTGAACTACAAGTGCAAATCGATAACCGGAACATTGAATATTTATCGGTTTGGTTTTGGATACAATTATCCAAATTATTAAAATAAATAATAGTATAATATAATTAATGATAATTAGTCGATTGACTTTTTCACGTTACTTTTAGTTGCATATTACCTTTTATAAATAACTAAAAACATCAATTATGTCATATTTTCCAATCATTAATATTTATTTTTCTAATTAAAACATGTTAACTTTTAATTTAAAACTAATATTGCAGTTATTAATATGTAATCAAATGTATCACAACAAATTTTCCAATCATAAATAAAATATATTAAAATCCGTATACTTTTATCAAAATATTGAAAAAATTTCGGTTTGGTTTTCTCTATGATTGTCTTAATTATTAAAATACATAATAATATAATATAATTAATGATAATTAACCGTTTGCCTTTTCACGTTTACTTTTAGTTGAAGATATTATTTTTTGTAAGCAACTAAAATATCAGTTATACCATATATTCAAGTCATTAATTTTTTTTTCTAATTTAAACATGTTACCTTTTAGTTTAAAATTAATCTTACAAGTTGCAATCAATATTATATATCCAAAATATCACAACATATCTTTCAATATGTTGTTTATAGTAAGAAAACATTAGAATTATTATTTGTAACTTGATTTAATGGTTTAACCATATAACGTATAATGATCGCTAGATTTTTAGTAATAAATAAGAACAGCTAGATCAATAAGAAATCTATACTATTATATAAAAGCCGAAACATTAAAAGTTTTGGTACATATTTTTAGGTACTAAGTGAATTTACTTATTTATACTTCATTATAAAAAATATATATAATATCTATACTATTAAAAACCCAAAATAAATAATAACATAATATAATTAATGGTAATTAGTCGATTGTCTTTTTCACATTTACTTCAATTAAAGATATTACTTGTTATAAACACCTAAAAACATCAATCGTATCATATCTTTCAATCATTAATATTTCTTTTGAATTAAAATACGTTACCTTTTTTATTTAAAATTAATCTTACAATCATTAATATATACCGAAAATATCATGCCATACCTTTCAATTCTATACTATTATATAAATGCCGGAACATTAAAAGTTTGGTTGGTCGGTACCTGTTGATTTTACTTATTTACGCTTACTCAATTACATATCTACTAACTAATCAATTTCCTTTTTCAAGTTAAACATATTAACTTTTATATTTTTCAATAACTAAATAATTTTCTTTTTCAGGTAAAATTCAATAAATTTTATATTTTATCTAACTAAAATTTCTCATTTACTAATCCCTTACTCAATTACATATCTACTAACTAATCAATTTCCTTTTTCAAGTTAAACATATTAACTTTTCTATTTTTCAATAACTAAATAATTTCCTTTTTCAGGAACTAAAATTTCTCATTTACTAATCCCTTACTCAATTACATATCTACTAACTAATCAATTTCCTTGTTCAAGTTAAACATATTAACTTTTCTATTTTTCAATAAATAAATAATTTCTTTTTCAGGTAAAATACAATAACTTTTATATTTTATCTAACTAAAAATTCTAATTTACTAATCAATTTCCTTTTTCAGGTAAAATACAATATCTTTTACATTTTATCTAACTAAAATTTCTACTTTTTTTTAAAAATAGTACGAGCAATTTTGTTTAATAAAATAACATAATTATATTATAATTATTATTAACTAATCAATTACCCTTTCCAGCCAAAAACACGTTACCTTTTCTCTTTTCTCTACTAAAATCTCTCTTTTTCAATTATATCATAGACGGTTACCTTTTTCAGCCAAAACACGTTACTTTTTGTTTTTTCTATTACTAAAATCTCTCTCTTTTTCCAATTATATCACGGACGTTTCTATTTAATAAAAATAAATCATAATATTATAATACTAATAATTAACCGATTACCTTTTCAGTTAAAACGTATCATCTTTCCTATTTTTTCTAATTAAATTCCCTTTTTTCTAGAAATATCACGGGCAACATTAATTTCTCATTTTCTAAAAACCCTATGAGCAATTTTATTTAGTAAAATAACATAATTAAATTCATTTTCTAAAACCACTATGAGCAATTTTATTCAGTAAAATAACATAATTAAATTATAATTACTATAAACTAATCAATTACCTTTTTTTACATAAATCATGTTATCTTTTTAATTTTCATGTTAGCTTTCTATTTTCTCTAACCAAAATTTTTTTTTTTCCAAATAAATCACGGACGATTCTATTTAATACAATAAACTAATAAGATTATAATATTAACAATTAACTGATTACATTTTTTAGCTAAAAGTATCATCTTTTCTATATTTTATAACTAAAATCCCTCTTTTAATAGAAATATCACGGACAATATTAATTTATCCTTTTCTGAAAACATTACGAGCAATTGTATTTAGTAAAATAACGTAATTAAATTATAATTACTATAAACTAATCAATTACCTTTTTCACCTAGAAAATGTTACCTTTTTAATTTTCTCTAACTAAATTCTTCCTTTTTTAACCATATCACGGATATTCTATTTAATAAAATAAAATACTAATTTTATAATTGCTAACAAATAACAGGTTAATAATTCATGTTTTAAAAAAATTTGTTTAAATTATTGAAAAAAATCATATAATATTAAAAAAAACCGTGCATTGCACGGGTTTTAAGCTAGTATAATATAATAAAAGTACTTTACAAAAAATTTAAGATTCTAACCCGTCAACGATATGTTTAATTGAAATTTTTTTAATATAAGTTTTAAATCATGCATATCATTAATTAAATTTATATTAAATTAAAATTAAAAAAAACATTGAAAACAATAATTATAAAAAACATAACTGTTTCATTAAATAAAACTTATAACATATAAAAAAACATGACGCACATGTTATAAATTAGTATTATATAAATTTAAAACTAAATTTAATATTACATTATATTATGAAAAATAATATATTTTAAAAAATTTATGATCTAAATAAGGGACATTTAAGTGACAAACTGTATATTGAAACAACTATGTAATATATATTAAAAAAACACATTCTCAAATCATGTCAAATTAGTAAGCTAGTTACATTTCATTTTCAAACTAAAAAACATATTTCATATCCAAATTAATTTGAAAATTTGATTATCAGCATAAACTTGCTTTGCAAATGAATTTTTTTATGTATAATGTATTATTTTTCTCTGTTTAAAACACAACATCACTTACAATTTTACATATAAACATATATTATAAATAACAATTGTTTTTCCAATTTTTAAATTCCCAACTCAAAGCAGGTCTTCTTTGACTTATCTGTATAAATATAATACTCGCAAACATAAAAATTAAATTTTATGAAATTGAAAATTAAAAACCATGGAAATCATATATTTTATTGCAAGTAATATACGTGCATATTACACTTTACAGATACCAATCATTTTTGCATTAAATAATTTGTAAATCATATATATTTTTATTGTAGATCATATATATATATATGCTATAATTGTAGAACATTGTCAAGCATATTATCACTTTGTAAAATTGGTTATGAATGTGTTTTATTACAAGATATTTAATTTATTAATGATTTTATAAATTTTCTTACAAACATAAATATTGAAGTGTAAATATATTTACTAGCATCAAAACCCGTGCGAGGCACGGGCCTGCTAGCTTAAATTGTATTTTTTTAATCGAATTATTCAGGATCAATAATGTTTAAAATATTTGATTGATTTTCATAGAGTTTTTCTTGTTACTCGCATATGTGATTATTATGTACTTACTTAAACATATTCAAGTTTGTACTTTGAAAACTAACACGAGTAGTACTGATAGCAATCATGTTAATTTATAATTTTATTGTGGGTCATACAATATAATTTGAATGTTCAATTGGTGTTGTCTAATGAAGATGATTTTTTAGAGCACCTACAATTCTAAACTTTCTTAAAAAATGATGCATACATTTAACTGGATCTCGAATAATATTCAAGATAAAAACTAAATAGTTTTCAAGATGTTGCATTCTAAAAATGTAGGTTTCAGTCATGATTCTAATAAAAAACCTTCGAAAATCTTCTAAAACGCTTATCAGATCTTGCGCTTTTACTTCTTAAAACTACATTTCTAACTCTTTTATTTGTTTTCTTCTAATTTCTTCATTTTAAGCATTCTTTGCCTTTATTTTTCTTCCGGTTTCCGTTTGACTTTCATTGAATTACCTCCATAATTAATATAACATACATAATATGTGATCCTTTTTTTCTACATAATGTCATATTTTAAATTGAACATTAGATAATTTGTATGTAAAAGGTAATGTGTTATTTATAGGATTTTTCTTTTTAAAACCAAATATTTTTACGACCCGAATTGTTTGTTTAATAAATTATTGTATGTTATGTAGTACTCCCTCCGTCTCCCGTGGTTCTTTACTTGGGGGATGGACATGGAGACCAAGGAAATGTATAAAAAATGAGTAAAGTTAGATGAAAAGTGGGTAAAGTGGTGGGACCTATTAATATTTAGTAATAGATTTGAGATAGTGGAGGAAAGTAGTGGGTGTAATAGTGTTTTTTATTATTAAATATATGAGATAGTGGGTGTAATAGTGGGAGAAAATTACTATTTTTGGAATGTAAAGAAGTGAGAGGGACACCCCAAAATAGTAACTGTAAAGAATCTGGAGGGATTTTCATTTTACGTTAACACATTAATATTTTTTACTCTAATATATTGCTAGATAATATCCATTATATTAATTATAATATCATTTTATAGCCCAATTATGTATTTTACGTAATTTTTTAATCGATAAATGATAAAAGAGTCCAAAACTCATTTAAAATCCGATAATATTTGATTTATAATATTTCATCAATATCACAAACATACATATTTTGTGTACGATTTAAAATACATGTGAATGTGTGGCCTAATGATATGAAGATCCACAATTTAACTCGGTGGTACAAGTTCAATTACCACTGAAAAATAATACTTCTTTATATAAATAGAAACTTAAGGGTACATTGATACTTTCAAATCATAAATAAAGTACTTTAGTTATTGATTTGATCTTATATTTAGTATTTTTCATAAAATATACATTATGCATTTCATATTTTATCTTTATATAAAACTAAATATTGCCCCGCTTAAACGGTACTCACAGAGATATCATGTTTATTATTGAAAATACGTATAGATGAGTGGTTAGGTTGTTTAAGGAAATAATAGTTATATAGTGATTTATTATTATTATTATTATTATTATTATTATTATTATTATTATTATTATTATTATTATTATTATTATTATTATTATTATTATTATTATTATAATTATTGTTATTATGTTGATTGTTATTGTTATTGCAATTTTATAATATAATTAAACCATATATTATGTATAAATAATTGATATTTAGATATAATATATTATAGTCCAAATCAGTAAATGTAAAAGTAAAATCATGACAAAAAATTATTAGTATGTCGCACTAATTAAAATATTAGAAATTTTTTCACTCAAACGATACACATATCCATCTATATTGTGTTTGATTTAAAATACATGTGATTGAGTGATGTAGTGGTAAAATGATGCATTAAATAACTTGGAGATTCAAGTTCAATTCTCACCAACCATAACTTTTTTTAAAAAAATTAAGAATAAAAGGATAAATTTGTAATTTCAATACATTAAAAAGTCTCATGAATTTTATCTTATATTGATGTATTTTATATATATATATATATATATATATATATATATATGTATATATATATATATATATATATATATATAATAGATTTCATCTCATTTACGTCTTGTTCCAAAGTATAAATTCTATATTTAGCTAATATTTTTGTTTTAAAAAAATATAACTTATCATATCATTTTTATGTTGTGTAGAATTGGGGAGAATGTCATGCTATTTTTGTGTCAGTGTGGAATTGGTGAAAATGGTGACAATTAGGGATATAATCGAACCGAGCCGAGTCGAACAGTGGTAGGATAAAAAAGTTTGGGATTGAGCTTGAGTTTGACTGAGTCTTCAATTTCGAACTCGAAACTCTATTTATAAAAAGTTTGATACGTTCAAGTTCGGCTCAGAAGCTTAAATCAATTTCACCAAATACCGACTAAAGCTCGAATATGACCAATTTAGCTCGAGATCGTCTTGATTAAATATTTAAATTACTAGCTTATAATCCGTGCAACGCACGGTTTCTTTTTTAATATCTATAAATTTTTTTTAATATTTATATTTTAATAATTTACATATCAAATTGTTGTTAAAAAATTGATATATATATATATATATATATATATATATAAGATATTACACGTTCAATTTAATATTTGTGCTCTATCTTGAATTCTTAAAATTTGATTTGGACGATTTTACATCCCACATGAAATTAACAAAATAATCTTTAATTTATTGATGATTTAAAAATTATTTTCCAAATAAAACTATGCAAAAACAAAAGAGAGAAGAAATTGACGATTTTTTTACATTGAATAGGATTATCAATGTAAAAATTCGTAATTTGGTTTTCTACATTGAATAGGATTACCAATGTAGGTCTTCTACACTGAATAGGATTAATGTAAAATTCGTAATTATATTTTTTCTTGATATTATGAGTGTTTTCATTTTGATAATAATTGTTAATTCATCACTAAATTAAAGATAATTTTGTGAGCTTCGTATGGGCCGTAAAATCATTCAAATCTGATTTCTAGATCTGAAGATAGAGCCCAAATAATAAATATGAATTTTTTTAATATTAATGAAAAAATAAATAAAATTATTGTATCCTTTTTTAATTATATCATTTTCATATTATAATTTTCTTTTTAAAATTCAATTCTAATACAAACTTTTTTAATTATATCTTTTTAGATTATAATTTTTTTTAATAAGATATAATCTTGATCGTCTATTTTTAAAAATATTATATTCGATTGTTGAGATTATTTTGGTAGTACAATAACCAAACCAAAATTATAGATAAGATCCATTATTGTATATAAGGATATAATATGTAAATATTGAATATTTTTATAAAAATATTTTATAATATATAAAAAAATCAAATTAACAAAGAATCAAGTGATTTAAAACTCGAGTTCGGATTGATAAAATATTCTAATAGTTTGAACACGATCTTGGTTTGATTATTTTGAATATTTTACCAATCGAGTAACCCTTATGACGATATTTGTTTGTTGTTTAGTGAAGAGCTTGTTGGGCCTCCTCCACTGTTTTGGCCTTCCTATCTCTTTGTTATCTACCCCCGCTGTTCCAGTTATGATTATCTCATCTCTCCTCTCTCTCTCTCTCAAAGAAAAGGCGATTTTCTTGGGGGGTTTATTTGCGGGGAATGTTGTCTGGCTCGAGGACTCTTAATTCTTTTATCACAAATCATAATCCTCATATACACACAAGCACACATATTTTCAGATCTGATAGATCTGAAAGTCATGTTTGATCCTGAATTAAGTGTTGTCGGACCAGGCTTCATTCCCCCCAATTACTTCCTGCTCTTCCACTACCATCATCAATTCTTACAGTAAATCTTTCACCATTATTTAACTTATTTATCTCACTGTCTTCATATATCTCAGTTTTTTTATAATTATGATTTATTATTTGCCTTTATTCTTGGTGGATCTTAATGATTCTTGTTCTCATCTTGTTTTTCAGTACCATTCATGTACATGAAGGAAAGATTTATAAAAATTAATGAATATATGATAGAATTTATAAGCCCCATGTATATGATAATGCATATATAGGGTTGTTTGTTAAGTTTATGGTTGAATTTGTAGTATGCAGATTGGTGTCATGATGAGGATTTTGACTTTGTCTGTGGTTTTGTATGTTATGAGCAAGCCCCAATTTTTCTTTTTTTCTTTTTATAGTTTGGTAAAGTATCATCATTAGCTTTGCAGACCTTTTTAAATACCATCTTTATTTTCCTCATCGGCATCATTAGCTTATCATTATATGTATCCTGCTTTTATCTTTTGTTGTCAGTCACTGAATGATTCAAGGAAGCATCTTTCTTTGCTAGATTTATCAATGTACGTCCTCTAGATTTTGCATCTTTTTAGTTTTAATTCGTTGTTGCAACATTTTATTCATGCTAATCATCTCTCTCTCTCTCTGTTGTATATATATGTGTATAGTTACATTTTTTGTTTCCTTCCCTGCATTACAGATCTGGGTTGCAGATTCCTATTTCAAATGAATCTTTTTCCCTTTAATCAGTAGTGAAGTCCTCTCTCTCTCTCTCTCTCTCTCTCCCCCCCCCCACTCTCTCTCTCTCTCTCTCTCTCTCTCTCTCTCTCTCTCTCTCTCTCTCTCTCTCTCTCTCTCCCCCCCTCTCTCTCTATATACGTATATCTGAAGAATATGTGTACATTAACACACAAACACTGAAACACATACTCTCTCTCATAGCGTTTTTCAAGTAGACAAAGCTAGCTAGAGGTGTTTTCCAGAAGTTGAGATGTACATTAGCTACTGACTGAATTGTTCAGTGTAGAGTTAACTTTATGGTTGACTGTACAACTCAATAACTCTGTGCCAGTGGTACTGTGGTTGATTCTTTTGATATTTGGGTAGCTTTAGCTACCTCCAGTTGAGTTAACTCACCCTCACTAGCTATCTTGTTCATGTTGCTTACACATTATTATAAATATTTAGTATAGTACTCCTACTTGTAACTCTTATTTCTTTGTTCTCTTTCTTGTGATGTGGGCTGGATCTATGCACTTGGGTCTTTGCTTTCCTTTTTAGTATGTAGACAAAGTCACCTCGTCGGCACTACCATGTGCACTTGGGGCATTTACGTACATGTAGCACATGTTGGTAACATAAATCTTCCTCACCTGAAAATACCTATTGCACATAAGATTTTTTATTCCGAAGAACCAAACTATATGCATCTTTTTAACTGTTACTTCTATATCAATCGAGTGTTGTTTAGATTTTGAAGTTTCAAAGAATGGGATCTATTGAACTTTTATGTTCATTCTGATTAGTCTCATAATCTAAAGTCGGCCATATTATTCGTACCAAGAAAATGTGTTTTGATAACGTATGATGCATCATTACATGAGTATTATCGGTACCGAGAAAATGTGTTTTGATGGCATATGATGCATCATTACATGAGCAGTTATTATGATTAAGGATTAAAATGGAAAAACTAGCAGGTTATGAGGTTGTCACAGTGATCGTTGTACTCATTTTGTCATGAAGTGCTGAATTATTAGAGTAAAAGATATATTTCAATAATTAAATCATTTTTTGTTTTTAAAATATTATATAAACATTCTTACGAGTCTAGGATTCTGTTTGGGATTACTGTTAAAAACTGATGTGCTATTAAAAAAAGTAAACCAAACATACCCAGTATATCCCGTTTAGAACGGGGGTTGTTGCAAAAATCAGATAAGAGCGTGAGAGCTGCCTCAGTGGAAACGAGGCCTAGCGTTGATCCAAAGGGTCACGGGTTCGAACCTCACCCGCCCCCTGTGTGTAGCCGTGTTGGAGAGACAGTGGAAACCTTGACCAAGACAGGGTGTGGTGTATCTTGCGTATCGGAGGGAAGCCCAGCCATTGGGTCTTACCGCACGGTTAGCATGATTTACATGCCGGTGTTGACCTTGGAGCTGGTCGGCCGGTCCTGGTAGAACTCCAGGCAGGCATGCGAGTCCTGAAATACACGTTTTGACCAAAAATCAGATAACTATTTGGTAATATTTTTTATACATGCATATTTTGCATATTATTTTCTAAAAGATAATGTTTTTGATGAGATTTGTTGTTGATACCATTAAGTAACTGCTTCTTGTAAAAGCAGAAAAACAGCTTTTTTCAAAAACATGGGGTACATGCTTTCTCTAAAACAGCTTTTTAGCCAAAAGCATTTTTCTAAAAAGCTGCTTTTAAAATTTATCAAACAGCATTTTACCTACTTTTCAGAATTAAGCCATTGTTACTGTCATCAACAACAATATCAAACGGGACCTAGATGAATTGACATTTAGTATGATATTGAAACTCAAATTTCTTACCCAAGTACTTTCAAATATTTGATGTGTATATTAAGAAGAAATTACTGCTATAAAAATATTTGATTATGATAGATCGGAAGTCCTTCGAATTAGTTTAGCTGCATATAAAAATTGGCCCGGATATTGAATAAAAAAAAAGGTTCTTCTCTTAGCATTTTGATATTTTAGAAGTGACTACGTATCAAAATCCATAAACATAAAAAAGGAATTTACTATTAACATTTAACTTGTTCTTAAAATTCCATGCGTTGAACAAATAAAGTTGCAGGGCTTGTCGGTACATGATTATCATTTACTTTAATGCAAAGTGTGCAGTGTCTCGTAACATTTCAAGACCTCTGTGATTTGCTCTAGTGGGCTGCTCCTTGTTGCAAGTTTGATGTTAGGACAACCGGGTCATATTTTAAGCTATAGTCAGATCTTTAGATTCATCTTCAATTTTTAAATCATATTGATACAAGTTTTGAGTTTATTGATGAAATTCACAAATCTTACTACATTTTACATAGGGGGTGTTTGGGGAAACTTTTTTTCAGAATAAGTCAACTTATTTTAAGACAAAGTTAGAGATTTCTAACTTTCCAACTTATTTTTGAAACTTATTAAATATCAAACATACATTAAATATTGTATAAAAAAACAATTTCAAAATATAAATTTTTTACACGAAAATAAGTCCATAAGTCCTTAAAATAAGGTGTGCCAAACAGGCCCATAATAATTGTCTGTGGATTTAGAGCACCTCCAATACTATATTCCTTAAATAAAATGTTGATGTGTCATATAATTTATATAAAAATTTTATTTTATCTTTATCTCCAACCATCTCTTCCTTTATCTAAAAGATTACATAATTTGTTTTAAGTTGAATATATATAGCCAACATCTAAATTCTTTACATAAGCTATATAAGTGATACATCATCATGAAATCATCAATTATTTGTGTTTTTAATATATAACCAATCATTTTTACATAATACCATTAGAATATATTAGTTTACAGGTTCAACAAATTTTACATAATCATTATTTTATATAATCATTATATATAATAGCATTGAAGATACTCTTAGTGGGTGGTATTGTATTAAAACTTTTAAAGACTTTTAATGATTTTAAAAGTCATGAGATATTCAATTCTAACATTTAAAGTGTTTTTAAAAGTATGGTGTTATTCAATTAAGACTTTTAAGAAGTAATTAAAAGTAGGGCGGTATTGAATTTAGACATTTATAGACTCTTTATAAGTATCGTGTTATTCAAAAAGTCAATGACTTTTAATGAGAATGACTTTTAATGACTTTTAACAAAAATTATAACTACATCCCTTGAAAAAAAAGTCATGAGCTTTTTGATAAGATTTGACATGACTTCTAATAACTCTATAAAAATTATCATGCATAATACTGTTTCATTTATGTCAACAAATTTTTTAAAATTTCCTGTCATTTTTCTTCTCTTTCTTCCTCTTCTTGGTTTTCAATTTCCATATTTATTTAGTAAACGATATTATTGAGGGTGCGATCTTTTGCAATTTGGTAAAAATAGATCATAACACACAAAGTAAAATAAAAATCCATCAAATATTATAGTAATTCATGGGCTTCTAAAAATATTTGTGCTTGCAAAAATTCACATAAAACACCAATAAAATAGTTTTGCATCATAAAAATATTGTTGGCTAATGACATAGCTCTGCATCATAATTAGCTATGAATAGTGACAAATATATAATTCTCAAATAAAAATATGCAATGAATACTCAATTTAACAAGAAATATACCTTGTACTCAATTTTCTGGTGGCCGGATTGATCAGAGAACACGCGATCGAAATTGGGTTGCAGTAAAAAAAGGTTAAAAAGTTTCACAGCATAGGCTAATATATGATCTTTGTAGTTAGTCTAGTACACCAAAAAATCTATCAAAATGTCTATGAAAGTTTTTAAAAGTCATTTTATTAGGAGTCATCAAAAGTATTTCGAAATTTTGATGACTCAATAAGAATCATTAAGAGTCATTAAAAGTTTATAAAATCCATAAAAATCATTACCCTAAAAATTGTCATTAAAAGTCATAATACAATACCACCCCCTTAGTAATTAGATTCAAATTTATTATTCCGAATAAAATACATCACATGTTCTAAAATATGGGTAAATGGCCATTTTCGTCACTGTACTATACCAAAACTTTCACTTGGGTCACCAGCCCAAAAAAGCTTTCAGTCAAACACTTGTACAAATAAAACATTTCAATTGGGTTCCTGCCGTTAGTTCCGTTAAAAAAACTAACGGAATAATGAGGTGGATTCTGACGTGGCACAACGAATATGGTTCAATAGCTAATTAATCACTGAACTTTGTATAAGTTTTCAATTAGGTCATCGATTAATTTTAAATTTAAATTTATAATTTCCTAAATTATAATTTTCATTTTAAATTTATATTTTAAATTATAATTTCCAAAATTTCTATTTTCCAAAATTTTAAATTTTAAAATATCCAAATTTTCCATTTTTAATAACTTATAACTTTCAAATTTTCCATCGATTAATTTCTGTTGGGTCAGTTGGGTGGGAAGAGGAGAAGGGAGGGGAATGGAGGGCTGTTGGTAGGAGGGGAGATAGGCGGTGGTTGAAATCGACGAAGGTGAACGGAGGTGGGAAATGGGTGGAGATATGATGGCGTGGTTGTGGTGGACAGAGGAGAGGAAGTGATGGTGATTTGCAGGTGGTGGGATGGGGGTTTAGGGGAGGAGAAGGAGATAGGTGGGAGATTTTGGTTGCGCAATTGAGAATGCTGGTGGGTTTGGTAGTGGTTTGCAGGTGTAGGTTGAATGGAGGAAGGAGGTGGGATGGGTTTGAATGAATGGGAAGAGCTGCTGTTGTGGGTGAAGAGTGGCGGAAGTTGTTGGTCAAGGTGGGCGGAGATGGAGGAGATAAAGGGAAGGTAGAGGAAAGGGAGAAGAGAGGTGAGGGGCGAGTTGAAGAAGAAGAGGTGGTTGTGGGGGGTCGACGGAGTGAGTTGTGGGTCGAGAAAGAGGAGGAAGATGGTGGTGACGAGAGTGATGCAGGCGGTGGGTGAATTGCAGACGGGGGTAGTGCAGCAGTGGGGAAGAAAAAGGATGAACGAAGTTGGTTTGAATGAAAGAAAAGGGGACAGATGGTCGGAGAATTAAGGGGAGGGGCTGGTGGATTGTGTTGTCGTGGGGGTGAAAGAAAAGGGGGAAAAGAGGTAGAAGGGGAGGTGGACGGGGAAGGGAAGAAGCAACGACGGGGTTGGTTGAACGGAGATGTTGCAGGTGGAACAGAGGAACGGTGATGAAATAAGAAGATGGGGAGAGGAATGGCGAGAGGAGTGGTGGTGGATGAAGGAGGAGTTGGTGTTGCAGCGGTGAACGGAGGAGATGGTGGGTTTCAATTAAAAGAGAGGAGAAGCAAATAATATGGAATTTATTGGATTTAGAAAAGATTAATAATTTGGAATAAAAATGAATTTTAGGAATTATTAGATGGACCTGTGACGTGGCGCTGATAAGTCAAAGATGTGGCAGTCCAGTTGGCGATATTTAACGTCCTTCCGTTAAGTCAACGAAAAATTAACGGCAGTGAAATATTTTTAATGTACAATGACCCAATTGAAAGTTATATTGAGTTCAGTAATTCGATTAAAAGCTTTTTTGGGCTGGTGACCCAAGTGAAAGTTTTGGTATAGTACAGTGACGAAAATGGCCATTTACCCTCTAAAATATAAAGAAAATGTTAGAAGCATTCTCATCTCACTTCAGTTCTTGACGTTTTTGTCATGTATGGATGAGCTCTTTTATGATCCTAGAATGTTCAGATCAAAATGTACTTGTGTTAGAACTTAGAAATAAGCATTAAACCGCAAAAATTATTCGCATCATATTAAATTGCATCGCAATGTGATTTTTATTTGTAATGCAATTGTGGTTTGAAAATTTAAAAAATCGTACATATATATTGTGGATTACGATTTTCATTTTTTGGAATGTAATTCAAATTGCACCACAATGTTTAATGTATTATATAATTATACAGCAATCTATAGGCCTATCATTCCATTAAAGTTTAACTAGAAATAACCCATGAGCCCAAATTTAAGTAGTTTGCCTTCATAATTCTAGTATTACTAGTTTGTCTCGTAAAGACAGGTAGCAAATGTAACGCCCCCAAATCCGGGGTCAGTAGATTTGGGCGTCACGCTAACAAACTCAATAATTCTAACAAAAATTGGCCATGATGTATTCGTAAATACAACATAAACCTGCTGGATACTAAACTCAAAATCTGAAAATCTAAATAAAACTGAAATAAAAAAATAAAAACTCAATCAACAGCTCTTTGACCCCAGACTCCTAACTCAGGATCCTAGGTTACAGTTCTAGAAACAAGAAAAAAACCCAAAACCAACTTAAATACAACTTTAATTACAAAACTTAATACAGACCTAAATCACTGATATAACTTCGAATAGAAGTATACCAGGCCAACTAATCAAATACATAATATCACTACTAAAAAAAATATTTACATACAACAAATCAATTACAAATCTAACTACCGTGATCCACGTCAGCTTCACAACTGCATCCTGCTTCTTCTCTCCACTTTCTGAACTGTGCAGGCTAATTCTCGCCAACTAGTTTACTGAAAAGTTAGATTATAAAAACAACAAGTGTGAGCCAAAGAATGCTCAGCAAGTTATATATATATAAAACTGAACTGGATTAAACAAGGATGCAATAGTTGCAATTCGAGAAATAGGCACGATAAACATGAGCGAAGAAATACTCACCAATTTATAACCAATACTATAATTGATATCTGGATTCTTAACTTTAACAAGAGATTAATATCATTTAAAACCTTTATAACTCAAAATCAAGATTTAATAACTGCCAAGGGTCGTAATACTAGATTCAATACTTTTAATACTCGCAAAATACTTAACTAACGCTTTAACAAAATCTCCAAGAAATTCTCATTTACTCAAATTTCATTCATGTCGCTAAGCGTTTGCACACCTAGCTGCCTAACCGGCCTGACAATCATGAGTTTGAATAAACAAGAAGATCTCAAATCATTCTCGGTTCTCACTATCACTGCGCAACACATGCCACAGTGACCGTAATAACCGTGAATTAGTTTTCACCCAGCAAAATATAAAACTACTCTTCTATTTATTACTAACCATCTCTGCCCCAGATAAAACTTTGAGAGAAAGAATATCAAGAATCCCCCAATCATTCTTACTCCACTTTCACGTACAATGTTACTTGTGAAGGGAATAACTGGAAAACTTCTATCTATCCTTAATCTCAATATTTTACTGGGGTTTCAACTTTTATCATATAGACAACAACTAACTCAGATATATGCAAATTTCTAAAAACAATAACCATTTACAGTAAAACAGATATATCTAATCAACACATTCATCTCTTTAAAAACCATTTCATCAAATAAAACATACTTTCTGTAAAACTTTTTAAAACATTTAAATTGATTTTATTTATCTTATGATTACGGACAATACGGGTGATCAGCCACGTAAAGTCTTCCTTTCTTTGAAATTGGTTCTCAATTAGGCAACACATTGGCCTTTAATGCTGGACTAGGACCACCCTAGCCTCTTACGCTAAACAAAGGTGCTGGACTAGGACCACCCTAGCCTCTTACGCTAAACAAAGGTGCTGGACTAGGACCACCCTAGCCTCTTACGCTTCTCCATTCTTTAAACAATCTTATTAATACTTAAAACATTACACTTTTCAGTCCTTTATACTCACTGGCAAAAGACCAGCCCAGTATAAGGAAATTTTAAAATCATCTTTAATTTATTAAACCATTTTAGGAAGCAATACTAGCAAAAGCTTTAACAGAATATTACTGACAATACTTAAGAAAGGATAATACTAGCAATAAAACTTTGAGATACTATATAAACAGAATACTTGAATAAAACATTTCCTTAACAATAATCTGAAGGAAAATGACAAAAGCAATAAGAATTTGAAGGGATACTTATACTGAATAGAAACATATTTATCTCGCTTGAACGATAAGCGAGGGTTAGTACACTTGCCTCGATTCCACGCGTCGATTCGATACTTAATCTCGGTCTTTATTCGATCACGCATGCATCTTCTTCAATAAACCGTCAACATGAGCACTGGCTCTATATCGAATCCCTAATCATACTTGAAATAATAGTAAAGTACTATTTAGTACATAAACAATCCAATCGATAGCTAATTACTTATAACTCACAAAGCAATACATACATAAATATATATACCCACACCACATAATTATCACATACGTACTTAAATACTCATACACCTCATGCCTTTAAATCTTAAAATCAAATAATTTAAATAACTTTAAAACGCAGGGGATTTTCAGAAAATTTCGGCATGTAGTATTCGTTTATCGGACTATGGGCACAGCCCCTCAAAGCAATTCATCCCTGCTTTTATAAAAAATAAAGCTGCCTCAACTTGCAGCAACATAAAATAAACAAATAATAAAAAGTACCCGCCCAGACATGCGGCAACTAATCACATAAAGAAATTTACCCGCCCAGACATGCGGCACCTCAACACTTAAGAAAAGTAAACTACGTTTATCCACATTTAAGCCAACACCACGTAGTTGGCACTTATACTTTCAACATATACTATAACTTGATTTATACCATTTAGCACATAACATATAAAACATGCAAATCATATATATCACTTAGACACTTAACATATAAGATTACTTGATTAATAAGTAGTTTACAACACAATACTATACACTTTACGATTATAATGTTTAACAAAAATCGGACGTCTCCTTTATAAAATGGACTAACCCGTCGGAACATAACCGACTCAAATCACAACCAAATTAATCCAATAGATTTTAAATCGATATACAAGTCACAATCATACTACTTATCATCACTCAAGATCATATAAACCAATTGTACTTAGCAGATTCTATTTATAAATTTACGTTATTCATTTATCGACTTTACACCACCTTAACAAGTAATGATCATTTATACACATAAATTAGTACTAACACCTCGTACTAGCACATATAACTCTTACCACTTACATTTGTACCATTTACATCATTACTTAATCCGAAATCATCAAACAAATATCAATACTTAGTAACTTAACTCATTATCGAATATAAATCACTAAATCGTATTTGATAAATCACAAAAATCATGTAATTCATACTTCTAATCTAAAATTCGAATTTTAACTTGTAACCAATCTAACAACTACACATGCATGTTAATTAGTAAACAATTAACATCTCTAATTAATCAAGAATTAAGCATAAAAATTCCTAAAACTTCTTTTTATTCATAATAATTCGAATTTATACATATAAATTCCAAAACACTACACGCAATCCGTTTTATCCATTTAATCACCTTTAAAATTATATCACTACAAGAATCTATCACCAACATAACAATTTAAGCATATAACAATTCATACAAATTATATCTTTAAATAATTAATTCGAAAAATTCTAATTTATGCTATAATTTTCACATGCAATGGATTTAAACTACTAATTAACGCTCCTTATCAATTATACACGGTACAGCACCACAAGACCATCACTGACCGCCATGACTCGCCGAAAAACGGCATCAACGGTGGGGTTTTTGACCGGAAATTCAAGAACTCAAAAACTATACAAAAGCTCAATTTCTACTTATAATTAATATTATACAATCATGTAATCATCAAATTAGTAACCCACAAGGCTTGAATGCAAATTCTCGAATATATACATACATATTTTTTTCATATAATTGCAGCAAAACTTCCACCAAACCATTAACTAATTACAAGAACATGTTATAAGCAATGAAAATAGAATTTACAACATGTTTTAGAGCTTAAAACACAAAGAAATGGAGAGGGGAATGAAAAGATATACCCACAGCAGCTCGCCGGAAAATCCTTCCTCTCCCGACCACTGCACGACACGCCGGCCACCACCACGCCGCGCCACCCAGTCGCCGCTGTTCGTCGCCGGCCTGCTCCTCCGTCGTCGACCTCCTCCCCGCTGCTTCCCACTCATCAGCACACACACTACTCACGATTTACACACACGCAATCACTCGTATATATATATTTTTATGTATTCCCCCAATTTCTTTCCTCTTTTTCTTCTTCTTCCTCCATCTCTTTTCTTCTCTTTTTCCCCATTTCTCCAGAACTCTCTCGACTGTCTCTTTCTCTTATTGGGCTTGGCCCAATACTCCTCTTATATCCGGCCCAAATACAACACTACTTACTCACTTATTAAAACTAATACACAACTCTCGAAAATCGAATTTAAATAAAACATTCGGAAAATTACACTTTTCATTTTTAAAATAAAGAATATAAAATTACAAGCACGTACATATTTTCGAAATATTTTTCGGATCAAAAATGAATTAAATATGAATTTTCAAAGTTTTGATCTTTTAAATACAATAAAACTCTTAAAATCATTTTAAAATACTCAACCACCCAAATTAATCCACCCAACACTTTTAAAAACTCAATAAATATATAAAGATAATTTTACAAAAGATTTCATGATTTAATCCAACTCCGATAAATAAATAAAGATTTTTTTGAAGATCAATAATACTTGTTTTAAATATTTTTAAATCACTAAAATACAAATAAAAATATTGGGGCACACATTGGCACACATAAATCCATATATACTCATATAAACTCGATACTAAATATCGTTGAACTCCACAACGATATTCTCAAATCCAATTCCATACTTTAAATACTAATTAACAAAATAAAATAAAATAATAATAATAAATCCTAAAATAATCCGGGATCTTACATTCTACCCACCTTAAAAGGATTCCGTCCTCGGAATCAGGTAAAGAAGGGTTACTGGGGTTTACTCTACCAACTCGGGTTGCACCTGCAACTCTACTAATCTGAACTCTGGATACTTATTTATACTGGGAGCTCTACTGATCTCTCTAGTACTATACGTCCCGCGTTACTAGTATTCTATACTCCATTGACATACGTTCAAGACTACTCGAGATATTATAATTCATGATATTTGAAGAGAACGATTTTACATCGTAGCAAAGGTTTCTACAATTGTGGGATCAATGAGTTTTCAAACAAATATTCTTTGAAATGAGAGATTACTGAGTGATCAACATGATCAAATGAACCTTGTTGCGTGCCTTATTCAAGACATGACTAAAGGTAATTAACCTTCTTGTACTGCACAACACACAAGTGATGGCGTCCCATCAGACTGCTATCACACAGACAAACAGTCCTTGTGTCCCCTATAAATAGGGTTGTTCACCTCAGTTGGAGTAAAGAAACACAAAAAGATTCGAACATCGAATTAACAATCAATTGATGAGAAATTCTCAGACATACCCCTGGATTACAACTAAACGGATTCCATGGGTACTACTTCAGAAGAAAAGGATAATCAGGAAAGAAATGACTTGCAGAATACTAAGAAATAATGATTTATCAATAATCGAATCATTCACTGATGAAGAAAATTAGATACTCAAATATCACTTGACAGGGTTTTAGAAATAAAGGAAATAGGCATCAAAACAACCTCTGTCATAACTGGAATCCCAAATTCGGGGGAAAGACAATTGTCAAAATAACTCAACAAGGGAATATTTATCAAGAAGAAAGGTATTGCCAGGATCTCCACGTACATCTTCTTTGTCGACTCCTTCGCTGACTCGTCATTCGATCTAGACTCTGAAGGTTCCACTACCTACAGGTTCAAGGGTTTCTACCCAACTCCGCTCAACTATCTGCCACCACTCACATCTTAACTCACTAACTGGTACTATATCCAATAGTCCAACACGAGTCCTATATGAACTCTGACGTTCCTTACTTAACTATACATACTCCTACACACTCTCGTTTCTAGTTTACTATAACCTACGCTCTGATACCAACTTGTAACGCCCCCAAATCCGGGGTCAGTAGATTTGGGCGTCACGCTAACAAACTCAATAATTCTAACAAAAATTGGCCATGATGTATTCGTAAATACAACATAAACCTGCTGGATACTAAACTCAAAATCTGAAAATCTAAATAAAACTGAAATAAAAAAATAAAAACTCAATCAACAGCTCTTTGACCCCAGACTCCTAACTCAGGATCCTAGGTTACAGTTCTAGAAACAAGAAAAAAACCCAAAACCAACTTAAATACAACTTTAATTACAAAACTTAATACAGACCTAAATCACTGATATAACTTCGAATAGAAGTATACCAGGCCAACTAATCAAATACATAATATCACTACTAAAAAAAATATTTACATACAACAAATCAATTACAAATCTAACTACCGTGATCCACGTCAGCTTCACAACTGCATCCTGCTTCTTCTCTCCACTTTCTGAACTGTGCAGGCTAATTCTCGCCAACTAGTTTACTGAAAAGTTAGATTATAAAAACAACAAGTGTGAGCCAAAGAATGCTCAGCAAGTTATATATATATAAAACTGAACTGGATTAAACAAGGATGCAATAGTTGCAATTCGAGAAATAGGCACGATAAACATGAGCGAAGAAATACTCACCAATTTATAACCAATACTATAATTGAAATCTGGATTCTTAACTTTAACAAGAGATTAATATCATTTAAAACCTTTATAACTCAAAATCAAGATTTAATAACTGCCAAGGGTCGTAATACTAGATTCAATACTTTTAATACTCGCAAAATACTTAACTAACGCTTTAACAAAATCTCCAAGAAATTCTCATTTACTCAAATTTCATTCATGTCGCTAAGCGTTTGCACACCTAGCTGCCTAACCGGCCTGACAATCATGAGTTTGAATAAACAAGAAGATCTCAAATCATTCTCGGTTCTCACTATCACTGCGCAACACATGCCACAGTGACCGTAATAACCGTGAATTAGTTTTCACCCAGCAAAATATAAAACTACTCTTCTATTTATTACTAACCATCTCTGCCCCAGATAAAACTTTGAGAGAAAGAATATCAAGAATCCCCCAATCATTCTTACTCCACTTTCACGTACAATGTTACTTGTGAAGGGAATAACTGGAAAACTTCTATCTATCCTTAATCTCAATATTTTACTGGGGTTTCAACTTTTATCATATAGACAACAACTAACTCAGATATATGCAAATTTCTAAAAACAATAACCATTTACAGTAAAACAGATATATCTAATCAACACATTCATCTCTTTAAAAACCATTTCATCAAATAAAACATACTTTCTGTAAAACTTTTTAAAACATTTAAATTGATTTTATTTATCTTATGATTACGGACAATACGGGTGATCAGCCACGTAAAGTCTTCCTTTCTTTGAAATTGGTTCTCAATTAGGCAACACATTGGCCTTTAATGCTGGACTAGGACCACCCTAGCCTCTTACGCTAAACAAAGGTGCTGGACTAGGACCACCCTAGCCTCTTACGCTAAACAAAGGTGCTGGACTAGGACCACCCTAGCCTCTTACGCTTCTCCATTCTTTAAACAATCTTATTAATACTTAAAACATTACACTTTTCAGTCCTTTATACTCACTGGCAAAAGACCAGCCCAGTATAAGGAAATTTTAAAATCATCTTTAATTTATTAAACCATTTTAGGAAGCAATACTAGCAAAAGCTTTAACAGAATATTACTGACAATACTTAAGAAAGGATAATACTAGCAATAAAACTTTGAGATACTATATAAACAGAATACTTGAATAAAACATTTCCTTAACAATAATCTGAAGGAAAATGACAAAAGCAATAAGAATTTGAAGGGATACTTATACTGAATAGAAACATATTTATCTCGCTTGAACGATAAGCGAGGGTTAGTACACTTGCCTCGATTCCACGCGTCGATTCGATACTTAATCTCGGTCTTTATTCGATCACGCATGCATCTTCTTCAATAAACCGTCAACATGAGCACTGGCTCTATATCGAATCCCTAATCATACTTGAAATAATAGTAAAGTACTATTTAGTACATAAACAATCCAATCGATAGCTAATTACTTATAACTCACAAAGCAATACATACATAAATATATATACCCACACCACATAATTATCACATACGTACTTAAATACTCATACACCTCATGCCTTTAAATCTTAAAATCAAATAATTTAAATAACTTTAAAACGCAGGGGATTTTCAGAAAATTTCGGCATGTAGTATTCGTTTATCGGACTATGGGCACAGCCCCTCAAAGCAATTCATCCCTGCTTTTATAAAAAATAAAGCTGCCTCAACTTGCAGCAACATAAAATAAACAAATAATAAAAAGTACCCGCCCAGACATGCGGCAACTAATCACATAAAGAAATTTACCCGCCCAGACATGCGGCACCTCAACACTTAAGAAAAGTAAACTACGTTTATCCACATTTAAGCCAACACCACGTAGTTGGCACTTATACTTTCAACATATACTATAACTTGATTTATACCATTTAGCACATAACATATAAAACATGCAAATCATATATATCACTTAGACACTTAACATATAAGATTACTTGATTAATAAGTAGTTTACAACACAATACTATACACTTTACGATTATAATGTTTAACAAAAATCGGACGTCTCCTTTATAAAATGGACTAACCCGTCGGAACATAACCGACTCAAATCACAACCAAATTAATCCAATAGATTTTAAATCGATATACAAGTCACAATCATACTACTTATCATCACTCAAGATCATATAAACCAATTGTACTTAGCAGATTCTATTTATAAATTTACGTTATTCATTTATCGACTTTACACCACCTTAACAAGTAATGATCATTTATACACATAAATTAGTACTAACACCTCGTACTAGCACATATAACTCTTACCACTTACATTTGTACCATTTACATCATTACTTAATCCGAAATCATCAAACAAATATCAATACTTAGTAACTTAACTCATTATCGAATATAAATCACTAAATCGTATTTGATAAATCACAAAAATCATGTAATTCATACTTCTAATCTAAAATTCGAATTTTAACTTGTAACCAATCTAACAACTACACATGCATGTTAATTAGTAAACAATTAACATCTCTAATTAATCAAGAATTAAGCATAAAAATTCCTAAAACTTCTTTTTATTCATAATAATTCGAATTTATACATATAAATTCCAAAACACTACACGCAATCCGTTTTATCCATTTAATCACCTTTAAAATTATATCACTACAAGAATCTATCACCAACATAACAATTTAAGCATATAACAATTCATACAAATTATATCTTTAAATAATTAATTCGAAAAATTCTAATTTATGCTATAATTTTCACATGCAATGGATTTAAACTACTAATTAACGCTCCTTATCAATTATACACGGTACAGCACCACAAGACCATCACTGACCGCCATGACTCGCCGAAAAACGGCATCAACGGTGGGGTTTTTGACCGGAAATTCAAGAACTCAAAAACTATACAAAAGCTCAATTTCTACTTATAATTAATATTATACAATCATGTAATCATCAAATTAGTAACCCACAAGGCTTGAATGCAAATTCTCGAATATATACATACATATTTTTTTCATATAATTGCAGCAAAACTTCCACCAAACCATTAACTAATTACAAGAACATGTTATAAGCAATGAAAATAGAATTTACAACATGTTTTAGAGCTTAAAACACAAAGAAATGGAGAGGGGAATGAAAAGATATACCCACAGCAGCTCGCCGGAAAATCCTTCCTCTCCCGACCACTGCACGACACGCCGGCCACCACCACGCCGCGCCACCCAGTCGCCGCTGTTCGTCGCCGGCCTGCTCCTCCGTCGTCGACCTCCTCCCCGCTGCTTCCCACTCATCAGCACACACACTACTCACGATTTACACACACGCAATCACTCGTATATATATATTTTTATGTATTCCCCCAATTTCTTTCCTCTTTTTCTTCTTCTTCCTCCATCTCTTTTCTTCTCTTTTTCCCCATTTCTCCAGAACTCTCTCGACTGTCTCTTTCTCTTATTGGGCTTGGCCCAATACTCCTCTTATATCCGGCCCAAATACAACACTACTTACTCACTTATTAAAACTAATACACAACTCTCGAAAATCGAATTTAAATAAAACATTCGGAAAATTACACTTTTCATTTTTAAAATAAAGAATATAAAATTACAAGCACGTACATATTTTCGAAATATTTTTCGGATCAAAAATGAATTAAATATGAATTTTCAAAGTTTTGATCTTTTAAATACAATAAAACTCTTAAAATCATTTTAAAATACTCAACCACCCAAATTAATCCACCCAACACTTTTAAAAACTCAATAAATATATAAAGATAATTTTACAAAAGATTTCATGATTTAATCCAACTCCGATAAATAAATAAAGATTTTTTTGAAGATCAATAATACTTGTTTTAAATATTTTTAAATCACTAAAATACAAATAAAAATATTGGGGCACACATTGGCACACATAAATCCATATATACTCATATAAACTCGATACTAAATATCGTTGAACTCCACAACGATATTCTCAAATCCAATTCCATACTTTAAATACTAATTAACAAAATAAAATAAAATAATAATAATAAATCCTAAAATAATCCGGGATCTTACAACAAAGTTTAGGTAACAAGACTGAGCAAAGTTAGTGCCGTGTACAGTCCTTTACAAAGTGCTAAGCTTCCTGCATTTTCATAGTTGGATTAAAATTAGAGCGTGAGCAAAATGTACAGGTGCTTCTGCCTTCACTGCTCCAAACATTTCTTTTGCTTTTTAGAATATTTTTGGCATTTATCAACTTTGTGGTATTACAGTATTGTTTACTACTGATCTAAGATTATTTGCTGTATTACATCTAGTGTGAGTATTTGTATATGTAGTTAGCAATCATAGAACAGTTAAAAACACCATTATCATTTTTTTGATTTCAGTTTATTACGTTGATATATTGCATGAATGGACGATTTCAGAGTTATGGCTCTACTAGACAATACAATTAAAATGAGATCAGCGATCTAAAACATTATTTGGACTAAGTTAAGTTAATTTATCATTTTTTTTTTCTTTGTCAGGAAAAACGGTTCTATTAATAAAATAGAATCGAGAATACAATGTTCGAAGAAAAAGAGTTTTCTTCAAACAAAAAATTTATCATCTAACCGAAAGGCAAGCAAGTACCCCCGGAGGTTTAGATAATAACACCTTAATGTTTGAAAAGATAAACCCCGCAAAACAATACAAAAGTATAGGCATTCCTAGAGTTTAGGATAAGGGCCTAGATCCTAGGAGAAGGACCTCGTTAAAATCCCACAAGAGCAAAATTTTTTGGGAAAAAAACTCAAGGGGAAAAAGAGTGCCCACTAAGTACAACATTATACATATAGGCTATTAAACAAATGATTATGAACTTCTTGTTGCTTTCGCTAAAGTAATCCAAATCCCCGTCTTATCCATCATCTCTTCAAACTTCTTCTTATCCAAGCAAATCTTTCTTATCCAAGTAAATCTGAAAGATCACCAAAAAAACACAATAAATAAAATTAATCAAAGAAACATTAACCTAACATAATTTAATATCTATTGTATACAATATATTTAATAAAATAAAGCAGTTAAAAGTATCCTAATCAAAGAGATCCCCCTTGGTTAGGCACATAACACCGGATAAAAATGAATTAATAGTCATATAAAATGATACAAATTCATCAACTGACGACAGATAACAAACACCAAGGTATGGTCCAAAATAGCACCCCATCACCCTTCAGTGTCACAATAACAACATATAAATGACACATATACTAGAAACACATATATTTAAACACAAATACTAGCTCGAGATTTAAGTGATCTTTAATAACTAATTTGATAAACTAGTTAACTAAAATCTCTTGAAAATCATCCAGGTAATTAAAAAATTCATTAGTGGTTAATGAAAATGGCTCCTAGACTTCTAAAAACTTGTCAAAATAAGGGAGATTACCATGAGTCATAAATAAATTAATGCGAGATCAAGCGGGTTCAATCTGGTTCATCTAAAGCTTGTGTCACTCAAAAGATAAGAATTCATGTCCAAGTTTATAAACTTTCTCTCTTTTCTCTCTCAATTTTTTCTCATTTCTATGATTCTTTGTTTCGATTTAGAAGTGTGAGTAATCGAAATTAACGCGATTTTGAATCCCCATATCATTATCGTGTTAATTTCAATATTTACAAAATTCGTATACCTAGGATTTTGATTTTCTAAGTAGTTTGATCGAGTTTGATGTTATATGTGTGATTTGAGTACTGTAATGGGCGTTAGGGATGTAATCGATGCAAAGCCCTGTGTGTTTTGTGGGTTGCACGCGATTCGTCGGTCATCGGCGGTAAACTCCGGTGAGCCGGTGACTTTTGTGCACCTAGTATGTTTTTAATGTGCAAGCTGCCACTAGTATGTTAATTAGCTTTAATTATGGCATTAATTTAGCATGTATCGTACTCGTAAATTTTGTATTAATTTGTTAGCTTAAGTTTTGGCATACTATAACTTATATATTTTACAGTTAATTTACCATTTTAATTTGGATGGATTGTGTAATTTTGAGTTTTAAATTTGATTGGTCCACTTTGATCAAATTTAGTTTAGATTCAGACAAAAGAAATAATCGAATATAGTCGGTTTTCTTTCTGGGGACTGATCGTGATTAGACCTGGCAAAATGGGTTTGGATCTGAAGAACCGAACCGAATCCGATTTTGTATCCGAATCGGAAAATCCAATAATTATCCGAAAACCAATTTGATCTGATCCGAAAAATATCTGAACCAAAAATTTAACCGAAAATCATCCGAAATACTAGACCCTAGTACGACGAGGAACCGATCAATATCGAATAAAAAATTATCTGAACCAATATAACTCGTAATATTGGATCCAATTTAGATCCGAATTCTAAAAATGATGAATTATGTAGTTGTTTAATTTTAACGGGTTATAACGAATAGGTTGTATACATTACCGTACATTTCATTCAATATTTATCCATTCATAAGCAAGATGCACATTTAAAATAATTTTATATCAAATATATCATAATCATTTAATCATTTTTTTGAATAAGTACATAATTTTATACTGGAAACATAATATTTAATAATATGGTACTTTTTAAATTAAAATAACGAATGAAAGATGATCCGAAAGGATCCGAACCGAATTTCATCCAATCTTAATCAGAATTTCATCCGATTTTAATCCAAATTAGATCCGAACCGAATCAGATCCGATCAGAATTCTATTCAAATATATCATAACCGAAAGTTGATTCGATAGGAGATTGATCTGATCCAAAACCGATCCAGTTATCCGAATTGACAGGTCTAGTCGTGATCTATCATGAGATTCATCTCATGACTACTCTCCTATTTCTTTTAGAAATACTACGAAGTTAGCACCAAAATCATTAGACATTCACACAAATAAAGTGTTAAATATCAAATTGGTCACTGAAGTGGAGGCCATATATCAATTTACTCACTGATTTCAACGGGGTCTCATTTGAATCACTTAAGTCATAATAAATATCAAACAGATATATCTAAATATGTGATCGAGAATTAAAATAATGTTTTGTTAAGTTTAATACATTTTTCTTCAATGCCATCATAACCAAATGAAAAGTCATGAGTTCTAATATTTTAATTAATATATTTAAAAATTTAAAAATTTATTTACTATTTATATTTAATTTTCTAGTTATTTTCTTTGATTTAATTAAAAATAAATAGTAAATACTCCCTCTGTCCCCCTTGGTTCTTTACCTAGGGGGACGTAATTCTCGCACGGATTTTAAGGTGCATTTTGCGGATAGTTTCATAACTTATTTTTAAATTTTTTTTTTGTATAAAAATAGAATTGTTCTATTTTTATACAAAAAAAGAATATTTTAAAAATAAGTTATGGAACTATACTTTTTAGAAGCCTTAAAATGCGTGTCAAGCAGTGAAAAAAATGTAAAGAAATGAGAGGCACAGAGGGAGTAGATTTTAAAAAATTTAAATATATTATCTAAAATATTAGAACCCATGACTTTTCATTTGGTTATGGTGACATTGAAGAAAAATGTATAGAACTTAACAAAAAATTATTTTACTTCTCGATCACATATTTATAGGCATCTGTTTGATATTTATTATGATTTAAGTGATTCAAATGAGAAATCAATGAGTAAAGTGATATATGGCCACCACTTCAGTGACCTATTCGATATTTAACCCCACAAATAAATAGCAAAAATCTTCACTTTTGTTGTCACTGTGTTCACTTTATATTCCATTATTTTGAATTTCTTGCACACCTAATTGATCAAACTATTAGCTATTTCCCTCAGTAACAGCTATTTCACTGGCTAAGTCCTGAATATTAAGGCGATGAAAGTGGATTCCAAGTCGGCAAAAATGAATTATTAACTACTAGATTATTTTTATTGTCGAATTTTTTTTTAAAGATAATAATTGCCATAAAATTTAAAAGGATACAAATTATACTGAAAATTGAAGTAGGGAATATAGAATGCAGTTAGAATAAAATTACTAGCTTATAATCCGTGCGAAGCACGGATTTCTTTTGACATAGTATAACTTTTAATTTTATATTATAATTATATTTTTATATAATCATTATTTTCAATAATTATTTTAATTTGATATAATTTAATATAAATTTTATTAATGACATGCATGCTTTGAAACTTATATTTTAAAATTTTAAATTAAATATATTGTTGACGGGTTCGAATCTTAAATCTTTAATAAAGTAATTGTATCGTATAATTTACTTAATCATTAGATCTAATGGTTCTTATTTATTACTAAAATCTATTAATCATTATTCTTTGTATAGCTGAACTGTTGAACCAATATATAAACAATTATACTCATGTCTACTTATTATGAACATATATACAACAAAAATTAAACACCAGAACTTTCAATATTTCGAATTTAATATAATAGTAGATAGACACGGGTTTTAAATATATTTTATTAATGACTGAAAGATATGGTAAGATACAACTTTTGTATGTTTAAAATTTCTAAATGATGTGATTTAATTATAATAATTATATATATATGGTGACCGTGATATTTTCAGAAAAAATGATTTTTATTTAGAAAATATAGAAAAGATAATACATTTTTTCTGAAAAGGGTAATTGATAAGTAATTAGTGATTACAATATTTTATTAAATAGAAAATTAGTGTTTTAGTTGAAAAGGAAATTACTTTGGTATTATTAATTATAACATTATTATTGTATATTATTAAATAGAATTTCCTGTACTATTTTTAATAAAAAAGAGAAATTTTTGTTAGAAAAAATGTAGCAGAAAATGTGTTTTACCTGAAAAAAATTGATTAGTTATTGAAAAATATAAAAGATAACATGTTTTACATAAAAAAGGAAATTGGTTAGTTATTTATAATTACATATTTTTTTGATATATTTCAATATTTGACTTCAATATTTGATTAGTAAGGATTTTTAGATAAAAATATGCTAAAATATAAGTAAGGGTAATTAAGCAAAAACACGAAATATCAAAAAATAGGTACTAAAATTTTTAATGTTTCGGTTATTATATAATAGTATAGATTGCAATTATGTTTTTATGTAAACATTAGTTTTAATAATTTTTTATTTTTAATTTAATATAATTTAATATACTCATGTTTACGGATTATACTAATGTTTTCTTATTGTAAATAACGTATACGGATTTTTAATATATTTTATTAAGAATTGGAAAATATGGTGTAAAATTTTAGGTTATTAATGATTGTAAGAGTAGTTTTAAATAAAAAAGGTAACATGTTTTAATTAGAAATGAAATATTAATGATTGGAAGATATGGTATGATTAATGTTTTTAGGTGTTTACAGAAGGTAATATATTAAACTAAAAGTAAATGTAAAAGAGGCAATCGGTTAATTACCATTAATTATATTATGTAATTATTTATTTTGATAATTAGGATAACCAAACCGACAAACTTTCAATCTTTCGGCTTTAACATAATAGTATAGAAATTCGAAAATATGGTGTAATATTTTCGAGTATTAATGATTGTAAAAGTAGTTTTTAATCAAAAAGCTGACGTGTTTTAATTAGAAATAAAATATTAATGATTGGAAGATATGTTATGATTAATGTTTTTAGTTGTTTATAGAAGATGATATATTCAACTAAAAGTAAATGTAAAAGAGGCAATCGGTTAATTATCATTAATTATATTATATAATTATTTATTTTAATAATTAGGATAACCAAACCTAAAATTAAACCGACAAATTTTCAATTTTTCGACTTTAATATAATAGTATAGATAGGAGCAAGCGTGAATATACAAAACTTAATTACTTAATGCATACTCCAGAAGTTTACAAAAATTAACTCTACCTTCGACCTTCTAGAAGATTCTACTGTACTTTTTTTTTTTTTGAAACTTCAACACACCAGAAACAAATTACATCGGAAGGGGCAAGTCAGCCTCAACAGCACAACTCACACTTTGAGGTAAATCTTCCTTCCAGAATCTAAAGGCTTGTACTTCCAAAGCCAGTTTAGCAAGAAAATGGGCAGGAGCATTCCCCTCCCTACCAACATGAGCAAAAGAGCTACTTTTTAAATCCTTAGCCTCTCTCAGAATGTCATTTATAATATTAGCAAAAGAGTGCAGCTGGTTTTCGCCCTGATTTAAAACTCTTATTACATTTAAACAATCAGATTCCACCTCTACATTGTCAACTCCCAGCCACCTGGCCAACCTCACTCCAAGGAGAAGAGCTTTTGCTTCAGCTGCCTCAACCGGGAGAGTATGCTGCTTCCAATCACAAAAAGCTCCAATGGTTTTCCCTCGCTCATTACGACAAATCGCTCCCAAACCAGCACAATTATTCTTACCGTCTATGGCTGCGTCACAATTGATTTTTACAGCCCCGGCTCTAGGAGGAATCCACTTTGCAGCACTCCTGACCCCTTTCCTTTGACTCCCAACTTGATGCTCCTGAAACTCCATTAGATATAAACTAGCTCTTTGAAACAAGTTAGTGATCTTGGAATCCAAACCTTTATAAATAACATCATTCCTATCTCTCCATATTTCCCAAGATAATACCAAAAAATGCTCCAATTCTGAAGTATTCAGAACTTTAGCAACTAAAGCCATGAAATCACCAGGATCCCATACAACTTTAACTTTAATCTTATTGTAATAATCACAATTTTTCCATGCTTTTCTAACTATTGGACAAGTCCATAAACAATGTGTCGCTAGTTCAGGAGTTAAACCACATCTAGGACATCTCAAATCAACCTGAACTCCTCTTTTCCCAAGATTATGAAACACAGGAATCCAATTCTTACGAGTCTGCCACCCGAACATCTTGATTTTTGGTGGAATGTTCAGTCTCCACAACGTATTCCACCACTCACTGTTTTCCTTGTTATTTGAAGTTTCAGCAATGTCAAGATCTACTAAGACCACTCTATAACCACTTCTGACATTATACTTCCCATCTTTGTTGTGACTCCAAACAATTTCATCATCATTATCAAAAGATCCCAGCGGAATTTGCAAAATTTTATCCACATCACTCGAAGAAAAAAGTCGAGCAATAAGATCTCTGTTCCACTCACCATTTGTTAATCTCAAATCTGAAACAAAAACCTCATTCAAAAAAATCGGTGGATTTGCAAAACCAACATCATTTTTGCTAAACACCCAATTATCCTTCAAAACACTAATGCTCTTCCCCGACCCAACTCTCCACTTACAGCCTCTGTCCAGAATTTCCCTACCCCATATGATGCTTCTCCATATAAATGATGCATTTCCCCCACACCTAGCTTTCAAGAAATCGGAATCTTTATAATATAACTCCTTCAAGACTTTACTAACTAAAAGACATGGATTTTTCATAATTCTCCACCCCGTTTTTGCCAGCAAAACTTGATTAAACACCTCTAAATTTTTAATACCCAGCCCTCCTTTATCCTTAGGCTTGCAAAGCTTATCCCACCTTCCCCAATGAATCTGGTGATTATTCTCACTACTTCCCCACCAAAATCTAGCCATAAGTCGGTAAATGTCCTTAATAAGACTTCTAGGTAGTCTAAAACAGTTCATGGTATAAATAGGAATGGATTGGACCACCGATTTAATTAAGATTTCTTTTCCGGCTTTAGAAAAGTACTTACCTGCGCACCCATGAAGTTTGCACCATACCCTTTCCTTAATATACTTGAACAGCTCATTTTTACTTCTACCAGAAATCATTGGAATCCCCAAATATTTTTCATGGCAGTCAACTTTTTTGATCCCAAAAACACCTTGAAGTTCAGTTCTTGCAGTCGAATTAACTTTCCTGCCAATTCTACTGTACTTCTTTTTCAAAAATTTAAAGCACGAGTTAAAGCTTGAGCAGTAAATTAATAAAATATTTAGAATAGGCTTTGAGTTAGACTGTTTAACTTTTTTACGTATCGTACATATAAGTTAGGCACAACTTTTTTGGATTTTTTTCAAAAATATTCATGTTGTATATCTTTTTTTAAAATACGATTGCAACTTTTATAATCTGATTTGCACTGTAAATGTAATATTTGTAACCTGATTTGCAACTGGTACGTAACGTTAGATAGTATTTTTACAAATATTTTCAAAAACTTGGATATTCTTGTGAATATCCCAATTTTTTATGCACGTGTTTAGTCTTGTTTAATTTTGTTACTGTGTTTGTAAATTGAATAATAAATTTTCTGACTTTTTCTTGTTTTCTTCGCTTCAAGGAATCGAGGAAATAACTTAGGCTGTAATTTCAGCTAGATTTAAAATCTGTAAAAATTATTATTGCCATGCTTTTCAAAATGCAAAAATCACACCTGACAAAAAAAATGCAAAAATTACATATGTTAGCATCATAAATTCTCGTCTAACTTATTTAATTTAGATTTTTCTAAAAATATTTATTAAACCATCATTTTCATTAGCATTGTGGATAATTATTTCTTAAAATAATTTAAATTCTTAGAAACTATCTATATATATTATAATGCCAGGAGATCGGAAATGCACCACAATCGTTTAAAATATTTTCTTAAATTTTTACTTTTTTGCTTTTTTTTTTTTAATTTTTCTTGCATTAAGTAGCATCTTAATGACATCTTAATGGCATCTTAATAATCATTAATTACACTTATGAATATATATATATATATATATATATATATATATATTAAATTTACGTCATGTTATTTATATAAAAGATTAACAAATTTTATTTGAGCATTATAATTATTATTCAAATTTAAAATATTAGTTATATGTATAAAACTAAGATTATTTTCATGTAAATTAACGACTTAAAATTGTTCACATTGCGTCATATTTTTATTACATGCTGAAGATTTTTGCAAACTTTTTTCGAACGATTGTAGGACAAACGATCTTAACTTATCGAACAATATTTTATCAATAATTGTGGAAATCGTTATAAGTTATAGAAGTATAATCTTTTGGTTAAAATTTAGAATTTGTACAAAATAATATTGACAGATTTTTTATTTTTTACATAATAAAATCAATCATTTTATTACGCAATTAAGACGATAAAAATGTTATACACATGTTGTTTCATTATATTGTGTCAAAATAAATTAATATTCTAATTATATAAATTTTTATGCTATTATTGAGCATATATGTTATGAGAGGGGTGTCGGCTTTCAAAACGTTATTTAGTTCTATTTAACATTGTATTTGCTACTTTTCGTATTATGATATTTATAAGATTATTAAACTTTTTGATATATAATTAGAGTATTATTCCAACTAATAATTCATACAAACTGTTTTAAATCACTTTTTTAGGAAAATTTTAAAATACCAATCTACATATATTATAATAGCCGGAGATTGAAGAGGCTTTCACTCTGAAGCTTCAAAATTTTTTTCTTGATTTTTCACATTTTTTATTTTTTTATTAAATAATTTTCTTGCATTTAATAGGATTATAATTAGTCATTAATTGTACCTATTAAACTTATATTAAATACACTTTATTTTATACTTAAAACAAAATTTTAGCCAATAATTATTATAATTATCTATATAAAACATTTTAGTTATTATTATTTCTTTATCAGAACATTTTAATTATTATATTAATATAAAATATTAATTATCCATATAAAAGTACAATTATTTCAAGTTAAAATGATAAACTAAAATTATTTATATAGTTCATTTCTAATCCTTATTCAAAATCATTGCAATTTTTTGACAATAATAAATAAACGATTTTAACTTTTCGATAAATTCATAATCAGTGACCGTGAGAATCCTGATAAGTTACAGAAGTATATAAATTTTCCAATTAACATCTACAATTTAAAATACAAGTAATATTATATAATTTAGTTTTACACATGAAACATGGAGTATGATCAACTCGATTAAATTGAACAAATCCAACCTTTTTCTTCAATGATTAAATCAATGAAAAAGTTATACATTCGTTGTTTCATTATATTGTGTTGGAATAAATTAATATTCTAACTAAACACATTCTCATACTAATACTAATCAATTAATCGCGCATGTATGTTATGAGATGGGTGTGGGCTTTGAATAACATTTTATTTAATATTTATAATTTTTTATTATAAAAATTATGTTGACAGTGTAATTTGGTAGGAAAAAAAATAAGAGGCCTTTATGGAGTTGATGAAGTTGATAATATGTTAGAGAATCTTCATTTTGCTTAAATAATTAATTTTAAACGACTTAGTATTTATTCAGAATCTAATAATTTTTAGATTCATTTTTATTGGAGATAGAATATAATTACATGTACATATTTATTATAAGATTTGATATAAAAGTATTAAAATATGTGAGTACCATTTTGAACATGTGTCCATGAATTTAAATTAAATATTACATACAAATAAAGTTCTTACAAATAATGCTAAAAAAAATTAATCAAATGAATATATACAAGTGTCGGATCACTCCAAAAAAATATGAAGCATGACTTACAAAATGCATTTAAATTCTCTTTTGTTTGTCATACAACCAAATTTATCGACAAGTTAAGTCAATCAAACTTCTTTATCACATTTATATTCTGCTTTTTTTCTTCGTCATACAAACAAATTTATCAACAAACTAAGCAATCATGTCTTTCATAATGGCATCGACAACAAAAATATTTCAAAAATGTTACTTTTACTTATCCATTGTCAAACTTTACAAATGTTTATCAATATTGAATTTCAAAAGCATTTTTTATGCAACAAAATATATGTCATCAATATTTTTGAAAATATTATTATTAACACTTAAGAGTTTAACTAAAATATGTTTTATTTTTTTTTTCTCTATAATTCTTAAACATTCAAATTTAATTACATTTTACACAAGTTTCAATTTATCATATCAACTTTCAAATAATAAAACTCAACGAACAATGATGTTATATATACAATTTTTAAAAATATTTTCGTGCTGCGCGTAGCGCGGCTTTGTTACCTAATATATTATAATAGCAGGAGACCGGAGAGGCTTGCACTCAGAAGCTTCAAAATACTTTTCTTGAATTTTCACATTTTTTATTTTTTTATTAAAACAATTTTCTTGCATTTAATTAATCATTAATTATACCTATTAAATATATATTAAATACACTTTATTTCATATTTAATATAAAAGTTTAACAATTTTATTAGTAATATTATTATTTTGTTATAAAATATTGATGATTTATATAAAAGTACCATACTATAAAATTTTTTTGATTAACATCCATAATTTAAATAAAAGTAATATCGTAGAATTTACTTTTATACATGAACAAATTACACACGGGGTATGACCAACTCGATTAAATTGAATCAAGTCGACCCATTTATTCGTCGATTAAATCAATAAAAAAAATTACCCATTCGTTGTTTGATTATTTTGCGTTGGAAAAATTAATATTTTAACTAAACACATTCTTATACTATTACTAATCAATTAATCATGCATGTATATTATGAGATGGAAGACGGTGTTTAAAAACGTTAATTAGTTATATTTAATACTTACAAATTATAGGAATTATGTTGACATTGTAGATTGGTATGGGAAAAAGTAAGAGGTCTTTAAGGAGTTGATTTTTGTTATTTTAAACAAATTCTCACTTTCTGAGTATTGAGTAAGGGTGTTATAAAACGGGCATCGGCTTTATAAACAATTAAATGTACATATTTATTATAAATTTAATAAAAGAATATTAAAATATGTGAGTATCACTTTGAACGTATGTCAATGAATTTAATTTTAATATTACAAACAAAAAAATTCTTATAAAATACTTAGAAAAATTAATTAAATGTAGAGATACGGGTGTCGGATCACTCCAAAAAACATGAAGCATGACTTCAATATGCATTTGAATTCTGTTTTTTACGTCATCAATATATTCTTAATGATGCTTAGTGAAGGATTTAATCAAATTACACCAATTACCCTTTAAAATAAATATTATGCAATCTATTTAATCTATTTTAGATGGGGTTTTTAGTCCTTTTTTAATCAAATTACACGAATTACCCTTTGAAATAAATATTATGCAATCTATTTAATCTATTTTAGATGGGGGTTTTTAGTCCTTTCACTTTTTGATCGAGTTAATGAGTTAATAATTAATATCCATGTTTTAATCCATATAAAGGTATTCGGGTATTTTTCCCTTCTTTCACAATTCCGTTTCAGCATCTCAAACATAGGGTTATTCGACCTATCTCCCTCTAAGATATCTGGCCCCGCAGGGGCTGTGCAAATAAATACTCGGTAGGCATTCAAGATGCCTACAGGTAAACAAACACTTGATTTGCAAACTGGGAAATCAAAAATTGACTATAGCCGCAGTGGAATTCCAAAATGAGGTACCAGATTCCTTTTTTCTACTCTTTAAATTTTTGTATCATGTATTGGGTATTGAATTCAAACCGAGGATGTACAAAATTGTGTTTTGCTGAATGATTTTATGATTTAATTTTGTGTATATATCGAAATAAATTGTGGTTTGTAGGTTAGTATTGAATCTTGATTTCTATGAACAATGTCTTCTAAATCCTATGATTATTTAGGTCGAAAGCGAACTCTCCTTGGTTCGCAATCTCCATCTTTATAAAAAAAAAATGGTAATATTTCATGTGGTTTTCCGTATGTGTTTATGTTTCTAATATATTTATGATTTTTTGCAGATTGTTTATGTCAGGTTGAAGTAAGTATCTAACTATAAACAAAATGGATTTAATACACCTCTTAGCTGTAAACAAAATGGTTATTGAGAACGTGTAGTCAAAACTGAATGGATAATGAGCATCACTTTTAGCTACAAAACCCAGACCGACTTGGTTATTGCTTTGAAGAGTTTAATCGGTAAACACATATTGATTATTATATTGGTTACTGGTACCCTATGATTTCATATTATAAAACTCGCTTTGGTAATTTATTGATTATTTAGTTCATTCGTTGCTTGCAGACTTTACAATTAGCAATTTAATTTGATTTTTAGGAGGCATGGATTTTGAAAATTTTGCAAGGAGAGATATTGATCACTTGCATTCACCCTTCTTTTTAAAGGTATGTTTCATTCATATTCATTCATGTTCTCATATTATTGAGAATTGTTTTGGGATGTAGGTTACAGATTTTTGCACTCTCTTAGCAGCATGGATTGTCGACTTATGTTAGTGCTACCCCTAAAGTTATGTTTTTTTTCCTTAAAATAATCTTTCTTCTTGCCAGTAGTTGAATGATTTGGTCACAGAAATTTTGTATATGTTTTCAAATTTATCCTGCATTTTTTCGATTTTAATTTTTATAATGATTATGGAGGGAGAGAAAGCATGTATTTCGTAGACACCAAACCTGATGTTCTGATAGCTGTCAAGTCTGCAAAGTATAGCTACAATGTTTCTGATTGTGGAGGAAGAATTTTTTTCTCCCTGAAAAAAGTATAGCTACAACGTTGCACCTTAGAAATTATATTTTATTAGCAAAAATTTACTTGATATATCTATGAGGTTTTTACTAAATTGCACATTATATATTTTCTTTTTACAATTACAAAATATTATGATGGTTATGTAATTGTACCAATATTTCATATTTTGCTACTTTATCAAGCTTTTTGTGTGTGTGTGTGTGACTATATACATAAAAATATGATCTTTTTACTTATTTATATCTTTGAACAATCAGGAGGACATTTTCAGGAAACAGTATAGCATTCAATATCAAAAGTTTAAGATATCGAAAGGAAATGGTATAGCATGTAACTTCCAAATTATTAATTTTGGTCCACCATTTGCAATTTTACTTCTATTAGTGAATATTCGCAAGACACCTGAATGTGTTTAGTATTACTTAATCGTTAAATGTCTACATAGGTATCATTTGAATATTTTTTATACTTACAAGGGAATTTCATTTGTTTAGGACTTGCCTGTACAACTGCTCTTCATAAGCATAAAATTATGATCAATTTAATTAATATAAGAGGCAAGATAAGAATTAGCATCTCAATTTAAGCAAGATAATATTTATGTTAAGGCAAGACAATAATGTTAAGATGTACTTTCCGGTTGATTTTGTGTGTGTGGGTGTGAAGTGTGAACAACAGACTATGTGAGGTGCAGGTGGTGATGATCACCCTGGGGTATGCGCTAGCGCCCTTGACATAAATTGTATCCAAGTAGATTATCAAAGACCACACAAAAATATGGTTTCACTGTTCTTTAAGAAAGTGTATATACACAAGAAATAAGATTACTGATCCTTAAATCCAAAGCTAACATAGTTTACTTTGTAGGAGCTCAACATGATGCTATAATATATCATAACTACTATTTCATGCCAATATTTCATATTTTGCTACTTTATCATGCTTTTTGTGTGTGTGTGTGACTATATGCATAAAAATATGATCTTTTTACTTATTTATATCTTTGAACAATCAGGAGGACATTTTCAGGAAACAGTATAGCATTCAATATCAAGAGTTTAAGATATCGAAATGAAAAAATTACATACTGAAAGAGGAGTAGCTTCGGAATCAGGTAAAAGTGTGCTTCATTGACCCGCTGTTTCCTATATTTTGTTACGCTCTTTAAAGTTTAAAGGCACTCACACAAAGTCCAAGCATAGGCCTTTGCTTGCATAATCATGATTTCTAGATGAAATCGGCACACATAGAATGACTAAGCCACATACAAATTGATCTTAATAATGATAAGTAGTGTAAGTAGCAGTTGTAATTATAATATTTAGTTATAGTTATATTGTGTTGGTGTTAGTTGTAAACAGTTATATTTCTGGAATCAAAGTGTTGATCATGATTTTCTTCAAGTAATAATCCGAGGTAGATTTGATGAAAAATTAGAAAAATCATAAAATCTCGGAATTTGAGCTAGCAGTTGGGAAATCTAAACACCAGTTCGTAACTGTTTTTGGCCAAAAGTTTTGTTGGAGTTTTTTGTGGATTTTCAGCTCATAATTCAATGCAACTCATTCTTAGTAGCGTTAATTTTTGATATATTGACAAACATTCTTGATATTAATAAATTGAATTTAGCTTTTAAATTCTTATCTATTTCCACAATACATTGTTGACACTTGAAAAGCTTTTGTGAAATGTACTTCAACTGTATTAGAAAGATATGGAGGTCTTATATCATGCTCTAAATATGATAAGACTGACAGGGAACTATACCATTGATTTTAAAATATCTACTATTATGTTTAATTTTACATTATTTAGTTTCCATCGTATCATCATATCCTACATAATTTGGTTTGCAAGATGATTATTAGTTCCTATACATACATGTTGTACAATTGAGAATTAGTTCAATTCTGATTTCTCTAACCTTTGCAGCCAACGTCCCTTACAATTGCTTATAATTCTAATTCCTATATTTTGTACCATGTTTATATTGTAAAATTAATTGTTATGCCTCTTGCTGAACTAAAGTGGTTAATGCTGCTGCAAGACGTGTATCCAAGAGGTGTTCATATTTTCTAACAACTGTTGCGTCGATATACTGTGATGGTAAAGTTCTATATCCTACTTCCTAATGCACTCAAATATAGCATATAAACACAAGTTCAACATATGAGAACGTATGTTAATTCGTAGTAGTAAAAAAATGACAATAGACTTATATTTGTTTTATTAAGGAGATATGCCAACTATATCCCCGGGTGCATGTTTTAGAAAAATGATTTTATGTTAATGCATGGTCCATGGAAAGGGACTCAATATCTTAGGAAAATTCAAAAAGCTTTAAGCCAAAGAGACTCATTACTCATGAATAACAGTAATGATTTTAAGGGTAAAGATCTTGAGTTGTTGTCTTTCGGTTTTAGTGGAAGAGATTGTCCAACTATTATTTTCAAGATAACTGTTATCTTACATGCTATAACTTTTTTATAATTTCGATTGAGAACTTCCCTCTCTATGATCCAGGTTAATCATCTTGATATAATACAACTTTTTGGCATTTCTTTGCGCAGACTTATTTTTTTCATTGTTGTTGCCAAACCATATTTCTCATTATATTTGTTAATGTTGGCTGCGGGCTTGAATGCTTGATTATGTAAGATTTTGCATCTCAAGATGAACTTGAGCTATGAGTTGCTTATGAACGAGAGGAGTTTTAGTCAATAGGGAGCTTTGATAACATTCCTGGTTTTTTCTAAAGTTGTCTGGGCTCTATGGATTCAGTGTGTGTGTGTGTTATTTGGTAGTTTTCTATTTTGCTTAAAGCTTTTTTTGCTCCCGGAATCAGTGGTCATGTTCTCTGGTAGTTCCCTCCTTTGTTTTTCTGCTTCTTCTGTTCCCCATGTTATGGTTGTCATTGTAGTTATACATGTTGATATTTTAGCTTTCTTTTGACAAAGATACTTTAGTTTTCCTTTTTGTTTTCTTTTGTTAGTTGGGGTTAAGCCTATCATTCCCTGCAATGGTATGTGCGGCTTATTATTGTAGGTGACCGTAATCAGTGTTTTAATTATAATAATATTTTAAAATTAGAATTGAAATATCTCTAATTCATATGTATTTACATATATACCAATAAAATCTCATACTAGCTAGCTATATTGCATTTATGAGTTTATAATATGCGTTAATTGCTAAAATAATATAAATAATGGTTATTTAAAATTTAAGCTTTCAACTAATCAAGGATTCATATTTTTTGTTTGGCATTTATGTCCAATTTTGAAATTATTATACTGGAATGAAATGCAGCCTTCTCAGGTTCGCAACATCCACGGTTTCAAGTAAATAAGTTCTTTAAGACGAATTTTGGACTCACTATATAGAGATGGATAATTTGAAAAGTATGTATCAGGTTAGTTTATTTAACTATTGTCGTACCTGAGAATAATAAGTTTATTATAGAAATTTCCAATTTTTGTATAAATATGACTCTGAGCTTCTCTATATCAATGTTTGTTCTTCAATCTTGGTTCAAAAAGTCAAAATAGGATGCAGATTGATGGCATTGATAGTATTTGCATCAATACCAGAAGACACCTCATCCATTTGACAATATCCTCACTGTTGTCGCTGAAGTCAATTTCATGTTGAACTTCTCTGATTTGCTTCGTGATGCATCTCTTTCTAGGGCATTAATTTGGAAAAGGGCATTAATTCTAAGCAAAAATGTTTCCAGGAGAATGACCACCTAAAGATTAGATTCCTAAGATATGATTCTCTAAAATGTAGTGAAACATCTGGCAAAAAAAAATTGTAGTGAAACATAAACTTTAAATGTAGTGAGATTACAAAATTTTTTTTTGCATGGTGCGTAGGAAAATATAATTATAAAACACCCATTCCTCTCTGTTACATAAGCTACTTATATGGTTCTTTTATTACAGAATATGGTCACCTAAATAATACTTTTCACTACAGGTAGTGAAATTGCTGATTTCGCTGACACGGTGTTAGAGTTGTATAACTTATATTATTCGCATTGGTGGTGAATATGTGAACACGGTAGCTATTATGGATAAACTGGATAAGGATGGTGGAAATATTGGACCTTGACATGGGTTTGGCCCCATGGTCAAAAGTTTAATGAAGTTCCACTGAAGACTAAGAACTGCATTTGCTTCACATGGCCAGAAATAGTGCAGAAGTTCTTGCAGGTGTGTTCCTGGCCGAAGTAGTTGGATGTCAAAATGTTGCAAAGGTGTTGAAAATCCATGATGTCATATGTGAATATCACCTTGATGATGACGATTCCCCGCTTGGTCAGGTGGTTTGGGACAAAGGGGAGAAGAATTCTAATTGCATGGTTCTGATATTGGGGGTTTTAGTGTCAATGAATCTTTAGTTGCAATGGGGTGTGGTTTTATTTCCATATTTTGTCAAGTTAGTGTTGCATAATCTTCCTATTTTTAAATTTCTGTAGGTGTGTGGTCTAGGTGCTAGACATGTTTAGGTTGTCATGTATCATGCATTGTTTAGGTTGTAATTTAATGTTTAAAAAATGCAAGGACTTGCTATCAGAGGACAAAAAAAAAATTTGTATAGATTATTTATATTTGAAAACAATGGAGTATTATTTAAAATATTTTTTGAAAATATTTAAAATACTATATGTAAAATAATATTGTTTAAAAACATTATTATTTGTAATGTTATTTATAATATTTATATAACTTGAATTTACTAAAATTTAAATTTATACATGTAATTAAGTAAATTTTTTTAAATAAAAAATTACTTTGTGTGAAGCACACAAATTTATTTTTATTAATATAAAGGAGTCGAGGTATGGTGATCCTGAAAAAGTTACAAATATATTCAATTTAACAATTATATTGTTTATTAATAAAAATGATATATATGATAATTTATTTTATCTACTATCAAATTATAAATATTAAACAACTACGTTTTTTATCTTGTTAAACATAATAATTTCTAATATTTAATACTTCATGTTTTTTAATTGAAAATATTTTTCTTTAGATTTACACGAGAGAAGTAAAATATATTTGCATCTATTCAATATTTGAAAGAATTGTTGTCTAATGTTTTTATATATTGCACAAAAAAATTATTAGAATTACAAAATTTTTGAACACTGTTTCTAAACAAGTTAGTTCAACTTACACAATTATTATATATTTTATATTTATTGTTTAAATAAATTTATCATTCCGCATATATTATATAGAGATTTGATTATTCATCAATTTTTACTAAATACCAATCGAATAACATTCAAACCAAATTTAATAATGTTATTACCAATTTACTAATAATATGTAAATGCAGAAAATTTATTATTTTTTTCTTCATTTTTCTTAAAAAATTTAAGTAAATAATATATGTAAATGCAGAAAACTTATTATTTTCTTTTATGATGGTTCATTGTAACACCATGTTCTGGTCTTTCTACTACTGTTTGCAATTGTGGTTCTGACATTAGAAAACACGTTTTAACTTCTCCTTATAAAGTCTCATAGCTTCTCCACTTGCAAGGAATTAGGTTTGAGATGTTTGCTCAACTATATTCTATGATGTCATAGTATACCAAGTCATTATACATATTTATTTCTTTCTGTGTGTTTGATTATCTAAACTTTATATTGGAAAATTGGATTAAAATAGATTCTGGTTTTTGGTTTTTGCCACAGATATTCAAATTAGTTTCTAGCTACAACCTATTTTCATATCGACTCCTACTAACCTGCAAGTGATGCACAACATGCAACGATCATGGAGTGGATTAATAATTGACCTCTCTCTTTCATTGTTTTTTTATTAAAAATTCTTTGTCTGCAATTACTCTCCGATTTCTTTGGTTATATTCATGGTGTTGCAAATTGTTTTGCCTTAATGTATACCCTGCAATCCTACTTTTCATCCAAGCACGTTAGGGATGAATACGCGTAATTTTAGTAATGGCGAAAGGAAAAAAGTTAAATTTAGCATCTATTTACGAATCAAATAGTACATGTAATTTTAGTAATAGTGCAAGAAAAAAAAAACTCAAATTTAGCATCTTTTTACAAACCAAACATTAATTAAAAAAAGGAGAAATAGAATATCCATAAAATGTTAATGAGATCATTCCTTTTCACAATTATCAAAATCAGCAAAACGATAACATGCACCTTCCCAGGAAATCATTTTCGCATTTGAATAATGAATACAATTTATTGTTGTTTTCAGTTGGAGAACAATACTTCAAAAATGTTTATTACTTAAATTGCAGATTTTGATGGATTGAATAAATTTTAGCATTATTAAAATAGAACGTTATGCTACAATTTATATAAATTTTATCATAACAGTATTTCGTTTAAATACTTATATAATTGTATGGAAAGGTGATCAATCAAATTTCTAAAATTTTTGAAATTTATTTTTGAAATTAAATAAAATGTCGTGTACGAAGTACGGGCAAAATGCTAGTAAAACCAAATATATGAAGTCAATCACACCTCTCATCACATTTACATTCACATTTGTATTCTACTTCTTTTCATCATACAATCAAATTTACTAACAAATTAAGAGATCACGTCTTTCATAATATCATCGACAATAGAAAAGATTCACAAATGTTATTTTTACATATTCAATGTCAAACTCTGCAAATGTATGTCAATATTGGATTTCAAAAGCATTTTTTATGCGACAAAATAGGTGTTGTCCATACTTCGAAATTATTATTATTATTATTCAAGAGTTAAACCGAAACATGTTTTTTTTCACCTAATTCTTTTCTCTATAATTTTCAAACATTCAAATTTAATTACATTTCACACTATTTTTAATTTATCATATCAACTTTCAAATAATAAAATTTAACAAACAACAATATTATGTATATAACTTTTAAAAATATTTTAGTGCCGCATATTTTAGTGCCGCGCGTAGCACGGCTTTGTTACCTAGTTATTTTAATATTTAAGAATAAATACATGATTAAGACATCGTTTTTATTGTTTTTTCCGACCCAGAAAAAAGATTCATTTAATTAAGTGAAGAAAAACATGGTAAAAGACAAAACGACTTTATTTCTTTAAAGTAGCCAAGTTGTGAGAGATGATTTTGGTACAAATTACTATAATTTATAATCTTTTGAAAAGTCACTAAAAGTAACTATAGTGTTTGTAAATGAGGTAATACAGTAGAAAGTGTCATTGTCAATCTTATACCATATATGCGGATTATGCGCACAGAATTCGATCGTTATGTGCAAGTTTTCTTTGAAGCAGAATTTCGTTTCGAGTTTTCAACTTTAACAACTCATTATGAAGTTCGCAATTCATCTTCATCAATGAGTATTACTTTTTAAATTATATTTTTTCTTTTTCTTTGATTTTAGGTTTCGTTTTATTTATTGAAAATATTATCTTTCTCATAAGCACCAAGGTTTCCGAACAAACTATCGATGACATATGCATTTCTTCAATAGTGATAACTTCGACTTTCCAACTCGGAGGTAAGGCTTTTAATACCCTTCGATTTTTCTCATTTATAGGGTAAACCTTTTCGAGTTGTGCAAATTCATCGATGATACGAGTAAATCTCGTTTCCATATCGATGATGGTTCATCCACGAGGAGTTTAAAGTTCTCGTATTCTTGGATTAAAGTATCCATTCGAGAATTTTTAATATTTGTAGTATCTTCGTAGGTTATAACCAATTTGTTACACATTTCTCGTACGGACTTGTAGTTGTTAACTTTTTTGTATTCTTTTTCTGCAAGTGCACTAATTAGAACCATTTCCGCTTTCGCGACAATGTTCATTTGAGGTTCTTCATCGGGAGTATGTTCTTTTTTTAGATAAACACCAACATTGTATTGATTAGAAAATGATACAATGTAAGAGAACCTCTACTAGGGAGGTTACAAAGGGACTAAACGGGAACGGATACAAACCAACTTAATCAAACCAACTTCAAACAACCACTACCAACACTAGTTGCTTACTACCATTACAATACATGCACACTTTTTGATGATTTCATCACAAACAGATTTAATCGGTATAACTACCCCATCTTTGATAGCCATCCAAACTTTGACACCTTGGAAGCTAGCACAAATTCTAAATCGCGTTTTCCAAGTAGTAAAGTTGGTGCTATCAAACAAAGGAGGTCTCGAACTCGAGAGACCTTCACCACAACGAATAGTACTCAAATACGCCATTAACGATCTACTTTTTGTTATGTAAATCGGCATAATAAACACGGTCAAAAGTACCGCTCTGATACCAACTGTTAGGCCCCAAAAGATGGGTTAATAAGCTATAAGGGGGTTTAATAACTTATTACCTTTTTAAAAATTAGAGCTTGGTGTTTTTAAATTTTCTTTACTCTTTTAGAATATTCGTTCCTTATAAGCAAGTAAATCGAGTGCGAAAAATAAAGAGATAAAGAAATAGAGTACAACACTGTCGATTTTATCTTGGTTCACGATTGTGCAACCCCTAATGGATCCGCTTACCCCTACTTTAGTCCCCGACTCCTCCCTGGACTCGAGATTTCTTCACTATAAAAGATGAACTCCTTATAGTAGGCGGAGAAACCTTTACAACACTAAGTATTTTATTGGAGTGTACCTCCCCGTTACCTCCTAAAAATCTAAGTATAACCCTTAAAAGTTTATCTCGAGCGTAACTCCTTGCTACCTCCTCAAAACTATGCAAAACCTTGCGTAGATTATGTTACACTACGACTGTGTTGATCTCGGGTCTTAGGTCTTAGATCTGGGATCTTTCCTTTTATTCATGATGCGATTACACTTAGATCCCCGTTAACGTGTTAAAGATTTGGGTCTTAGAAAAAAGATCACCTCAATTCACTTTACCTCACAACAAGGTTTAGATAACAAATCTTACGACTTAAATCCTGTTTAAGAAAGAAAGATTGTTCGGACTAGTATATTACAGTACTAGACCAAAGACAAAGACAATATATATATATATATATATATATATATATATATATATATATGCCTAATCAACAATATAAGTATATGTGAGTCAGGGTGCATGTTGCGTGTGTACAAGCATACAATATATTAAATACGCATGCTCAAATAACACGTAAATGAAAGCATGCACTTAAGATATACACAAACAATGTATACGGTCGAATATAATTAAATAATAGGCCGAATGTAAATTGACTCGAATAAGATTGAGTACGTTTCGAAAGTCTACATTGTTATAAAGCCTTGAAAATGAAACAACTAATAAAACGAAAGGCTTTTTAACAAACTAAGACAAATCACTAAGTTTCATGAAAGATAACTCATTTATGTTGTTTATCGACTTATACGAATATTTCTTTATCGAATTATACGAATATTTCTTTAACAAAGAAACAAAATGAGTTTTTACTTCAAGAAATTAACAAGTAAAGGCTCGTTTATAACTAATATATGTTTCATACGAGATGCCTTAAACTTGAACTTCGAAGTAATACAACTTCAAGAACAAAACTCGAAAAGCTCGTTTATAACACAAAATAAATATCCGAGCAACCTTTAACTTGTTGTCAGAAGTTAATTTAACTTCTTTGACTAGTTAAGTAAGCCTTGTTTATATCTCTAAATAATAATATGAGATTCATACAAGTAGCTTGTAATTTAAAGTCAAAGTTAAAATTAAACTTAAAAATATTCTTATAGCGAGAGCTTCGTTTATATCTCTAAATAATAATATGAGACTTATACAAATATTCTTAAGCTCAGAATATCTATTCGTTTGTATCAATTCAAATTTCAAACGAAGAAGTTTTTGCTTATGTCGTAATATATCGACTTATACAAATTAACTTCAACTTGAAAATCGAAGTGAGCTAACTCAAATTTTCAACAAAGAAGCTTAGTTTAAATTTCGTAACCAAAATTAAAACACTTGCTTCTAGCTCGGAATATGAGTTAGAATAAAATACAAAAAATCATTTCGGAAGCCTTTCGTTTATGTAGTATATAACGACTTATACAAAGTAGCTTTGTCTCAGAAGTTAAGTAAGTGATCTTTGTTTTTAAGTCTGAAAAATAATTTAAGGAATTTAAAACAAATAAGAGAGAGAGAGAGAGAGAGTAGATGACCAACTAACTCTTCTTGAAATGTTTACTTATTATATGTACGAGAAATAAAAAACCGATTAAAGCTCGTGTGTAAACCGTAAACCTGACAAACTAAATATTTAAAAAAAAAAAAAACAAACACACTACAAATATTTAGGGCTTTAATATAATCGGAATAACGGCTTTATGAAAGAACACTTGTCTCGATTAATATAAAATTGCTCAGCTCTCAAAACCTGTAATACTTGCTCAACATGGTTCAAATGGTCAAGCACATTTCGGCTAAAACTTAAGATGTCATCAAAATAAACAATGACAAATTTTCCGAGAAATGGTTTCAGTACTTGTATCATGACATACATAAATGTACTTGGCGCATTTGTTAGTCCAAAAGGCATGACTAACCATTCAAATAAACCATCCTTTATTTTAAAAGTTGTTTTCCATTCGTCCCCCAATCGCATACGAACTTTGTGGTAGCCACTTCGAAGGTCCAACTTACTAAACACAGAAGAATCACAAAGTAAGTCTAGCTTGTCATCCAAATGAGGAATTGGAAAGCGATATTTTAAAGTTATCTTATTAGTCGCCCTACTATCTACACACATTCGCCAACTACCATACTTTTTCGGGGTAAGTAGAACCGGGACAACACATGGACTAATGCTTTCACGAATAAAACTTTTGTCTAACAATTATTGAATCTGTCTACTTAGTTCCTCATTTTCTGTTGACTAATGCGATAGCGCTGTAAGTTTGGCAATGATGTTCCAGGTATCACGCCAATAACATGTTGCACCTCCCTCATAGGCGGTATCAAATCCTGAAATTTATCCAACGTTGTTGAGAACTCTATCGGAATACTACCAATTTCCTGCTTCACTTCACAATTTACTAAAGTTAATACCATATCACCCTCAACCATTGCTCGAATAAACTGTCGCATTGTTAAAATTGAAAAGGTCTCTTTCTTAGTTTCAAATTCTGAAATTTGCAATGGATCCAAAACTAATGTATTACCTTTAAAGGTAAAAGAGTAAGTATTAGCATACCCATCATGCAGAACTCTTCGATCATAGAGCCACCGACGTCCTAACAGCATACGACACACAGTCATAGGAATCACATCGCACCAAGCCTCATCCACATATTTACTTCCTAATGAAAAATGAACCAGACAATGTTTCTTCACTAGGACCTAATCAGTTTCATTAACCAAACTAATTCGATATGGAGTGGAATGTTTCTCGGTCTTCAACCCCAACTTCTCAATAACAGTTTCTGAGATTACATTCATGCCACTACCATTATCAATAATAACATTTAGTGCACGACCATTATGTTCCAAACGAGTGTGAAAAATATTATTGCGTTACCACTCAGGATTAGTTTGGGTTTCTTTCTTTGTCCCAGTCAATACTCGATGGATCACACAATTGGGCAGATTCGACGCACTCAAGTGCTCTTCTTCTTCATAATTATCTTCCTCAAACTCTTCCCCATTAGAGCCTTTGGTACTATCAAACCCTTATAATTCTTTTTTACATATAAATGCTAGCTTTTTATCTCTTGTAGGACACACGACATCATAATATCCATATCCTTTACATTTATAACATCGGTGACCTTCACTGCTGCTTTTAGCTTTATCTTTTCGATCTTCACTCGTTGTCCCTTTGGATTGGTCTTCGACACTGTTGAATTTTAAAATGATGGTGTGATGACATGTTCGGAATTTGAATTTGTTAATGGTATTTTCTTCCCAAAGCAAATTTATTTCTCAATACGTAGAGCCAACTGATATGCCTCCTCCAAATTGATTAAACGAGCAGTCCACATTTCTTTACGAATTTCAGTACGTAAACCTGTGCGATATTGAGCTAATGTCTATTGCTCAGTATCCACGATTTTGCTACGGACAGTTAACTCATGGAAACGGTCTGTAACTGGTCAACACTCAGGATCCTTGACTTAGTTGTAACATCTCCTCAAACATCATTTGTTCATAATCAATGGGCAAATATTTTTCTTTTAGTTGCTCTTTCATCATTTCCCAGTTAGATACTATTGGTCGTCGTGTACGACACAATTGTTCTTCCACGCTTGCCCACCATGCTCGTGCATGCCCCTTTAATTTCATCCGTACATAACAAACATTTCTATCCTCAGATACGTCAAACCAATAAAAGTAATCTTCAATAGCTGTTAACCAATCTTCAAAGGCATTAGGTTCTATTTTTCCAAAAAAAAATCTGGTACATCAACCTTCATTCTCTTCATTAATTCATCAAGTTACCGATAACCAGACCCATGACCAATATTCCGTTGATTAAAGTTTCGCCTACCTTGTTGGACTCGAGGCTCATAATCTTCGAATATATGATCTTCTTCGTTTCGATTTTCATCAAACCATTCACGATGTAATCTGCGCTCCCTCCGATTAAAAGGACCAGTCTCCTCTCGAATGTTATGCTCATCAATGATATCTAGTCGGTGGCTGAGTTGCTCAAGTACTGTGGTGATTTGTGCTATTTGGTTTTGTAACTAAGAATAATATGGGTTTTGGGTATTGGAATTTTGGTTTTACATATTCTGGTTTTTAGGGTATTGGTTGTTTTGATTTTGATTGTTTGTCATGGGGTATGAGAAATCGCTACAGGTATGAAAGTAACACCTTCATGAAGGACTGTAATCTAATACCAAATTATGCCAATTCCAAGACTAATCTCACATTAACCTAAATCAAACTATCACAAAATCTCTCTATTGTCTGGAATCACTCTAATCAAAGAAACAAATGCCTTATTGACCAAAACAAAAGCCTGCCCTTTTTTTCTATTCATTCCATCTAATATAATACTAACTAACAGCCCCCAATCCTTACAAGGAAAGCAGTAGTCTAAAACTTATTAAATAAGGAAAGAAAAATCTGATAAAACAGAGTTACGTTAATTAAGCAAACAATTAAATCATACTCATGTATCAGCCTCAATGACTTAGGACATTGCTGGGACTTTCCTTATCTGATTGCATCATCTACTTATAGACAAATTGTTGCAGACTTATCTATCTTACAATTACATGACCAGATTTGTCCTATACCATGTTCTTTCTCAGTTTATGAATTCTCCTCGAGTAGGTCGCATGCATGTTATCTTTAAGGTACTTCGTTATATCAAGCAATCCCCTGGCCAAGGTTTGTTTATCTCTGCTACCAATTCTCTAACTTTTACAACTTACTGTGACTCTGATTGGGGAGGGGATCCTATCAATAGACATTCTTTAGCTGGTTACTGTGTTCTCTTGGGATCTTTTCTGGTTTCTTGGAAATGTAAGAAGCAACACACTATTTCTCTGTCTTTTGTAGAGACTAAGTACCATTCTATGGCAGATACTTGATATGAGGTCATTTGGTTGGTTGCAATTCTTAAGGACTTTCAGGTTGTTCCTCCTTTGCCAATTCAATTTCATTGTGATTTCAAATCAGTTATCTACATATTGCTTTTAATCCTGTTTATCATGAACGTAAGAAACATTTTGAAATTGATTGTACCTTACAAAACATATTGAATTGACTGTCACCTAGTTCGTGAGAATATTAATAAAGGATTAATCAATCCTATTCATATTGCTTCTACTATACGTCCAGTTGATATGTTCACCAAAGCACTTGGTCCTTCTGTACTTTCTTCTTTCAGCTCCAAGCTGAATGTCTTTGACATGTTTCAGTCATCCAACTTGAAGGGACTGTTACATGTACAATAGTCAAATTGTATAATCATCAAAGTCAATCACTACAAGAAAAAAGGCCAAAACCGACCAAGCAAATCTTACCAAAAAAATTTGGTCGGAAATAAGTGAGCATTTCCGACCATGCACGAATTTGGTCGGAAATGGTGTGTGTGGGGCCCAAGAGCTGTACACGTAAGCATCAATTCCTACCAACTTTTAGTCGGAAATCAAAACCTACCAATATTGGTCGGTTTTGATCAACAGTTGGTCGGTTTTGACTGTAAATTGGCCCCACCATCTACATCGATTTTCGCCAAAAATTTGGTCAAAAAGTTGAATTTTCCGCGCACATCAAAACCGACCAATATTGGTCGGAATTGATCAGCAGATTTTTGCCAAAAATTTCGTGAAAAAGTTGAATCTCCCGCTCAATCAAAACCTACCAATATTGGTCGATTTTGGTTACGTCTTGACCACGAAAGGACCCCACCTTCCACGACATAATCCCTCATATTTTAAAAGAAAAATAATTTTATTTTGTCAGAGGCATTTACTACTAATCTTGGTCGGAAATGAGTGCATGCAAATTTGGGCCTTCCACATCATCAAACTATTCCATCTTATTTTTAGATTAATTAAAAAAAGAAAAATAATTTTATTTTGCTAGGGGCATTTCCTACCAATATTGGTAGGAAATGAGGGCAGATGCAAATTACGTCATCCCACGTCATCAGACCAATATTTTTAGATTAATAAACAATTTCTTAAAAAAAATAATTTGATTTTCCAAGGGCATTTTCTACCAATCTTGGTAGGAAATGAGGGCGGATACAAATTGAATTTACGCCAAAAATTTCGTGAAAAAATTGAATTACCCGCTCACTTCAAAATCGACCAATATTCGTCGGAATTGATCAGCAGATTTCCGCCAAAAATTTCATGAAAAATTTGAATTTCCCGCTCAAATCAAAACCTACCAATATTGGTAGGTTTTTATTAATAAATAAAATAAAAAAATATATAATAATATCTAGATTATGAATAAATTATAAGTTTATTATGAAATATTTTTATTTTTGTGTGAGGAAGCATAGAAAAAAATTGGATTAAAAACAAATTGTAAAAAATCAAAATCGTTTAGAAAACGAAAGAGTATCAATGATCGAAGTTTGAGTTAGGATTTTTACTTATGATTTAGGAATAGTTTAGGGTTAGACATTTTGAATTAAAAAAAATTATTCTCGACTATCCAGCTATACGGATGTCAAGATCCATCCTTTTTTATGGCATTGCGAAAATTTCAAAAGAAAAATTCTTTGATTTGGTAATTTGACGGTCAACTAGTAGTTTGACTACAGCCCCTAAATACATTTTCGTCCGAGTTTCGTGTTTCGAATTTTGTAAAATTATTTCTCGACGGTCCAACCATACGGATGTCAAGATCCATCCTTTTTAATGGTATTGCAAAAATTTCAAAAAAAAAATTATTTGATTTGGTAATTTGACGGTCAACAAGTAGTTTGACTACAATCCCTAAACACGGTTTCGTGTTTCTTATTTTTAAAAATTATTTCTCAACGGCCTAACCAAACGGATGTCAAGATCCATCCTTTTTAGTGGTATTGCCAAAAAATTTCAAAAAAAAATAATTATTTGATTTGGTAATTCGAAGGTCAAATAGTAGTTTGACTACAACCCCTAAATACGGTTTCGTCCGGGTTTCGTGTTTCGAATTTTTTAAAATTATTTCTGGACGGTCCAACCATACGGATATCAAGATCCATCATTTTTAATGGTATTGCCAAAATTTTAAAAAAAAATTATTTGATTTGGTAATTTGACGGTCAACTAGTAGTTTGACAACAACCCCTAAACACGGTTTCCTCCGGGTTTCGTGTTTCATAATTTTAAAAATTATTTCTCGACGGTCTAACCATACGGATGTCACAATCCATCCTTTTTAATGGTATTTCCAAAATTTCAAAAAAAATATTTATTTGATTTGGTAATTTGACGGTCAACTAGTAGTTTGACTACAATCCCTAAATATGGTTTAGTTCGGGTTTCGTGTTTCGAATTTTTTAAAATTATTGCTCGATGGTCCAACCATACGGATGTCAAGATCCATCTTTTTAATGGTATTGCCAAAATTTCAAAAAAAAAATTATTTGATTTTGTAATTTGACGGTCAACTAGTAGTTTGACTAGAACACCAAAACAGGGTTTTGTCCAAGTTTCATGTTTTGAATTTTTAAAAAATATTTCTCGACGAAATAATCATATGGAGGTCAAAATCCATCCTTTATAATGTTATTGCCAAAATTTCAAAAAATCAAAAATTATTTGATTTGGTAATTTAACGGTCAACTAGTAGTTTGACTAGAACACCTAAATAGGGTTTCGTCCGAGTTTCGTGTTTTAAATTTTTAAAAAATATTTCTTGACGAAATAACCATACGGAGGTAAAGATCCATCCTTTCTAATGTTATTACCAAAATTTCAAAAAATAAAAAATTATTCGATTTGGTAATTTAACGGTAAACTAGTAGTTTGACTAAAATACCTAAACAGGGTTTCGTCCGAGTTTCGTGTTTTGTATTTTTAAAAAATATTTCTCGACGAAATAACCATACGGAGGTCAAGATCCATCCTTTCTAATGTCATTGCCAAAGTTTCAAAACATAAAAAATTATTTGATTTGGTAATTTGATGGTCAACTAGTAGTTTGACTATAACCCGTAAACAATGCCAAATTTAAAAAATTAAATAAAAATAGAAAAAATGTCAAATTTTGAACTAAAATTCATACACACCCAAGTAGTCATACTTACTATTTGTGTGACGATTGTTACTCAACTTTCCTTAATTTTCTATTTTTTTTGATTTTCTACCATTTTAACTAGTTTGTAAAATAAATTAAAAAATTAAATAAAAATAGAAAAAATGATAAATTTTAAACTAAAATTCATACACTCCCAAGTAGTCATACTCACTATTTGTGTGACGATTGTTACCCAACTTTCCCCAAGTAGTCATATTTCATTATATTTATAATTGACATATTAAATATATTTTTATAAAATATATAATTACATTTGAATTTTCGAGATTGTTTAACTATTCTATATAATCTAAAGTGTACTGCAAATGTTAATTTATATTTTATATAAATATATGTGATATTTATTTATTTTTATATTATAGTAAATTTAATAATTCAGCTATATGTAAAAGAGAAATAAAACACTAGTACATTTCCCAAGATGAAAAATGGGGCGATCTTTTTGCCCCCAAATGAAAACTACACCTTTTCATTTCCCCCTAATATTACAAGTTAGTTTTCCCCCTTTCTACTTGAATGAAAATTATCATATCTACCCTCACACTCTCTCTCTCTCTCTCTCTCTCTCTCTCTCTCTCTCTCTCTCTCTCTCTCTCTCTCTCTCTCTCTCTCTCTCTCTCTCTCTCTCTCAGATCTCTACATTCTCTCGCTCACAACTCACAGGAAGCTGGAAGAACTCGAAGAACTCTTTGTTTATCAGATGACTCTCTTCTCTTCTCTCTTTTCTTCTACCTTCTCTATAATCTTCTCTTTTCTCTAAATCAAATTTGTTTGTTTTTTACTTTGCAGGTGATTAATTGGGGCTCCAATTAATTAAGGCTTCAATTAAGGCATTCCGTTCGGGGTTTGAGTTACGGCTTCGATTGGGGCTTTCAATTCATGGTAAAATTGGGATTTTACATCTACGTCTCCATGCATATTGTTGCGCTAAAAGTAATTAAGACATTTGAATCGCAATCGCACAATTCGTTTCGTTGTAATTTTTATGATTCGTTCCACAGAGACTATTTTATTTTCGCAATGCTTAATTTTTAATTTAATCAAATTAGGACAAGTGGATTTTGGATTTTGATTCTACCCTAATTAATTACTTAAGTGAAACTCTATTTTAAAATAATTAAAACTAAATTATTCTAATTTATTCTAAAATTACTCTAAAAAATATTCTAAAAATTAAAACTAGATTTATTCTAAAACTTTTATTTATTCATTTTTTTACTTAAAAGAACACATATTAATTGCAGAAAATTCTCATAAAATTTTGACATGAACTATTTATAATTCGAACTAGCCAAAAAAAAAAAAACAATCCAGTCAAACACCGAATTCAACTCGCGAACTTGGTACAGATCAAAACTTCACCATAACAAACACCGATGCTAAAACTCGAAAATCAGGCCACACTTTAACTCGGAAAAACCGTCTCAGCTATGCGGCAACACTCAAACAAAAGAAAAAAAAAAGAACAGCAACCAGGACTTCAAACAAAACTCAGGAAACGCAACTCAAACCAACAACAACACGGTAATGAACTGGACTCGACTCAATGACTGTCAAAACACTCGGGTCGACTCAGTAGCATCATTCCCTCGCAGAGACCAATGAAACAGTAAAAACAAGACTATAAAAACCAGCAAACTCAAAACGCAACAATTTAAAACCCCGAACAATTCCGACTCACTACAAATCATCGATTTAGAATTAGAACAAAGGAAAGAGGACCAGGGACTGCAAACAAGGAAACTACAACTCAACAGAATAAATTAGCAAACCACACTTAGTGAACAATCAGCGAACGAACTCATGAACTGATTCAATTCAAACACAAACAGCTACATCAACACCCGACTCAGCCATTACAATGAAATCGACAAAACAAATCCAGTACTCGGAAACTCGCGGCAAAAACAAATACAGACCAGCAACTGAACTCAGTTTAAAGAAAACAACTAAAAATAACCATACAAACGAATCCACAGTTCACAATTCTGAGCAAAATTCAGGCACCAACATCAATTTACAATCAACCACAAACTCGTTACACACTCAAACAACGAACTAAACCAACTTAAACTCAGTAAACGAACACAACGATTGAGAAATTTAGCCCAGCAAATAGAAACAAAACCAATCGAAAATATAGACAATAAAGAAAACAATAACAAACAAGAAGAAGGGGATCAAGAAGAGGTGGGTTTGTATTTACGGGAAGAAAAGAAAGGGAGGAAGGATAAGGGGAGTTTTGTGTTTGTTCTTAGAAATTAAAGAAGAAAAGAAGAAGAAAAACTGGTGGAGGATGGGAGATTAAATTGCAGAGAAAAACAAAAGGGGAAAAATGGGTTTGTTGAGGAGAAAATAGTTGTGTGTGTTATTGAGTGCTGCGGTTAAAACGGAAACAGGGGAACTATGAGGCTCGAATTAAAAATAAAAACGAGAGAAAATAAATACTGAAAATTAATAAAAATGATTTTTTTTTCTTGTTTCCTTTTTTTTTAAATTAAATACGAAAATAAAATTTAACTACGAAATTGAAATTGCACTAAAACGAGGATTTGGAAATCAAATGGCCCACAATAAAATTGAGATTTAAAGGGGCAAAATTACGAATTAAAACTAAGAACAAGAAATTAAAATTTGTTACTTTCAACCCATAGTGGTTAGCTTTCGCTACTTTGTCCACTACTTGGATTTACGAAAATAACGAAAGGAAAGTAAAATAAACGAGAGAATAAGACAAGAAATTAAAGGAAACGGAATTTTTGCATTAAAATAAAAAGTGTTTACAAGATTTGAAACTAAGAAAAGAAAAACAAGAAATTAAAACTACCCTAAAATCTATGTTACTAAATACAAGGGGGGTGAGGGGGTATTTATAGGATAGGAATTAGGGTTAAGGGGGGTGTTGGGTAAATCCCCACCATACATTTGTGGTGTGTGGTGGTGGAATCCTAGCCATCTATTTGTTTCCTTCCCCCTTAAGCTTTGAAGAGTAGATCTTGGTCATACACTTCTCTAATGGTTGGGATGATCTCCACCTTTCACTTGTATTGAAATATTCCTTTTGCTCCAAGCTCCTAATTCTTTTCCTTCTTTCATTTTTGGTCCTTTTTCTTCCTCTTTTTCCCTTCCTTGCTCTTTATTTATCTATTTTGCCATTTCTTTATTTATTTACGAATTTCCTGAAATGCAACAAAATAAATTATTAAAATACGAGTTCAAGCAAATAAATAAGTAATAAAAATATGCAAAAATATGCACTTATCAAATGCCCCATACCTATCTTTTGCTCGTCCTCGAGTAAAACAAAAAGAAAAATAAAATCTAGATAAAAAGTCCTATACTCCTTTTCGTAGGTGTGACGGTTGCATTTAGCATATGCAACAAGCCCTTTAAACCCCTAGGCAGCCCTAGTGGACGAGTGAGGTCTCGTGAGGGCCTATAGTGAATGTACCCACAAAATCCATCTAGTTTGTATAAAAGATCACATGGCAATGCACACCACACATACATGTCCTCTCATGACACATCAACTTAAGAATCAAAATGAATTTGCAAAGTCTTGGTGTGGAAAGTGCAAGGATTCACATAGTCTACTCAAAGAACCATGCAAGAGTGATTATAAGTTCATGTCAAGTGCAAAAATTATTGGTAATCATGCTAAGTCTACAAGGGCACACCTCAAAGTCAAAACTTGAGATCTCTTATGCAAAAAACAAATAAGCAATACCTCACCTTTCACTCACAAAAGAATATCCACTCAAGAACAAGGGTAAGTGTATCACTCAATTCCAACAAAATCAAATACATGCTTGACACTTGGTATCATTCCAACTTAAATCACAACATACATTAATAATGACAATCAAAAGGTCTTTATTAGGGTTGTAATGGGGCTAGGGACAAGGTATGTCAAGAAAAGCCAAAGTAAGGTGAAGTGTCAAAAGCTAGTAGTAACCATGAATATCATGCACAACACCAAGCTTCCTCCCCACAAAATTTATTTTTATTTTCAACAAAAAGACTTGACTAGTCGAATGAAGGAGGATTACAAAAAACATAAGTATGCTCTCATATGAATATTTTTTCTCTTTTTTTTTCTTTTTTTTTTTCAATTTTTTTTCTTTTTCTTTATTATTATTATTATATTTTTTTTATGATAGCTAAGATAAATGTAACAATAATCCTCACTTAGATTTAATTTGAACATCGACTAGCAAGGTAACAACAAATATTTTCTCGAAAGTTATGAACAATAGTAAACCCTATTTCACACACCTTATTGCTCCCTCAAGTTCCTACTAGCCTTTGACAAAATGGGATCAAGAATACGTAAGGCTAAACAAGAAAAAGGTCTTAGGTGAGTAATGTGGTGTGTCACCGAAAGAAAATGATTAGGCTCAAAGGGTCAACTAATTGATCATATAAGAATGGTGTGGATAATTTGGAAATATAGGTTATTCCTAAGTGCCTTTATCATTTAATTATCAATCAATGTCATGCGTTTCAAGAGAGAATTCAAACAAGTGCTAGCAATGCAAATGACAAGTGGACACTTAAGCAAAAGAATATAAATGCAAAAGATGTGCATATAGGCTCAAAATCTCACTTGGTGTAGTAAAACATAATCAATCTCAAGAAATGGTATCCACAATGCACCTACTTCTACTTGTACTCAAAGCATGAAGACCAAATCATCTTACACCTAATCATGTCCTTCTAATTTCATGCACAATTCAAATAAGTCTACTAGCTTCACCTTGCTAGTGTAAGTGTGTGAACAAGAACTTTAGCAAATCACTTCTCAAACAAAAGCTAATGGATCATAAGATTATCATAGCATGCAAGGGTGCATCAAGCAAATAACAATCAATTAACAAGACTAGAATAAGATTAGAACTCTTTTTGTGATTTTTTCATTTTTTAATAATTTTTTTTGGATTTTCTGATTTTTATATTTACACTAAAAAACCCCCCATACCTAAATCATGCATTGTCCTCAATGTATGCAAATGCAAAAGAAAAGAGAAATGAGAAAGTTGAGGAAATACCTGATAAGGGATGACGGAGGCTGAAAATTTCTAAAAATTACGAAAGAAAACAACACACACACGCACATAAATCCTCCCCCATACCTATCTTACACGAGGGGAGGCAAAAGAGTAAAACCGAATTAGCCGATGCCGCTAGGAAAATTAGGGTGCAACTTTGAGAAAATATCAAGGAATTTATGATAATTTTTGTGAGCAAAGATTTTCTCAATTAACATAGAATCATTCAACCCTAAAGAGCAATTGTCACTAATGTTCTCCCTAAACCAACTTAAGGCTTCTTTATTTTGTTTAAGCAAATTAGAGATAATGAAAGTCTGGTTAGGGTTCGAATCACTAGGAATAACATGAAACAAGGGTTCCTCTTTCCCTAACGGCTGTTGATCAAATTCGGGATGATAAAGAGTTAAGGCAAATGCGGGTGGTGTACCCACGAGACTCTTAAGAACGGAAGTGTTAAGAACGGGGCTCACTACTAACAAACTCGGGCGGGGTCACCCACTTGGAACAATTGTCATTCAAATCTCCTAATGACTTATCAAATGTAGGTGGTTCACCAACGGGAGTTTTAGCAATAAGAATTGGTTTACAAGAGACCTCCACGGGTTTGGTTTCCCACTTAGAACAAATTTCGTCTAATTCCCTCATCATTTCTTCCGAGGTCATATCCCTTAACGAATCAACATACTCTCGATTAGACTCATAGTCCTTGTTGAGAAGAGACTCAATCTCACTATCCTCAAAGCTAGACCATGTGACAAACTTGTTAACCACATTGACTCCTATTGGTTGCTCAAAAAGGTCGTTGGGTTCTTTTCCGACGTTGAAAATGTTAAGGTCAATGGTCATGTTACCGAAAGTGAGTTTCATCAAACCATTCCTACAATTAATCAAGGCATTAGATGTAGCAAGAAAAGGTCGTCCTAGAATGATAGGAATTTGGTTCTTAGGATTTGTGACGGGTTGAGTCTCGAGGACAACAAAGTCAACCGGGAAGATAAAATCACCAATTTTAATCAAGACATCTTCAATTAATCCCTTGGGCATTTTTATAGAACGATCGGCAAGTTGAAGTGTCATATTGGTCTTTTTGAGCTCGCCTAAACCTAGGGCTTGATAAACGGAAAATGGAAGCTAGTTCACACTAGCACCTAAGTCAAGTAAAGCCTTGTCCACGAAAGTATTACCTATGACACATGAAATAGTTGGACAACCGGGGTCCTTGTACTTCACGGGAATTTGGTTAGAAAGAATTGAGCTCACTTGGGACGTCAAGAAGGCTTTCTTAGGGACTTGGGTGGTTCGTTTATGAGTACACAACTCTTTAAGACATTTCGCATAGGAGGGAACTTGTTGAATCACGTCTAAAAGAGGAATGTTGATCTCGACTTGTTTGAAAACTTCCAAAATCTTTTCTACTTGAGGCGATTGTTTATTAGGAAGGAGTCTTTGCGGATAAGGAGCTTTAGGCTTAAAGACTCGTTCGATAGGTTCTTCGGGAATTGATTTTTGAGGTGATTTACTAAGAGACGAAGGTTCATTCGGTGAAATTGGTGAATGAGAAAATTTTGATGACTCGGGAATAGATTTAGAAGATGAAGGTTCAAGAGTTAAAGGTGTGAGATTAGATGACTTGAAAGGCTCGGTATTTGGAATATGGTTTGAAGGATCAAGTTTAGGATTGGATTCAACATTTGACTCGTCTTTTTCGTCTTCGGAAGACTCGATTCCTACTTGATTATCGACTTGTTTTCCCGACCTTAAAGAAATGACAGCATTCACACTTTCATGAGGTCTTTAGTTTATAGGGAATTTAGGGTTGACCTCCGGTTGACTCGGGAACTTATTCTTTTCTCGCTCACACATGGCGTTGGCTAATTGACTCACTTGAACCTCTAACTTCGATATGGTTTGAGTACTAGCATTTAAAAGTTGCCTATCTTGAGTCATGGTTTGCATGAAAGTTTGTTGAGATTGAGCCAAATTAGTTGTTGATTTTAAAAGCGTATCAAGAGTCTTTTCCAAAGAATTAAGTCTCTTATCCGACTCATGAAAGCCGGGTGGGTGGGCGGGTGCTTGATTTGAATAAGAAGGTTGAGTCGGATAAGGACCGAGATTTTGAGTAGTGTTTGGAAAGGGACCTTGATTTGGAGTCGAGAAAGAATTTTGATTAGGTTTTTGGAAAGAAGGAGCATTTTGAAAAAGAGGATGAAAAGAAGATGACGGAGCTTGGTAGCTTTGCCCTTGATTCCAAGAGAAGTTCGGGTGATTCCTCCACCCGGGATTGTAAGTAGGAGTAAACGGGTCGTTCCTAGTGGGTGGTTGAGACACCGCATTAACTTGATCAAAAGCGGGATAGTCCGAAAAACCTTGATTAAAATTATGGCACATAGACACATTTGAGGGGGCCTTACTAGTTTCTAGGGCTTCGAGTCTTCTAGTTAGAGTGGCTAATTTGGCATCGGTTGCAATCGAACTCCCAATCGAATGCAAACCCTTAGATGAACTAGACGACTCATTAGACTTGTTAGGTTCCCTAGTAGACTCCCACAACATGGTCTTCTCGGCTAATTCTTCGAAAAATGTCCAACCCTCGTCTTCATATTTCTCCATGAATTTTCCTTGGCACATAGATTCCAACAACGCGGTTGTTGGTCCATCTAAGGCCTCATAAACGATCTTACAAAGCCTCCATTTTTCTATTCCGTGGTGGGGGCATTGTGATAGAAGATTTTTAAAACGATCAAATATTTCCAAAAAGACTCGTTTTCTTTTTGATGAAATTGATTTATTTCGTTTGTAATTCTCGTAGTCTTATGGTTTGGAAAATATTTTTTTAGAAAAATAACCACAAATCCCTCCCACGTGGAAATAGAATTAACGGGTAGACTATACAACCATTTTTTTGCATTTTCTTTTAAAGCGAAGTTGATAAGTCTTAGCCTAATGGAGTCCTCGGAAAGATGTTGGAGTTTTTGCAATGCGCAAACCTCCTCAAATTCATGAAGAAAGAGATACGGGTCCTCGCTCCCGTTAAATTTAGGTAACATACTGATGTGGTGAGCTTTAATTTCGAAATTATTACAATTAACGGGAGGAAGGGTGATACACGAAGGTTGGGCGGAACGAGTAGGATAGCAACGGTCCCTAAGAGACATGGCCATGTTTACTACGGGTTCGGAATAATCTAAAGACTCAGAAATAGACGAGGAAGAAATCTCAAATGATCTCACTAGTCTAGAAGAATTATCCCTAATCCAAATAGTTCGCATAAACCATGTAAGGAAACACGTAGCAAATAAGTGCGATAAAATAAACATACAAAAAGAAAGGGGTGTAAAATTAAAAAAAAAAATCTAAACCTAGGGTTCCCTAATAAAATAACTAGACCTTGCTCCTAACTGTAAGGGCTACCAAAAACTAGGTAAATCAATAATTATTCGAACCGGCTTGGCCAGGTAGGTGCAAGCATTGCCAAGAGGCTAAACACCAGCCTAGACACCAAAACCTTAATTGGCCAAGTCAGCTTTCGCTTTCCTAGACACCAAAAAGTAGGAATAATTAAAGATTACTTCGTTTCTTAAGCACCTTCCTAATTGAGCGCGAAATTCCTAGGGCAAACGCTAATTAATTTTATTAAAGGCCAGGTATGCAAAATGAGGGATTAAATTGTTTTTGGGCTAAGGAAAGAGTGATGAAATCCCTTCCCTTATCTTTTGAGAGGTTTTGCCCTTAATGTTTATTTACAAAATGATGCAACAAACAATGATATATACAAAAATTATAAACAAATATGGATGCTTACACTACGTGATTTAATCTAAAGAAAGAAAGAAATTAACGTACCTTGGGGTCCTCCAGCGATCACCATAATTTATAGGGTACGAAAAATTAAAAACAAGAAAATAAAAATCTAGATGATGTGCCCTAAGTGATTAAATGCATGATGCAACAATTATGTATTTACAACTAATTTTTTTTGGATTTTAAATTTTCAATTTTTTTTGTGTTTTTTGTGATTTTTTATTTTTTGTGATTTTCTAAATAAGGAAAAGGGCGAAAAGAGTGAGATACGGTTACCGAAGCAAGCTTTCCATAAATTCCATCTTGAGAAGAGTTCCGAAATCTCACAATTTCCTAAAAAGAACGAAATAAAAATAAGACAAGAAATAAAACTAACTCGAAAAATTAAAACTTAAGGCGCGAAAAATAATTAGTCCCCGGCAGCGGCGCCAAAAACTTGTTGTGCTAAAAATAATTAAGACATTTGAATCGCAAGCGCACAATTCGTTTCGTTGTAATTTTTATGATTCGTTCCACAGAGACTATTTTATTTTCGCAATCCTTAATTTTTAATTTAATCAAATTAGGACAAGTGGATCTTGGATTTTGATTATACCCTAATTAATTACTTAAGTGAAACTCTATTTTAAAATAATTAAAACTAAATTATTCTAATTTATTCTAAAATTACTCTAAAAAATATTCTAAAAATTAAAACTAGATTTATTCTAAAACTTTTATTTATTCATTTTTTTACTTAAAAGAACACATATTAATTGCAGAAAATTCTCATAAAATTTTGACATGAACTATTTATAAATCGAACTAGCCAAAAAAAAAAAAAACAATCCAGTCAAAAACCGAATTCAACTCGCGAACTTGGTACAGATCAAAACTTCACCATAACAAACACCGATGCTAAAACTCGAAAATCAGGCCACACTTTAACTCGGAAAAACCGACTCAACTATGCGGCAACACTCAAACAAAAGAAAAAAAAAAGAACAGCAACCAGGACTTCAAACAAAACTCAGGAAACGCAACTCAAACCAACAACAACACGGTAATGAACTGGACTCGACTCAATGACTGTCGAAACACTCGGGTCGACTCAGTAGCATCATTCCCTCGCAGAGACCAATTAAACAGTAAAAACAAGACTATAAAAACCAGCAAACTCAAAACGCAACAATTTAAAACCCCGAACAATTCCGACTCACTACAAATCATCGATTTAGAATTAGAACAAAGGAAAGAGGACCAGGGACTGCAAACAAGGAAACTACAACTCAACAGAATAAATTAGCAAACCACACTTAGTGAACAATCAGCGAACGAACTCATGAACTGATTCAATTCAAACACAAACAGCTACATCAACACCCGACTCAGCCATTACAATGAAATCGACAAAACAAATCCAGTACTCGGAAACTCGCGGCAAAAACAAATACAGACCAGCAACTGAACTCAGTTTAAAGAAAACAACTAAAAATAACCATACAAACGAATCCACAGTTCACAATTCTGAGCAAAATTCAGGCACCAACATCAATTTACAATCAACCACAAACTCGTTACACACTCAAACAACGAACTAAACCAACTTAAACTCAGTAAACGAACACAACGATTGAGAAACTTAGCCCAACAAATAGAAACAAAACCAATCGAAAATAGAGACAATAAAGAAAACAATAACAAACAAGAAGAAGGGGATCAAGAAGAGGTGGGTTTGTATTTACGGGAAGAAAAGAAAGGGAGGAAGGATAAGGGGAGTTTTGTGTTTGTTCTTAGAAATTAAAGAAGAAAAGAAGAAGAAAAACTGGTGGAGGATGGGAGATTAAATTGCAGAGAAAAACAAAAGGGGAAAAATGGGTTTGTTGAGGAGAAAATAGTTGTGTGTGTTATTGAGTGCTGCGGTTAAAACGGAAACAGGGGAACTATGAGGCTCGAATTAAAAATAAAAACGAGAGAAAATAAATACTGAAAATTAATAAAAATGATTTTTTTTTCTTGTTTCCTTTTTTTTTAAATTAAATACGAAAATAAAATTTAACTACGAAATTGAAATTGCACTAAAACGAGGATTTGGAAATCAAATGGCCCACAATAAAATTGAGATTTAAAGGGGCAAAATTACGAATTAAAACTAAGAACAAGAAATTAAAATTTGTTACTTTCAACCCATAGTGGTTAGCTTTCGCTACTTTGTCCACTACTTGGATTTACGAAAATAACGAAAGGAAAGTAAAATAAACGAGAGAATAAGACAAGAAATTAAAGGAAACGGAATTTTTGCATTAAAATAAAAAGTGTTTACAAGATTTGAAACTAAGAAAAGAAAAACAAGAAATTAAAACTACCCTAAAATCTATGTTACTAAATACAAGGGGGGTGAGGGGGTATTTATAGGATAGGAATTAGGGTTAAGGGGGGTGTTGGGTAAATCCCCACCATACATTTGTGGTGTGTGGTGGTGGAATCCTAGCCATCTATTTGTTTCCTTCCCCCTTAAGCTTTGAAGAGTAGATCTTGGTCATACACTTCTCTAATGGTTGGGATGATCTCCACCTTTCACTTGTATTGAAATATTCCTTTTGCTCCAAGCTCCTAATTCTTTTCCTTCTTTCATTTTTGGTCCTTTTTCTTCCTCTTTTTCCCTTCCTTGCTCTTTATTTATCTATTTTGCCATTTCTTTATTTATTTACGAATTTCCTGAAATGCAACAAAATAAATTATTAAAATACGAGTTCAAGCAAATAAATAAGTAATAAAAATATGCAAAAATATGCACTTATCAAATGCCCCATACCTATCTTTTGCTCGTCCTCGAGTAAAACAAAAAGAAAAATAAAATCTAGATAAAAAGTCCTATACTCCTTTTCGTAGGTGTGACGGTTGCATTTAGCATATGCAACAAGCCCTTTAAACCCCTAGGCAGCCCTAGTGGACGAGTGAGGTCTCGTGAGGGCCTATAGTGAATGTACCCACAAAATCCATCTAGTTTGTATAAAAGATCACATGGCAATGCACACCACACATACATGTCCTCTCATGACACATCAACTTAAGAATCAAAATGAATTTGCAAAGTCTTGGTGTGGAAAGTGCAAGGATTCACATAGTCTACTCAAAGAACCATGCAAGAGTGATTATAAGTTCATGTCAAGTGCAAAAATTATTGGTAATCATGCTAAACTTAAATGATCAGGATTGGAATGTCATCAGACCAAACTGTTGTGACCAGCAATTGGAGAAAAACAATGATCTATTTCACTCTTAAATACTAACAAAAATGAATAAAAAAACTTAAATGTATATGTACCTGAGTCTAAACTTGAATTAATTGTTGTTGTGACTATAACAAATATTATAGGCTTATTTTATATATTTGAAACTAAAAATACTAACCATTATTAAATGTATGGGTTTATTCTCTATTAAAACACATTATATAATCAATTTAACATATATAGATATAATGTATTATTTTCTAATCAGTTATAATTTTTGCTCCATTCATTTGGTCTGGAATGCCTAGAATCACTATTATGAAAAGCATGGGAGATCAAGCCAAAAACCTGATCCCTCTGGAAACTCAAGCACTGGCTTGGGATGAGGCTGAACATGCCAGATATTTGGCAAGGTAAATGCTTCGAACCACACGTTTCATTTTATAGTTTTTATTCCTGCTGTCAAATGTTGTAACATGATTATGCATGTATAAACAAGAAGAGGTGAAGATAAAAGCTTGGGAAAATCATGAGTAGAGAAAAGCCAAAATGGAAACGAAAGAATGGAGGTAATACAGTTTATATTTTATTTCCTACAAGCACTTGAAACACATACCATACCATTGTTTCTTTACCATTAATGGTTATTAGTCATTGAGCCGATTAATGAGTATCTAAAAACTTTCCAACTCTGTTACTTATCCTGCCTTGTAGCTTCCTTCTATGCAGTTTAACCTGCAAATAGAAAAGGTGACGTAGTATAGCAGTTTATAGAATAAGTAATTCAAAAGCTTTTTTAAAATTTAAATCTGTACTGGATCATATGTGGTGCTTCACGTATATCATGTTTATCACAAATTTTTGTTGCATGTAAGTATGTAACCATGTCACTATCTATTGGACAAGCATAGATGTAGGTAATAGAAGTCAAACCGTCATGTTTGTATAAATTACTAAATAAATTCAGAATCGAAATGCCAATTCTCCAATCTCTATCATTTTTCTCTTAATCTTCTGTATGTGAAGAAAATGTTAGAACAACTTTTTTGTAATGGTTTGCCTAAGAGGAAAACAAACTTTTTCCACATTGCCAACAGCCAACTAAATGTTAGGTATTGGAGTCTATATTTAAAATCGACCAGATTCTTACTCCCCCTGATTTTTACATATAGGAGAGGAAGAACATAGTAGATCCTTTGATGAATATGCAATGGCAGCCATGGATACTTGTAAAGAACTACAAAAGATCTGAGTATAGTGCAAAGGCTAGAACGAAGATCTACGAATTCAAGAACTATGTAAGCAGTTTATTGCAGCAGTAGTTGGAGCATAGGTGGGGTGGATTATGGGTTAGTGTATGATATTTGATTGAATTATGTAGTGGTTGATAACTAGATGATATTGAACTTGTCGGAGAGTTAGTACTACTTTTGTTGGGTATTTGATATGTTTGTAGGATATGTAATGAACTAGTACTACTTTTGCGAATGTGATTGGATGTTTTTATCAATGATTCGATGTTTTTGTCGAATATGGGGTTTAGATTGGTAGGAAATACAAATTTACATGGCTTCTGTTATAAAGCCAACCAAATTGACATACCTTCCATTGGTAGGAATGGTCATTGACTAAAGTGAAAATTGACCTATTTCCTACCAACATTGGTAGGAAATAGTCATTGACTAAAGTAAAAATAACCTATTTCCTACCAATTGGTAGGAAATAGGGCTAGACTAAAATAAAAAATGACGTGGTAGAAATGACGTAGATTGGTCCCACTTGACACGTGGCTGTCACGTCAATATTTGGGACTTTTTTTCAACTAACGTGACGTGTCATGTGACGTGTCTTGGTCTCACGCCACGTGGCTGCCCATGTGGCGAGTCACATAGGCAGTCACGTGGCCACATGGGCAGCCACGTGGCGTGTGGGGGGACTTTTTGAAAGGAAGCCACCAATTCCGACCAATGAGCATTTTCGAGTTGAACAATTCCTACCATTTGAGTTGGTCGATTTTGACGACATTTCCTACCTAATATGGGCCAAAACCGACCAATCCCATGATCGGTTTTGGCCTTTTTCTCGTAATGAACGTTAAATAATATAGTTATAGTTAATTATTCGTTAATTCAAGTTGTATATATTCTATAATTAACAAATTAATATCATTTCTTCATCTTCTTCAATGACAGGCTCTCTCTGTTCTTTCTACTTTTCTGTGTTCTTCAGTTTAACACTAATTACTTTCACTAGAAAATCAATTAACACTATTATTATTGCCTATTAATAATCGACTTCATTATTAAACAATTTATGTGAGTCTCTCTCTCTCTTTCTTTCTGCTTTTCTGTGTTCTTCAATTTGACACTAGTTACTTTCACTAGAAAAATTAATTAACACTATTATTGCTTATTAATATTCGACTTCATAAATGAACAATTTATGCGTGTCTTTTCAACTAATTGTATACTTACCAGGTACCATAATAAAGTTTTTTGGTTCGGATTTGATAATATAATGTAAGAATAAGTTGCATATATAAATAATAATTGAATAAAAATTAATATTTGATTATTATTCTCTCCGTCCCCCTCATTTATTTACATTGGAGGGGGATACGAAGACCAAGACAATGCATAAAAAATGAGGAAAATTAGATGAAAAGTGGGTAAAGTGGTGGGACCTACTAATATTTAAGATAGGGGAGGAAAGTAGTGTGTGTAATAGTATTTTTTATTATTAAATATGAGATAGTAGGGGAAAGTAGTGGATGTAATAGTAAGGTAAACTTACTATTATCCCAAAATAGTAACTGTAAAGAAATGAGAGGGACGAAGGAAAGGAAATAATAGTTAATCAAATCAATCTGATTACTGAAAAGGACATCTTAAATGGAACGAGGGAGGATTGTATAAGCAATTGGTAAGTAAAGATAAACTCGTGCGCAATTACTATTTACGAATTACAAATCAGTATTATATTCTATTATATAAGTTTATTGTTAATGTTAATGAAAGATACTGGACGCAATAAAACAATATGTGGAAGAGAGAATAACACGTGCTTAAATAACGTTGTCAAAGAAATGAATAATTACCCTAGTTTTATATCATATGGCAAAGGCTACAAGTAAAAATCCAGTAGCACTCATGATTATTGCAGAGTTGGACTCTTTCAGTACTAGTGGTGGTCCTTGTATTGTTAATACATACTATCTTTGTCTCCTTCAATCAGTTTTCGTGGATGTATTAGTATTTCTAATGTGTGTAGGTATATTGTAACAATCAGTATAAGTTTGTGTAGTTATGGAAGATCATCAGAATTTCGTAGTGTCGTCGTCTTCATCTTCATCCATGTTTGAATTGGAAGTAGAACATGGTGGTGGTTATTACTATCCAACCTTCTCTTCCTCCACCTCTTCATCTTCTCTTCATCTTAAACTTAAACATCTTCTTGAATCGCATCCTAGTTGGTGCTATGCCATTTACTGGCGATCACTAATCACTATGCCTTCTTCGGGTTCTGATATAGTGTTAACTTGGGGCGACGGTCATTTTAAATCATCATCTGCAGCCGGTGGTGGTGGTGGTGATATTAAGCAGGTGGTGCAGGGAAAGAGATCAAGCGGCCGTGAATTTAATGCAATTTTCAACCATAAGTTTGTTTTCGATGACATGGACAGCAGTGATATTGATCATGTCAACGACCCTGAGTGGTTTTATCTTAACTCACTTGCCCGTAATATTCCTGCAGGAGGAGTTGCTGCTAAGGCTTTTACTTGTGGCAACCATGTATGGCTTGCTGGCTCCCTGGGAAGTTGCGAGTGCGAAAGAACCCGAGAAGCCATGATCCATGGCATCCGTACGATGATTTGTGTTCCAACTGCTGATGGGGTGATTGAGATGGGGTCTAGTTTTAATGTCAACGAAGACTTGATCCTGGTGGAGCAAATTAAGTCACTGTTTGGACCATCATCCTCGGAACATCATTCCCTTGGTACTAGGGAGCTTGTTAAATCTACAACCCCGAGCTCTGTACAAGACAAGCAGGAGAAAGGTCTATTACTAGACATGTTCAAAGAGTTTGAAGATGAGCATGAGATGTTATATGATCAAAAGATTGAGATGATGAGCTTCGCGACAACAGGAGATAGGAATGATCCTGCGAAAATTCAGAAAGCTGGAGGAGCAGTAGTCGGTACTGGAAAGAAAAGAGGTAGAAAGCCGCTTGCTGGGAGGGACAGACCAATAAACCATGTGGAGGCAGAGAGGCAGCGGAGGGAGAAGCTTAACAGCAGATTCTACGCGCTCAGGGCGGTGGTCCCACACGTGTCGAAGATGGACAAGGCATCTCTTCTAGGGGACGCAGTTAGCTACATAAATGACCTCAAAACAAAATTGGAGGAATTAGAGTCCAAAGTAGTGATGACCGAGAAGAATGAACCTCCAAAGCAGCATAATGGTAGTATCACTAGTACTATTAGTGATGTCGTTGATGAAACAACTGCCATGAGTAATAATGACGAGGTGGAGGTTAAATTGGTAGGTACCGACGCGATGATACGGGTACAATGTAAAAACACTAATCATCCGGGTGCAAAATTGATGGATGCATTAAGGGAACTGGAGCTACAAGTGAACCATGCTAGCATGTCTACCTTTGACAACTTGATGCTTCTGGATGTGGTGATCAAAGTCCCCTCAGAGGGTTGTTTGCGAAGTGAAGATGCACTCAGACGAGCTATTCGTTCTTCATTTCAACCCAACAAACAAGCACCTAGTTAATTACCTGAAAAAGAGCATCATGCATGCAGCAGCATTAGCTGGCTACTAGGATCTTGTAATAAATATTTGACAGGCATCTTGTAATAAATATTTGACAGGCCATTGTTATTTGTTGGTCTGCGAAGTAATAGCAATTGTTCCAACAATATTACAACACTGATATAATAACCGCACCATTCCATAGCTGTCGAGCAGATACTTCTGTACTTTGTAGAGCAGCTATAGGTGAGCAAAAATCGGTTCCTAAATTCGGTTTAATTAGATATCTGGAATTTGAATATGTTAGACAATCTGTGAAAATAGTACAAAATAGTAGATCGTGTGTGTGTGAATAACAGAATAATAAAACGAATAAAAGAGGAGACAAGAACGTAAAAACTCGAGTCCAGTGCGTGACTGTCTCCTTAAAGCGTATTTGCCCTCACCGTATGTGCGAGCGAAACGCCTCCCAGGATAAAACGGATTGCAGTGAGGCTACAATAGCGTCACTCTCAGCGAGCTTGAAACGAGCAAGAATATCACCGAAGGAAGAAGAGGCTGTGTAGAGGATGTGTTTTTCGAATAAATAATCCTAGACCCTAAGGGGGGCATTTATAGGATAGACAAGACTTGTTCGCTACACAACTGCCTAACTTAATTAAACGCGTTAATTAAGATAAGACTGTAACGAAAAGATAATGATAAAACTTGTGCGCTACTCAATTACCCCAATTAAAAAGTCGGTGGTAATTTTCCTTTATTAATTAACCGCGTTAATTAATTAAGGTAAGGCGGTGGCAAAAAATTCGTTATAAAAACGGAATTGATTTTACCACAATTAATTCCAAATTCGAATTAATTTAGTCAAATCTTTAAGCCCAAACCCAGTGGAAATAATAATTAGCAAAACTAGTCCGGGATTATTCGGCCCAATTTTCTGCTACATTCGTGTCCGCAGGTCGCACACGCGGAAAGCCCGAAGGCTTGCGAAGCCTCGAATTTCCCCTCGAAATCCCACAATCCGCACCCCCCCTGCACGCCCGCGTATGAGATGGTGCAACACTTAACCAACACAAGTGAACACTCCTCTTGTGTTGTACTATATAAAGCAAAGGAAACTCCTTTTCCTTTGCTATGTGGGACTTCAAACTTAACAACAAAATTTCCACTCTTAAGGGACCAACTTTGAGTAATCATAACTCATCCATCCATTAGTCATTTTGAGTGTTTAAATATGCATTGGAAAGCTCTCGCGGAGGAGAACACTCTCCAAGCATGACTTGTTGCAAACACGCACACAAGGCACACTCAAATCGGAGCTCAAAATGACTCGACAATGTGGGTCTAAAACCCACATTTTCTAACAATCCCCCACATGGATGAGATTGATATCGTAGTAGCACACACCAGACAGACAGACACGGAATTTGATGTGGTGATAATTCTTCGATCAGATATAGCATACGATAGGTAGAGGTTTGCTCCTTGAACCTTCGCTTGAGTAAGCATACCGACCTTACTGGTAGACAGTGGAGGTTTGCTCTTTGAACTGTTCGACCGTTTGTGTAAGCGATGATATACTTATCACTATATCCTTTCTGACTCGTTCAGCTCTCATGATTATGTCCATTTTGGCCATGGAACATCGTCCTGGTTCTGCAGGAGTTTCTAAAGAATTGTGCCTCGCAACTCTCCTTTGAAGCGGCCCCACTTCTCTCCCACATAGGTGATCTTTATATTTATAGAGTAACCCGCGTTTACTCAACTGAATTCCATGCGTTCTAACCTTGAACTCCATGTATTCACCGAAAGATCATTAAAAGCTCGAAAGCTTACCCTCGTACCTTACGGGTCTCACTATTTCTCATCATAGGAACAGGCCAGGGGTTACCCCCACAGTGATTTGGTCATCATGATTTAGTTGGCCCATTGAACCAAGTTCTTGGGACCTCCAGTCAGCAATGGTTGGGTGTCCACCATGACGCCGTTAAGCAATAGGCTTAAGGCCCATTCCTCTCGATGATTTGTCAACCAGTTCTCTTGATAACCCTTTGGTTAGCGGATCCGCAATATTATCCTTTGACGGTATAAAGTCAATAGTGATAATTCCGGTTGACATTAACTGTCTAATGGAACTATGTCATCGTCGTATATGACGGGACTTTCCATTATACATTGTGCTCTGTGCTCTGCCAATATTAGACTGACTATCACAGTGCAGTCCTATTGCAGTCACAGGCTTTTGCCATCTCGGAACATCCTCCAAAAATTGGCGTAAATATTCTGCCTCTTGTGCGCATTTATCTAATGCCACAAACTCAGCTTCCATTGTGGACTGAGTTAAAACCGTTTGTTTAGAGGATTTCCATGACACTGCTGCTCCAGCTAGTGTAAACACATAACCACTCGTAGACTTTAGTGCCTTCTTGCTAGATATCCAGTTTGCGTCAGTATAGCCTTCTAGTACTGCTGGATAACTACAATAATGCAAACCATAATCTCGAGTTCCCCTCAAGTACTTTAGTACTCGTATGATCGCTTTCCAGTGATCAGCTCCCGGATTACTCGTAAATCTACTCAACTTGCTAATTGAGTATGCAATGTCTGGTCTTGTACAACTCATAAGGTACATCAGACTTCCAATTATCCGTGAGTATTCCAACTGCGAGACTCCTACACCTTTATTCTTGGATAGATGTAAAGTCAAATCCACATGTGTTCTCGCTGTCTCAACATCATCCTTGAGAAATTTCTCAAGAATCTTGTCAATATAATGTGGTTGACTTAAGGCAAGACCCTCCGAGGTTCTAGAAATTTGAATTCCCAGAATTACATTTGCTAGACCCATGTCTTTCATGTCAAATCTTGCCTTTAACATGTCCTTAGTAGATTTGATCACCTTATCATTGCTACCGGCAATAAGTAGATCATCTACGTACAAAGTCATCATAACATATCCGTTTTCGTTATCCTTGTAGTAGGCGCAACTATCACATTCATTGATCTTGAAACCACTGGCTAACACAACCTCATCAAATTTCTCATGCCATTTCATAGGCGCTTGCTTCAAGCCATACAGTGATTTCACCAATCTACAGACTTTTCTTTCTTGTCCAGGGACAACAAACCCTTCAGGTTGTTCCATATAGATTTCCTCATCTATATCCCCATTTAGAAAAGCTGTCTTCACATCCATTTGATGTACAGTCAACTTTCGCATTGTAGCGATAGCAAACATCATCCTTATAGATGTTATTCTCGATACTGGAGAATATGTATCAAAGTAATCAAGACCATGTTGCTGCTTGTATCCTTTGATTACAAGTCTGGCCTTGTACTTATCGATGGTCCCATCAGGTTTCAACTTCTTTTTGAAAACCCACTTGCTACCTAGTGTTTTACTACCGGCTGGTAAGTCCACTAACTCCCAAGTATGATTCTGTAAAATAGAATCTACTTCACTTTTGATGGCCTCTTTCCACATAGGTCCATCAGGTGATGTTACCGCTTCCCTATAGGTTTTCGGATCACCTTCTTCGAGCAAATAAGTCAGAAACTCTGACCCATAGGATTTCTCCTTCCTTTGTCTTTTGCTCCTTCTCACTACCCCCACATTTTCATCTTCACTTTCATCATTCTCATTGTCGTCTACTATAGACTCATGAGGTCGTTTAGACGTCGTAGGGTGTTCGACTCCAGGATTACAAGGAAATACATTCTCAAAGAATGACGCATTCCTTGACTCCTGATAGAGTGTATTTTGTATATACTCTAGAGGATTTTGTTCCCACATTTATAGTGTTTTTGCGAATAATCGTGAGTATTTAATTAGTTTTTGATGAGTTTATCGCAGGAAATAAAGTATTGCCAAGTTTGAAGGGATTTAACGATTTTACGGTGTTTTTGGCTCCGAACAATGACTTTATGAATTTGTGAGAAGAAGTGATGGAATTGTGGATCGTTGATAAGGATTTGAGGCTTAATAAATTGTTCGCAATGATGCTAAAGCGCAACACGAACCAGGCAATAAAACGCGGAAGTGCAGCCTTTATTTTGTCAAGGAGTGCTCGACAGACAGCAGTTCGCGCAGCTGCGCCTCTCAGCCGCGCAGCTGCGCCCTTCAAGCACTGGGAGCAGAATTCACCACGCGCAACTGCGCCCTTCCTCGCGCAGCTGCGCCCGTGCGTGGCTGTGCGGGAATTTTACTGCAGAATTTTGATTTTTTTTTCTATTTGTAATATAATTCTAATTACTTTTAGCTGGGCCTATTTATTTAAGGCAATTACTTAAGTCTTGTAACACTATAAAAACTCATCTAGGTGATTGATTTGGGGATCGAAAAAAAACATATACACACATTAGAACTTTGTAAACATCTTTTGGGGAGATTTGTGGAGAGCTTTTATTTTCTTTGAAGATTAAAGGTTTTTCTCTTTCTCTTTTCTTTATAATATGATTTGTTCAATTTATAATTCTTGTTTTGTTAATTCAATTATGAGTGAGTAGATAATTAATCTAGGGTTAAGTAGAACCCTAGTTATGATTGATGTGTGAATTTCCAACTTCCCCCAATTTGATTGTTTAATTGCTCTTGCTTATTGAGTTGTTTTAATTAACAATTACAAATCAGACGTGATTATGTGTATTGTTTGAACTATATCTAATTATCAACGAGAGTTGGATTTAGATGGTTGTGATTTATCCAGTAAGAACATGAAATTCTCCATGAGAATAGGTAGAATGGATTGTTAGGAATTTAGGGTGCTGTAATTAATGTCTCTAAATTACATGATACCATGAGAATAGGATTGATTGTAGTTTAAGAGAAGCTATTAATACTCGAGAGAGGTTATTGGTATTTTTAGGGCGCATCTTTCCTTTTGAGTAATATATACGATTGATTTGGGGAGGAAATTCACGATTGCATCAATTCATGCTAGTGGGGATACTTAATTCTGGATGTTTTTAATATTTGATTAATATAAACACAATTCGAATTAGTATAAGTTTAGTTTAATAAATCCTCAATATTTATTGTGTTACTTGCTTAGCCGAATTAAATCAGAAACAACTAGTGATTGATACGTTTGTCTCTGTGGGATCGACTCTGACTTACCCTACTACATAGTTAGAAGGATTTGTTAGAAATTATTATTTGATAGGCACGCGACGGCCTTGTCAACTCCATAATCGTATTCTTTTGAATCTCAGGAATCTTTGATTCATATACAAGAAACCGATATGCAGTACTATGTGGTGGATATCCGATGAAGATACAATCCATAGTCTTTGGACCAATCTTCACCTTCTTAGGTGCAGGGATCAGTACCTTTGCAAGGCACCCCCACACTTTCAGATTTTGGTAACTTGGTTTCTTTTCCTTCCACATCTCATAAGGACTTTCATCCTTATTCTTGCGAATCATCATATTTAAAATATGAGTTGCACTTAAGATGGCTTCCCCCCACATCGACTGCGGAAGTCCAGAGCTTAACAACATCGCATTCATCATCTCCTTGAGAGTGCGATTCTACCTCTCAGCCACTCCATTCGACTGAGGGGAATATGGTGCAGTGACCTCATGGATTATACCATGTTGTGAACAGAATTCCCTAAAAGGTTCAACATATTCACCTCCACGATCACTTCGTATCGTTTTGATTTTCTCATTTTGTTGTGTCTCAACTTCTTCCTTATAGATTTTAAATTTATCTATAGCTTCGTCTTTGCTTTTAAGTAAATATACATAACAGTATTTTGTACAATCATCTATGAATGTAATAAAATACATGTTTCCTCCTCTAGTTGGAGCAAATTTTAAATCACATATGTCGCTATGTATTAGGTCTAGCACCTTGGTGTTTCTTTGCACATGTTTAAACGATGCTCTTGTTAATTTTGCCTCAACACAAGTTTCACACTTATGTTTTGAATCAATATTCAATTTTGGTATGTAATCTTTTGCACTTAAACGTCGTAAAGTGTCAAAATTAACATGTCCTAATCTAGCATGCCATAAATTAGGAGACTCACGCAAGTAAGCTGAAGAATTATTTATTTCATTATTGTCCTTAACGGACATCACATTGAGCTTAAAAAGCCCATCGGTTACATAACCCTTGCCTACAAACATACCATTCTTAGACAAAATAACTTTATCTGACTCTATTACAATACGAAATCCATGCTTATTCAACAAGGAACCAGACACAAGGTTCTTGCGAATATCAGGCACATAAAGTACATTCTTCAAAGTCATAAGCTTCCCAGAAGTCATCTTCAGAATCACCGTGCCTTCCCCTTCAATGGTAGAAGTTGCTGAATTCCCCATGTAAAGCTTCTCACCAGCATCAGAAGCTTTGAGGCTAGAGAAAACCGCCTTGTCCGAACAAACATGCCTTGTAGCTCCCGTATCAATCCACCATTCCCTCGGATTAGAGCCAACCAGGTTCACCTCAGAGACCGTAGCACAGAGGTCTATGTCACCCATCTCCTTAGAGATATCATCGACCATGTTTGCTTCCTTCTTCTTGTTAGGCTTCTTAGGCTTCCTACACTCAGAAGACCTATGACCCACTTTGTCGTAGTTAAAGCACTTCCCTTGAAACTTCGTCTTCGAAATTCCTCCCTTAGGTGCCAACTTTGCCCCTTTACCAGAATTGTTCTTCTTGGGCTTATGTTCCACCATGTTTGCCTTTTCAGTGGCAACATTCATCTTCTTCTCGGATCCCCTGTTGTCTTCTTCAATACGAAGTCTAACGATCAGATCCTCCATAGTCATCTCCTTTCGCTTATGCTTAAGGTAGTTCTTGAAATCTTTCCATCCAGGTGGCAGCTTCTCAATCACAGCAGCAACTTGGAAAGACTCACTTATGATCATCCCTTCAGCATGAATATCATGGATGATCACTTGCAGTTCTTGCACCTGACTGACCACAGTCTTAGAATCCGCCATTTTATAATCAAGAAAGCGGCCAACAATCCACTTCTTAGCCCCAACATCCTCGGTTTTGTACTTATGGTCAAGTGACTCCCATAAGACCTTAGATGTTGGCTTTGTACTGTACACGTTATATAACGAGTCAGCCAAACCATTTAGCACGTAATTCCAACAAATATAATCGGCGTGCTTCCAAGCATCAACAGCATAAACTGCTTGCGTGTTACTCTCAGCAGTGAGCAACGGTGGATCCTCCCTGAGGTAGCGATCCATATTCAACGTGGTCAGATAGAACAACATCTTTTGCTGCCAGCGTTTGAAGTTCATACCATTGAACTTCTCAGGTTTCTCAGCATGTGCAGCGGGCACTGTAGGAACCGTAGGCACAACAGGTGCAACATGTGTGGTAGCCACTCCAGATGGTGGTACTACCGTCGATCCAACCGGAACACTAAACTGTCCAATGACAGTATGTCCCACAGGCACATGTCCCGAAGGCACATGTCCAACCGGCGTTACACCCACATCAGATGTTATAATCTGTGCAATAGGGTTTAACGGCGGTTGGTGATCCCCATCAGATGTTACAATCTGTGCGTTGGGATCAACCACCTTGTTCGTGTTGTTCATACTTTGATTCTCCATCGATTCTGTCACTCAAACAAACAATTAAATACGTAAGTACAGATCACAGATATAATAAGTACGCTTTAAGATTGTTAGACAATCTGTGAAAATAGTACAAAATAGTAGATCGTGTGTGTGTGAACAACAGAATAATAAAACGAATAAAAGAGGAGACAAGAACGTAAAAACCCGAGTCCAGTGCGTGACTGTCTCCTTAAAGCATATTTGCCCTCACCGTATGTGCGAGCGAAACGCCTCCCAGGATAAAACGGATTGCAGTGAGGCTACAATAGCGTCACTCTCAGCGAGCTTGAAACGAGCAAGAATATCACCGAAGGAAGAAGAGGCTGTGTAGAGGATGTGTTTTTCGAATAAATAATCCTAGACCCTAAGGGGGGTATTTATAGGATAGACAAGACTTGTTCGCTACACAACTGCCTAACTTAATTAAACGCGTTAATTAAGATAAGACTGTAACGAAAAGATAATGATAAAACTTGTGCGCTACTCAATTACCCCAATTAAAAAGTCGGTGGTAATTTTCCTTTAATAATTAACCGCGTTAATTAATTAAGGTAAGGCGGTGGCAAAAAATTCGTTATAAAAACAGAATTGATTTTACCACAATTAATTCCAAATTCGAATTAATTTAGTCAAATCTTTAAGCCCAAACCCAGTGGAAATAATAATTAGCAAAACTAGCCCGGGATTAATCGGCCCAATTTTCTGCTACATGCGTGTCCGCAGATCGCACACGCGGAAAACCCGAAGGCTTGCGAAGCCTCGAATTTCCCCTCGAAATCCCACAATTCGCACCCCCCTACGCGCCCGCGTATGAGATGGTCCAACACTTAACCAACACAAGTGAACACTCCTCTTGTGTTGTACTATATAAAGCAAAGGAAACTCCTTTTCCTTTGCTATGTGGGACTTCAAACTTAACAACAAAATTTCCACTCTTAAGGGACCAACTTTGAGTAATCATAACTCATCCATCCCTTAGTCGTTTTGAGTTTTTAAATATGCATTGGAAAGCTCTCGCGGAGGAGAACACTCTCTAAGCATGACTTGTTGCAAACACGCACACAAGGCACACTCAAATCGGAGCTCAAAATGACTCGACAATGTGGGTCTAAAACCCACATTTTCTAACAGAATATTTGTTTAAACCTGATCAAAAATCGGATTATCCACATCCTAATTTATTGTGTAAAATTTTGTTTAGTCAACTTGTACATAATTATTAATTTTAATCATATATTGATCAATTATTTTTACCTTTAAAATTGATAAAAAGTGATTAGTAGCATCTTTAAACACTTAAATTTTACATTTCAACATTTATAAAATAATTTTTTTAATTTTATTTTGAAGCATTATAAACTACAATTCAATTCTTCTAATAATTCTTATCAAGAAAACTGATAGAAGTAAAAAATTGATTCCTATAACAATCTATATACCACGTGTCAGTATTTAATTGGTGTTATTAATTATCTAATTGACTGTAATATAATTATAAAAATAATGGATTTTCTTGCATTTACATTAAATCACCGATTAAAAATTTTCAAATTGACACAAAGAAAAGTAACTATTAGTCGTTTGCTTCGTGAGATAATAAGTTTGAAATCAAAAAAAAAAATCTGGTTAAGGTGGTATCTGAGAGAAAATTCATTTACGATATTATGCATTTGGGTAAAATCTAGAATGATCTTTAAAATGATGTTAAGATCTTAATTAAGTAAAGATAATTTATTATATAAAAAATTATATTTTTTTTTCGTTATTAATAACATTTGTTTATCTATGAAAATAATTTTTTAATATTTATAATGTTTGTTGAATGAAATTTAAAAAATGATTTTAGTATTGATACCTCTAGTGCCCTTTGAATATATCTTCCCATAAGAATTGATATGTAGAGTCCTTCTTGAATACATTTTCTAGTTGTGCATTAAAAACCTTAAAAATTTGAGGTATGAATTTGATAATATTAAAAAAAAAAAGAACAAAATGCGAATGTATGAATTTTGTTCGTTCTAACACTACTAGAAAAAGGGCTTATAGTGACGGAATTTTAAGCCTAAATCCGTCACAAATAGTCTACTTGTGACAGATTTCGTTCGTCACTTATAATCCTGTCTAAAGTTCAAGATTTTGTCACAAGCCCCGTTTTTTGTCACAAGCTACATGGTTTGTCACAAGTTTAAAGTGGGATCCACAAACCCGTTATTATATTACATAATCTAACTTGTGACAAATAATTCGTCGCAAAACAATATTTTATTATTTTATTCAACTAATAAAAAATGAATAATATATACTTGTGACGAACTCCATCGTCATAACATATTAAAGAAAAAGAAAAAGAAAATAAAATTTACTTGTGACGGAATATACGTCACTAAAGTTATGAATAAATAAAATGAAAAAATTGTAAAAGATACTTGTGACGAACTTGTTGTCACAACATTGTTGTGACAAACTTACTTATGACGCCTTTGAATGCACCTTTTCTTCAGTACTTGTGACAACTTCCGTCACAACATTGTTGTGACAAACTTACTTATGACGCCTTTCAATGCACCTTTTCTTCAGTACTTGTGACAACTTCCGTCACAAATACTGCCATCCGAAATTTTTGCCCTGCTTGTTTTGTGTAAGAACCAGCCAATATATGGCTTTTCAATTTTCAAAACCAGCAACCAACTTGGCTTTTCAATTGTCAAGACCAGCAACCAATATGGCTATTCAATAGTCTAAACCACCAACATCACATTTTAATCATAAACCGTAATAACAAATCCTATCTAAAAATAACAATATTACCAAACGACATTTAATCCAACATTATGGATAGGATACTTAGCATACATATAATCATTCATATAATATACCATCCAAATACATCCGATTTAACAAAATAAGGCGGATCATCCAACATAACATATTGTATATTAAGAATATGCCCCTCTGCCCCTCTGCCCCTCTGACCAGCACCATCCCCGACACGACTTGATTGGCTCCCACTATGACCTCTACTCTCAACTGGTCTTCGTCCAGCCATGAAGAAAACAGCCTTGCACATAAGAGTTCATAACCAGGAAATTAGCATGTACTAAATTGAATAAAAATATTACCTACTTATGTAGATATTTCGTTTTACTCGTGTACTAAACAGTCTTGACAAAGTGTGTATAAATATGAAGAACATAAACTATAACCCAAAACAGAAAACATTAACCTAATTCAACCCATTACCCAGTCCTTTATTACCATAATCGATTAGACAAGAGAATGAGAATCCATGATCAGTACTAATACCAATTATGAAACCCCAAGTGCATGTATATGTGTATGTTTGTATGTACATATGTATGACTTTGTGTATAAAGAGATGAACTCTGGGGGTTAAATCCACTCAAAAATAACTTGAAATTAAGACAAGAAGATACCTGATGTTGAACTCTGGGATTAATTAAATCCACTCAAAAAGCACTTGAAATACAGAGAGAGGTTTAAAGAAGATAAGAGTAAGAAACATAGAAATGAAATGACACAGATGGTAAGAATTATGGCAATAAAGTGAAATAATTGCTAATTAGTAATTGGCAATAAAGTGAACTAATTGCCAGTTAGTAAAGGGCGATCAAGTTTAACTTTTCCCAATTGATGGATGTCCAAAAAATTCGAACTGATGACTAAAAAATAGTTTACTTAAAGAAACATATTTTATTTTAAAATACAACATTACGATCAATCTATGTGAATATTTTATTCCATGAAATATAAAATTACATTTATATCATTTATATATACTAGCTTAAAACCCGTGCAATGCACGGATTTCTTTTGATGTGTTATAAATTTTATTTTACTTTATAATTATTTTCTAATATAATCATTAAATTTAAAAATTACTTTAATATTAATTTAATAAAATTTGAAGTAAATTTAATAAATGATTTACATGATTTAAAATTTATAAAATAAAATTTGAAGTTAAATATGTCGTTGACGAAATTTGAACTATGAATATTTAGTAAATTAATTTAATCATTAAATATATCTTATAATTACATCTAACGGTTCTTATTAATTACTAAAAATCTAAAAGTAATATGGTGTCATATTTTTGGGTATACATTAATGATTGTACATTTATTTTTTAAACTAAAAGGTAATGTATTTAATTAGAAAAAAATATTAATAATTGGAAGATTATGATTGCAAAAATATGTTTTAAATTAAAAGGTAACGTGTTTTAATTAGAAAAAAATATTAATGATTGAAAGATACGATATTTTAGGTACACATAAAGGATAATATGTTCAATTAAAAATAAATATATTTTAATTTGATTGAAAGATAAGATATTTTAGGTATTTATTAAATATTAGTTAATAATGCAATTATGTTTTTATATAATTATCAATTTATTGATTTTTTAAATTTTAATTTAACATAATTTAATATACTCATATTTACGTATTATACTAACATTTTCTTATTATGAACAACGTACATGGATTTTAAAAATATTTTATTAATAATTGAAAATATGGTGTGATATTTTTGGATATATATTAATGATTGTAAGATTAGTTTTAAATAAAAAAAGGTAATGTCTTTTAATTAGAAAGGAAATATTAATGATTTAAAGATATGATACAATGGATGTTTTTATAAGAGGTAATATATTGAATTAAAAGTAAATGTGAAAATGGAACCATTAATTATATTATGTAATTATTTATTTTAATAATTTGGATAACCAAATAGAAAATCAATTATATTAGGTGTTATATTATGTTATTACTTATTTTAGGTGTTATATTTTTCCTAAAAATTATGGTGTGATATTTTCGGGTATATTAATGATTGTTAGATTTGTTTTAAATTAAAAAGGTAACGTGTTTTAATTTTTTGTTTCTATTTTTTAAAAAATACTTATCGACGATCCAACCGCACGTATGTCAATATATATCTAATTTAGTGATATTTCCAAGTTTTTAAAAAATAATAAATTTATTTGGATGGTAAAAGTGGTAGTCAACTATCGATTTGACCCGTACTCCTAACTAGTGCTTTGTCCCGGATTGTTGTTTCTATTTTTTAAAAAATACTTATCGACGATCCAACCGCACGTATGTCAATATATATCTAATTTAGTGATATTTCCAAGTTTTTAAAAAATAATAAATTTATTTGGATGGTAAAAGTGATAGTCAACTATCGATTTGACCCGTACTCCTAACTAATGCTTTGTCCCGGATTGTTGTTTCTATTTTTTAAAAAAATACTTATCGACGATCAAACCGCACGTAGGTAAATATATATCTAATTTAGTGATATTTCCAAGTTTTTAAAAAATATTAAATTTATTTGGATGGTAAAAGTGGTAGTCAACTATCGATTTGACCCGTACTCCTAACTAGTGCTTTGTCCCGGATTGTTGTTTCTATTTTTTAAAAAATACTTATCGACGATCAAACAGCACGTATGTCAATATATATATAATTTAGTAATATTTCCAAGTTTTTAAAAAATAATAAATTTATTTGGATGGTAAAAGTTATAGTCAATTATCGATTTGACCCGTACTCCTAACTAGTGCTTTGTCCCGGATTGTTGTTTCTATTTTTTAAAAAATACTTATCGACGATCCAACCGCACGTATATCAATATATATCTAATTTAGTGATATTTCCAAGTTTTTAAAAAATAATAAATTTATTTGGATGGTAAAAGTGATAGTCAACTATCGATTTGACCCGTACTCCTAACTAGTGCTTTGTCCCGGATTGTTGTTTCTATTTTTTAAAAAATACTTATCGACGATCCAACCGCACGTAGGTAAATATATATCTAATTTAGTGATATTTCCAAGTTTTTAAAAAATAATAAATTTATTTGGATGGTAAAAGTGGTAGTCAACTATCGATTTGACCCGTACTCCTAACTAGTGCTTTGTCCCGGATTGTTGTTTCTATTTTTTAAAAAATACTTATCGACGATCCAACCGCACGTATGTCAATATATATCTAATTTAGTGATATTTCCAAGTTTTTAAAAAATAATAAATTTATTTGGATGGTAAAAGTGATAGTCAACTATCGATTTGACCCGTACTCCTAACTAGTGCTTTGTCCCGGATTGTTGTTTCTATTTTTTAAAAAATACTTATCGACGATCCAACCGCACGTAGGTTAATATATATCTAATTTAGTGATATTTCCAAGTTTTTAAAAAATAATAAATTTATTTGGATGGTAAAAGTGGTAGTCAACTATCGATTTGACCCGTACTCCTAACTAGTGCTTTGTCCCGGATTGTTGTTTTTATTTTTTAAAATATACTTATCGACGATCCAACCGCACGTAGGTAAATATATATCTAATTTAGTGATATTTCCAAGTTTTTAAAAAATAATAAATTTATTTGGATGGTAAAAGTGGTTGTCCCAGATATAAAGTAATTTAGGTTATATTACTCGATATATATAAAAAATTATATTATTTTAATATATTTTAAAAATAATAATTCGAGCTTACTCATGTTTTGTGCAATAAATAAAATCAATTATAAGGGTTATTATATTTGACACTTAAAAAAGAAGTCATATATGTGAGAAATTTATAGTAACGTACAATACTGTCAATTGTTGTTGATAAAATTTTATTAATAGATCATAATTTTAAATATTATCCATTTACATAATAATAAAACGATTATAATTGTTTGATATTTTATGCAAAAATTAATTAACATGATTGTTTTTAATGATAGGATTGTTTTTAATGATGAATTATGTGTATTCTTCACGATAGTTCGAATGTTAGATTCAGATTATATTGTTTGGACTTGTATGATACATATATTCTTCAAGATAGTTCGAATGTTAGATTCGGATTATACTTAAAATCCGATTAAGATATCATTCAACACAACAATGCTATAGTCAATAATTTTATCGAATATTACCAAACTCTTAATTGATCGTAAAAAGGTTAACCCATCATTTACAAATACAAATTAATTATTTAAAGTTCTTTTACATGTGACAAATGTTTTTCATATTCACAATTCGTCACAACGACGGGGTAGTACTTGTGGCGGACGACGTCACATGTGACAAATGTTTTTCATTAAGTGACAAACACACAACTATATGTCACAAGTTTGCTTTTTCATATATTTAAATATATGAAAATATGTACATTGCCATACAAAAATTATAAAATATTATGTTTGTGACGAATGGCTAACTTCGTCACAAGGTACTTGTGACGGATGTTTGTAGTTGTCAAAACTTATACTGCACCCAAAATCCGTCACAACGTATCGTCACAAGTAAGCTCTCGTCACATGATTGTCGTCACACATTTGCTTTTTTGTGTATTTAACAAATATATAAGTAAAGGACCCCATAAAATAATTATAAAATATTATTCTTGTGACGAATGTATACCTTTGTCACAAGTTACTTGTGACAGATGTTTGTAATTGTCACAACTTATGATGTTCCCGCAATCCGTCACAACGTATAGTCACAAGTAAGCTGTCGTCACAAGATTTTCGTCACAAATGGCAGATTTTCTAGTAGTGTAAACCCGGATTCTTGATAAAGTTTACAAAATTATTAAATTCTTTTGAGTTTTTGTTTAACATATTATTATTATTGATACTAGCTTATAACCCGTGCAACGCACGGCTCTTTTTCTAATATTTATTATATTATTTTTTTATTATTTGATTGTTATTAGTTTACTTATCAAATTGTTGTTATGAAATTGATATATATATAAGATTTTACACGTTCAATTTATTATGTGTTTTATCTTGAATTCTTAAAACTTGATTTGGATGATTTTATAGCCTACGTGAAATTAACAAAATAATCTTTAATTTAGTGATGATTTAACAATTTTCTTCAATTAAAACTATCAAGAAATAAAAGAGAGATAAAATTTACGATTTTTTATGTTGAAAATTCTATTGTATTTAGGAAATCTACTTATATTTTGTTTTGATTATCAAAATAACCTTCTTATTATTTGAAGATAATTATACTAACAACCAAATACAGTTTTAATAATAAGTGTAGGAGGGATTTTGTCCAAAACTTTAGTAGTTGGTAGTATGGTCCTTAGTACAATAAAATAAATAGGAACTGTTAGATCATAAAATAAATAGATAAAAAAATGTTGGATCTAGCATAAAAATATTTAATATTTTAACATGTAAACTAAAAAGTGTATTTATATTAAAATACGAAAAAGTGCTTGTCAATTATTTAAATCATATATAATTTGGTTTTCTATATTGAATAGGATTATTAATGTAGATATTCTACACTAAATAGGATTAATGTAAAAATTCGTAATTATATATTCTCTTGAAATTCTGAATATTTTTATTTGGATAATAATTGTTAAATCATCACTAAATTAAAGATAATTTTATGAGTTTGGCGTGTACTGTAAAATCATCTAAATCTGATTTCTATAACTCGAGATAGAGTCTAAATAGTAAATATGAACCTTTTTTAATATTAATAAATAAATAAAATTCAATTCTTATACAATCTTTTATATCCTTTTCAGATGATAACTTCTTTTTAAAATTCAATTCTAATATAACATTTTTAATTATATCCTTTTTAGATTATAATTTTGTTTTTAATATGATATAATCTTTTTTTTTACTAGTTAAACACACACACCCAAGACTCCCACTGGAGTCGAACCCTCGACCTCCTTGTTACGGGAGGAGAGGGGTATCCACTCCAGCAATTGGTGGGGGATTAATATGATATAATCTTAATCGTCTATTTTTAAAAATATTATATTTGACGGTTGAGATTGGCGGTACATTGACCAAACCAAAATTATGGATAAGATCCCTCTTACGCTTATTATATAAGGATATAATAATAGGAAAAGTTACCGTAATTATTATTATTAATGAAATAATGATAATTTTTTATTACATTAATTACCTTTATTATCGATTGAATTTACTTTATAATCTATTATTATATTGTGCACGGATTAAGATTTACTAGCTTATAACCCGTGCTATGCACGGATTTCTTTTGATATGTATTAAATTTTATTTATGTTACAGTTATATTTTTAGATAATCATTATTTACAATCTTTTTTTAAAATTTTAATTTATATAATTTAATATAAATTTAATTAATGATATGCAAGGTTTAAAATTTATAGTATAAAATTTTAAAATAAGTATGTCGTGGATGGAATTCGAACCTTGAAATTTTAGTATAATGATAGCCCACTTGATTTTGATGGTTAATTAACTACATATATTTTGCTATACTAACATGCTGTAACAGGACATTCAGCAAGCCGTTTCAGGAAATATTTACACAGGAACCATACGAAATCAGCAAGCTGATTTCATCCTTCAGCAAGATGTTATGACATTCAGCAAGCCGTTTCTGGGAATACAGAAACTGTCAAGAACAAGTCCAGAAATACAGAGAGCTGCTATTTAGATTTAAATGTAAGGACTCTTATATATATATATATATATTACGTGTATTATATATACTAAAGAGCTCAGAAATATCACAAACAAAACACTCAAGCATGGGGATACACTAAACAATGTTATATGACATGTCTTCATCCAAGCACACCAACTTAGACTTCTTTGCATGAGAATCATTCTTGAAACATACTACCACGATCTCAGCACCCAACTTAGACTTCTTTGCATGAGAATAATTCTTGAAACATACTACCACGATCTCAGCACCCAACTTAGACTTCTTTGCATGAGAATCATTCTTGAAACATACTACCACGATCTCAGCACCCAACTTAGACTTCTTTGCATGAGAATCATTCTTGAAACATACTACCACGATCTCAGCACCAAACTCAGATTTCCTTGTATGAGAATCTTCTAACCACGCTCTTCATTCATCAAATCTGAAGAAACAACCAACGGCTCCTTCTTGAACAAATCCGAACGTTGGACCTTGCTAGTATTTATACTTCTCTTGTATAAACGAAAACACGACTGAAACTTAAATACACAAGCTTGAATATTCATCAAATCGTTTATACCTTCAGTCACCTCAAAACAGTTGTTTAACATTGCCTTATTCACAAACAACAAACGCACAAGCTCTAAAGATATATTACACGTTTATATATATATATATATATATATATATATATATATATATATATATATATATAAGGGTCTATATCTTTGAGTTGTAATTTCAATCCTTCAAATCTATATTGTACTTATTGTAAAGGCATAGTTGCTGGGCAGTGGCTTGTGGAACAAGGGTTTGGTAAACACGAAGCTAGAAAAGTTTGTACTACAGGGAGTGGTATAGTTCTTAGAGAGCAGGTTTAGAAACGGGGTTTCAGCAAGCCATTTTGACAGTAGCTAGGGAAAAAGGGAGATATATTATTGAATCTTGTAATCGGGTTTATAGTGATTAATAATATATTCTCTTGCCGTATTTGGTAAGGGACTAGGACGTAGACCATAGAGATTAGGGGTCGAACCTAGCTAAAATCTTGTGTGTCAAGTTCTTCTATTCTGTTGGTTTATTTCTGCACTGCATTAGTTAATATCAGCAAGCTGAAACATTCTGCTATAATCATTTCAGCAAGCTGATATATTTCTGGAAGAATTTCTGTAAAAATAAAAATAGACTATAGTTAACCTAATACACCTATTCACCCCCCCTCTAGGTGCATACTTTCATTTGGTATCAGAGCCTTGCTATACTAATCATTTCTGTAACAGGAAAAGTATCGATCTAAATGGCTGACAATTATCCGCTCGGAAACTCAGACTCGAGGGCACCACTTCTTCTAGGTACTGAAAACTACAACTGGTGGAAAAGTCGAATGGAGAATCATTTGGCCAGAGAACCACTGGAATGGAGAGTTGTAAGCAGAGGACCATACGTCTTCAGAGATGAAAAAGGCATTACAAAGGATATTGATATTCTCACCGATGCAGAATTGAAGAAAATAAGCTACAACAACCGTGCAAAGAATACTATCTTAAATGGTCTAAGTCCAGCTGAAAGTGACAAAGTTTCATCATGCAAATCAGCTAAAGAAATGTGGGACACCCTCGAATCGTATCATGAAGGTTCTAAGGGAGTGAAGAAAGTGAAGCTTGGTACTCTAGTAAGAGAACTAAACGGTTTCACTTTCAATGAAAATGAAACCATTAAAGAAGCTCAAGCTAGGTTTCAAACAACCTTAAACAGTCTTCAAGTGCTTGGCAAAAGGATACCTCAAGAAGAAATCAATATGATCATCTTAGGATCCGTCCCATGGAGCTTCGCCCCTAAAGTCACGGCGTTGGAATCTTCTCCCCAAATTGACACTATGGACAGCTTGGCTTTATTCTCTGAGTTAGAGCAGTTTGAGTCAAAAATTAGGGCTAGCACATCAAGGATGACTCAAGTTTCTGCAGCCAAAGTGAAGAATCTAGCCTTACATTCGGATAACAGCAAGATGGAAAATAACAGCAAGCTGGAAGATGAAGAAGATTCAGATTCTGATGAAGAAATTGCACTTCTCACAAGAAAACTCCAGAAAATAATTCAAAAGAGAAACCTCAAGAAGAGAGGCATGTATTCAGAAGCTAAGAAGGAAACAAATGATGAAGGCTGTTTTGAATGCGGAAAGAAAGGCCACTTTAAAAGAGATTGCTTCAAACTCAAAAATAAAGCAAAACAGCAAGATGACTTCAAAAACAGGAAGAAAGGGAAAGCATTTTCTAACATGGAGTGATGATGAGGAATCCAACGACGATGATGAGATAGTGAATCTTGCTCTCATAGGTTTTGATGAAGAAAGCAACGAGGAAGCTCAAACCAAAAATGATCCCTCAATCTTGGATGACAATAACAGTGAGGTAAACTCTTCTAACTCTTCATTTGATTCTCCTATAGAATATGCAGTAGATAGCCTAACCATGCAGGATACAAGTAGCAATTCTATGGATGATACCGTGGAACTAAAAGAAGAAATCAGTAAACTGAAAAAGAAGATTGGCTACCTAAGAGAGATCGTTTCTGACTTAACGAATGAAGAAGATCACGTTAAGGATCATAATGAAGTTGCTAATCTAAGAGCTAAGCTTGCTCAAGTCGAAGGGCTCAACAAAGTATTGCTGAAGAGAAATGACACCATGATAAAAGAATTCAGCGTGCTGAATGCTAAACTCATAACAAAAGATTTACACATTGAGTCACTACAAAGACACTCAACCCCCAAAGAAAAAGAGACAAAGCAGACACAACAATCTGAGAAGATACTTGAACTAGAAGATGAATTAAAGAAGTGTCAAGAAGGATTGGGAAAATTTGTCCAAGGCGAAGAAATCCTAAAAACAATTATGAAGCAAACAAGATCATCTTTGAGTAAAGAAGGACTTGGATTTAATTCAACACAAAAGAAAAAGAAGTTGAAATACGAAGGCAAAGATGGAGTTCCATATGAATATGCCATGCCTTGGAAAATCTGCCCAAAATGTGGAAAGAAGGGACACCTACCAAAGTACTGCAAAACAGAATCAGCTTGCCGATATCACTCTGGCAGAACTCAAGCAACCAGAAAAACAACATCGAAAGTGATCCAAATGTGGATCAAGAAAACTGACTTGAATGTTTCATATATTCCTGATGCTAACCATGTTGGACCCAACATAACATGGGTACCAAAAGGATGGGATGTTTTTATGTTTGTTTTTGTAGATGTGTCTTGCCACTAAGTTGAAAGCTAGGCAATGGATCTTGGATAGTGGTTGCATTAGTCACATGAGTGGAGATAAAACTCTATTCAAAAGTCTCAGGTTGAAAAAGGGCGGGAGAGTAACAATTGGAAATAGCAAAACCCTTCAGATTCTTGGCAAAGGCTCAATTGGTAACGATTATATTTCAATCGATAAAGTACAATATGTTCAAGGTCTTTCATATAACTTGCTAAGTATTAGTCAGTTGTATGATGATGGTCATTTTGTTAACTTTAGTCTTGATAAATGTATTGTTACTATTAGCACTAACAAAGTCCCCCTAGTTGCTAGAAGGGAAGGAAATATATATATATTAGACTTTGATACGTAGAAAACAGCATGCTGTTTAGGTGTTATGGACTCAACCCCCGAGATTTGGCATAGAAGGCTTGGTCATGTTAACATGGAACAAATCAGCAAGCTGTCTTCGCAAAAGCTTGTTAGAGGATTGCCAAAAATCAAGTATGTCAAGATGGAAACTTGTGGAGCATGTCAACTAGGCAAGCAAATTAGAACTCCACATAAGTCAAAAACTATGGTATCAACTTCTAAACCCCTAGAACTTTTGCATTTAGATTTATTTGGTACGGAAGCATACAAAAGTTTGGGAGGTAAACAATATTGTTTTGTTATAGTAGATGACTATTCTAGATATACATGGACTTTATTTCTGCAAACTAAAGATTGTGCTTTCAGAGAATTTGAGTCTTTGATAAAACGTCTTGAGAAAAAGCTCAATACAAATCTTACAAGAATAAGAAGTGATCGAGGTGGAGAATTCCAAAAGGAGTTTGTTTCGTATTGTGAAGAAAGAGGTATCAGTCATGAATTCTCAGCTCCAAGAACTCCTCAACAAAATGGAGTAGTTGAAAGAAAGAATCGATCTCTGCAAGAAACAGCAAGAACTTTATTGCAAGAGAGCAAGCTACCAAGAAGTTTCTGGGCAGAAGCAGTAAATTCAGCAAGCTATATTCTCAATAGAGTCTTGATAAGGCCTATTCTCAACAAGACTCCATAACTGTTAAGGAATAAAACTCCAAACATTGGCTACTTCAAGGTCTTTGGATCAAGGTGTTTTGTACTTAAAACAATCGACAAGGATGGTAAATTCGATGCTAAATCCTACGAGGCAATATTTCTTGGTTATTCATTAACTAGTAGAGCTTATAGAGTCTATAATTTATCTAAATTAACTGTTGCAGAATCTATTGATGTTTCATTTCAAGAATCTAAGCTTGATCTACCAGAAAATGAGGAAGATTTTGCAGGAACAAGAGATAATGACGAGCTGATATCTCCAGAAACTCAACAGACTGCAAATCAGCAAGCTGAAGTTGCAAAACAGCAAGCTGAAATTTCTACTGCAGATAAAGAAACGCAAGAATATGAAGAGATAGTGCCACATTCATTGCCTACAGCACCAAGGACAGTCAAGGATCATCCTCCAGAGCTAATCATTGGCAACAAAACTGATGGAATCAAGACAAGAAGGGCTCAAGCAAATATATGTGGATATGCGGCTTTCGTAGCTCAAGAAGAGCCAAAGAACATAACCGAAGCACTTCAAGATGAGAATTGGATTGTGGAAATGCAAGAAGAACTCAACCAATTTGAAAGATGTGATGTGTGGGAACTTGTAGAACCACCAAAGGATGAATCAATCATTGGCACTAAATGGGTCTTCAAGAACAAAGTTGATGATTTTGGTACAATCATTCGAAATAAGGCAAGACTTGTAGCTCAAGGTTACAATCAACAAGAAGGGATCGACTTCGATGAAACCTATGCTCCTGTAGCAAGGTTGGAATCAATCAGAATGTTGTTATCATTTGCATGCTTCAAGAAGATAAAGCTTTATCAAATGGACGTTAAAAGCGCATTCCTAAACGGCGTGCTGGAAGAGGAAGTATACGTCAAACAACCTCCTGGATTCGAAAGTCAGGAGTTTCCAAACCATGTTTACAAGCTGAAAAAGGCCTTGTATGGACTACGACAAGCTCCTAGATCATGGTATGAAAGATTAAGTGAATTCTTAATCGAACATGGCTTCACTCGAGGTAATATTGATCCTACCTTGTTTACCATGCATAAAGGTAAAGATTTATTAGTTATTCAAATCTATGTAGATGACATTATCTTTGGATCAACTAATAATTCTATGTGCAAGTGGTTTTCGAAATGCATGCATAATGAATTTGACATGAGCATGATGGGTGAGTTAAATTACTTCTTGGGTCTTCAAATTAAACAAACCTCAGCTGGAATATATGTTCATCAAACCAAATATGTCAAGAATCTACTCACTAAATTTGGATTTGAGAACTTAAAGGCAAAATCAACACCAATGACTCCAATCAGCAAGCTGAATTCTGATGAAACAGGTATTAGTGTTGATATTTGAAAATATAGAGGTATGATTGGTAGTTTACTATATCTTACTGATAAGTGGATTTTATATCCACTGGGAATGCCTCCGTTCGGCTTAAATTGATTGTTTTGGACTCAAGTTTCTTGTAGTTTTGATGTGTTTTGCTTAGTTGTGCAGATTTACGAGAATGTTGATTATGGTGGATGCTTTTGTCATTTTTGGAGATTTAATTGATTAAAATTCGGATTTCTGAGAAGGGTTGCGCAGTCTACACTGTTTTGGCCATATCTAGAGTTCTAGAAGTCCGTTTTCAGCGATCTTACTGCCCACGCGAAGCCTGGGAGATTTTCTACAACCTTGGACAGGTCTTGCACGAGCAGGTTGCGCGTGGTTGGCGCAGGCTGCGCGACAAACAGACTGATGGGCGCAGGTTGCACGCCCGCGGTGCTGAAAAATTACAGTTTTTACTATTTTGGCCATATTTGGAGTTCTAGAAGTCCGTTTGAGACCCGTAAGCAGTCCACACGAAGATAACAAGATTCTCTATCATTCTAAGGTGGTCCAGAGGTCCAATTATGATTGGAACGTTCCAGAAATACTGAAGAAAAGTCAGCTACGAATTTTCCTTAAAAAACAGAATCAGTTTAGGAAACGTATTTTGCAGAAATTCTATTATAATTCTGTTTTGGTATTTTCTTGCTGGGCAAGATGTCTAGAGCCCAATATAAACACATCTAGGGTATTATTTTAGGATGTAATTCATAACCTATTTTCAGTACTATTCATACTTTAGATCTAGAACTATTTTGAGATTGGAGAGAAAAGGGAGAGAATCAATTGGAGAAGAAGATTGAAGGAAGGAGCGAAGGGATTCGTCCGGAGTTCAAGACACTTCAAGATTTGTATTCTTTGTTCTTAAATTCTAAACTCATGATTTGTGGTTTTTATATATATACTTGTTTTGTTCAATTATGAGTAGTTAATTCCCTTTATCCAAGAGTTGGGTAGTATTCGTTGATTTGTCGAGTTTGTTTGATTTCTCTTGTTATTGTTAATCTGTCATTGAGGGCTTAATTCAATTAGAAGAGTAGCTAACTTTTGATTGAATCTGTAGGGATTATAACGAATTGGGAGAAGAGTTGTAATTCTAGTACATGACATGATAGACACAATTTAATTATTGAATCGGGAGATTAATAAAAGAATTGTGAAACTGTTAATCCTTGGTTTTAATAGTTTATGATTATACTTTGATTGATCATGGGAGTGGCGATTAGGGGATGATTGTAGGCATTATGAATTACCTTGGGAGAGGAATTTATAAACTTTAGAAGGATTATTTTTAACGAACAAGAGACACAAATTAGACATTCTTGGTAGTCAATTGAAGAACCCCAAATCTTGGATTATTTTCTCTCATCGTTATTATATAGTTTTTATTTGTTTATTAGTTTAATTTAGTTAATAATCATAATCACCAATCTATTCTTCCACACTTCTGAACTGCTTGAGATAAAAGACTCAGAATTAGAATTGATATCAGTCCTTCCCTGAGAACGAACACACAAAAATACTACTAACAAATTGGCGCCGCTGCCGGGGAAGGCAACAATATTGATTTTGAGTTAATTGTTTCTTGTAGTTTGGATTTTATCTTTGTATATATTTTTCTTTTCTTTCTTTTTGTATTTCTTTCCTTGGTGTGTCTACAGGTTCTTTGAGGTAGACAACTTAAACAGGTTTTGAGGAGAGAGACTAGATGGAGTACAACTTTGGTTGGAACAATGCTCAGAATTTCTACAACGGTCAGGAACAATATCAAGACTTCAATCCTTACCCACAATTCAATTCCTATGAGGATTGTAATGCATATCAGGTGAATTCGTTCTATTCTGAGAACTCATTTTATGCTCCATATGCCCCTAGCAATGATTATTTATATTCGTTTGAAAATCAATATCATGATGATGTTTATCCATATATGTGTAATGATGTTGATACGAGTTTAACTCAGTCTAATCCTTCTTTACTTGCTGATTGGGAGATTGCGCTCAATAAAATGATTCAAGGAACTCAGTCTAATCTTCCCTTACTTTCTTTGGGAGTTTTTGATGAACCAACTTTAGAGATTGCTAGTGACAATGATATTCCATGTGATTCAATAGCTTGGTACGAGGAGAATGCTAAACTAAATAATTTTATTTGGGAAGTTCGAGCAGTGTGGTATGACGGTTGTTATCGAACTCCTCCTTGTGTCAATTTTCCTCTATGCCATGATTCTTGTTTAGCAGTTGATGATAATGTTGTGTCTGATGAGTCTACTTGTGTAGTTGATAATTGTCCCATGCGCATTAATGATAATTTGGATGCAATTGAAATTCTACCAATTCTAGAAAATTTTGAGCTTAATACATTGGTAGACGAGATTAAAATTGATGAGTGTCCAATTATAAAAGAGAAGGAAGTTAAGATTGAGGAAGTTGAAAATCTTGCTGTAGAGTATAAGGATCCGATTTGGGAGGAGTATATGAGTCGTACTTATAATGATTATTCTGACGACTTTTCTAGCTATTTTGACGTTTCCAAGTCTCTTGAGCATGATAAGTTCTTGAAAGTTTTCGTACCTTTTAATGAATCTAAGGTTTATTTGCACAATATGCTTATATTAGAAATTCGTAGATATGTGCATCTGTTTGCTTTTTCTCCTCATTGAGGGATTAGTAGTTGTTGTTGTATTATGTGTTCATGTAGGATTTCATGTTTTGCATATTAGTAGTAGTAATTCATGCATATATGTCCGTGTTATCGACGTTTGTTTCATATAGGACATTCTATTTTTTGTTTCGTATACCATGTGAGTTCATTCTAGTTGCATTTTCATGGCATGCATATTTCATGATCCCTTAAGACGAGCTAATTCTGATTGGTAGGTAGGTGTCTAATTGAGTGTGGTAATGATGAATAGAGGGTTGATTTATAGTTTCTATGAAATTGACTTATGTGTTTCGGAAACAAAACTAATTACACAGTCTCATTGGGTGCTTTTGGGCTAGGTTGAGGTCATGCTTGTTTGGATGTTTTGAGATTTAATCACTTGATTATATTTAGAATTTTCGTTATTCCCTTGATGGCCTAGAACAATTAAGTCTAAGTTTGGGGGAAAACAGGGATTTCCTGCTTAATTGTAAATAATTGTGAATAATGGCTAGGTGTCAAATGGCTAGTAGCCGGCTCATATTTATATGAGTAGTCTAGGGTTGGAAATGAGAAAGGCTCATTCCAGATCGCAGAAAAAAAAAGCAGAAAAAAAAAGCAGAAAAAGAAAAAAAAAAGAAAAAAAAGAAAAAAAAAGAGTCAATAAATTGTTTATATGCAAAATTAACCAGAGTGAGCTCTTTAATACTCGAGTAATTAAGTCTGAGGGGACTTAGTCCTAGTGACCTAAGGCTTTTATAGTCTGGGATCCACTGACCTAACACTCGCTACATGGGTATTATTGTATAAGCCTTTTGGGGTCTCATCCATTGCACGGTTAAATAAGCATGCTTGTATATATGTGTCGTAGTAGTTAGTAATAAAGCATGAATTTCTGTCTACCTTGGATAAGGATGAAGGTGTTTCTAGGTTATGAAGTGTCTACAGTCTATTCTATTTATAAACCTGTGATTGTCTTGGCGAAGAACATGTATGATTTTTGACCTAGTTTTGGGAGTATTCCTGATGAGCATTGCACACACACGTTTCTGTTCATGTAATGTTAGTATACGGGAACTTGGTCGAGCTCTATTTGGATTTAGTTGCATTTTTTGAGATATTTGCTTGTTAGTTGGTTTTGGTTAGTTTGAAGGGGATCGTTGCATATTTCATATTAGTTGCATTCATGCATTGCATTGCATTAGGTTAAATGGATTTTGTGGGTACATTCGCTATAGGCCCTCACGAGACCTTACTCGTCCACTAGGGCTGCCTAGGGGTTTAAAGGGCTTGTTGCATATGCCAAATGCAACCGTGATCACCTACGGAAGTGGTACTAGTTAGTTAGTTAGTTGTAATTGTTTATGCTTGAGGACAAGCATCAGTTTAAGTTTGGGGGTTTGATAAGTGGATTTTATATCCACTGGGAATGCCTCCGTTCGGCTTAAATTGATTGTTTTGGACTCAAGTTTCTTGTAGTTTTGATGTGTTTTGCTTAGTTGTGCAGATTTACGAGAATGTTGATTATGGTGGATGCTTTTGTCATTTTTGGAGATTTAATTGATTAAAATTCGGATTTCTGAGAAGGGTTGCGCAGTCTACACTGTTTTGGCCATATCTAGAGTTCTAGAAGTCCGTTTTCAGCGATCTTACTGCCCACGCGAAGCCTGGGAGATTTTCTACAACCTTGGACAGGTCTTGCACGAGCAGGTTGCGCGTGGTTGGCGCAGGCTGCGCGACAAACAGACTGATGGGCGCAGGTTGCACGCCCGCGGTGCTGAAAAATTACAGTTTTTACTATTTTGGCCATATTTGGAGTTCTAGAAGTCCGTTTGAGACCCGTAAGCAGTCCACACGAAGATAACAAGATTCTCTATCATTCTAAGGTGGTCCAGAGGTCCAATTATGATTGGAACGTTCCAGAAATACTGAAGAAAAGTTAGCTACGAATTTTCCTTAAAAAACAGAATCAGTTTAGGAAACGTATTTTGCAGAAATTCTATTATAATTCTGTTTTGGTATTTTCTTGCTGGGCAAGATGTCTAGAGCCCTATATAAACACATCTAGGGTATTATTTTAGGATGTAATTCATAACCTATTTTCAGTACTATTCATACTTTAGATCTAGAACTATTTTGAGAGTGGAGAGAAAAGGGAGAGAATCAATTGGAGAAGAAGATTGAAGGAAGGAGCGAAGGGATTCGTCCGGAGTTCAAGACACTTCAAGATTTGTATTCTTTGTTCTTAAATTCTAAACTCATGATTTGTGGTTTTTATATATATACTTGTTTTGTTCAATTATGAGTAGTTAATTCCCTTTATCCAAGAGTTGTGTAGTATTCGTTGATTTGTCGAGTTTGTTTGATTTCTCTTGTTATTGTTAATCTGTCATTGAGGGCTTAATTCAATTAGAAGAGTAGCTAACTTTTGATTGAATCTGTAGGGATTATAACGAATTGGGAGAAGAGTTGTAATTCTAGTACATGACATGATAGACACAATTTAATTATTGAATCGGGAGATTAATAAAAGAATTGTGAAACTGTTAATCCTTGGTTTTAATAGTTTATGATTATACTTTGATTGACCATGGGAGTGGCGATTAGGGGATGATTGTAGGCATTATGAATTACCTTGGGAGAGGAATTTATAAACTTTAGAAGGATTGTTTTTAACGAACAAGAGACACAAATTAGACATTCTTGGTAGTCAATTGAAGAACCCCAAATCTTGGATTATTTTCTCTCATCGTTATTATATAGTTTTTATTTGTTTATTAGTTTAATTTAGTTAATAATCATAATCACCAATCTATTCTTCCACACTTCTGAACTGCTTGAGATAAAAGACTCAGAATTAGAATTGATATCAGTCCTTCCCTGAGAACGAACACACAAAAATACTACTAACACTTACTGCATCTAGACCTGATAACATGTATAGTGTATGTGTTTGTGCTCGTTTTCGAGCTAATCCCAAAGAATCTCACTTAAATGCTATTAAACGAATATTAAAATATTTGAGTGGTACTCAAAATCTTGGATTATTTTATCCTATTACAAATACATTTGATCTTGTGGGATATAGTGATGCAGATTATGCAGGTAGTCAAACTGATCGTAAAAGCACAAGTGGTGTTGCAACATTTTTAGGACAAAGCTTAGTCTCTTGGCAAAGCAAGAAGCAAACCTCTGTTGCTCTCTCTACTGCAGAAGGAGAATATTTGGTTGCGGGTAGTTGTTGCACTCAACTACTTTGGATGAGGCAAACATTAAGAGATTATGGAATCAAATGTGGCAAAACTCCAATTTGTTGTGATAGTACAAGTGCAATCAACATATCAAAGAATCCAGTAAATCACTCGAGAACAAAGCACATCGATGTCCGTCATCATTTTCTAAGAGATAATGTTGCTAATTGAAATGTTGAACTTATCTTCGTGCCAACCGAATATCAGCTCGCTGATATACTCACTAAGCCTCTTGCAGAAGAAAGATTTACTGTTCTAAGAAGAGAATTAGGCATGTGTGTAGTGGAAACAGCAAGATAAATTGGGAATTAGCAAGCAGAATTGGAAAACGGCAAGCTGAGATGGGTAACATCGATTTTTGTTATCATGATTTAAATATGTTTCATGCCCTCCAGTTAAATGCATAATATCAACCTATTATTCATTTGCTGTATTCTACCACTGTGATTATATGTTCACCTTTGTTTTGAATATGCTAAAATGTTACATGAATATGCTAAGATGGTAATGAAGTTGATGCTACTGCTCAGTCAAGGGATGACATAATCTAATGAACTCTGCTTCTATTTACTCCTTTTTAATGATTAAGGGGGAGAAAACATTTGGGGTTAAGTTAAAACATTTGGGGTTAAGTTAAGTTAAGTTAAGTATTTTGCTCAAATATGCCATGCCATGTCTATATGCATGAACTTAGGGGGAGAAAAAGAAATCTATTCTCTCTTATTTATAATATCTTTACAGGGAAGCATATGTTGAGGGGGAGAAATTCCCTCCCAAAAATATATGTTGGTAATCATCAAAAAGGGGGAGATTGATAGCCCACTTGAAATAATGATAATTTTTTATTACATTAATTACCTTTATTATCGATTGAATTTACTTTATTATCTATTATTATATTGTGCACGGATTAAGATTTACTAGCTTATAACCCGTGCTATGCACGGATTTCTTTTGATATGTATTAAATTTTATTTATGTTACAGTTATATTTTTAGATAATCATTATTTACAATATTTTTTTAAAATTTTAATTTATATAATTTAATATAAATTTAATTAATGATATGCAAGGCTTAAAATTTATAGTATAAAATTTTAAAATAAGTATGTCGTGGATGGAATTCGAACCTTGAAATTTTAGTATAATGATAGCCCACTTGATTTTGATGGTTAATTAACTACATATATTTTGCTATACTAACATGCTGTAACAGGACATTCAGCAAGCCGTTTCAGGAAATATTTACACAGGAACCATACGAAATCAGCAAGCTGATTTCATCCTTCAGCAAGATGTTATGACATTCAGCAAGCCGTTTCTGGGAATACAGAAATTGTCAAGAACAAGTCTAGAAATACAGAGAGCTGCTATTTAGATTTAAATGTAAGGTCTCTTATATATATATATATATATATATATATATATATATATATATAGAAATACAGAGAGCTGCTATTTAGATTTAAATGTAAGGACTCTTATATATATATATATATATATATATATATATATATATATATATTACGTGTATTATATATACTAAAGAGCTCAGAAATATCACAAACAAAACACTCAAGCATGGGGATACACTAAACAATGTTATATGACATGTCTCCATCCAAGCACACCAACTTAGACTTCTTTGCATGAGAATCATTCTTGAAACATACTACCACGATCTCAGCACCCAACTTAGACTTCTTTGCATGAGAATAATTCTTGAAACATACTACCACGATCTCAGCACCCAACTTAGACTTCTTTGCATGAGAATCATTCTTGAAACATACTACCACGATCTCAGCACCCAACTTAGACTTCTTTGCATGAGAATCATTCTTGAAACATACTACCACGATCTCAGCACCAAACTCAGATTTCCTTGTATGAGAATCTTCTAACCACGCTCTTCATTCATCAAATCTGAAGAAACAACCAACGGCTCCTTCTTGAACAAATCCGAACGTTGGACCTTGCTAGTATTTATACTTCTCTTGTATAAACGAAAACACGACTGAAACTTAAATACACAAGCTTGAATATTCATCAAATCGTTTATACCTTCAGTCACCTCAAAACAGTTGTTTAACATTGCCTTATTCACAAACAACAAACGCACAAGCTCTAAAGATATATTACACGTTTATATATATATATATATATATATATATATATAAGGGTCTATATCTTTGAGTTGTAATTTCAATCCTTCAAATCTGTATTGTACTTATTGTAAAGGCATAGTTGCTGGGCAGTGGCTTGTGGAACAAGGGTTTGGTAAACACGAAGCTAGAAAAGTTTGTACTACAGGGAGTGGTATAGTTCTTAGAGAGCAGGTTTAGAAACGGGGTTTCAGCAAGCCATTTTGACAGTAGCTAGGGAAAAATGGAGATATATTATTGAATCTTGTAATCGGGTTTATAGTGATTAATAATATATTCTCTTGCCGTGTTTGGTAAGGGACTAGGACGTAGACCATAGAGATTAGGGGTCGAACCTAGCTAAAATCTTTTGTGTCAAGTTCTTCTATTCTGTTGGTTTATTTCTGCACTACATTAGTTAATATCAGCAAGCTGAAACATTCTGCTATAATCATTTCAGCAAGCTGATATATTTCTGGAAGAATTTCTGTAAAAATAAAAATAGACTATAGTTAACCTAATACACCTATTCACCCCCCCCCCTCTAGGTGCATACTTTCATATAATATATCTAATCATTAGATCTAACGGTTCTGTTTTTTTACTAAAACTCTAATGGTCATTATTCGTGGTATACATATTTCTATTATTTTTTGTTAGTGCTTAGAAGATATGGTGTGATATTTAAAATAAGTATGTCGTTGATGGAATTCGAACCTTGAAATTTTAGTAAATTAGTTTAATCATATAATATATCTAGCGGTTCTATTTTTTTTACTAAAAAACTAATGGTCATTATTCGTAGTATACGGATTTCTATTATATTTTGTTAGTGATTAGAAGATATGGTGTGACATTTTTTTGGTATATATTAATTATTGCAAGATTCTGTTTAAAATTAAAAGTTAACGTATTTTAATTAGAAAAAAAAATGTTATTGATTGAAAGATATTATATTTTAGGTGCTTATATAAAGTAATATCATCAAGTAAAAGTAAACATTTTTTAATTAAAAATGCAATTGGATATTTGTCATTAATCATAGGATGACCATGCCGAAAATCGAAACGACAAACTTTCAATGTCCGTGTGATGCAGGGGTTTCTTTTATTGTGTTATAAATTTTATTTAATATTACAATTATGTTTTTATATAATCATCATATTTAATATTTTTTTAATTTTAATTTAATATAATTTAATATACTCATGTTTACTATTTAATATTACAATTATGTTTTTATATAATCAAAATTTTTAATAATTTTTTTAAATTTAATTTAATACAATTTAATATATTTATGTTTACGGATTATACTAATATTTCCTTATTAGTAATTGAAAAGTATAAAGTTATATTTTCGGGTATATATTAATGATTGTAAGATTAGTTTTAAATCAAAATGGTAACGTGTTTTAATCGAACGAAATATTAATGATTGGAAGATATGATACGATTGATATTTTTAGGTGTTTATAAAAGTTAATATCATCAACTCAAAGTAAATGTGAAAAAGGCAATCGACTAATTACCATTAATTATATTATGTTATTATTTATTTAGGTGTTTAATAATATAGATATCGTATATATTTTTATTTATAATGAAGGGTAAATAAGTAAATTCACGAAGTACCAAAAAAATAGGTACCAAAAAATAGTTACCAAAACATTTAATGTAGCTTTTATATAATTTTTAATAATAATAATTTTTTAATTTTAATTTAATATAATTTAATATACTCATGTTTACTATTTAATATTACAATTATGTTTTTATATAATCATCATTTTTAATATTTTTTTAAATTTTAATTTAATATAATTTAATATACTCATGTTTACATATACTAATGTTTCCTCATTATAAACGACGTATACGGATTTTTAATATATTTTATTAATAATTGAAATGTATGGTGTGATATTTTCAAGAATATATTAATGATTGTAAGATTAGTTTTAAATCAAAAAGGTAACGTATTTAATTGGAAAGAAGTATTAATGATTGAAAAATATGATAGGATTGATGCTTTAAGGTGTTTATAAAAGGTAATATCTTCAACTGAAAGTAAATGTGAAAAAGGCAACTAATTACCAATAATTATTTTATGTTATTATTTATTTTAGGTGTTTTAATAGTATAGATATCGTATATATTTTCTTTATAATGAAGGGTAACTAAGTAAACTCACGAAGTACCAAAAAATTGGTACTAAAATACAGGTACCAAACTTTTAATGTTTCGGCTTTTATATCATTTTTAATAATTTTTTAATTTTAATTTAATATAATTTAATATACTAATGTTACTATTTAATATTACAATTATGTTTTTATATAATCGTCATTTTTAATAATTTTTTAATTTTAATTTAATATACTCATGTTTACGGATTATACTATTGTTTCCTTATTATAAACAACGTATATTAGTTTTTAATATATTTCATTAATAATTGAAATGTAAGGTGTGATATTTTCGGGTATATATTAATAATTGTAAGATTAGCTTTAAATCAAAAAGGTAACGTGTTTTAATTGGAAATAAATATTAATGATTGGAAGATATGATACGATTGATGTTTTTAGGTGTTTATAAGAGGTAATATCTTCAACTAAATTGAATGTGAAAAAGGCAATCGACTAATTATCATTAATTATATTATGTTATTATTTATTTTTGGTATTTTAATAGTATAGATATTATATATATTTTCTTTATAATGAAGGGTAAATAGGTAAATTCACAAAGTACCAAAAACTGGTACCAAAACTTTTAATGTTTCGGTTTGTATATAATAGTATAGAATTGAAATGTATGGTGTGATATTTTTGGGTATATATTAATGCTTGTAAAATTAGCTTTAAATCAAAAAGGTAAAGTGTTTTAATTGGAAATAAATATTAATGATCGGAAGATATGATACGATTGATGTTTTTAGGTGTTTATAAGAGGTAATATTTTCAACTAAATTGAATGTGAAAAAGGTAATCGACTAATTATCATTAATTATATTATGTTATTATTTATTTTTAGTGTTTTAATAGTATAGATATTATATATATTTTCTTTATAATGAAGGGTAAATAGGTAAATTCACAAAGTACCAAAAAACTGGTACCAAAAAATAGGTACCAAAATTTTTAATGTTTCGAATTTTATATAATAGTATAGATGCCTTCAAAAGGAGTATTTATGAATTTTTTATCCTTTTTTGTTAAAATGTTGGAAGTATGAATTCAGCGAAGCAACTCAATAAATATGATTTCATGTAATGTATTACGTGTTTTATAGGTTGTATATGTATCATTTTTAAACTAATATAATTCTGAAAGGAAAATGTTATAGCTCCCGAAACCGTTCTCAAAATGATTTTCGAATGTTGAATTGTCATTACATGATTGGTTATATTTTCACAAATATGATGAGCTCCTTATGCATTTATATGAATTCCACAAATAAAATATTGTCATGTGTCATTCGGAACATTTTTGGAATTTTTTTGGGTACATAATATTACTCATTCTGAAATTAACCCTCATCGATATTGCCGACACACATATTTTAATAATACTGATCAAAAAAATGTGAAGATTCTCATATTTAAACAAATTTGGAGACTGGATTGCTGGGGAGATCATTGAAGTCATTTTTAATTTTCAAAATATTTGTATTCAGTTTGTTGAACGATCTGGAAAAAAAGACTAATTATTTAACTTGTTTTTTTATTTTTCAACCTAGTTGCATCGTCAATAGGGAATTTATCCCGACTAAGACTTTTTCAAATTATTAATAAAATTTGCTTTAAATTTGGTTTAAAAAACAAATTTGGAGGTAATTATTTGAAGTTTGTGGAATTATGGCGTGATTTAATGAGATATGTGGTAATCGTAGCTCCGCTCAAAAGGCTTGGATATACCGAACACTGATATACAAAAACCCCTTTGTATTGGGTTTTATTCAGGCTTTAAAACCGGAGCTTTTTAAGAATCGGGTCGAGTTGGGCTTTTTCAAAAATCGGACTAGGTCGGGTCGGGATTTTCTTAAATATGAGGTCCGTTTTAGGCTTTCGGATCAGGCCGGGTTTTTATTCAGACTTTTTTTAGTTTATATACACGTACTTTTTTTTATTGCAATGCTAACAAGCATTAAAACACTATTAACATAATACTTGTTTTATCGTACAGCATAATTGCAATTCAATAACTTTTTATTCATAATCTACATTATGATTGAAACCGATTGTAAGTTATATAAATCTCATCGTATATGACCATTTCGAGAAGCAAATCCTCTATACTTAATAAGTTTTCTTGAAAGAAGGGTTTATCTTGCATATAGTTGATTCTTCCTAGGCTCATGATCCTTCACATCCCTTCTATTATAAGTTAAATATTTTTGAAATTTATTAAAAAAATTATAAAATTTTAGATTTTATATATAGAAAGAATTTTTATCCGGATTTCTTAAAAAGTTCGGGCTTTTATCCGGGTCAAATCAGGCTTTTCACCGGGTTTTTCGAGTTTCGGGCCTAGCCGGACTTGATGAAAAATAGGAGAACTATCTTAGAAACACCGGCCGAGCCGAATCGGGCCGGACTTTTTTCGGATCCATTTTTTGGACTTTTTTATGGATCGGATCGGACCAGATTTTAGGCTTCAAATTTTTTGAACATCTCTAGATGTACCTCAGTGTACGTGGTGCTGTAGTTTGATAATGTAATCGGCAGTTGCTATAAAACAAATCCTAGTGACTACTACGTATGGTGCTCTGAATGGAGTTCCAATAATCCACATGACTATTAGCCTTACAATAGCTGCTTCTTTTAGAATAAACGGTGGCCTGCTATCTAAACTTTCCTTAGGACGTGAAAAGTTGAAAGATTTCCATTCATATATGATATACCCTACTTTAACCTTTTTATGCCATATATGTCCAAATTAGAGAACATTATACATTCATACTAATGTGTAACTGAGGTCTGGTGTCCATGAACATAAACTGCACTTGACATTCCATATTTTTTATGCATAAATAAAAGAGTTTGGATGCTTTGTTCCCTTCTCCATTTCCCTTCTGTGTCCCCTGCTCTTTTGGTATTAAAAGAGATTCTTTTAATACTAAAAAGAGCAGGAAACAGAGAAGGGGACATGGAAAAGGGGACAAAGGTCCCTACTCTAAATAAAAATTTAGAACAATGAAATAAATCCTTGACAGAAATAATTTATTTAATACAGATATCTACATAATTTGTATAAATTGTGAAACTTAAGTTATACAAAATCTTTAGTTACAATTGTAACCAAAGTTTCATAATGTCTAAATTTATTGAATCTCTGGATCTATAATAAAATTGTATTCCTATACATTAACTTAATTAGGGATATTTTTTTTGGTACCTTTATAAAATTGGCTTTTACCAATGGTATCTTTACATTATTGACTTCTATCCATGGTGCCCTTGTCTTTTGGCTTTTCCATGAAATGACACTACATCAACTAAAATGTTAGTATCTGAAATTCTCAAGGGTAATATTGTGAGTTGAATAATGAAGGGTACCAATTGGAAAAGGTACTAGTGACAAAAGCCAAAAGTATAGGGTGCTATTGAGAATTTCTCATTTAATTATTATAACTAATTTTATTGGAGCAGGATACCACTTATAAATTCAAGTAATTAATCAATTTGAGGGGGCGTTTGGTTTGTACTGAGAAAACGGAATAGAATTGAAAAAGGGTAATAAGGAAAAAGAAAAGGAATGATCCTGAATTGTTTTACGTATTTGGTTTTGATCCATAATCGGAATTGAAATTTATATCAAAATTATTTTTTATTTATAAAATCAAATTAGAAATAATTTTTTTTAAAATAATTTACATGTAAATCTATGTTTTAATAATTTAAGATAAAAAATATAATTTAATATGTAAAAAAACTAAGGAAAGGTAAAATAAACCTGGTGGGGGGTGGGAAATGAAATATGAAGAATATTGGATAATTCTAAAACTAAAAAAAGTTGATAATTTTTACAAAACAAACACAAACAAAGAAAATGAACCCAGTTGATTCCCTTTCTCTTTACTTATTATCCTAACCAAACCGCCCCTCCCTCAATTTAATTAATCCGGTTGAAGATACGTTACCTCGCTGGAGGAATAAAAAAGCCCCAAATATGTAAGGTAGAATATGGATATTTTATGTAACTGAAGAACAAACCCAAATATTCACTTTATATTTTAAAAAGAAAATATGAAACCTAACGTAACTACAAACTGCTGCCAAATTGATAGTGCCACGTCGTAGTATTTTAATTTGATGAAGCTAGAACCACACATTGTTTTTTGTATTTGAACATGTCACTCGGCGTTGGCATATTTATATTTAATTTAAACATTAAATAAGGACAGGTCGTGGCGTGGTCGTGGTCCAACGGACGATAGAGAGAGTAGAGGGGTAGGGTATGCTTGTAGCTGTAGCCTTGTACTAGTAATTAAACACGTGACTGTGGCTATCCTGTCCAACCAGGGTACACATTTCCTTTGGAAATTATTACTCCCTTTGTCCCTAAATATCTTTTCCATACGCAATGTCGGTTCTGCTTATTACGTGAGAAAAATTATTAATTTACATCTAATCTATAAGATAAAATTATAGTTATGAGTGATTTTGTTGGATTCATATTTATTAGTATTTTAATACAATAAAATTTTTATATTCAATACTAATATGAAATTAAAAATATTGACCCTCATAAATATGTGTTGGCTGTCCAATCCAAAAAAATAATAAGAGACGGATACTGCTACTTTTAAATGTCCGTACCGATTTATATTATTTACTGTATATATATTTCGTGGATGCAAAGCAACCAACCAGATGACTGGAGTGCAGCTGCTCCCTCCTCCTCCTCCTCCACTAGGCAGCCCACTCTTTCTGTCCTAGACTCCTAGGCCTTTCAATTATTTGTCACTTTTATTTGTTTTTAATTCAGTGGAATCTATTTTACCACACTGCTGCCTGCTGGCACCCCCTACCTCTCTTTTCATTTTTTCACATCCTTTTCTTTCCCTCTCCCCTATCACAATCGCTGGGTGGTGATTACTCTCATTAATAGCTTTTTCTTTTTATTTTATGTCACGTTTTCACTGACTATTATATCCTATTATATAATTATATTCTTATATATAATAAGCGTAAGAGGGATTTTATCCATAATTTTGGTTTGGTTACTGTATCGCCAAAATAATATCAATCGTCGAATATAATACTTTTACAAATAGACGATTAAGATTATATTATAATAAAAAGAAAATTATAATCTAAAAAGGATATAATTAAAAAGGTTATATTAGAATTGAATTTTTAGAAAAAGTTATAATCTGAAAAGGATATAAAAGATTGTATTAGAAATAAATTTTATTTATTTATTTATTAATATTAGAAAAGGTTCATATTTACTATTTAGGTTCTATCTCGAGATATAGAAATCAAATTTGGATGATTTTACAGTCCACGCGAAACTCATAAAATAATTTTTAATTTAGTAATGATTTAACAATTATTATCCAAATGAAAACACTCAGAATCTCAAGAGAAAATATAATTACGAATTTTTACATTAATCCTATTTAGTGTAGAATACCTACATTAATAATTTTATTCAATATAGAAAACCTAATCATATATGATTTAAATTATTGACAAGCTTTTCGTATTTCAATATAAATACACTTTTTAGTTTACATGTTAAAATATTAAATATTTTTTATGTTAGATCCAACGTTTTTTATCTTTTTATTTTAAGATCTAACAGTTCTTATTTATTTTATCGTACTGAGGACCTGACTACCAACTACCAAAATTTTGGACAAAATCCCTCCTATACTTATTATTTAAACTATATTTGGTTGTTTTTTTATTTGAAACAAAGAAATTTTCATTAAGATAAATCAGAATAAGATACAATCGTCTCCAACACAGACAACGGAGGAGACACAAATGACTTATAGCTACCTAGCTCACAAGGGACTCGCGCCATCAAATGTGCCGCCTTGTTTGCTTGCTTTCTAACATGATGTAAAGACAGGCCAGAACTAGAGTTAAGAATCGTTCTGCAAATGTCGAAAACATTTCCAACCTCCAGATTGTTTACTGTATGCTTGCAAATGGCCCATACTGCACTAAGGGAGTCACTTTCCACCTGTACTACTTGCCCGATTCTCGACAGCATCCAGGAGAGAGCCTCGCAAATGCCAATAGCTTCAGCTTCAAGGACTGAGACTTGACCCACCATATACATACACTTCCCTTGAACAAACTGTCCTCTCCAGTCGCGAAGTACCAGACCAATTGATGTTTAAAATTATGTCTAACCGCAAGCGCACGGTGTCTATTGCTAGTACAGATGGCAAGCGGGTCGAATCCACAAGGAGACAGGTCCTACTAATTCCTTTTCAGTTATCGTTAATTGTTTCAAGGGTCAGACGAATATTGGAGAATATTAATTAACTAATTAAACAAGATTAACACTAATTAAACAGATGATAAACAAATTATTTTAAAACCTAGGGCAATCAGGTCCACCATGCTTACACAATTGGCTCTTAAGCTAAAGCAATCAATGTGATCCTATAACTAGAGTGTGTTAATCTCTTTCAAGCATTAACACTCTCGAAACATTCAACACAATTAACCACTTTTAGTAATTCAATCAATCAGGTAATTAGAGTCAAGTTAATCTCTTCCAAGCATTAACGCTCTCAGAAATCCAATGATGCTTCCGCACTCAAATTCAATTCTGCTAATCGTATGTGTGCCTCTAGTAAGTAAATCTCTCGATCCATACCCCTATTTGCATATAATTAATCCATGATATCGGCCGATTATACAAATTAATGATTAAAACATATCAATCAGAATTAACCATAACCAATCAAACCACTATGAAAATCATGCCAATATTAGTGCAAACATGGCTTCCCTTTAAGCCCTAGAAATAACTACTCGTTAATAATTAAACAAGTAAAACAACTAGTAAAACAAGAAAACATAATTAAACTAATAAGAACAAAGAAAAGATTAAGAGAACAAAACCTTCAAACTTCAATGTTGTCACCCAAAAGAAGAGTCATGGTGTATCTCTACATCTCCAACTAATAATAATACTAATCTACTCTAAACTATATTATCTGATCTAATATTACATCCTTAATAATGTGTCCCAAGATGTGTTTATATAGCCACTAGATGTATTAGCCTCCAAGTCCTTTCCATAATAGAATTGCATTCCAAGGAAGTTGCCACAAATAGAGTTGGATTAGGAGATGGCAAGTTTCCAAGCTTGAATAGAAGTAAGAATTGCAAGCTTCCACGCTTAACACAGCCCTCTAGAATGTTCCTAGCGCCCCTAGTGTTTCCATGTTGATTAGGATTGGATTTATGGAAGTTTCCCACTTCAAATCGAATTTCTGGAAGCTGCTGGATTTTCTGGCCTGTTTCTTGGCTGATCCCGTTGGAATACTGATATTGGACCACTTCTGAATTGTAGATAATTCCGTTGTCTTCGCGTGAGCTGTAAGATAGTCCAAAACGGACTTGTAGAACTCAAGATATGGCCAAAACAAGAATCAGAAATTCTTGCTGATTTTCCCCAGCACACCGCAGCGCCTGAAGCGCCGGTTGGGCGCCAGCGGCGCCAGATCAATCTGCATAAAACAGCTCTGGGGCGCCAATTAGGCTCCCGGCTTGGTCCCGATCTGCGAAAATTGATTTTTCTTCGATTTTTAAGCTTTTTCTTCCGTTCCTTTTGCATGAGCTTCCGTCTTTCATCCTTAATGACTTGTATACTTCTTAGGAGTTGATATTAGCCACCATTCTTCATTCCATATCATCAATGAACTCCACAAAACGCTCCAAAAACGATGGAAACTACACCTTTAATCGATATTTCTTCAACCCTGCACAATTAAGCAAAACACATCAAAACTACCACAAACTTGAGGCCAAAGCAATCAATTTAAGCCGAATTAGAATGTTCCAAGTAGATATAAAATCCACTTATCACCAATCCTTAAATTCGAGCTACCTGCAACCACAGCTGCATCAACATTGAGTTTCTGGTGTCCTTGTGATGGGGGTTTCCAGATATTGTGCTGCACTACCTGATCACTACTAATATTGCCTCCAGGAACAGTTCGTTTGGCCATGACCCCTTTCCATTCATTCACTTGCCTCTTACTGCCTTCCATTGCTATTGTAGGAGTCAGAAGTTTATTTTCCCAGACCTTCAAATTCCTGGCATACCATATTCCCCATAACACAACTGCAATTTTAGTAGCCTCCTCCATAGAAACCGTAGCAAGCTTTTGCAAAAGCCAACTCGGAGCAAAATATTCTTCCAACATGTCATAATTTAATCTTAGATTCTGTCAGCAATCCGATGCAAACTTGCAGTCGAAAAAAACACGAAGTAAATGTTCCACATCAGTATTGCAAAAAGGACACAAAATCGTGACATTCACACCCTTCCCTCGCAGCATATTTCTTACAGGAACATTATTTCTACAGAATCTCCATAGAAACATACGAACTTTATGAGGAACCTGTAACGACCATAATCTTTTCCATCCCCTCGAACTCGAGTGATCATACTGTTGAATATTCTGGTTCGACCATAACCTATATCCCGACTTGACAGTAAAACAACCATCATTTGAGTGACTCCAAGCCACACGATCCTTAACCTGATTCTGTGGAATCCGAGTTGCAAGAATAATTTCTGCATCAACTTCTTGGAAGCAGTTTCGAACCAACTACGTGTTCCATTGTTTGGAGTTTGGAAGAAAAAACTCACACACCTTCTCACTCCTTGAGCCATTCGAGTGCGAATCTTCCACACAGAAATTAAACTTTGGTTTCAACCAAGCATCAAAAAAAGCATTAATCTCCTTGCCATCTCCTAAAATCCACCTAAATCCCTTCTTAAAAGCCTCCTTTGCTTGCCATATTCCAGACCAGATGAAACTAGAACCACCCCCTGTCAGGTCCAAAATAGTTTGTAGAAGGGGGGTTGAATACAAATTATGTCGTTTAATCGAATTTGCTCTTTTCTTAAAATATTAAATGAAGAACAAATTGATGCGGAATAAACGAATACCAATATTTCAAGTTGAATATAAAATTTATATTAACTTGATGGGGTGTGTTTAAATACACGGGTACAAATTACAAGGGTTTGATGACCAACTAATTATTACAAATTCTATAGAAAATTCGACATGAACTTTTCTATATTTGTAATAAAAAGATCGAATGCTAAAAGCAATTCGAGAGATAAGTTCTATGGAACTTAATCCGCTAGATAGTTCCAATAGTACAAGTAAACTATTTCTATAGGTTTAGATTTAACAATACAATCCAGAAATAATTTACAAGAATTTATTTGAAGCTCAAGAACATTTCTCTCTTGGTCTCTCTGTCTCTCTCGGGTCTGTCTATTTTGAGGAGAAGTGAAGAAGTGAATAACAAATGAGCCGCATGTTGCTTTTAAACAAAAAGATCTCCTACCTCCTTTTTGTTTTTAACATTCAATATAACTATCGGTATGACTATCCAACCAATATGACTATCAGCTTAACCCAGTATGACTGTCGGTATGACTATCCAATTAGCTCATTATGACTGTCCTTTGTACTGATATAACTATCAACTGATTCAATATGACAGTCGGTATAACTATCATTTGAACTGTTATAACTATCACAAAATGAGCTATTAAGACAACCAAGTCAATATAACTTTCGGTATAACAATCAATATGACTATCTTCACCAAGGCTTAATATGACTATCCAGTTGAGATAATATGACTGTCCAATCCAACATCTTGATATGACTATTCTCTTGAACTGAATATGACAATCGGTATAACTATCCTTTGATAGTTATATTATCATATTTTTCCTTTTGCTGGATATAACTTTCGGTATGACTTGCAACTTTCATTTCATCACCTGGCCATTTCAATTCAACAAAACAAAAGCACTTGACTTTTGTTTTATTTGTACGGGCTCCGTAGAAATGCTTTTTAGTTCGCACAGCTTCTAATCTTTAATTAATAAATAATTAATTTAATTCAGAAATTATAAAAATAAATATCTAATATTATTAGATATTTATAAATATAATTATTTAATTAAATAAAATATTTATTAATATAAATAAATCTTTAAGCTCTAAGCTGCGGTTACCTGAGGGTCTGGAACCGGACTCCTTTTGCTTAACAAAAAATATATCAATTCCAACCGGGGTTCCAGCTTTAAGAATATATCACTTTCCATATTCTTGTGATAATTATATTTTTTCATAACCCGTTCAGGTGTAAGCTACGGTCTCTTGAGGATGTGAAACCGGACTCTTTTTGCTTAACAAAAAATACAACAATTCTAACCGGGGTTTCAGCATTAAGAATATATCACTTTGCATTTCTTTGTGATAAATCTCTTTCCTCACAGCCAGTCCACTTGATAGTAAAATCCTTGTGGTTAATTAATTTAGCACTTATGTTGCTTGCACAATGATTCTTTCACATACCAGTCTTGATAGCTTGAACCACTGAATTTAATGACGAACAACGACTGTTTAATGTTGACACTCGATGCACGGTCTGGTTCATGAGTGACTAACCGCAATGACTATTCTTCATATATTGACTTTAAAACTGTGGTTCATGTCTCCCTTTTCTTCACTCTTTTTCAAACCTTTATAATCTGTATTCTGCCACTGTAGGAACCTCTTGTCACTATAAATAGAACCCACTGTCTTGATTACTCCACTGATGCTTGATCAACTGAATGAACTTCTTCAAGTGTAGTGTAACTCAAAACGGTAGATTGACTTTGTCTTCTTTCTTTTGACAGTTATGCAATTGAGATCCCTGTGACAGTACATATACTATTTACTATTACATCCTTGTTTAAGTTGAGTTGAATCCTCGAAATACAAATAGGCTACATCATATGCCTTTCAATCTCCCCCTATTTGTTTGTTAGAAAATAACATTCAAATACCTAGAGGATAACTCTACTACAAATAAGAAGAAGATAAAGCATTAAAGAACTATAGTAAATAATACATTAAAAAAAAAATTCTGGTTTAGATATAACATTTCCAGAATCTCAGTAGATGAAATGATAGATGATTGTTCCTCTGGCAATGAACTGATCTTCATTAAGTAACTCATCTTCATTTCTTGACATATCTGCCTGATAACCCTTTACATCTTACATTGAACATTATCAGCAGATACTGGGAATTCTACAGTGGTAAAGAATATGACTTGTTAACCACATACTGAAGAATTCTTCTTTGTCGTTTCATACTTCTCTCCTTCCTTATGTCTCCCCACCTAAGGTGATATGTCTCTTCCTTATAACGGTGAATACTCCTTATCTCCCCTGACAAGGCGAATAAATCTATCCCCCCTGACAAGGTGAATACTCCCCCATTCTAAGGTATATTTTTTTTTATATATATCTCTCCCCCTTAGATAGAAAATCTCCCCCTCACTAAGGTAAGATTATACTCTCCCCCTTAGTTGAGTATCTCTTACTAAGATAATCTTTGAGTATATCTTCTTCAGTATATCTCTCCCCCTTAGTTGAGTAATCCTCCAAGCATTCAATTATAGCAAACATCCAAATGTAAATTAGATGATACCATATTTTCAATTATAACTCACCTCTTACCTTTAGTACAGCAGATTCTTCATACATCTAACATTGACTGCTGGAATAAAGTAAAGTGTGTTGAAGGATTTTTATGAAGACTTCCAGAATAGAAGTATGTAGACTGATCAACTTTGCCCTTTAGATATTCAATATAGCTTCACTATTGATCATCCTGAAAACCAAATCTTCCGACAATTTCCGTATATCTCCCAACTCTTGTAATTGAACTTTGTTTGGGGAATACGGAATGGGATTTGGTGTTTATCTTTCTTCCTCACTGTGAGTGTGTGATTCTGTTTCGTGTACCTCACAAGTGTTTAACTCATCTCTCCACTCATATCACTTAAAATGAGTGATCTCATCTCTCAACTCTCAAGTGTTTACATTCATGCTCACTAGTGTATCACTCTTATCTCTCATAGCTCCAACATCCATGTGTACCTGCAAGGAAAATTCACCATAGCCCCTTCTAGAGAGGTCACTGGTGGTGCAATGGGGTTTCGCAAATCCCATATCCACGTTAGACTCATCAGACGAATCTGAGTCATAATCTACAAGTTGATAAAAATTTTCCCTTTTTATGGGTTTCAGATTTGAATTCTGAGAAGGTAAACAATGAAATCAAAACTTAGAATTAAAATCATGTTTCCATTTAATGTCTATGAAGACATCACCTTGTTAAACTCATCAGGTAAATCTAAATCATAGTTAACAAGTTGCCGATCCGCACCTATGTCGGATCCGATACCCGCAGGATCCAGAGATGTTCCCTTTGGGGAGTTAGATAATGATCTTGTTGAATTTTGCATTGAGATCAATACCTTCTCTCGAGGTCTTTGAAGACTCTTGGTTCTTTGAGGAACCTTCAACTTATAATCCTAACCGTAAAATGGTCGAAGTATTAGTTATTTCTGTAAATTCGTCCTTAGTGTGTGCAATCTCACTTTGTGCATAGAAAGTATTTTAGAATTGTGTATGAGGTAGTGACTTACCAATAGATGCCCTGGCCGACAGGCGAATTTCAATAGACTCATCATTTTAAGATAATGAATCCAGAGACTGTTTTAGTGCCATTTTTCAGCTCTGCATCCTTTTGGGAGAATGCAGGCGAGCTTACAGATACCTCAAGTTGTATAAGACTATTCTCCTTGAGAGGTAGAGCTGTGGGTTTACTATCCCTCACATCCTTATTTGCTGTAACAAGTACATTTACTCCCTTATTGACCTTTAGTCTAATAGGTTACTTCCACTTCAGGGGGTAAGTTAGGATGTGTTTAGATTTGGATTTATAGTCCGGGATAGAAGTTGTTGGGTTTACAACCTCATGACTTACAATGTGAGAAAACTTTCACTATGAGCTGAACCTGCATCACATAGCAATAGAGCAATATAGAGATAGAATGCATTTACATCATATCATAACATTGTGTGAAAACATATGCATTATATCTTGTAAGAGAATTGATGTACATTTATGATTTCAAAAAGTTTTACAATTATAAACAATCACAAATGTTGAATGATTTGAGTTTTCTTTTAAAAACTGTTAATGTGCAAGAGTCTGTATTTATGCATAAAACAATGTATTATAATGTCTTTTAATGAAAACTAGGTCGTTTTATTTTTAAAAGACACAAACTCTTGACTTCGCAGTAATTTAGAAAGAAAGATTTTCTTTAAGTGCTTATTATGTATAGAGAATTTTAACACAAAGTTAGTGAAAAGACTCATACAAGCACTTGATGTCGTTTAGGTAACAAAGATTACCAAGTACATAAGTACAGATAACCAATGTCTCTCCCTTGGCGCTGCATTACTTAGCACAACATAAACTAAGTAATTGACTGATGGATGTAAAATATTCTAAGAACTATCATATGTATAAAGTGGTGTATAACCAGAATTAGAGAATTTAATTTTGAAAAATCTTCACCACTTCAAAATATGATAGGAGACCGAATATAACTTTAAGTCTCACTTACTTAGAAAGTTGAACACCTTAATTTATACTAACACTAATGATTTATAGATAAGACACATTTACTCAGAATAAATCCTAAGTAATATCATCAGAGATAATATATACATCACAATTAGTTTGCAATAAAGTATTAGAACAACTAGCAATTGTCAGTAAACAGATATTTTACTATTTGATAACAACTGCTAGTATTCATCAAATACTTTAAAATGCAAGTAATTGTGTTTATGATTACTTTACCAAAATTAAATTATGAGAAAATAAACCATTGAATTGCTTCACATCATAATTTAACTAGGATATAAATAATCACTACTAAATACTAAATATTCAATGATACCAATTGTTTGATAAATTCAATCTATTGTAAGATAAATTCAATTTAGTGAAGATTGAATTGTTACATTGAGTACCAATTGACAGAATTAACTACTTAAGAACATCATTCACTGATATTCATAAGTACGGGGAACTAGTTGACAAGAAATACACAAGCTCTTAAGATATAACATTTCAAACTTATGACTTCAAGGCAACTCCTCGATAATAACAATTGTTAACTCCTAACAACTGTTTACTGGTAGACAACCTTGGTTCTATAAATAAGACTCGATTACCAAAGCTGTCTTGTCTGCAATCTTAGAAATGATATTCTAAGTCCTATACACCTTGATCCATATTATTTAACATTTATTATCAAAGTGATTAGAAGCTTGCAAATAAGCATAAAAATTATTCCAAGTAACTGAACAATGGTCACTTTAGATATTTCAATATCCATAGTTCTACTTAGAGAATTTTCATACTATGCATAGTAATATGAGTGAATTGTAAAAGATATAACAATGATTACTTAGAGGAGTTCTAAGTAATTTCACACATACCAATATATCTCACAATTAGTTAGTAAATAGAATTCTAACTAAATATCATTAACTGATATAAGTCAAAACTTCAATACAACCAATTGTTAGAGCCATGATATTAATTATAGTGAATTTCTGAAAATGGGATATCAAAGTTCATTAGAATTAACATCTCATAACTGATTGAAGACCAATACAGATTAGGTCCAATTTAGTTATGATTCAGATTTATTTTGATAAATGAGGTATAGAGCAAATACTAATTTGAATTGCTTTAGGTTCTATAACTCATATTAATCAACATAAATACTAAATCTCTATGAGTTAGATTTTAGCATTTAAGTATTTAAATTATCCTTAAATAATCACCACGGAAATATATTACAATTACACACATGACAATCATTCAACAGACAATTCTCAGCGTGAGGTCTGGATGTAAATAAGTTCACAAGTCCTTTCGATACAGACAATTGAATACTTGTGAGCTTACTTAAGAATTACTTAACAGATGGGATTTACAAATCATATAGCATTAATAAAATCCCAAGTTTACAAACCAATCTTTAAAAATTAATTTCATCAAGTGATTTAGCAAACATGTCTGCAAGTTAATCTTAAATAAAGACATGCTCTCAAAATAATTGATACCTTATGCAAGTTGCTTAGTCCTTGAGTGTTCCACAGAGTTGTTGGAGATGAATTTGATTCCTTGTGTTCTCCTGCTTTCGTACAACTCATTTGATCTGTCTCTATGCAGCAAAACATGTCAGAACTGATGTCTCTAGGGTACCAACTCTGCAGATTTGTGTCCAACTTAAGACATCTGAAAATCAATTGTAACAACTACAAGAATAGATTCTCAAGAATCCACTTGGAACTATGCACAATTGCATAATTGAGAATAAAATATGTGTGTAAGCGATCTAATAGCAATTGAATAAGATAATGAGCTGATGATTCCTCTATAGCCTGATTAGGTCCTAATTAGTAGATCCTGAACTTATTGGGTCAAATATCTCTAGGGTACCATTTCCTTGGATTTGGGTCCATCTTAAGATTTTTGATTACCAACTTGTTAGTTCCAAACTAATAGGTCAAAAGCCAGCTATAGTGGTGTGTTGGCATGTAGTCTTGACAGGTCTAGAATCTTCTGAATAGAAACAAAAGATCCTTGACTTACTTTTATTGTCATCATTCTTTTGGCTTACTTGTGCTCCAAATAGAATTATTCTTTTGGCTTGCCTGAGCTCCTAAAAGGATTCTTCTATTGGCTTGCATGAAGTAATTCAAAAGAATTGCAACTTTACCAATATCAAAACAGCAAATATCTTGATACCAATTTTTAGTTAATAAACCAACATAAAATATAGTCAAGATATCATTGCACATATTTATCATTTATGTTTGTGCCTAAAGATGTAGAGAGTTCTATAAATATGACACCAATTGTTAAAAGATACCAACTGTTAAAGATTGATACCAAATGTTAAATTATAGTTAAGGTGTCATACCATGTCTTCCATGATTGCTTGAGTGATAATACCATTTCACACTAACCTGTAGAGATTTTCAATTATCTCACCAACTAGGAGTGCACTTGTTCACATTCCTCTAGCATCCAGATTCAGTAGGTCCAGATGTCCATTATAATCATGAATGTACAACAGGTGCCTGATATCCTCAAGTCTTGTCACTGGTGCTTATTGTTAGATATACTGTCTTATCAGCTTGTAACCTTGCATCCAGTTTCGCCTTGTCCCTCATAACAATGCCTTGACATCCAGTTAAACTTCTGGTTATCCTTATACCAAATACAGCCTTGTTGTTTGCTCTGGATACCAGCTTCCCTTCAATCTGCCTTTAATAGTGATTGAGATCATCTTGCATTGCAATCACTCAGTCTGAATCTTTCAGAGCTTTTGTAGCTTTCTTAGTTTCTTCTAAAAGAAAACTAAAGAAATAATCATTAGTACTTGAAGCTCTTCTAGTCTTTTACTTCCACCATTAGAAACACTAAGAACTAGGACAAAGAATTAATTAAGTCAACATTCTTTGTTTTGGCAGACATGTTCTCATAGTATCCTTTGACTTTCAGTGTGGTGTTGAGTTGACTAGTTGATCCTTCTGTTGCTCCCCCTAAGCTGCTGCTGGGTTTACATGAAGATTCTCCATGTTTGACATTGCTTGGATCTGAATCACCATCACCATTGACAGCTGGGAGCTTGAGGTTATTGAACATCACTAAGACTTTCAATCACCTTCTGTTGATTAATAACAATCACCCTGTAGTCTGTTGACTCCATTGAGTAACAAAGGAAATTATCCTCTTGAGCATTAGCTGATTGCTAGGATGCTCACTTTCGATTTAATATTGCAAAACAATTTCCTTCATACTTATGGGGTCTTCCTAAAATTCTTACGGATCAGGGTTTAAGATGTGATCAATCACCATCAGTGGTGTCTTGTCTTCAGATTGTCTGAACAACAACTTGTTTCTTGAGAGAAGTCATCAATCATCATCACTAAGGTATATTTTTCATTGATGTAGAACTTCTGTGTGATGCTTCTTTGACTTCTCTTTATGACATGCCTCATAATTTTATTTTACTTTAATTCCAGATGAGGTAGTCTCCTTTACTGATTCGATTTCCAGGAAAGAATCTCTTGATATGACATTCAGGTGAGAGAGCTCCTTATGTCATAGCTGAACTCTTGTCTGATGAAGCTTTAGATTTGACCTTGTTGACTTCACCTTTGACTGAGATTCCATGTCAGCTACAGATAAGTTCTCTTTCCTTAATCCTCGAACAGTAGGCTCTTCATCTTGTAAAAGATGCTTTATTACTGACAACATTTCTTAGCTACTGAATAGCCTTGACCCTAGGTCATACCCATGCTGTTGTCTCCAAGGGATAAACACTTGGCCTGTCTTCACATTCACATTTGATAGCAGGGTTCTTTCTTCGATGATATGCTTTGAATAAATCAATAATAATGCACAATCGATTAACCTGTTAATCCTTACATTCACAAATGGATAAAAAGTTCTTGGTACCCAAATTGTTTAATTGGGTCCAGATGGATTAGAGATTTCTCTTTTATTAGAGTTAACAACAGTTTTAACCTTAACATGCTCATTCTTATCTTTGACTGACCATTTCTCCTTTTTAATGTCATTGACAAAATATTCACTGAGCAAGGAGAATAATGGTTCCTTCCTAACATAAGGAGGACTAGCAGTCTGTACCTTATTGTTATTCTTAAACATGTTTTTTTTATGATCAATGCAAATACTAGGAAATGCATTTATGACATTTGAAATAAGCAGGCATGATAATAAGAATACATTGCATACATTCAGCATTAAAACATTGCAGATAAGAATTATGCAAATTAGGCATGTTATGCATTTTAGAAAATTCAGTACTATCTACTTTAACCTATGTACACTTGTGTAACAGGTAGCAAGTAGATTTACAGATATTCAATAATTTTCTAAACATGCATGGAATAGAAGAATTAACAATTAATCACAAATTCTATCTAATCTATTCCTATTGTTATATTATATTATATAATCTCTCTTACCTAAGTCAGTTTTACAAATGACTTGATGTTCTACTGACACCCTAGGTAATTATTCCATCTTTTAAACTTTTTAACCCTTAACAAACAATTCAGAATGAATAAGCAAATCTTGTTCTACTGGGGATCCTGAAACTAGCTTAAGCAGAGGTCATATATGCTTGACATATATCATTTAAGAATTGAGAGATATTGTCTAAGGAACACTTCTAACTCACTATTGCAATTAATTAAATTCAACAAATATTCATACACATAATAAGATCTTCTAACCAAAGATATAACAATTAAAAACTAAGATCTTAACATGCTTTGAATTTCTGAGAATTACATATTACACTAGTTCGAAGAATTGATACCTGAGACATGTGAGGTGAATCATCTTCAGAGATTGCTATGAAGGCAAGATATTAATTATGCTCTTCTCATCGTCATCTGATCCATCCCAACTCTTTTCTTCAGCAAGATAAGTTCTGCACTGATGCTTCTGTTTCATCTCATTTAATGAATCCCTATTCATCCTTGTCTGTCAAAATTCTGTACCATGTTGCACACCTTGATAGTTACTTATCACATAAAACTTTTCATAACTGCAACTATCATGTTTTGTTCTTTCCACCAACTCAGTCTTGTAGCCACCTCTTGAATTGTATCCTGAAGAGTTTCTGCTTTGGAATAGATAGGCCTAATTCCTGGATTAAACATTTGTACTCTTTCTAAATTAGTAACTCTTCATGTATGTTCTGAGGTTCCATCATTAATTCCTGACTGAGATGTCTAACTGTCTAGTTCATTCTCAAACCTCCCTGATTCCACTTTTCTAAAATCTCTTTTGATTCCTTGAAAGATATTTCTTGGTACAATCCACTAAGTGTAGTAGATGTTACATTGGAGCAATCCACTTAGTGTTTGTATATCACAGAATCAATAGACTTAATTCAAATCTTCGAGAAAAATTCTATCCACTAAAGCCTCTTCCATTCCTGCTTCTAAAAAACCAGTGAATTCTATGGATATAACTTTGAAGAGCCTCCACAAATTTTTCTTCAGTAGGTAGAAATTAATTTCATTGAAAAATGCATTTTCTTCAAAAACTTCAAATCATCTTTGACAATTCGGGGGAATCTTCAACTAACAACCTTCTTAGAACTATTGGCTTATAATAAATTTAAAATATTTAAAATTCAAAAACTTCAAGGACTCGAAAATTTTTGAGAAATAAAAAATCTGAAAGTAAGTTCAAATTAATTAAAATTCGAAATTAGAGTCAAATTAATTAAGAATCAAAAAATCTCAAGAAATGATAATTTTTGAGAGTTAAAGAATCCGAAAATAAATTCAATTTAATTAAAATTTGAAATTATCAAGAATTAAAATTTTTGAAAATTAAACAATTTGAAAATAAACTCAAGTTGTTTAAAAATCAAAATTTCCAAGAATTAATCATTTCAAGAATTAAAAATTCGAATATAAGTTCAAATTATTTAAAGATCAAAAATCTCAAAAATGAATATTTTTGAAGGTTAAAGAATTCGAAAATAGAGGAGTTGACTTTTTGGTCTAATACCGGATTTCTGTATGGGTCAACAAATTCGAAATCCAATTGGAGGACCACAAAAATAAGGATCTTGATTTGTGCGTCAATCAAAAGGCTCTGATACCAATTGTTAGGTCCAAAATAGTTTGTAGAAGGGGGGTTGAATACAAACTATGTTGTTTAATCGAATTTGCTCTTTTCTTAAAATATTAAATCAAGAACAAATTGATGCGGAATAAACGAATACCAATATTTCAAGTTGAATATAAAATTTATATTAACTTGATGGGGTGTGTCTAAATACACGGGTACAAATTACAAGGGTTTGATGACCAACTAATTATTACAAATTCTATAGAAAATTCGACATGAACTTTTCTATATTTGTAATAAAAAGATCGAATGCTAAAAGCAATTCGAGAGATAAGTTCTAGGGAACTTAATCCGCTAGATAGTTCCAATAGTACAAGTAAATTATTTCTATATGTTTAGATTTAACAATACAATCCAGAAATAATTTACAAGAATTTATTTGAAGCTCAAGAACATTTCTCTCTTGGTCTCTCTGTCTCTCTCGGGTCTGTCTATTTTGAGGAGAAGTGAAGAAGTGAATAACAAATGAGCCGCCTGTTGCTTTTAAACAAAAAGATCTCCTGCCTCCTTTTTGTTTTTAACACTCAATATAACTATCGGTATGACTATCCAACCAATATGACTATCAGCTTAACCCAGTATGACTGTCGGTATGACTATCCAATTAGCTCATTATGACTGTCCTTTGTACTGATATAACTATCAACTGATTCAATATGATAGTCGGTATAACTATCATTTGAACTGTTATAACTATCACAAAATGAGCTATTATGACAACCAAGTCAATATAACTTTCGGTATAACAATCAATATGACTGTCTTCACCAAGGCTTAATATGACTATCCAGTTGAGATAATATGACTGTCCAATCCAACATCTTGATATGACTATTCTCTTGAACTGAATATGACAATCGGTATAACTATCCTTTGATAGTTATATTATCATATTTTCCTTTTACTGGGGTATGACTTGCAACTTTCATTTCATCACCTGGCCATTTCAAATCAACAAAACAAAAGCACTTGACTTTTGTTTTATTTGTACGGGCTCCGTAGAAATGCTTTTTAGTTCGCACAGCTTCTAATCTTTAATTAATAAATAATTAATTTAATACAGAAATTATAAAAATAAATATCTAATATTATTAGATATTTATAAATATAATTATTTAATTAAATAAAATATTTATTAATATAAATAAATCTTTAAGCTCTAAGCTGCGGTTACCTGAGGGTCTAGAACCGGACTCCTTTTGCTTAACAAAAAATATATCAATTCCAACCGGGGTTCCAGCTTTAAGAATATATCACTTTCCATATTCTTGTGATAAATCTATTTTCTCATAACCCATTCAGGTGTAAGCTAGGTCTCTTGAGGATGTGAAACCGGACTCTTTTTGCTTAACAAAAAATACAACAATTCTAACCGGGGTTTCAGCATTAAGAATATATCACTTTGCATTTCTTTGTGATAAATCTTTTTCCTCACAGCTAGTCCACTTGATAGTAAAATCCTTGTGGTTAATTAATTTAGCACTTCTGTTGCTTGCACAATGATTCTTTCACTTACCAGTCTTGATAGCTTGAACCACTGAAGTTAATGACGAACAACCACTGTTTAATGTTGACACTCGATGCACGGTCTGGTTCATGAGTGACTAACCACAATGACTATTCTTCATATATTGACTTTAAAACTGTGGTTCATGTCTCCCTTTTCTTCACTCTTTTTCAAACCTTTATAATCTGTATTCTGCCACTGTAGGAACCTCTTGTCACTATAAATAGAACCCACTGTCTTGATTACTCCACTGATGCTTGATCAACTGAATGAACTTCTTCTATTGTAGTATAACTCAAAACGGTAGATTGACTTTGTCTTCTTTCTTTTGACAGTTATGCAATTGAGATCCCTGTGACAGTACATATACTATTTACTATTACATTCTTGTTTAAGTTGAGTTGAATTCTCGAAATACAAATAGGCTACATCATATGCTTTTCACCCCCTTTACCTGCTTTTAAAATGCTTGTCTCAGGGAAATAACGGGCTTTAAAAACTCTAGAAACCAACAAATTCGGTTTGCTGAGAAATTGCCAGACATGTTTGCCCAGAAGCGCCAGATAAAACCGTGAAGGTCCCTAAATCCCAAGCCTCCGTTACACTTAGACATACTTAAATTCTTCCAGGAATGCCACCTAATCCCCTTGCTGGCAGAAGAGTTCGTTTTCCACCAATATCCATTCATCATGATTTCTAATTCGTTGCATAACGCTTTAGGGATTAAAAAATAGGACATGCAATAACTCGGAATTGCTTGTGCAACATTTTTTATCAAGACCGTTTTACCTGCTTTAGAAAGTAGCTTCGAACTCCAGCTTTGAATCTTCTTACCAACTCGATCTTTCAAAAAAGAGAAAACCCTCTTCTTCGAACGACCTATTAAAGAAGGAAGTCCCAGATAACTCCCCTGACTTAAATCATTACTCACCCCTAGGATCTCTGAAATTTCAGCCTGCTTGTCACGTCGAACATTAGCACTAAAGAATATGCCCGACCTCTGATAATTGATGGCTTGCCCAGATAACAGCTCATAGTTGCCCAAGAGAGACTTCACTGCCTCTACTTCTCCATTGGTCGCTTTGAAAAACAGAAACGAATCATCTGCAAAAAGTAGATGGGTGACTGCAGGTGCATTGGAACTCACTTTACAGCCATTAATACTACCATGAGCTGCTGCTCTCCTAAGAAATGAGGATAACCCTTCCACACATAAAAGAAACAGGTATGGGGACAATGGGTCGCCCTGCCTAAGTCCACGCTTCGGTTCTATAGGTCCAATATAAGACCCGTTCAGGTAAACTGAGTAAGACACAGTAGTTACACATAGCATAATCCATGAAATCCACTTCTCACAAAAACCCATCTGCAGCATTCGATTTTTCAAGAAACTCCAGTCAACCCTATCATATGCTTTAATAACATCAAGCTTAAGAGCTACCTCTCCTTCCGACCCATAATTCTTTCTCTTCAAAAAATGAATGATCTCAAATGCAACAAGCACATTATCAGAGATGTTTCGCTCTGGCACAAATGCCGATTGGTTCTCAGAAATAAGGCCAGGAAGGATGACCTTTAACCGATTAGCAAGAACCTTATCAAGAATTTTATATAGCACATTGCATAGAGCGATAGGCCTCAGGTCCTTCATACAATCTGCATCTTCCTTCTTAGGGATGAGGACCGCGTTCGTATCATTAATTCCCAACGGAAAAGCACCATTAGCTAACCATGATTTGCAACACTTAAACACCTCCAACCCAAAACAGTCCCAAAAGTGTAGGAAGAAAGGAGGATTAAGACCGTCAGGGCCACTAGCTTTATCGGGATGCATTTGTTTCACTGCCTTTGTGAACTCGTCATACGATAATTCCGTCACCAAACATTCATTCTGAGCTTCAGAAATCAGATTATCATTCCTGCTCCTGTCTTGCTGTCTATGATTCGTAGGCCCAGCAAAAACATTCAGAAAGTACTCTTTAACTATAGCGCACATACCTTCATGATCTCGAAAAGCAACTCCCTCATCATTCTTAAGCTGCTGGATATTATTCATCTTCTTTCGAAGAGAAGCAGAGGCATGAAAAAAACGAGAGTTAGTGTCACCCTCCTCCAGCCAAAAGACTTTAGCACGTTGCCGCCAATAGGTTTCCTCTTGAACTAGTAAGTCGTCAAGTATACTTTTCTGCATAAAATAAGCCTTCATATTCGCCTCATCGGTTCTATCCACCAAACCATCCACTACCTCCTTTTGATGCTTAATCTTGTCCCGAAACTTGTGAAAGAAATTACGGCTCCACTTGGCCATGAAAGTAGAGATAGAGTCAAGCTTAGGAAGTCAGTTACTAGCAGGTAACGTAGACCAGAAAGCAATCACTTCGTTCTTGAAACTGGCTTCTTTTAACCACACATTCTCAAACCGGAACTTGAACTTCCTCACCGGCATATCTAAATTCATCAACTCCAACAAAATCGGGTCATGATCCGACGCTATAACATGAGAAACTAGCAGCTTACATAACGGAAATTTTCTCCACCATGCTTCATTAGCAAAAGCTCTATCCAGTCGTTCAACTATCTTCAAATAATAAGAAGTTTATTTTGATAATCAAAACAAAATATAAGTAGATTTCCTAAATAGAAAAACCGTCAATTTCATCTCTTTTGTTTCTTGGTAGTTTTAATTGGATAAAATTGTTAAATCATCACTAAATTAAAGATTATTTTGTTAATTTTACGTAGGCTATAAAATCATACAAATCAAGTTTTAAGAATTCAAGATAAAACACATAATAAATTGAACGTGTAAAATCTTATATATATATATATATATATATATATATATATATATATCTGTTTGTGTGTGTGTGTGTGTATATATATATATATATATCAATTTCATAACAACAATTTGATATGTAAACTAATAACAAATAAATAATAAAAAAATTAATATAATAAATATTAGAAAAAGAGCCGTGCGTTGTACGGGTTATAAGCTAGTAAAAATAAAATGAATAATATAAGAATACTATCATAAAGCAAAGGTTCGATATTCTCCAACAACATATTTATAAATTATATTTTATTATATATTTTCTTACTTCAGTTTTCTTTTGTCTTCGTCTATCTTCTTTTATTTTTTTTATTCATTCTTATCCTTTATTATAATACCTGAGTCTACCAATGTACAGTTAACCAATCAAATATCATGAATTATTTTAGGACCAATCTGAGCTAATTTCTAAATTTTAGACCAATCATGTTATATTAAGAGTTTTCATTATTTACATTCTCACCCTACCTCATTAATCATGGTTAGTTAACACTTCTAATTTAAATACGATAATAATTATATTTAACATAACCATAAATACATATTTTTTCAATCAAAAAATATTTACTCAAAAAATAATTTGAAATCAATCACGATATATTATTATATATTTTAAAATAAATTTCATAATTAATCATTCATTAATCAACCACTCTTTTAATATAAAATCAATCACAACCATATCATCATACATTATAACCAATTATGTTTTTCAGTTAAAACATATCATCTTTTCTATATAAATTTCGTTTAATTCTCAATGTACATGGTTATGTGTATGCGCTACTGGTGGTTGTTAATTTGTCGTTATTATCTTCTCATTGCTCTTGATCATAATATTCTAACGTCTTATTTTAATTAATTCTATCAAATCTAAATTTTATCTATATGTATTTATTACAACGGGTGTCGGCCTAAAAAAACATGACACGAAATTGATGTAAAAATAGGTATATATATATATATATATATATATATATATATATATATATTAAAATTTGCACAATATTCTATTCGCTAATTTATTTATAGATATTTTCTTTTTAATTTCTTTCTTAAATAGTCTATATTTTGAAAAAATTTAAAAAACATTACAAGACCGTCGCGAAACGCAGCTTATATGTATTTATTACAGTGGATATCAGCCTAAGAAAACATGATACAAAATGGACATAAAAAATTAGTTTATAATTTATTTAGTTATCTAGATATATTAAAATTTGTCCAATCTTTTGTTCACTAATTTATTTATAAATATTTTGTTTTTCGATTTCTTTCTTAAATTCATCTCAACAAAGAAGTCAAGAACGAGGGGCAAAGGGAATCTCAGCATGGGCAATGGGCAGTGAGGGTGAGGGCTTTTATGCACTACTTCCAGGAAGTTTCATTACGCATCCAAGTTTGTACTACATTATTTTCCATTAAAATGAAACTCAAATTAGATGTTTCCCTCCTCTAATGAAGTGGGCTACATAGAAATCAAACTCTTAAACTGACGTATTAGTACTAAGGGCAACTCCAACAACCTCTTTACTTGGGTTCTTAAGTTAAATTATGAAGAGAATGTGTTAAATTTGAACTCCAACAAACTCTTAAGTTATTCTCAAATTTTTAAGAGGCCTTAAATCCTCCTCAATTTTAAGACTCTCTTACCTCACCTCTCCTCATTTCATTCTTTATTAATATTTATTTATCACTTCTTTTCACTTTTGATATCATACTTCTTTCTCTTTCTCTAAATATTACATGTAGCTTTAATAATAAAAATTGATTTAAGAGCCAAGGGTTAAGAGACTATTGGAGATGAAGAGTAAGATAATGTCCTCAAATAACTAAGATACAATATTATAAATTATTTTGAAGAAGAATTTTAGGAGAGTGTTGGAGATGCTCTAAGCATGACACAAACTACCTGCTCTCCAAATAACCAACAAGAATAAGCAAACTAACTCATCCATGTTCAGTAAAACCAGATGAATACTAGTTCTAAAGTGAGAGGCCTACTATCAACAGCCACATGCCAGACCATGGTATACATATCATTCACTTGGCTTCTCCATCTCCATTGCCTTTTCCAGTAGCTGAGCTTCTTGCGCCACTAGCACTGGGGCCCCGTGCACCCTCACTGCCATCTTGCTTACTTCCTCCACCACGTGCCTTACTCGGAGTTTTAGCTTCCGCCAACAAACCACCATCCCCGCCTCCACGGCTGGCGTCCATGTGGATGGGATTTGTACTGTTATTGGGCCCTACTGATCTTGTACCACTTGGCCCTGGGAGTCCTCCCTGTGGGTGGTGTTGGAGTATCTTCTGCTGCTGCAAATCCTGCATTGTATGTGGGGCATTAAACTGTAAAGGCCCCTTTGGAGTGAAAACAGACTGTTGTTGTGGTACAGCTGCTGCTGCTGCTTGTGGTGGTTGCATGTAAAACCCTCCTGGCTGCATCATAGGATGTGGAGCCATCTGCACCTGCCAATTGACTAGTAAGCAACAACCCTACAACAACTTGTTAACATGCAATCTGCTCATCTTTCAAATTTACCTGCGAAGGAATCATTGGTCCCTGTGGCTGCGCATCGGCAATGGCAGCTAAATACATTAAATTTTTTTGAAGCAGAGCCTGGTAACTACATCAGATCAAAAATAATTCAAGAACTTCGAAAATTAAATGCAATCTAACACTAAAATTCTGCCATGTAGACAGTTCAGCAAACCATAAGCATAACAGCAATCAAGGATTACAGACTTAAAACAATACTAATAATCTAGACTAGTTCTACGTGATGATCCCCATAGATGGAATATATAAATACAGGTTTGCACATCATACATATATCTTGGAAATAAAGCAACATTGACACGTGTTAAGAAGCCAAATTAGGAAAGCCAATCGATACTAAAAACTCCTGTTCCAATTTAAATAAACCAAACACCACTTCGATTTAAACAAAAAAAATGAGAAAACACAAGTTTAAATTTCTCCTCGCCTAAGTTCCAACAACACATATTGTATATAGTATGTTACTGTTGCTATCTATAGATCGAGATATAGAGTGATGTTGATAAGCTCAATACAAGTCAAGGATTTATCCAGCTAACAATTAATAATATAAATCATTATCTTCTGCTTCATCATTAATATTTCATAAATCGAGTTATATAGAACGTATGGAAATGACCATTGTAATAAGTGAACAAGCTACTGAGCACAAATATACCAGGCAAAGGCGCAAAAAAAAAGAAGAAAAAGTATGCAACTTACTGAGCACAGTCGGTAAGCTTTCCAAGATTTTGATTCTCCATTATTGCCAATATTAATTTCTTATTGTCATCCAGGTACTGCACGAATCACACGACGCATAAACAAACTTGTGTATCAGTATATTTTTGCTACAACTAAATTCTCTACATCAGTTTAGAAAGAGGAAAGAGGTGAAACACACCCCCTGCTCCATCACTTGCGACCAAGTACATATTACAAAGAAAATGAAATATCAAACAGCATATGGTTGTGGCTACTTCTCTTTTGTGCTCTCTGAAAAGAAATTTATCTACTCACATCTCGAGGCATAGGCATATGCATAGATAATACATATAACCTGTTCTTCTATCACGAGTGGCCCCGTTCGTGAGGGAAAAAAAGGTTGACAAGTGAATGTACTTGGGAAGACCCTGTTTTGCTTGGCAGTATGCCATTACAGTAATACATATTTTTTTCAAATTTTTTTATTTAATTTGAATTGAATAGGGCCGTACTGAACAAATTAATCCATTGTCATACAGATCAAATTGACTTGGCTAAACCGTGTCAATCATAAAACCAGAATGGTCAACTTAATTGGAAAAGATGAAAGCCACTCCTTATAACTGGACGGTTGGAATGTGGAACTGGGGTGATATCACTTACCTACGAGCATTAAGGTTATGTTTGTTTAGTCCCCCATAAATGAACTAAAAAGTATTTTTTTCAATTCATCCTTGGAGTTGAATACCTCATTCAAGAATTGCTTTTGATCCAATCCGTAAGAATCAATAGAAAAGGCAAATCCCTTATGATACATCAGATCCGGATCGGTTATTGATAGAGTGAATAAATCTGCCATTTCTTGAAATCTCTCTTCTGATTCAAAATCGTGGTGTAACGTGTATCCTCCCATGTTCCGGTCATGGAATAGATGAAATAAATCAAGAAATGGATTTTTGTTCAAGAATGAAATCTTATTGGAACGGTCCATATCCGGTTCATCCTTCGGTACCATATCTCTTAAAATATATATGCAATTAATGATTTTTCAGAGACGAAACAAGAGTAGATAGTCCGATTTTGAGGTATCAGTTATGCCTTGAAACAAACATAGCCTAGTTAGACTAAAAGAAAAAGGTTTGGTAGGTCTGATCCCTTCAAAAATAGAGTGAAGACCCCGTAGAGCACTTCACCGTTCTACATAAATAGTGTAACGCTGGGTTTAGTTGGAAAGAATGAAAGGCGGAAATAAAATGAAATTAGCTCTATTATCTCAGCACAAGGACAGTGTTCACCTGAGGAATGAAATGATGGGAGAATATGACCAAAATTTTACAAAGATAAAAGAGGTGTCAGTTAAGGATGTGGAGGTAAAACTTAAATCTATGATAAAGAAATGCATTTTTTTATGATAAGAATTGTGAAGAAAACAGTAGTCAGACGCTGCCATTTTTTTTTTAAATGAATGAACCATACTTTAATCTCAGAGACTACTTAGAGGTACATGTAAATATTTGTTTACACCTCTCCAAGTGAAACATTAATTTATTTCATAATTCCCAATCCTTTCTCCAACTTATTCATATAAACTTGAAGTAGACCTTAGTACCATCAATCTAGGAATTGATGCTCATTCCTTCAAACCAGTTATTTCATTTACAAACTCTACCATATCAAATTTGTAACCTATCATTATGTTAACTTATCCCTCCATCATTCTTCTCTTACATTCGTAACCAATTCCAATTCTACAGATCAAACGAAGCTTAAAATCAAACAAGATTTGTGTACTGGCTTCACCTACACACCCAAGTTCACATGATGGACTTGCAAACATGGAGCCACTTTCACAATGTTTTGCAGGATAGTGTTATGGGGAAAAACTTGACAAGTGTTTTGCAAAAAAATGATAAAGTTCCAATTTGAAGGTAAAAAAACGATTAAATTTGTTTTTTTAATTAACTTGACGGGTAATAACTATATCTATCTAAATATAAAAATTTGACACCAGTTAAAACTGCCTTGTGGAAAGCAGCTTCTGAACTATTAAAAAAAGCATTTTGCCGACTTAGCTCTACATATAGCTGGGAAATCTGCAGCTAAAAAGTTGTTTTTAGGGTATGCGAAAACAATGTCAAACGGGCTCAAAAACTTGTATCATCAAAATAATGATATAAGAATTACTATGTTCTTCATAGTATAAAAGCACTTTTAAAGTTGTACGCCTATGAGGGCTGTTCATCATTCATATGTTCATCTATCTTCCGAGAACAATTTCATAATATATTTGATGCAATCATAAGAAGATCACTCGTCATTCACTATCAATGTGACCGACTGACTTCGACAAATACAGTATGAAGGATCAACTTTTATTTTCATAAGAAACAAAAAAGGAAAAGCCATTACAGTTAATTAAAGGGCATAAACTCGTAAATAAAGTAGGGATGTGTGAAAACAGTGCACTAAGGGGATTATTCCACCATCACACGCATAGAAACCGGTAAATGGCTAACGCTTGCCCAAAATCAGTTGGGGCAAAGTTCCTGCTCAACCTATAGATTAAAGATAAAAACAAGGAAGATCCAGACCTTTCATTCAGCAAACTGCACCTAAGACTATCAAAACTAAAAGTCTTATCGGCACACATACCTAACTAATTCCTTCTATAATTAATTAATAAGTTCATAAACAAAATTTATTACAAAGTACCATAAATCGCAAGCTAAACATAATCATATTTATGAACATACAAAACAAGTAGGAACTAAAGTGGGAAAAAAAAAGGGAACCTTTTGGATCTGTTCAGTAGTAATATTTGATTGGGGAAATGAAGGCATCATCGGCTGCGGTTGCTGCTGTTGTTGCTGCTGCATATTTGTGCCCTAATTCAGAAACAGAGACTGATGAAAATCTGTGATTTTTATTAAATTCGAAAAGATAAGAGAATCAACATTTATTTGTATATATTTATCAAAAAAAAAAGAGAGAGAGATTAATATAGTTTAGGTGGAGAGGGGTTCTTGATGTTAGGACAAGACCAAACCCACTATCTATTTTCCAACCAGCAAAGTGTGAAACTAACTTTTTGAGGATATTACTGGCTGCTGCTGCTGCTGCTGCGTCGTCGTACCCGGTAAGAACCAATTTCAACCAACTTGGTTAGGGTTGCTGGTTTGCTGTCCTGATTTTTTAATTTTATTTTATATGTGGATATAAATAAAAGATTTGTATTTTTGCAACTTTTTCTAGTTCACCGCTTTATATTATGAGTTAGTAGAATAAAAAAATGGAATATATTATTTTCAAAGTTTTTTTGATTTCTATAATTCTTTATCACATGTTTATTACAATATGCTTACACATATTGAACGCAAAAGAAAATATGTAACAAATCTTGTTTTAAAAAATAAAAAATAGTCTATAAATCAAACTTTCCTAAAAAGTTGAACGGTAAGTAACTAATAATAACATAATAAAGGTTGGCATTTTTTTTGAAGTTCAGTCCATTTTTTTCTCTCTAGCATAGGTGAGAGCTTATTTTTTTCTCTCCTTTCTCTGAGCTTTCAGGTAATTGTGAGAGGCCGAAATGGTTAGGTATCAAAATGTGGAAGAACAAATGGCTGACTTCAACATAGAGGACAGGAAAATGAGGGGTTTGTTTTTGAAGGGGACATCCAGGAAGAGATAAACAAATATGAGTTGTGCCTCGTTGGAAGATTTTTGACAAAGAAGAATATAAATACAAGGGTAATAAAGAAAAATGGTTGATATTTGAAACCTACAATGGATATAAATATCAAAGAACTAGAGCAAGGCATTTATCTCTTTCAATTTTACCATAACGAGGATAAGGCGTGGTGCAAAACGGAGATCATTAGATGTTCGATAATGTTATCTTGTGTTTTGATATCATTTCTCTTAGGGAAGACCTATTAAAAGTTCCTTTGTGGTTTATAAATATTTGGATTCAAGTTCATGATTTGCCGTCAGGGTTTATGTCAGAAGCAGTGGACAGACAGTTGGGTAATTTCTTTGGAGAATTTATATTGTACGATGTGAAGAACAAATCAAGTATTTAGAGGGAGTGCATGCGCATTAAAATAAAGATTGACGTGAGGAAACCGTTGAAACGCAAGCAGACGATTACTCGGAAAAATGGTCATGATTTTGTTGTTTCTTGCAAATATGAAAGGTTGGGAGAGTTTTGCTTTTCATGTGGTTTAGTATCGCGTACCGAACGTTTCCGTAGGAGGACCATTGATAAAAGAGAATGAGGCGAGGGCAAAGATTGGGGAGCCTGGCTCCGAGCACCACCATGTAGGGCGGCCGATCAAGGGATGAGTAAATGGCTAAGGGAAGAAGGAGATGCGGATTGGGAGGAGATGATAGAGCGGGAAAACAACAATCAGAGAAATATGGGAGTAAAGATAAGGAGGAAAATGTAGGGAGAGATTTTAGGATGGTTGAGTATGGAAAGCCAACAAATTCTGTTGCAATATCTAATCAACGGGATTTGACTGAGATACCGCGTAATTTACTAATTTTAGAAAGTAGTAATGGGCCTGAGGAGGAGGAACTTACTGGGCTTAACATTGAAAGAAGGAAACGGAGTAGGACTGGTCATGAGACCCAAAGCACTATGGAAACAGATGGAGTATTTCAGACTTTTGATTTTGTTGCTATTGAAAATACTCGTACGGAGGCTGCTCTCTCTAGCTTGGATTGTGCAGCAACCACCCAAACCAATTTGGCTAAGCTTGCGGAGCAAGCTAGCTTTTCAAAATGAATTTCATAAGTTGGAACCGTCGAGGGGTGGGGAACCCTCGGACAGTTCATTGTTTACGGGACCTTGTAAAGTCTTGTCATCTTGATTTTTTATTTTTGATAAGTTGGAAATGTCGATGTCCAAATTTTTGAAAGGAATAACCCTGTTTGGAGAGTCACATGTTTTTATGGTTATCCTGAGAGAAGTAGGAGGCAAGAGTCTTGGAATTTTTTGCGATCACTGTCATTGGTTTCACAACTCCCTTGGTGTGTTTTAGGAGACTTCAATGATATGCTTTATGCCACTGATAAGATGGGCACTAATCCCCATCCTCAATTCTTGATGGATGGTTTTAGAAATGCTGTGTCTGATTGTGCTTTAACTGAACTAGAGCTTGCAAGGGGAAGCTTCACTTGGGAAAAAAGTAAAGGTACTCCCAATTGGGTTAGAGAATGTCTGGATAGGGTGTTTGCAACCTCCAGTTGGTGGTATAAGTTTTCGTTGTGTAAGCTATTTGTTTTTCATACTGTAATGTCTGATCATGACCCAATTTGCTTTGAATTGTTTAATACGGCATTTTCGAAGAAGCAATTCAAGTTTAAATTTGAAAATACTTGGCTTAAAGAGCCTGCTTTTCATGCGGAGGTGTCAAATTTATGGAAAGATTTGCCTGCCTGCCACCTTCTCCCAAAGCTGTTATCAGTGTCTTCTTTTATGGCTAAGTGGGGGCACAATTTTTTTCATAAATTCAAAGACAAAGTAAGGAAATAGAAGATGGTGTTGGATGATCTAGTAAATAGAGAGGATGCTGAGGGGATTAAACAATATTTTACATAAAAAGATAAGCTGAGTGATCTCTTGCTACACGAAGAATTGTACTGGAAGCAGTGCGCGAAGGCTTTTTGGTTGGTTGAAGGGGATTCTAATTTGAAGTTTTTTCACGCTACAACACGTCAAAGAAAAAGTTGAATCATATTTCATATCTCAAAACTGATGAGGGAGAGATTGTCGATAAACACGAGGAGATGTGCAGTATGGTCAAGGAGTACTACAAGAATGTTTTAGCTAATCCAACTGATTTGAGGAGGCCTGCTATTGTTAATGATTCTACTGTTGTTATGGATGATCATAATGCAGATCTTACAGCTGAATTAACTTTTGAAGAATTTGACAGAGCGGTCAAGCAAATGCACCCCGACAAAGCAAGTGGGCCGGATGGGCTTAACACGACTTTTTTTCCAACATTTTTGGGGTCTTTTGGGCATTGAGGTGTTCAACTATTGCAAAAGTTGGTTACGAGAATGTAGTTTCCCAGTTGATTTAAATGATATGAATATGGTCCTCATTCCAAAGAAGGATAGTGTGGAAAGAATGGTTGATTTACGTCTGATAGCGTTGTGTAATGTTCTCTATAAGATATTGGCAAAAGTGTTTGCTAATAGGTTGAAGTTAATCCTGCCAGTTATAGTAAAGGAAAATCAATCTTCTTTTATTCCCGGAAGATACATGTCGGACAACGTTTTAGTAGTTTTCGAAGTAATACACTTCATGAAGCGGAAAAATTATGGCCAGGAGGGTGAAATAGCTCTTAAACTCGACATAAGCAAGGCTTATGATCGGGTTGATTGGAAGTTTTTGCAGTATTGGATGCAACAGATGAGGTTTGTGGAGAAATTTATCAAGTGGATTCTACTATGTGTCACCACAATCCAGTACTCTGTTTGTTTTAATGGGACGTCAGTTGGTCCAATATACCCATGACGGGGGTTGAAACAGGGAGATCCGTTATCGTCCTATTTATTTCTACTCTATGTCGAGGGATTTTCGAATGCTTTAATCAGTGCTGCTGCAAGGGGTACTCTTCATGGTTTCAAGGTCAGTTTAAATGCCCCAGCTATAACGCATTTACTATTCGCTGATGATATCTTTTTATTTTTTAAAGCTAATAGAGAGGAAGCCATGACTGTTAAAGCTTTGTTAAACGAGAATGAAATGTCAAGTGGACAAGCGGTGAATTTTCAAAAATCTAGAATATTTTTTAGTGCCAATGTACGGAGGGACAAACAATAGGAACTATCTTCTGTTCTAGGGATCTACAATGATCTGGGGGAGGGAAAATATCTAGGCCTGCCATCGATGATTGGTCGTTCAAAAAATAAGTTTTTAATTTTATTAAAGAAAGAGTATGGAAGAAAAATCAAGGTTGGGGCAATAAATTACTTTCGAGAGGAGGTAAGACAGTGTTAGTAAAAAATGTGGCTCAATGTATCCCGTTGTATTGCATGTCCTGTTTTATGATTCCAAAATCTTTATGTTTAGAAATTGAACGGCTTATGAATGGGTTTTGGTGGAGTTCAAATGGGAATAATAATAAGGACATAAAATGGCTGGCTTGGGAGAAGATGAGTATGGCAAAAGAAAAGGGAGGTCTGGGGTTTCGAAGTCTACATGGGTTTAATTTAGCCTTGCTCGAAAAACATTGCTGGAATTTTGTAACCAAGCAAAATTCTTTTGTTGCAAGAGTTTTCAAGGCGCGTTATTTTCCTAATGAGCACCTGTTGCAAGCATTGAGAGGAGGAGGTTCAAGTTTCATTTGGTCAGGTATTTGGGAGGCTAAGGAGGCATTTCGTAAGGGTTTTCGGTGGGTTTTGGGGGATGGGAAGGATATTAGTATCCATACAGACCCTTTGCTTAGAGGGAACCAGATTTCTGTGTTGAAAACCATCTATTAGGTAGCATCAGACATGAGAAAGTGTGTGATTATTTCCACCCAAATACCAAAGTGTGGGAAGAAGGAAAAATAAGACATACCTTTCATAGTATTGATGTCAAGGCTATATTGGAGGTACAGATACCACAGAACGCGGCTATTGATCGAATGGCTTGGATTTTGACATCAGATGGTACTTATTCAGTTAAAAGCGGGTATCACTTTTGGCATTCTTTAAATGTGCTTTCCCCATAGATTTCACAGTCTAGTGGTTGGAACAAGCTATGGCGTATGGATGTACCTCTTAAAGTAAAAATCTTTCTGTGGAGGTTTTGTAAAAATACTATTCCTGTCAGAAATGTACTTTGTCACAGGGGGATCGCAGTTCCTATTATATGCCCTATGTGCAAATCTGATGTTGAGCATTTATTACATGTCTTCTTTGACTGCAGGTTCACTAACGAGTGTTGGAAAAAGGTCGGATTGATGTTTGATATGCGGGCTGTTGAGTATGCCCCATGGTGGCTTCTGAGTATGCTAGAATCTGGTTCTTCTCAGACTATGCTAAATCTAGCAACGATTTTGTGGGGAATTTGGTTTGTGAGGAACAAGAAGGTGTGGGAGAATAAACCAGTCACTTCGAACATTGCTATTGATTTAAGTTCGAATCACATTAAGGAATGGAGAGAAGCAGTTAGGAAACAAAGGCCTGGTGCTTTTACTAACAGGGATCTCAACACTAGTGAGAAGGTGAGGTGGTCTCCACCTGCTGTGGGTCATTATAAACTTAATGTTGATGCTTCCATCTTTCCAGGCACGGACTCATATTCGATTGGTATGATATTAAGAGATCATGAAGGGCACTTTTGGAGGGTAGAAACATGAGGATAGCAGGGTCAGTGACAGTGTTGGAAGCAGAAACAGTTGGGGTTCAGGAGGCTTTATCTTGGACTATGGAGATGCAGTCTAGACAGGTTACCATTGAGAGCGATGCGTTGCTAGTGGTGAATGCAATACATAAGAATGTCTACAACCAACTTGAAGTGGGCATTGTCGTCAAGTTCTTAATGCAGGAAGTAATGTTCGGTTAGTTTTTGTTAAAAAGCCAGCTAATAGGGCAGCCCACCTCATGGCTAGAGTCCCTTGTCAGCTTAATGGCTACAATGTGTTTAGGTCTCCTCCGTCAAGTTTGTTGGAGACAATTTTGTATGACTCTTTTGGTTAATTTATTCTCTTTTGTTTAAAAAAAAATAATAATAACATTACATATTTTTTAGACATAACCACTTCCATCAAATGAATTAATGAACTATTGATTAATTGAATGATAATAATGAATATGCGAACAAATTCTGTCGATGCATAATTATGAACTAGCCCATGCGACATACGGGCAGTAAAATAATATTTTGATTAAAATGATATATTAAAATAATATTATAACTAAAAATACAATAAATGATAGGGTTTTTTTTTCATAAATATCCAAACCCAAAATTTTTTTTTGCAAAAATATTTTTTCTAAAAAAAATAATTTGCAAAAAAACCTAAATATTTGTGTTGTTGGAGGAATTTCGTAACAACATGAAATCGGAGGGGTGCTGGAATAGTAGAGCGATTGTGTATGAATGTGACTGTTTTAGGGATTAGGGTTTATGAGAAAGAGAGGGACTAGACTCGGCAGGTGTCTCGATTTGTCTCGTATATCGGATCTCATATGCCAAGATGCCTGCATACCTATGTTTATATAGGATCAAGCCTACGCAGTTCTGTGCAATTGTGTCTATCTCTGAGAGACTTTAGGGATAAAGTTGTGGTAATTACTAATTTTATCTGATTTAATCTTGGCGTTGTGATATCTTCCTGATTTGAAGGATATCGTTTGAAGATATTTTCCGTTATTGATTGATTGAGATTGATTCTTTCCTCATTTCAGAGAGAGGATAAAACTTAGCATTAAGCTAAATTAATAATTAATAAATATTAGAAATGTAATAACCCTAACTTTAGAAATGCTACAGTGCTTAAATGAATAGTAATTTTGAGGATTTAGGGAAATGGTATGTAGGTACCCTATAAGTGAAACAGAAAATGAATAATCAGAAACCATATTAGCATCGTACAATGAAAATGAGTGACTCGAAACGATGACGGATTTAAGAGATTCCTGAGTATAGATTTTTAAGATGTTTGATTTCAATTGAGCACTATTGTATTGGATATTAAATAGTATGGAATATGAAAAGGGTGTATACTTTGAGGAACATATGAAATTAGGTTAAACCAGGGGATTATTAAGTCAAGGGAATGCCAGAGGAATTTAGATTGTTAAACAATTTAGAACCACTTGGAAATGAGATATTAAATTTGAGGAATTGAGGATTTAATATTTTGGAATTTTATTATATTTGATTTGAGAATTTAGAACGAAAACTACTGAGACAGTGAAACGAACGTTCTAGAAACCGCTGAGACTTTATAACGAGATTAAGCGATCAAGTGAACGAATCATGGGTTAAGGATAATAAATATTAAAAGTCCAAGGGAGGATATATTATGAGAGGGAAAGAGGATAGAGAATATAATCCTAGAGAAAGAGAATGCAAACGAGTTTGAGAACGCTTGAGAAACCGGGTGAGCAAATTCTGAGATAAAGAGAATATACAAAGGATAATGGATTTAACATCTACTTGAGGATTAGAACCACCCTAACACACTAATATATGATGTGGGAAAGATAATATATATCCAAGAGATTTACGAGAAAGAAACCACTGAGACGATCACAGAAATCATTCGATGACGGAAATGACGAAAGAACTTGCATAAAGCCCTAGATCAAGGGGGAAAGCCCAATTTCGGCCCAACACTAATCAAGGATCTGATTTATCAAGTGACTCATGGTGAAAGCCAAAGGGCAAGGGTAGTGGTGGAAGGAATCTTGAAAAGCCAAGGACATGGATGTAAAACACAACAAAATGGAGTAACATGTTTCTAGCTTGACAAATGGTCCATTAGATCATCAACAATTGTTTTAATCTCATTGGTGGACTTCAAAGACTCTTATTATAAGACCACACAACTGATATATAGGATAGATACAAGGAGAAAAACGTTTTTAAGGCAAAGAAGCAAGATAACCACAAAGCTCTCCAATCTGCCAAACAAGGACACAACTCAAAGAAAAATTCATATCTCAAGATCTAGAGCTTCTAAAATCACAAAATTTTAACCATAGCTTCTCCACTCCAGGAGTATCATTCGCTCAAAATTTCATGGCCAACAAAATAGTGTAGCCTAGTCAAATCCCTTCCCCAAGTTGAAATACCAAACCTTCCTAGTCCTTTACAGCTTTTGTCCAGTGGGAAAAACGGGATCAAAACCATAGCTAGGAAGCTTTGTTTTTGGTGATCTATATCTCAAATCAAAGCTTATGAAGAGGCCAAGATGTGGTAAAAAGTTGAGAGCCAAATTCTTATTTTTTGATTTGTTATGAATTTTACAAGATTGATGATGAATAGTAAATCTTAGAAACTAACTTTAGTTTTCTTGGTTTCTTTGGAAGATCTAAGCTATACTAAGGTGATATAAAGGTTATACAAGGTGTATTAAGGCTTGTCAACACTCCAAAGAAAGGTATACTACTTGAAACCCTAGCTTGAATCTTGAGTTTATGGTTGGTTTTTGGAATAAGTTAGTGTAAAATATGAAATCATGGTTATATAAATGTTTATAAGTGTTTTGATGGATCATGGAGAGGTTGTGAGTGCTTGTAACCATGATTGGTATGATGACCACATGGTTTAGGGTTTGGTATATGTGTTGGATGTTGGATTTGGAGGAGTTATATTATGGAAAGTATGAAAATATAGTCGTTATAATGCCTGATTTTCGTTAAACCAAAAGATGCCCTGTTTTTGTCAACCATATTCGTATGGTTAGGACTCTGTCCAGGGTACTAACTGACCATGAGAGGATAGAGCTTAGTTCATAGATCGTTTTGATATAAAGTACGTCAAAATCCAATGAACGGTTTAGGAGAAAAGTGAGTTTTAGTGAAAGTCTTTTAGAAATTGAGAAAGTTCAATTGTGTCAACTTTGAGGCCATAATTACCATACTTAAACATCTTTAATAGTTATGAAATTTTGGGACAATATAGTAAGGTGAATAGAGAGTCAAACCCCACTGACCTTGTGTCAAAATTCGTAATTTATATTTTATGAGGATTTTTACAGTCGAGAGTGGTTTTTAAGAAAATGGTGTAAATCGCTAAAACTTTAATCGAGTCTAAAAATGGTTAAGTTCTTGGAACTTTTGGAGTATTAATGATATGTTAAATATATTATATGTCAAGGGTATTATTATATAAAGTTTAGGTGGTTAAGTGGAATATAGTCTAACAAAGATCCTTTTCGTTTCTATAGACACTCGAGACGATCACCAGATCATTCCTCTTGGAATTAGGGATCGAGGCAAGATTTCTTTTATCCTTATTTCAATAAACTGTTTATGTTCAAAGAAAAAAAATGGTTTTGGTAGATAATATATGAATCTTATATGATGATATGGTTAGGGATATATTCCCCGTTTGTTGAGATTATTGGATATGGATATGAATATGGAAAGAACGAATATACTCAATGATCTAAAGGGATATGAAAGAGAATGGTATCAGTTGTTATCTAGGGTTATATGGTTTATGATATTATGTTAAAGATAATCTTTAAACATTTGTGATTTAATAAATATTATTTGATTATTATTTAATACTTTAAAATAGTTGAAATATTTTGTATATAAGAGCATATTTGACTTTATTAAATACGGAGGAAAGGTCTGAGTTATAATCAAAGTATTATGATGTATGTATTTTAAAGATGATGATATATGGAAATGGAAATGATATATGTGAATGGAAATGGAAACGGAAAATGGAAAATATGGAATGGTGTTTTATAAATGGAATAACGATTTAACAAATAGGGGGATTGCAACAGCAAGTGTAAGAGGCTGTGTTCGGCACAGTCCAGCACTCAATATTTTATTACGGCCCAAGAGATGTCGAAGGAGGATGTAGCAGAGAGCCTTCCTCCAGGGATGATGACCAGGTTGGATCATTCCTTCTACTAGTAGTAAACAGAGAGCAGGTACGATTAGGCGACTGATCATCGTCCTAACGTATCAGGTGACAGCAGATATCCCCAAAGTATTTAAAAACAGAATTGATAATGGTTACAGATTGACATACTGAGAAAGAAAAAAAAATGGTATGAAATTATGGAATTATTTTTATGGTTAGAAAAGAAACTGATATTATATCATATTAGAAGAGAAACTGATATTATGTTGTTCTATATTTCGTTTCTTATAAAGGTAAATAGATGGTGTATTTAATAAATAAGAATTAATTCTTTTCTTAATGATTATGATGGGTCTTTCGTTTATTAATATATATATATATATATATATATATATATATGTGTGTGTGTGTGTGTGTGTGTGTGTGTGTGTGTGTGTGTGTGTTTTCTTTGATACTGGTTTACAAAAATTTATCTTGCTGAGCTATTATAGCTCACTCTTGCTACTTATGTATATAATAGCTAGGTCAAATACCGATACTCCGCACTACACCCCGCAAGAAGGTAAGGGAAAGACGACCTTTTGAGAGAGTGCTGGCGCCTATCCCTGAGGTAGCTCTTATAAGACGGATGGGTATTACTAGACATATGTAAATTAAGTGTGTAAGCTTGTGTAATAACTTTTGGTTGTTGAAATGCTTCCTGTAGAAGCATTATTCAACAATGTTCTTAAGTAAGATTCTGGGTTGTAATAACTGCTTAACTTTAAACTTATGATATTGTGGATGTTGTTCTCTGAGCATATGACTGGTGTGTATTATTATTATTAGGTGTGGGGTCTATTGTGTGGGTTTTATTACGCATTTATATTTCAACTTCCAAGAGTAGAATGTTATTAAATGGAAATTGGTCCGTGACGGCCTGGATTCCTGACCCCGAATTTGGGGCTGTCACAGAATGGTATCAGAGCTTAGAGTCATTGCTCAGGAACGGGAGTGAGTAGGAGTGTGTATAGTTATGTAAGAACGTCAGAACTCATGTAGAGTTCGTGTTGGACTATTGGATATAGTACCAAGGGTTAAGTTAAGATTGAAATGCGATGTTGAGGGATATGTTAAGATAGACCTCGATTCTTGTGGGTATGGATGTTTAGTAAAGAATCCTCAGAGACAAGTATTGGTTGGTAAGGGCATAGATCACCCGAGACATGAAGTTAAGGTGATTTTAGGGGATTCATGGAAATAGTTATGTACTTCCCGAATTATAGGAAATTTCAATATGATGTTAAGGGTATTTAAATCTTCTTGAGCTGAATGGAGTTTGAAGTAATATTGTAAGTGGATTGGTGAACAGACACTGATTGTTTCAATTGATTGCGGAGATGAAATGGTGAAACTGAGATTGGTCAGTAAAGCCAAGATATACCTTAAGGACCAAGACAGACTGAGAAATTTCGAGATTGACTTAAATGAAAAGGCTATTATGCTAAAAGTGTTAAGCTTATGTAGCATACGAGATTGATAAGAGAAATAAATGGTATTTGAGGAAAACCTTCCATTATTGGGATTTGCAATTGGGTAGAGTCTATTAACGGTACCTATTTTCAAAATTTCCTAAAACCCTGCCAAATTATATTATTGAGTTACAAATTTTCCTTCACTGGTGAGTAATTCCATGGTGATCTATCACCTCTTATTCAAAAAGGGACTGTATCTTTTCAAAACTTTCTAGTACCCTTGGAATGTATTTCAAAATTTTATTCGATCTATCTTAGTTAAAATATTTCTCTAAGATTATTTTCGAAAGGTGGTATATATCATCGTGATTTAAATTTTCCTTTATATTTATTACTCCAACTAAGAGGAACAACTCTATATGTATACACAAGGACGATCTGTCTGTGTGATTGAAAGTCAGGAGGGGATGCCCTCCCTTGTGTGACATACGGGTTCTTCCATAATATTAATTTCTCAGATATCCTTTTGTTTCAAATAAAAGTTATTTAAAACTCTTAATCTTATAAATTGTTGTGGGACCCTTGCTTGTTTCTGGGTTTGTTTCAAATCAAAGTTTTTTTTAAATTCTATCAATTGTTTCGAATATAGAAGATTTCATTAATGAATGGGATAATGGAAGCAAGGTTTAGAGTATACGTGATTATACAAGGAAACTTGAGACTCCAAGGGAAATTTCGTTAAGAGATGACTAGAGCTAGAAGCGTTTCAACACAAGAGAGGAAGGAATTTCGTGAGAAGAATTATGGGTGAAAGTTATAGAATTATGGAGAAATGCTTCATACTTTGTTAATACGGGAGAAATATGAGTAAGGAGGTATTAATAAGGGTTAAAACCCTGGATTCAAAACAGAGTGATAATAAGGGGGAATACAATTATTAGTAATTTTCCAAGTTATTTTTAATAAAAAGGCAAGAGTGTTCATTAGGAAGTAATAGAGAATTGGATAGCCAAGTGGTGAATATATGCGACCTCTGTTATCGGATGACCGAATTTGTGGATGAAAGCATGCAAGAATATGCTACTAATTGAGAGTGAAATGGTTTGAGTATCCTAAGACTAATACTAATTGTGTCAAGTGTGTAAAAGATGACCATAGGAAACGAGATAGGGCATCCGGAGGTAATTGCAGGTACGCTCTAATTTAAAATTCTTAAGTGTGAATGTTTGGTTAAGGATCGACAAGATCAATGAATGGTGTAAATAGGTTGATAAATTAGATAAGAATAATCTATCTCTTAGGAAGTAAGTTATGATGTTCTAAGAAAAGAAGTTATTCTCATGTCATCCAAATCAATATCTATTAAGGGTTAGAGGATTTTATAAAAAGGAGATTAAGGGAAGGAGCGAGAACATTGTTTAAGGATAAAGGAAGAGTATCTGCCTGTATCAGTATGAACAGGAAATATATATTATAAATAATATTTTCTTACAACTGTTTCAAGGAATATTAGTAGAAATTATTTTCTGGAAAATTTTACAGAGATGATATATATACAAATGTTGGAGTATTAATATTTTATGTCATGATAGAGGTCAAAATATAGTTAAACAATAGTGAGATACACTACCATTAAGGGAAGGCCAATGTGGTGGCCGATACCCTTAGTTAAAAGAGAAATGAGAGATGAGATAATATAGAATGACGGAATGGAGGAGAAGGTTGGTAAGGAAAAGATAGTGAAAGTACTGCTATTGATAAGCTAAATGGAATGCTGATGAATGACAAGCAAGTGTATGTTGTTGTATTTTTGTACAAACAAGATAGAGATGTTTAAGGAAACACTAAAGGATGGACGAAGTAATATGAGAATTAGAAGGTGTAATGTGAGAAAGGTATTCGTCAATATCTTCAACGTGATTCCGGGACGGAATCCTTTTAAGGGGGAAGATTGTAATAACCCTAACTTTAGAAATGCTACAGTGCTTAAATGAATAGTAATTTTGAGAATTTAGGGAAATGGTATGTAGGTACCCTATAAGTGAAACAGAAAATGAATAATCAGAAACCATATTAGCATCGTACTATGAAAATGAGTGACTCGAAACGATGACGGATTTAAGAGATTCCTGAGTATAGATTTTTAAGATGTTTGATTTCAATTGAGCACTATTGTATTGGATATTAAATAGTATGGAATATGAAAAGGGTGTATACTTTGAGGAACATGTAAAATTAGGTTAAACCAGGGGATTATTAAGTCAAGGGAATGCCAGAGGAATTTAGATTGTTAAACAATTTAGAACCACTTAGAAATGAGATATTAAATTTGAGGAATTGAGGATTTAATATTTTGGAATTTTATTATATTTGATTTGAGAATTTAGAATGAAAACTACTGAGATAGTGAAACGAACGTTCTAGAAACCGCTGAGACTTTATAACGAGATTAAACGATCAAATGAACGAATCATGGGTTAAGGATAATAAATATTAGAAGTCCAAGGGAGGATATATGTTAGAAATAATTGATGTGAATATTAATCAGTGTTTAAGTGTTACAGTGATAAATCAGAGTTTAGCTGGAAGCAGTCAGAGTTTAGTTAAACTCTAACAGTTGGAAGCTCGACAGAGTTTGTTAAACTCTGTCTGGAGGCAGCGTCTACTGGTCAACAGTGTTTGAAGATTTATTATGGAAGCAATATCTTTGAAGATTGGATAGCTGTCAAAGAGATTGAGTTTAATAAGGAGACGTGTAGCAATCGTAATTGATAACAATTGTATAGCTAATTTATAGGAGTATCAATTATCGATTGTATAGCAGCTGTATATCTTATAAATACAGTTAGGTTAACCCTAGAAGGGTATCGATCATTGTAAAACATTATTCATTGTAACCTAAGCAGCTCTTTGTGATATTCTACATCACTGAGAGATGAGTTATTAATTCGAAACAGTTTTTAATTGTGTTAAATATAATTGATATGGTTAATATCAGTGTTTAAGTTTTACAGGGAAAAACAGAGTTTAACTTGAAAAAGGAAGCAGTCAAAGTTTAGTTGAACTTTGACAGTTGGAAGCTGAACAGAGTTTGCTATATGCTGACAGTGGAAGCTCGACAGAGTTTGGTTAAACTCTGTCTGGAGGAAGCGCGTCTCCAGTCAGCGGTGATTAAAGATTAATTGAAGATAATTATGGAAGCAATATCTTTACAGATTGGATAGCTGTTAAAGAGATTGAGTTAACTTAGGACATGTGTAGCAATCATAATTGATAACATTTGTATAGCTGATTTATAGGCGAATCAATTATCGATTGTATGTAGCTGTATATCTTATAAATACAGTTAGGTTAACCCTAGAAGGGTATCGATCGTGTAATACAATATCTTTCATTGTAACCTAAGCAGCTCTCTGTGATATTTTACATCACTGAGAGAGAAGTTAATTCAAAACAGTTTTTAAAGCTTTTAAAGAATTTATTGTTATTCTCTCATACTTAGTTGATTATAAGTGTATATTCGGCCTAACAATTGGTATCAGAGCTTAATCTGTTAATTTAATACAGTTTAAGATCCACACACACACACACAACTATAATCAATGGCAGAAATTCCTCCTCCAACATCAGGCTCTAGTGCTGAGAAGGCTCAACCTGCAACTGTGAGTCGATATGAAACAATCAGGGTTCCTATTCTTAAGCCAGCAGAATACTCAACCTGGAAGGTGAAAATGGCTATGTTTTTGGAGGCTACAGATCCAGAATATCTTGACAGAATTTATGAAGGCCCTCATAAGCCTACAAAATTATCTGTTGTTGCTGCTGGACAGGAAGCTAAATCAGTTCCAAAGGAGAAGAAAGATTTGACTCCTGAGGACATTTCATCCATTGGTAAGGATGCAAAGGTTAGACATCTGCTTCATAGTTCATTGGATAATGTTATGTCTAACAAAGTGATCAATTGTAAAACTACAAAAGAGATCTGGGATGCTCTAGAGGTTAGATGTCAGGGAACTGCTGCAATCAAGAAGAATAGAAGGAACATACTCACACAGGAGTTTGAGCACTTTGAGGCTAAATCTGAAGAATCAATGACAGAAACCTTTGACAGATTCTGTAAGCTACTTAATGATCTGTCACTGGTTAATAAAGAATATGATCTATAAGATTCAAATCTCAAGTTTCTTCTTTCTATACCTGAAAAGTGGGATGTTAAGACAACCACTATTAGAGACAACTATGATCTGGCTGATACTGATATTGATGAGATCTATGGGTTGCTCAAGACTCATGAACTAGAAATGGAACAGAGAAGCAGAAGATCAGGCGGAAAGTCAAAATCTGTTGCTCTAAGAGTTGAAGAAAGACCCTCAAAGAAGGAAGCATCAAGGAAGAAGGCAAAAGGAAAAGCTTTGATCATTCATTCTGAAAGTGAGTCATCAAACTCTGATGTTGACTCAAATACAGGTGGATCATCTGATTCTGAAGATGATGAGGAAATGATGCAAATGGCTGCCTTGATGGTAAAGACTTTAAAGAAGATGGGATTCAAGAACTTCAAGAAAGGAAAGAGATTCTCCAAGAATGATTCAAAGTTTGACAGGAAGAATTTCAGCAAATCTGAGAGAAAGGATACCAAATCTGGGAAAAGAGACAAGTCTGAGATTCAATGCTACAAGTGTAAGGAGATGTGTCACTATGCTCCTGAGTGCAAGAAGGGTAAAACTGAGAAGGCACTCTTCACTAAAGGCAGAGATTGGGCAGACACCTCTGACTCAGATGAGGATGTGAACTATGCTCTCATGGCTACTACTGTTGATGAAGCTGAAGATTCTGAAAACAAGGTACCTCTAACTACCTATGCTTATAATACTGATGATATAACTGAATTAAGAATATATCTTAAGGCTTTGCATATCAGTTATAGGGATCAAACTTTAGAGAATGAGAGAATCAAAACTGAGAATTCTGAACTCAAAGAGAGAAATAAGGTTGTAGAAGAGAAACTTGCTAACATGCAGCAAATTCAAAAGGAGAGAGATGATGCTGTCTATCTTGAACAAGAGTTGTTAAGTAAGTATAAACAACTAGAATCTGAATTGGAAAAGGCAAATCATATTATTAAAACTTGGACTCACTCTGGAAAAGACACTCAAAAAGTTTTTCAATCTGACACTGTAGGTCTAGGTTACTCTGAGGAAGATGAACTTAGGTTTCAGAATACAGTCAAGATTAGACCACCTCTTCCACCTAAGAATTTTGGAACATTCGTTAATGGAATAAGTGAACCTAGGTTTGAAGGTGGAAAAGAAGCTGTTAAGAAAGAACCAGTATAAACTAATGTTAAACAGGTTAATATTGGTTTAATGACAGATAAACAACTTAAGCATAAGCTTAAGGAGTTAAAATCTGTTAAGAAACAGAAAGTTTCTAGAAAGAACAGAAATGGTAAAGTAGGCATTACTCAAGGAAATTATCCAATGCTTGCTACTTTAGCTCCAAGAAAGACATGTCATAACTGTGGTAGCACTAACCATCTTGCTAGTTTTTGCAGGAAGAACAAAGACATTAATTCTTTACCTTCCAAGTCTGAAGTAAAGAAAGATAATGTTAGAACTAGGCCACAGACTCTATGCAAACACTGTGGAAGCACTTGGCATTCTATTTATACTTACAAAAATTATCATGCTATTTATCATAATTACTATGAACTGAAACCTAATCTAAAATGGGTTAAAGTAAATTCTGCAAGTGTAAACTCTGATAAAGTTAGCTTAAACTGTGATAGTGAAAATTCCGCTGCTAAAGCTAACAAAATTAAGAAAGCCAAAGGATCTAAGCAAGTCTGGATCCTTAAATCTAATCCTCAGTAATTGTTTGTGATTGCAGGGCATCAGGGAAAGTATCCAAGTCGTGGACAGTGGATGTTCAGGACACATGACTGGAAATAAAGCCCTGCTATCAGAGTATGTGGAAAAGGCTTGCCCAAAAGTTTCCTATGGAGATGGAAACATAGGACATACTCTGGGATATGGCAATATTAATCTTGGAAGTGTCATCATCACAAATGTAGCTCTGGTTTCAGGACTCAAGCATGATTTGCTATCTGTGAGTCAAATCTGTGACAAAGGTTTTCATGTAGATTTTCAACCTGAATACTGTGAGGTTATCAGCAAAACCACAGGCAAAGCTGTTTTAGTTGGACAAAGGCGCAACAATATCTATGAAGCAAGCTTGTTGACAAACTCTGATGGAAAAACTATGTGCCTGTCAACAAGCATGTCAAATGAAGAGAGTTGGAATTGGCATAAGAAACTCTCTCATTTGAATCTGAACAACATCAATGAGCTGATAAGAAAGGATCTTGTTAGAGGACTTCCATAGTCTTTGTTAAATGTTGATGGTCTGTGTGATTCATGTCAAAAGGCCAAACAGAGGAAGACCTCTTTCAAGAGCAAGTCTGAATCTTCAATTGTTGATCCATATCATATGTTACATGTTGATCTTTTTGGACCAGTAAATGTCTTGTCAATTGGAAGGAAGAAATATGCTCTAGTCATTGTTGATGAATATACCAGATACACTTGGGTGTATTTTCTAGCAAAGAAGGATGAAACTGCATTAACTCTGATGGAGCATGTAAAGCTACTAGACAAAGGATCAAAACACAAAGTTTAAATAATCAGAAGTGATAATGGAACTTAATTCAGAAATGCAACAATGGAAGAATTCTGCAAGAACAGAGGGTTGAAGCAAGAGTTTTCTGCACCTGGTACACCACAGCAAAATGGTGTAGTTGAGAGGAAGAACAGAACCTTGATAGAAGCTGCCAGAACTATGCTTGATGAAGCAAAATTGCCAACCTATTTCTGGGCAGAAGTAGTTCAAACTGCTTGTTTTACTCAAAATGCAACACTGATCAACAAGCATGGAAAAATACCATATGAGATGGTGAGGGAAAAGAAGCCAAACCTGAAATATTTTCATATTTTTGGGTGAAAATGCTTTGTGTTGAAAAATCATCCTGAACAGTTGACCAAATTTGAGTTGAAAGCAGATGAAGGAATTTTTGTTGGCTAAATATTTTCATATTTTTGGGTGCAAATGCTTTGTGTTGAAAAATCATCCTGAACAGTTGACCAAATTTGAGTTGAAAGCAGATGAAGGAATTTTTGTTGGCTATCCAGTGTCAACCAAGGCATTCAGAGTTTATAATCTGAGAACAAAGGTGATTATGGAATCTATTCATGTGTCATTTGATGACAAGAAAATCACTGGACTTGAAGATGTTGATGAACATGATCAGTTGCATTTCGAAAATGAAGATCTAATCTCTGATGAAATAAACTCTGATGACACTAATCCAACAAACTCTGTTGATGCAAACTCTGAACCTCTACTAGTACACACAGAAGAAATAGTACAGTCAGAACAAAGAGGAGAACCAGTTGAGGGGGAGCATGATCATAGTGATGACTCAAATTCTGATAGTGAGTCAACTGAAAATTCTGGATCAAACTCAAACTCTGATGACTCAAACTCTGAAAGTCCAAATTCTGAAAGTTCAAACTCTGAGCGATCAAATTCAGGGGGAGCCTCATAGAATGAAGAAAGGCATCAAGATAATCAGGAGAACATTGATCAAGGGGGAGGATCAACTGTTGACAGAAGTCATTTACCTATAGCTAGGAAATGGACAAAATCACATACACCTGATTTAATAATTGGAGATCCAGATGCAAAAGTTAGGACAAGAAGTGCTACAACAAATGAATGTCTGTTTCATGCATTTCTGTCCAAATCTGAACCAAAGAAAGTGGAAGAAGCTCTTCAAGATGCTAACTGGATAACAGCAATGCAGGAGGAGTTAAATGAATTTGAGAGAAATGAAGTATGGACCCTTGTACCTAGACCAAAGAATAGATCTGTTGTTGGTACTAGATGGGTTTTCAGAAACAAAACTGACAGTGATGGGGTTGTTACAAGAAACAAGGCCAGACTTGTGGCCAAAGGTTATTCACAGCAAGAAGGCATAGACTATGATGAAACTTTTGCTCCAGTTGCAAGGTTGGAGGTAATAAGAATCTTTCTAGCATATGCTTCTCATAAGAAATTCAAGGTTTTTCAGATGGATGTGAAAAGTGCTTTTCTGAATGGAAAACTTGAAGAAGAAGTGTTTGTTGAACAACCACCAGGATTTGTAGATCCCAAGTATCCAGATTATGTCTACAGACTTGACAAGGCACTCTATGGACTTAAACAGGCACCAAGAGCATGGTATGAAACTCTGGCTCAATTTCTTTTAGAAAGTGGGTTCAACAGAGGTACAATTGATAAAACCTTGTTCTATTTCAATCTTGGTAGTGATCTGTTATTAGTTCAAATATATGTAGATGACATAATCTTTGGATCTACTAATGATAAACTCTGTAAGAAGTTTGCCAAGCTCATGCAGTCCAGGTATCAAATGAGCATGATGGGAGAGCTCAGTTATTTTCTAGGGCTACAGGTGAAGCAAACAGATGATTGGAATTTTTATCAATCAAGCAAAATATACCAGAAATCTTCTCAAGAAATTTGGCATGCTTGACTGCTCATCTGAAAAAACTCCCATGGCAACAGCAACAAAGTTGGATAGAGACACAGGTTCACCAGTGGATATGACAAACTATAGAGGAATGATTGGGTCTCTTCTTTATCTAACATCTAGCAGACCTGACATCATGTATGCAACATGTCTTTGTGCAAGATTTCAGGCAGACACAAGAGAACCACATCTAACACCTGTAAAGAGAATTTTCAAATATCTTAAGGGCACCATAACTTTAGGTTTGTGGTATCCAAGAGAATCAGACTTCAAGCTTCTTGGTTACTCTGATGCAGACTTTGCAGGCTGTAAGATAGACAGAAAAAGTACTAGTGGAAGTTGTCAATTTCTTGGTGATAGACTTGTTTCTTGGTATAGCAAGAAACAGAAATCAATCTCTACATCTACAGCTGAAGCAGAGTATATTGCTACTGGTAGCTATTGTGCACAGATTCTGTGGATGAAATCAATTACTGGATTATGGATTGAGGTACAGTAAAATACCTATTTACTGTGATAATCAAAGTGCTATTGCTATGACAGGTAATCCAGTACAGCATTCAATGACCAAGCACATCAGCATAAGGTATAATTTTATCAGAGAACATGTAGAGGAAGGGAATATTGAGCTTCATTTTGTGTCTACAGAACAACAGCTTGCAGATATCTTCACCAAGCCGTTGAGTGAAGCTGTATTTACAAGGCTGGTAAATGAACTAGGAATGGTCTCTGGCTTTGACTAGAGATATTGGTTAGACTCAAAACTCTACTTATGTACTGTGTTGCTCATATTTCTATGGTATGTTAAACTCTGTTATGCAAACTCTGCTCAATGACTGTTAAACTCTGTTAGCATGCTTTTTAAGTCATACACTGTTGACTGTTGAATAAACTCTGAGAAACTCTGATAATGTTTCTTTCTGAACATAAACACCGATAAAGATACATGTATGAAACATTATTCTCAGTAATTAGTCATGAATCCTTCTAAGTTATCTGTGATCTAATCTTAAACTGTGCAGAAAGTTAACACAGCATGATACTGTTCTATATTTATAGCATCTCTTAGTTTATTTATTCTAAACTCTCATAAATACTGTGTGCATTGCCTCTCATAAATAATTTCTGATGTTGATGAGCTCTAAACTCTGTTAGTTATACACTGTTAAATTAGATTCTATTATTAGAATAACCCCAAAGCGTATATATAGACTGTTAGAACTCCTTTGAGATCATGTTTGTAACTAGGACGACCCAGGAACTTACTGGTATATAGTAAGGGCTAAAATTCTCTAATTTTTGGTGACTACTCGAAAACTAGGAAGATCCAAGAACTTATCAAATTGATAAGGGCTAAAATTATAGGATTTTTGGTGACTAGTTCCAACCTCTGATTACTGGAGGGAAAAAAAAATTGGGGGTTATAGATTAATTAAATATTACTGTATATAAATCGTTTACTACAGAGTTTAGCATTCATCATACATTCAGTGTTTACTATGAGAGTTTGTGCATCCAGTGTTTACTGATTTACTTTATGGATTTTATGAAATACTAGATGCTCTAAATACTGATTTAGTAAACTCTGCTCTACACACACTCATATTCACAACTGTGCAGTGTTTGAAAGGACAACAGTAATTAAGTTGGAGAATTGATAAACACTGTTGGATTTTGTTGAGTACTCTAAGGTAATATTTTATTTCAGACAAAGCATATACTTGGAGTACACAAAGAGTTTTTGAAATTTGCATGTAATACGTGCCAGTTGTTTAATGGTGTCAGACAGTTAAATCTTATTGCAAATAGGAGAGAGAACAGCAGTAATAATAGGCATTATTACTGTGCGTGTAAATAACTGTTCCACTGTTTACGTGACACGTGTCCCACTCACACACTTAACAAGAAATTGGTTGCGTGTTTAATGTCTAAAACGATTGGGTTTTAATTTTCAATTACAGATCTAATCAAAATCATTTCATTATTCACTTTTTCACCTTTACATCCACGAACACACAACATTACACACAATTTCTTTGTTCTTTTCACTTAAGCATTTTCACAAACACTTTTCCACACACTCTCTTTTCTAACAACCTGTTCTATTGGCAACCAAGAATTTTGTGGCTCAGGGACTATCTTTTGTTACTAACAACTATGCAGCAATACTAAACACTGCTAAAGCCCCAGAACCATTTCATTTGATTCAGAACTTCTTAAGAGATTCTGAAATTGGTCAAGCTCTTGTTCAACCAGAAAAACTCTCTGCCACACAAATCTCTACTTTCTGGAGAAACTCTGTTTATGATGATGGTGGAGAGAATGGGACTCCATCAATTGTTTTTACTCATGAAGATCAAGAGTTTGTAATCACTCCTGCCACTGTTCGTGATGTTTTGGATTTTGATACTCACACTTCATACTCTGTGGCTGGTGAGAATCAATTAAAAGAAATGTTACAGCAACTGCGATTTTCAGGCCCTTTGGATAAGCTTGGGAATGTTAAAAGGCCAGGGCTTAGGAAGGAGTGGAGCTTTTTCTTTGACTGCATCACTCGAGCATTTGGCAAGAAGGTCACCAACTGGGATGCAATTCCTGGTGAAAGTCTTCAAATCGGGTATTCTCTTCTTAATGGGAGTAACTTTGATTTTGGTAGTTTAGTTCTTATGAATTTAGGTGAAAAACTAGCAGAGTCTAATACAACTGTTTATTTCTCACGTTTTTGTCAATGTTTATTCTCTGCTTGTTTGCCTAATTTGGTAATTTCTGATGAGGATGTTATACAACCCTTTCAATGCCATAAGAGAATGTTTTCTGATTTGACAAATAAAGATGCTAACAAGGAGCAAGTTCTAAAGTTTATCTATCCTCTTGCCCTCAGAAACTTTCTCAACCAACCACAAGCACCACAACCTGAACCAATCCTTGAACCTCCACAGTCACCTCCTCAACCCACAAACACTGAACCTCCTCAACCCACAAACACTGAACCTCACATAACCATAAACACTGAACCAATCTCTAAACCTACATCTCCACCAACCATTGCTACTTCATCACAACCTCAACCTCACACACAATCCAACCCAAGGAAACCAAAGAAAAGCAGGGCTATAAGGCCACCAAGAAAGCACAGGGTTGCTGAAGCTTCTAAGCCAAAGAGGGCTAGAAAGGAAAGGGCTAACAAACCTAAATCTCCATCTATACTAGATGATTCTATCTCAGAAGAAGAGAAAACAGAAGTGCATCCTCCAGTTAAGAGAAGGAGACTAATTCTTGAAGAATCTGATGAAGAATTGCATTTTGAAGCTCCAGAGGATGTTTCTAAGGAAATACCTGCTGTTGAGATAGACAGAGATGGTAATGCTGATGCTACAATGGATGAAATTCTTGAGCCATTGTTCCCATTCTCTGAGAACATGGACATTCCAATCTCTTCACCTGCTTTATTCTCTGAAGAAACTGATGCAGTAAATCAAACCACTTTGGTACATGAAGAAACAGTGGCTTCTCACACTGAGTTAATCTCTGATGCTCATCAATCTGTTGAACAGGGTGAGGAAATTGATCAACCACCCATGAAGACAATCTCTGAGCCTATTGTACAACCTGCAAAGGATGTTGTAGAGCCTATTGCTGAGAATGTTGAACATACTGCAGACAATGTTGCAGAAACTGTTAATGAGTCTCGTCTAATTCCTGCATCAACTGATCAAAATGAAGCTGAAGTTGAAATTGAAACTGAAGGGAGTACTGAGTCAAGTTCTTCTCAGAGTTTACCAGTACAGACTTCTGCTAAAGTTAAAGATTTTCCTGGCCCTTCCAATCAAGAAGATGCTGAAGAAGAACAATTTGAACAATTTTTAGCTGATTGGTACAAAGAAACTTGTATCTTTCCTGTTGCAAGAGCAGCTGAATTTGTCAAGAGAACATCCAGAACAATCACAAATCCAGAGATTCTATCTTGTCTCAAGGCTACTGTTGTCCAAGTAAAGACTCTCAATTCTAGATTTGATCATTGTCAAAAGGCTATTTCTGATGTTCGAGGTGAAGTTGTTAGAGGAGATGATATGCTTAAACTTGATAGCAAGAACAAATTTCAATATCTTTCTCAGAATCAAGAAACTTTGTCTCACAGGCTGAGCAAAGTTGAAGAAAATCAAAATGCCATGTCTTTAAAGATTGATTCTATTGCTACCTCTCTGGAGTTAATCACATCAATTCTCATGCTTGATGATGTCAAAAAGGGGGAGAGAGTTGATAAAGACAAATGCAAGCAATCTCAAACTCTGATCAGAAAGGATAATGCTAGTGATGGAGGAGCAAGTAATAAAGACAAATGCAAACCTGAAGAACGTCAAACTCTGAAATCTTGCAAGTCTTCTACATCACAGTTTGCTGGAATAAACACTGATACTCAAGGTACTTCAAAGACCAAGAGTCTGGTATTATCTTCTAATCCACAGACTGATGAGGAGTTGGCTGCTAAGTTATTTATTGAAGAAAATGAAGAATGAGCTACTATTGAAGATATTAAAGCTGAAGAAAAGAGTTTCCAAGAACAACATCAAAAAGCTTTAAAGTCTGGAAAGTTTAAGAAGAAAGAAAAAGCTCCCAGGCCTGTTCTTAAAGGCATTGTGATCAACGAAAATGTTGTTGCTGATCAAAGATCATATTTATCTAAGAAATCAACAGAAGCTGAAGCTAAACTCAAGCTGAAAGGCATTGCTATGGAAGGAGAAGATTCAATGAAGAAAGATACAACCTCTGTTTCTACACAAGTTGTACAGAAGAAAGAAAACACAACCTCTGTTGCTACACAAGTTGTGTCTAGACCTCTATCTTCTCAGTTGAAATCATTTTTTGGTAAAGGAACACTTCATGATCCAAATCTAGTATCTGGAGCTCCTATGGATTTTTCTGATGGAAGAGCCTTGTCTGGTAAGATTGGAAATAATAAGGCTGGTTTAGGTTCACACAGAGATAGAAGGCAACATACTGGTCCTAGAGATCCTTCTTCACTGGCTATTCCAGGTCGTGGTGTCACTCAAGAGAGTTTGGACAGACTGGAATCAGTACAGTTAGTTCATCAGAAGAGTTTAAAGAAAGATTTTCTCTTATACTTTATGGCTGATGGGACAGTATTTAAAATTGGTGAGAATGATATTGGCTTGAAATATTGGGAAGAACTAGAACATGTTCTGTATCTTTTCAAAGTGAATAGTCGAAGGACTCAATCAGTTGCAAATGTGCTCAGACAGAAAATGCTCCAAAATTTGGCAATTAGAGGAATGAAGTGCAATAGTAGATATGTTCCTAAGTACAGAGTTTGGAATGGAAATCTCATTGAAATGAAGAAGGGTACTACAAAGTTGAAGACTGATCTGGGAATCACAGTACTTAACTTCAATTCACAGTCAGAGGAAGTGAAATTTATCAGACTGGGAAATGAGATGAGGAGGAACAAAATCTATGATCTAAGGTCTGCTATTTATCAAACTGATGAGAGTGATCCTCAGTTGAGAGAGATCAAGGAAGCTATGAAGATTGAACTTGAGAATGCAGAGAGAAGATTGCTTATAGATTATCTCAGAACAACACCGGATCTTGAGGAGATTAGAGATTAAAGTCTGTAAGAATTTTTCTTGTTTTCTGTAGATTTTTGTTAAGTCAAGTTTAAACTCTGATTATTTGAATAAACACTGTGTTTGTATGAAATTGTTTTGACATCATCAATTATTGTTAACTTGTGCATTTTTACTAATAAACAAGTTGGGGGAGATTGTTAAATATAATTGATATGGCACGCAAGCGTACGTGATCACAAGTAATATATGAATAAGTCGAGTTCGTTCCCACAGAGATCTGGTTATGGTTTTAATTCAGTTATTGTACCTATGCAACAATGTATGGTTATTACTCACTGCTAAGACAAATAACAAATTGGGTTTAATTAACTAAATTAACTCGAAAGTAAATTAACAACTAAGAATTAACTAACTAACAAGAATTGAAATTGAATTACGTCTACAAGAGTAACATGGGATCCTAACTTCATTAAATACTTCGCTTAGATCTGACGCATTTAATCACTGTATGCAATGGTTATGATATCTGATCGGATAACACGAAACAAGTACACGCTACCTGTCAGCATACGTATACCAAACTAAACATACATCCACAAAAGAGATAGAAGATGAATAGACACCAATTATGCTTAGACCCTATATGTCTATAGAATTTGAAAACATAACGGTTGAAGAACAAGTTATCCATAAAGATCACACAGGGCAATATAAGTATTTTCATCTCATACTACGAATCATGTTGATAAACAATCATGAACCTATGCTAGCATGGCAAGTTCTAAATCTCAAGATCCACTTTCACTTCACAAGAGATTAACAAATTAGATGTTAGCTACGCATCTAGCAATTAAGCACAACCATACGAGGATATCAGATATACATCACACACAGATCTTTAAAGCAATCAAGATACTAAAGCTCCATAAATAAATCTCTTAGAATCCCATGACAACGATTAATTCATAATCGAACCTCTCGTCATCATGGGATCTGAAGAAACCATGATAAAAACAAAGTATGAAAAGATACAAATAAAACTAAGTAATTGATATGTAATGGTTCTCCTAAATTACAATGGTAGGATGTGTTTATATAGGATCTAGAAGTCTTGTTCACCAAGCAATTGCCTTTTTAGAGTTGGAATAGAAGATTGGCAATTTCCGTTCTTGAATGAGAATAGAATTGCAAATTCCATGTATAGATCTGATTCTAAAATGTTCTAGCCGCCCAAAGCAATTACCATACTTATTAGAAGTAGGAATTATAGCAATTTCCTTGTCAAAGTTGAATTTCTGCAGTTCGGCACATAATACGTTTCCTAAACTGATTCTGTTTTTAAGGAAAATTCGTAGCTGACTTTTCTTCAATATTTCTGGGCCGTTCCAATTGTAAGTGGACATCTGGACCACTTTAGAATGATAGAGAATCTCGTTATCTTCGCGTGGACTGTAAGATCGCCCAAAACGGACTTGTAAAACTCAAGATATGGCCAAAACAAAAATCCGAAAATCTGGCAGAATTTCTACGCAGCAGCCCGCCGAGCAAAGTGCTTCACCAGGCAACTTGCCTGGTGCCATTCTGCTGAATCCGGGGCAGATTGCCTCGCGGGGCAACTTGCCTGGCTGCAATCTGCGAAAACTTGATTTTTCTTCGTGTTTTCATCTTTTCTTCCCGTTCCTTTTGCATGAGCTTCCGTCTTTCATTCTTAATGAGTTGTATACTTCTTAAGAGTTGACATTAACCTCCATTCTTCATTCCATATCCTCAATCAACTCCACAAAACGACGGAAACTACACCTTTAATCGATATTTCTTCAACCCTGCACAATTAACAAAACACATCAAAACTACCACAAACTTGAGGCCAAAGCAATCAATTTAAGCCGAATTAGAATGTTCCAAGTAGATATAAAATCCACTTATCAAATATCAGTGTTTAAGTTTTACAGGGAAAAACAGAGTTTAACTTGAAACAGGAAGCAGTCAGAGTTTAGTTAAACTCTGACAGTTGGAAGCTGAATAGAGTTTGCTATATGCTGACAGTGGAAGCTCGACAGAGTTTGGTTAAACTCTGTCTGGAGGAAGCGCGTGTCCAGTCAACGGTGATTAAAGATTAATTGAAGATAATTATGGAAGCAATATCTTTACAGATTGGATAGATGTTAAAGAGATTGAGTTGACTTAGGAGATGTGTAGCAATCATAATTGATAACATTTGTATAGCTGATTTATAGGCGAATCAATTATCGTTTGTATGTAGCTGTATATCTTATAAATACAGTTAGGTTAACCCTAGAAGGGTATCGATCGTGTAATACAATATCTTTCATTGTAACCTAAGCAGCTCTCTGTGATATTTTACATCACTGAGAGAGAAGTTAATTCAAAACAGTTTTTAAAGCTTTTAAAGAATTTATTGTTATTCTCTCATACTTAGTTGATTATAAGTGTGTATTCGGCCTAACAAATTGCTTAAACGCGTATTTTATTGTTAATCTTTCATTCGATCTTGATTATAATTGTGTATTCGGCCTAACAATTGGTATCAAAGCAAATTTGTTACTCTATACAGTTTAAGATCCATACACACAGCTATAATCAATGGTAGAGATACCTCCTCCAATAGGTTCAAGTTCTGAGAAGGCTCAACTAACTACTGTGAGTAGTTATGAGACAATAAGGGTTCCTATTCTCAGGCCAGCAGAGTATTCAATTTGGAAGGTGAAGATGACCATGTTTCTGGAGGCTACAGATCCAGAATATCTTGACAGAATTTATGAAGGTCCTCGTAAACCTACAAAGCTATCTGTTGCTACTGTTGGTCAAGAATTTCATCTATTACTAAGGATGCAAAAGTTAGGCATCTACTTCACAGTGCCTTAGACAATGTTATGTCTAACAAAGTGATTAACTACACTACTGCCAAAGAAATTTGGGATGCTCTTGAGGTTAGATGTCAAGGAACTGATGCTATCAAGAAGAATAGAAGGAACATACTCACACAGGAGTATGAGCACTTTGAGGCTAAATCTGAAGAAACCATGACAGAAACATTTGACAGATTCTGTAAACTGCTCAATGATTTGTCATTTGTTAATAAAGAGTATGATCTAGAAGACTCAAACCTCAAATTTCTTCTTGCTTTACCTGAAAAGTGGGATGTGAAGACAACCACCATAAGAGATAACTATGATCTTGCTGATACTGAGATTGATGAAATCTATGGGCTGCTCAAAACTCATGAATTGGAATTGGAGCAGAGAAATAGGAGATCAGGCAAGAAGACAAAGTCTGTTGCTCTTAAGGTTGAAGAAAAATCCTTGAAGAAGGAAGCATCAAGGAAGAAAGCTAAGGGAAAGGCTTCAGTCATACATTCTGAAAGTGAGTCATCAAACTCTGATGTTGATTCAAACACTGATGAATCATCTGACTCTGAGGATGATGAAGAAGAAATGTTGCAAATGGCTGCTTTGATAGTCCCAGAGATGAAATCAGAGTAACAATCAAATTTTTATTAATCACATTATGAGTTCTTACAATCCAAAAGAATTTCAATATAAATACATACTCTTTGCCATCCATTTACATAAGTCATACTAGACCATATTCTTGGTACTGAAAGAATAAATATACCCTACCAATAGCTTCTTCTTCAGCTCTGGTAGTCTCATCGTCCTCGCCCGCGTCGAGTGCGCCTTGTGCGAGTCATCTGGTCTAGCTGTTGTTGTGATATAATAATAAAGCAAGGGTGAGCAATAGCCCACCAACAATAATATATAACTGAACGATAATGTATAACAGTTCAAAAGTATCTTTCAAACCATATGCCATGCATTTACGGAAATGATGCCAGTATAATATGAACGATGAAGTTACAAGGTAACTTAAAGTATTTGTTTGTAGAAATATCTGCTACATCAAAGTAAGCGAGATATTCTTATTGTTATTAAGAAGAGGAACTTGCAAGAAAAGGTTGCAATTCCAGTTATGACCCTTTTCCAACTCTGCCAACAGTAATCATGTTGCAGGAAATAAATAAATTTGGATGATGAACCAATGATGGAGTATTCACCGCGCCCGCTGTTCCAATCTTGATGATCAGTCGAGATCGTACAGCTCAATTTAGATTTACTACCGGTAGAAGGAAGAACTGATGGCTTTACTTGTATACCGCCTTACTAGCTCTCCCCGGCCAACGGTTGGGCCAAAGGGGATGGACCGGCGCTACTCGGCCTCTTACACGACTCCTAGTTCAAATAGAATTCATGATTCTGAATGTAACGTTCGTCCCCCTTTCCCCAAGTATAATACTTGTTGATAAGACTCCACAAAGTAGTCGTATCTAGTTGGAAAGGAAAATTTACCAATAACTCCCAAGCTATTACTTGGTAACGGATATCAACTTGTTCCAGTAATCTTACCCCTCGAAAGATGAGAAGGTAAGCCATGACTTAATAAGTCAACAGCACCCGAGTTGCGGGTGAAGGGAATACTTTATGACCGGGAAGTCGACAAGATAAATAACATTTTCCAAGTAAGGTTCCCTTATTATTAAGGAGATAGACTCAAAGAAGAATGATGTCTGAGAACCTTTCTTGATATAAGATTAATAATAATATGACTCCGAGATATTTTCTGTAATAATCGAAGAAGATAAACCTTATCGAGATTATTCTAAGTATGGAATAAATATTCAGAGAATATTTAATGAGTTAAAATATTTAAAGAATATTTGGGAATATGAAAGAATATCTTTAATCAGAGTATTTCTCAAATAATTCTTGAAGAAATATCAAGAGAATATTTATTGCATAATTAAATAATCAAATGAATATTCAAAATAATATTCATTACTTAATAAGTCCTGAAAGAAATATTTAAAATATTTAAAATAATATTCGATGATTAAATAGAACCCTGGATGAATATTCAAAATAATATTCATAATTAATTAGGAATTTAAATGAATATTGATAAAGTAATATTCATTTAATGAATAATATTCTAAATGAATATCAAGTAATATTCATTTAGTAATCCAAGCTTTAAAGGAATATTCGAGATAAGACTCGATAAATAAATCAAGCTTCAGATGAACATTAAAATAATATTCGTCAGGTAATTACTATCTTAAATGAATATTCAAAAGTAATATTCATTTAATGAATAATATTCAAAATGAATATCCAAATAATATTCATTTAGTAGTCCAACCGTTAGAAAAATATTCGAAATAATAATCGATAAATAATTCAACTCTGAATGAATATTAAAAATATTATTCGTCGAATAGTTACGTTCAAATAATTATTTGAAGTAAGGATCGTTAAATAAATAATCTCGAACGAATATTCAAATAATATTCGTCGCCCGAATAATGGAAAATATTTACTTAAATATTTTTCTCCGAGGTAATCTCGATATGTCAAGAAATATTGACTCCCGGTCTATATTTGATGAATAAGATGTATACGCCCTTCTATGAGGGTCTTACAATAACCGGTTTATAATTGATACGTTAGCTATCTAATTTATAAGCCAATAAACAATCAGGGAACTAGCATAACGATATAACTGGAAAGTAGGCATGCATGCTATGGCATATGTATAACGGAAAACATATATATATTCAATCACAACAACAGCCTAAAAGAAGGGAATTGAAACTTGCCTGGTAGTCGAGTACGGTAAGGGGTAGTGGTAGCGGGTCCCGGTTCAGCTTGGTGATCTATAAATAGCCAAGGCATTCGGGATTAATCACTTAACATATTAAAAGTTAAGTTATACTTAATTCGAAACACGTTCTCGAGTTATCTCGTTATACCCCTTTTTGTGGATTACTTTTATCACTGATCCGACCTGACATTCGTTCGTTAATACGACATGTCATTGTACTTATACTTGGGACATACTTAAGTCATATGGGTTCTAAAGTCGATCGTTACGAACCAATACTATACTCCGAGTTTTATCGCCCGTTTTCTAAGTGTTTTACCGAAGTTATAAAAGAGTCGTCTTTTAGGGGTTCGTTCGCGTTTAACCTCGACTCGAACATTTTTAATAAATCGAAAAATGATCCTTTTGACATACGGTTTTCTTTCACGCCTTCCTTTTTACCTCTAGTATTTATTTACCAAGATTCGCCATGACGTTACATTGTTTACGAGGGTTCAATTACAGTTACGAACTTTCGTTTACGGATTCGAACTACTTTTAGTAATTTGGTCATAAATCCTAAACCGTAAGTCCGTTTCACGTGATCTTTATATCAAAACGAAGCTTAGAACATTACCTATCCTATCATGGCAGATAAGGTCTCTGGACAGTAGGGGTTCGACATGGAAAATGGCATACAAAACATGGTATTGCAAAATCGGGGATTATAACGGCTGTAAATCGAATATCTACCAATTTCGAATCTTCCCATAAACATAGTATCCAACCCAAACAACATATACATGACTTATATACATGAACTGAGGCCAATCAATGCCTTTCCGTTCATCTAGCTATTTACATTATTAATCCAAAATCCATACATAATCATGCTTATAATCTTAACATGACCATAACTAAGTTATAACTATCATAAACATGCTTAAATCTCAAACAAGGGTTAGGGTTTCAAGAGCTTTATACCTTCCTTGGAGTATGTAAAGACCTTGCTAAGCTTTGCATAGTCCTTGTATACCCATAACCAAGCTTAGATCATCCTAGAAATCAAGAAAATCAAGAGTTGTTCTTGAAAATCACTATTCACCCTAGTCTTTGATGATTTCTTTGAAAATGGAAACAAGAGAGTTTGGCTTTGAAATTTTTAGGGGATCACTTTTGGGAAATGTAAGACTCACCATAATTTTTACAAGATCAAGAGATGGTGGGAAGAGGGGTTTTGATTTTTGAATTAAGGGTATGGCCGAATGGAATTTTGAAGGGGGGGGGAGAGTTGCTTGGTTTATTTTGTTTTAATCTCATCCATTCTCATCTATTATCAAGATAATATCTTGTATAAATTCACTTTATTAAAGTGATGAGGTGTTGGATGAGGAAATACCATGACAAGTGTTGAAAATGTGGTGGTTTTAGCCTAACTACATGGTTGCCTTGCTAAGTACTTAGTTGCATTCTCTAGGGTGCTAGTTCCTTGATTCTAGTTTGGTTACTAGATATTTTATACTAGTAGCTTGCACAAGACTCTTGCTTCCTCTGCTTGTTTCTGTGTCCGGTTATTGCCCGTTTCGATTGATCGTTCGTAGGAATATTTCACGGATTTCTAATTAGGGTTTACCGGGAATCCTTTTTAATATTAATACTTTCATTCTCCATCTTTCATTCTAACTTTCCAATTTATATTTCTTAAATCCATTCGTTAAATACTTAAGGCTATCAGTGTCCAGGGAACTCTCGGAGAAAATAAAAGTGCGGTTTTTCATAATCCGACAGCTTTTACATACACTTATTTTCCCCCCTGGATCACTAATACGAACTCGGAAATCCGTTCCGAATGCTTCTATATAGTGTCGTCTCATATTATTATATACTCCCACCAAAACACTATTCATTCTGTATTCTTTACTTGTTCTCTTAGGGTGGTACAATTGTCCGTATTCTCTTTCGATCGTTCCTTATCCTTTTTACGGAACTACTGGATTAATCGTTACCGATCTGGATGACATGAGAATATTCTCCTGCTTGAAATTGCCATATCTTATTCCCTTAGAAGATAGATTATTCTTACCTATGTTGTTACCCTTTAGCATTCTTCAAGACATAGAAATAATAAAGTCGAATTCCATTCATTCTTTCCAAATATCAATTATTACATTGTAGCCATAACCACTCCTCAGTGGTTTCCTACCTTCATTCTTAAATCAAATATAATAACATCCCAAAATATCAAATCCTCAAAGTTAATATCTCAATTCTTGGATTATAATAATATTTAATCCACTGTCCGGTCAAATATTATACCGAAAAGAATTTGGAATTTCTGAATTCCGATCGTCTCTGCATTCACTTATTTCCTCCGCGTATTACTAATATGACTTCGAAACATCCATATCACGTCCCGTACATAGGGTGGAGTGAAAAGTTTTCCAACTTAAAAAATCACTATTCATCCACCAAATTACTATGCACGTACAGGAAACACTATGCACGTACGGGAAATACTATGCACGTATGGGAAACACTATGCACGTACTCATTTCCCTTCAAGGATCCATTAGCTCCTTCCTGGATGGTAGATTATTCTTATCTAGGTCCTCAACCATCGAATTGCTCTATTATGACAATATACCAATGCATCAGGATCATTGTCCAAAGCAATATCCATTCATTACAATCATTGTTCTTTGAAACCACCATTCATTAGAGCTGGTGACCTTGTTGTCGAAATCATTGTTCCTCATTTTATCATTACTTAATAAAAAGTTTTAATTATATCCAAAATTTGGGGTTCTTACAGTCTCCCTTCCTTAAAAGGATTCCGTCCCGGAATCAGGTAGGAAGCAAAGAGTCGTTTGCCTGCCGTTCACTCTTTAGCTTCCCGGTCAATTCTTAGTCGTTCTACCCTTCCTCAGCACATCTTCTAGTGCTACAATTCATACTTTATCCTTTTTCCATCAACGTTGCTACTTTTCGTACAACTCACTATCCGGGTTATACTCTTACTCAGTCTTATCCTTATTGATACCTGCAGTAACATTGGTATCACTATCACCCTACGATTCGGAGGTAACCTCGCTCGTACTGTGCATTTCCTGATCGCTTTAATCTTCGCAATCTCGATCAATATAGAGAAGTGGAAAGATTTATTGAGAGATCACTATGATCAATTGAACATTTGTTATATTGCATAGTTAGTACAGAAGGGGGCCAGCCTTTAGTACTTGACAAGCAATTAAACAAGTCATGGCATTCCACTTAGACTTCTATCACATAGACAGATAGTCACGTAGCAGTACCTCCCCTCCTAAAAGGGTTGTTCTTCTCAATTCATAAAGAAGATGAATAAGAGAGAAGAAGAGAAAAGAGTTCCAAAGGATTATAGAAAGCTTTCATGATTGTAGAATATCATACTCAGAATTTTCCTCTGAACTATAGAGGTTTATCAAAGAAGAAATTAATCATAATTATATCCAATACTATTTGATCGCAATCTCACGTGTCAACATATCTTGCTGCTTTGTCCATTATTCTATGGACAAATACTCTTGTTCAATCTTAGCGATACTCACATTCGGGAAATCCTTCAACCTTTCAGGTTAAATCTTAGATTTCTCACTTGACATCATTATTACTGACATCCCCTATCATGTTACTAGCTTTTTCATAACTATAATATTGACACTATCAGGTTGTCATCCTGAGAATTCATTAGAAAACCCATTCATAACATTCCTTGCTTCTCATTCCATAGTTGCTTCCCCAGCCTTTTCTTTATCAATCAAATCCTTCTTATTAGCTGATTCTTAATCATTTCTATTATTTACTTTCACCTTCACCTCTTTATTAAGACACCTTTTTGCACTTGGCACCTCCTTCGGTATTCCGTCTCATTTATTCTATAATCATCACGTTATTTCAATTTAAACTTTCCGAAATGAATCTGGCCCGATTCCTTTAACTTAGATTCATATAATCTACTTCTGCCAACATTGTTTCTCATTACTTGTTCTTTTCTATCCGTGGTTTTCCACAGGTTGTCTTTCGTAAGTCAGACCAGGTCGTATATCTACATGCTCGTACTCCTATCATTTGTTGAACATCTGCATTTTACTGGCGTAGCCTGGCCACATGAAAACCCGTTATGACCGTGCTATAATTTTGGGGGTAAGGCTGGCTCGAATACCGCCGTCCGAACACTTTAAACTCTCAAGTGGCCCAATAAGTCTTGGGCTCAACCGCCCTTCCCTCCAAGTCTCATTAATTCTTTCTACGGGAATACGTTTAGCATCACGAATTATCAACCTCATATTCTCTATCTTGTTTGTGCAGAAGTACACTAACACAAACTTGCTTGTCATTCATCAACATTCCATTTAGCTTATCAATAGCAGCACTTTCTTTATCTTTACGTTGTCATCTCCTTTCTTAGAAGAATCACCATCGCTTGTTGTTTACGTAGTGCGTTAATAGCTAACCCTACGGGTTTCAAATCCCTTAGGGAGACAAAGTAATCATTATTCCTTATCCATAAGGAACACTTCCTGAACTTGATGTAGATATAACGTGAAGCAGATAGAATTGCAGAAGAGTTTCAAGCATCGCAGCTAGGTCCGGTCGTTGAAACTATCACTTATGCATCTTCCATAAAAGACTGGAAACTTAACGGTTTACTTCATCAATTTTGTACCATGGTCCTGGTTTGCCTCAAAACGGGACCTTCTAAGGTACGTAATATGCTTAAGACTCCATCAGGAATCGAATCTTTACTTAAACTATTATTACTGTTAATTCTTGCACAGTCATCAGAAGGAATGTAAATTCCTCCATTCCGATATGACCTTCAAGGTCCTTCCAAATATCATCCTGTTTCTTCGGTATGAACATTTGTAATTATTCCTTTATACTTAGATTGTCGGCCACCTCATTGGCCTTTCTTGATGATAATGATTTCTTGTAACCCATGTTTTCTGGGTACATTCCAGCTCAAGTTTTTTCTACCTCATTCCCATCACTGTTGGGTTAAAGCATTCTCCCTTAAGCTCCGCTGAAGGAGAAAATATAACTATCAGTCATTTCCATAAGTCATTGCTTCCACCTACCCGTGGGAACTTTATCATGTTTATTCCCAATCCTACTTAGGATACTTCTTTTCTTAGTTCTTTCTTTATCTTAGGATAATCTCAACCTTTATAGGTTCAACCCATACTTCCTCAGGGTTTCATACATGCCTCATCTGGCATTATTGTTACGATGTCATACATTCCTTACCAAACTTCCATTTTTGAAGTTCGGAATATTACCCTTTTTCCTTGTAAGGTTTCGTAGGCCATCCTTATCATTCCTCCGGTATTTTCTGGGTACCGGGTATATCAAAATGTCATTGATCAATACTCTAATAATTCTATCTATGTTCTTTCCAGAACTCTTTTTAATAATCCTTACCGGTCATTGTTGCCTTAGCAAGTCCAGCTCATATCATCTGAAGTCATAATGTCGTTATTAGGGTTAATGCCACCCCTTGTGCATTCCCCAGGGTTTGTCTTAATTTATGGATATCCTATCCTTAATTCAACTGCCAAGGAATTCTTGCATCTTATAATTGGCAATCAGATCATGTATCCTTAATAAAGGTCTCTTTTCAATCATTCTCATTTGATAATCGATCGGTGGTTTAATGCCACCCTCTTCTTTCAGATAGTTGTCAGCCTATTTGGCCTTCCAAAAAGGCAACGTATGCCAATCTCTTCTCTTACCAAACTTGTTAATGGTAGCAAGGATGTTCTGGAAGATATTGGTTGAGTTCAACGTGAATCTCTTAGTGCTTATCGTTCTTCGCAAAGGTACTTGCCTCAGACAAAATTCGTACAGCATACTGTTCAATTTCTGGCCTTTTCTATACCCTCTTCATAAACCTTCATTGTTTACTTTCCTCCGTCATAATATATTCATGGTATTCATGATACCCTAACATCATACATCTCAAGTCACTATACTTCCATTTTACTCGAAATCTTGGACAACCATATACACATGAGTCACTTTAGTACGGGTGACCCCATCCCAAAAAGGTCTAGTGAATTCCCAATCAAAACATGGGTTGTTCGGCAGAAGATTCAAACGATCTCATTAATGTTTCCTTTATATCAGAAGCCCTTGCAGTCGGTGCTTTCTTAGAAGCAACCCTGCTTTGTCTTTTCATTGCTGGTCTAGTCACTTTATAGTCCGTTGTGACTTGGCCTCAACTGGCCACACATAAAAATATATGATTTTAGGGGTTGGCTAATAGCATTACTTTTCTAGCAATTGCCGGCATAGTGCCTTCTTCTTTGATACCTTTCTACCTTTCCAAAACTTTACTCCATATAAGTCCTAATCGACTACTCGGCACCGTCTCCGGTCACCTTTCCTCCACTTTTATCTTTTCAACTATTCTTATCAATCCTGCGTGCCACACAAGCTTACCATTCCTGGCATAACAGCCTTTTCATTTAAGTCAATCTTGGAATTTCTCAGTCCGGCTGGTTTCTTACTTACATTTCCTATTTTCGTCCAATCTCACTTCATCATTTTATCACTACCGTCGATTGTAATGCTCAGGGTCCGTTTACTAACCCGTTTTACAGCATCCTTACCCAAATCACAGGGTTTGCTCCAATTTTTACTCTCTTCCATGACATTCTCTGATAATCAGAAAGACAAGGTTTGCCAAAATTCACCGAATTCCTTTCCAGACTCAGGGAAATTTTGATCAATCTACCCACCTACTGGTAACATTAAGGAGACCAGTTTCGAAACCTGAAGAATAGTTCTATGAACCTCCAAGCAGGTGGAATCATAAGCAGTCATAGTTAACGAAATAATCATCATCGGATTGGAAGTTTACCCACTGGAGAGGAATCAATTATATCCATCCCTTAGAAGGGAATCAATAGTTTCAAACTGAAACCTGTCACAACGTCCTGATATTCAATACTACCAAATGTCGGTCTACCTAACCCTTTATGCGAAGCGTCATTGGAAGCACAAAGTCTCCTTTTTCCATTAAGCAATGCCAGCTCTTGGTCATTACCAATTTCACCTTTTAGCTCCAGGAAGATTTTTCTCACATTTTTCTCTTTAACTGTTGATCGTATTACTTGATCTATTATAATTCCGTGTCGGAGTAAACTTAAGGTAACTACTATAATCCATTCAAAGAGAAGAAGGAATTTAATATTCCTCTGAATCACATGCATCTAACGTTTCTGGTTCATCATTTAACTGAGTTGAATTAACTCTATACTCAGTCTCTGGCAGTAGTCTCATTACGAGTTCATCTTGACTCACTGGTCTTATCTTCCGGTAGGTTCTGAGATCATTGTCTTGCTTACTACTTCCTTATATAACTTTACCCAATCATGCTATCACTTCCCAATGTCTTTACTTTCTAAATGATTCATTCATAAAATGAACATTTTCCTTAATAAAACCACCTTATTAACCTCAATTTGGTTCCATAATTTACAACCTACGACACCTGCCTTCTCATGGCGAATTATTACTGACCATATTCATACTAATTCATTTATCAAATGATATGGCACTTACTGCCTCCTTCTCAACTATTCCTAGGGACTCTGCTCCTCGCCCTAAATCGATGTCTTTGATAATCATACATCCCTCTAGCTCTTTCTTTGTTAAGATGAAAATCTCTAAGGATTCTCATCTTTTTCCGTATAAGATCTCAAGTAATTCTTCCAATCCTTCTTTCTTGCTGGTACTACATCTGGTAGTCCGGCTATGAATTCAACATGCATCTTCAGATCTCTTAATAATATCTCGGTTCTTTATACTCACTTTTCTGAGCACCATATCTTAATCATCACAGTCATTCTGGCTGCGACCCTCATTACCCATGGGTAAGCTCCTTATCCTAACAGGATTTTCCTTATCTGCTGGAGCCTCTTCCGGGTCTCCAGTAGGGTACTCCATCGAATTACCCGCTGATCTTCAGCATATAAAGCATCATCGCGTTGTCGCTCGTATGCCTCAAGGTCAGTCGCCTTACTCGTCGATACGATATCGAGCTAAGTTACTATCATTATACTTACGAGTTCCCATAAGGGTTTTATATGTCATCACTACATTAAGTAGTCCGACTATGAACTTGGCAAGAGTTCTTATTATCTTATTGAATTTATTATTTTAACGTCACCTCATCTCTGGGGTTTATAACGTACGCTCTGATACCACTTCTATAACACCCCCAGATCCGGGGTCCGGGATCCGGTGGTTACGGTTTCCAATTCTGTCCACAACAATTGAACTTTCCTTAACATAAAATAAATTATGTCTCTATAACCCAACACAACAATATAAAACACACCCGTTATAGTCCCAGAGATGAAATCAGAGTAACAATCAAATTTTTATTAATCACATTATGAGTTCTTACAATCCAAAAGAATTTCAATATAAATACATACTCTTTGCCATCCATTTACATAAGTCATACTAGACCATATTCTTGGTACTGAAAGAATAAATATACCCTACCAATAGCTTCTTCTTCAGCTCTGGTAGTCTCATCGTTCTCGCCCGCGTCGAGTGCGCCTTGTGCGAGTCATCTGGTCTAGCTGTTGTTGTGATATAATAATAAAGCAAGGGTGAGCAATAGCCCACCAACAATAATATATAACTGAACGATAATGTATAACAGTTCAAAAGTATCTTTCAAACCATATGCCATACATTTACGGAAATGATGCCAGTATAATATGAACGATGAAGTTACAAGGTAACTTAAAGTATTTGTTTGTAGAAATATCTGCTACATCAAAGTAAGCGAGATATTCTTATTGTTATTAAGAAGAGGAACTTGCAAGAAAAGGTTGCAATTCCAGTTATGACCCTTTTCCAACTCTGCCAACAGTAATCATGTTGCAGGAAATAAATAAATTTGGATGATGAACCAATGATGGAGTATTCACCGCGCCCGCTGTTCCAATCTTGATGATCAGTCGAGATCGTACAGCTCAATTTAGATTTACTACCGGTAGAAGGAAGAACTGACGGCTTTACTTGTATACCGCCTTACTAGCTCTCCCCGGCCAACGGTTGGGCCAAAGGGGATGGACCGGCGCTACTCGGCCTCTTACACGACTCCTAGTTCAAATAGAATTCATGATTCTGAATGTAACGTTCGTCCCCCTTTCCCCAAGTATAATACTTGTTGATAAGACTCCACAAAGTAGTCGTATCTAGTTGGAAAGGAAAATTTACCAATAACTCCCAAGCTATTACTTGGTAACGGATATCAACTTGTTCCAGTAATCTTACCCCTCGAAAGATGAGAAGGTAAGCCATGACTTAATAAGTCAACAGCACCCGAGTTGCGGGTGAAGGGAATACTTTATGACCGGGAAGTCGACAAGATAAATAACATTTTCCAAGTAAGGTTCCCTTATTATTAAGGAGATAGACTCAAAGAAGAATGATGTCTGAGAACCTTTCTTGATATAAGATTAATAATAATATGACTCCGAGATATTTTCTGTAATAATCGAAAAAGATAAACCTTATCGAGATTATTCTAAGTATGGAATAAATATTCAGAGAATATTTAATGAGTTAAAATATTTAAAGAATATTTGGGAATATGAAAGAATATCTTTAATCAGAGTATTTCTCAAATAATTCTTGAAGAAATATCAAGAGAATATTTATTGCATAATTAAATAATCAAATGAATATTCAAAATAATATTCATTACTTAATAAGTCCTGAAAGAAATATTTAAAATATTTAAAATAATATTCGATGATTAAATAGAACCCTGGATGAATATTCAATATAATATTCATAATTAATTAGGAATTTAAATGAATATTGATAAAGTAATATTCATTTAATAAATAATATTCTAAATGAATATCAAGTAATATTCATTTAGTAATCCAAGTTTTAAAGGAATATTCGAGATAAGACTCGATAAATAAATCAAGCTTCAGATGAACATTAAAATAATATTCGTTAGGTAATTACTATCTTAAATGAATATTCAAAAGTAATATTCATTTAATGAATAATATTCAAAATGAATATCCAAATAATATTCATTTAGTAGTCCAACCTTTAGAAAAATATTCGAAATAATAATCGATAAATAATTCAACTCTGAATGAATATTAAAAATATTATTCGTCGAATAGTTACGTTCAAAAAATTATTTGAAGTAAGGATCGTTAAATAAATAATCTCGAACGAATATTCAAATAATATTCGTCGCCCGAATAATGGAAAATATTTACTTAAATATTTTTCTCCGAGGTAATCTCGATATGTCAAGAAATATTGACTCCCGGTCTATATTTGATGAATAAGATGTATACGCCCTTCTATGAGGGTCTTACAATAACCGGCTTATAATTGATACGTTAGCTATCTAATTTATAAGCCAATAAACAATCAGGGAACAAGCATAACGATATAACTGGAAAGTAGGCATGCATGCTATGGCATATGTATAACGGAAAACATATATATATTCAATCACAACAACAGCCTAAAAGAAGGGAATTGAAACTTGCCTGGTAGTCGAGTACGGTAAAGGGTAGTGGTAGCGGGTCCCGGTTCAGCTTGGTGATCTATAAATAGCCAAGGCATTCGGGATTAATCACTTAACATATTAAAAGTTAAGTTATACTTAATTCGAAACACGTTCTCGAGTTATCTCGTTATACCCCTTTTTGTGGATTACTTTTATCACTGATCCGACCCGACATTCGTTCGTTAATACGACATGTCATTGTACTTATACTTGGGACATACTTAAGTCATATGGGTTCTAAAGTCGATCGTTACGAACCAATACTATACTCCGAGTTTTATCGCCCGTTTTCTAAGTGTTTTACCGAAGTTATAAAAGAGTCGTCTTTTAGGGGTTCGTTCGCGTTTAACCTCGACTCGAACATTTTTAATAAATCGAAAAATGATCCTTTTGACATGCGGTTTTCTTTCACGCCTTCCTTTTTACCTCTAGTATTTATTTACCAAGATTCGCCATGACGTTACATAGTTTACGAGGGTTCAATTACAGTTACGAACTTTCGTTTACGGATTCGAACTACTTTTAGTAATTTGGTCATAAATCCTAAACCGTAAGTCCGTTTCACGTGATCTTTATATCAAAACGAAGCTTAGAACATTACCTATCCTATCATGGCAGATAAGGTCTCTGGACAGTAGGGGTTCGACATGGAAAATGGCATACAAAACATGGTATTGCAAAATCGGGGATTATAACGGCTGTAAATCGAATATCTACCAATTTCGAATCTTCCCATAAACATAGTATCCAACCCAAACAACATATACATGACTTATATACATGAACTGAGGCCAATCAATGCCTTTCCGTTCATCTAGCTATTTACATTATTAATCCAAAATCCATACATAATCATGCTTATAATCTTAACATGACCATAACTAAGTTATAACTATCATAAACATGCTTAAATCTCAAACAAGGGTTAGGGTTTCAAGAGCTTTATACCTTCCTTGGAGTATGTAAAGACCTTGCTAAGCTTTGCATAGTCCTTGTATACCCATAACCAAGCTTAGATCATCCTAGAAATCAAGAAAATCAAGAGTTGTTCTTGAAAATCACTATTCACCCAAGTCTTTGATGATTTCTTTGAAAATGGAAACAAGAGAGTTTGGCTTTGAAATTTTTAGGGATCACTTTTGGGAAATGTAAGACTCACCATAATTTTTACAAGATCAAGAGATGGTGGGAAGAGGGGTTTTGATTTTTGAATTAAGGGTATGGCCGAATGGAATTTTCAAGGGGGGGGGGGAGAGTTGCTTGGTTTATTTTGTTTTAATCTCATCCATTCTCATCTATTATCAAGATAATATCTTGTATAAATTCACTTTATTAAAGTGATGAGGTGTTGGATGAGGAAATACCATGACAAGTGTTGAAAATGTGGTGGTTTTAGCCTAACTACATGGTTGCCTTGCTAAGTACTTAGTTGCATTCTCTAGGGTGCTAGTTCCTTGATTCTAGTTTGGTTACTAGATATTTTATACTAGTAGCTTGCACAAGACTCTTGCTTCCTCTGCTTGTTTCTGTGTCCGGTTATTGCCCGTTTCGATTGATCGTTCGTAGGAATATTTCACGGATTTCTAATTAGGGTTTACCGGGAATCCTTTTTAATATTAATACTTTCATTCTCCATCTTTCATTCTAACTTTCCAATTTATATTCCTTAAATCCATTCGTTAAATACTTAAGGCTATCAGTGTCCAGGGAACTCTCGGAGAAAATAAAAGTGCGGTTTTTCAGAATCCGACAGCTTTTACATACACTTATTTTCCCCCTGGATCACTAATACGAACTCGGAAATCCGTTCCGAATGCTTCTATATAGTGTCGTCTCATATTATTATATACTCCCACCAAAACACTATTCATTCTGTATTCTTTACTTGTTCTCTTAGGGTGGTACAATTGTCCGTATTCTCTTTCGATCGTTCCTTATCCTTTTTACGGAACTACTGGATTAATCGTTACCGATCTGGATGACATGAGAATATTCTCCTGCTTGAAATTGCCATATCTTATTCCCTTAGAAGATAGATTATTCTTACCTATGTTGCTACCCTTTAGCATTCTTCAAGACATAGAAATAATAAAGTCGAATTCCATTCATTCTTTCCAAATATCAATTATTACATTGTAGCCATAACCACTCCTCAGTGGTTTCCTACCTTCATTCTTAAATCAAATATAATAACATCCCAAAATATCAAATCCTCAAAGTTAATATCTCAATTCTTGGATTATAATAATATTTAATCCACTGTCCGGTCAAATATTATACCGAAAAAAATTTGGAATTTCTGAATTCCGATCGTCTCTGCATTCACTTATTTCCTCCGCGTATTACTAATATGACTTCGAAACATCCATATCACGTCCCGTACATAGGGTGGAGTGAAAAGTTTTCCAACTTACAAAATCACTATTCATCCACCAAATTACTATGCACGTACAGGAAACACTATGCACGTACGGGAAATACTATGCACGTATGGGAAACACTATGCACGTACTCATTTCCCTTCAAGGATCCATTAGCTCCTTCCTGGATGGTAGATTATTCTTATCTAGGTCCTCAACCATCGAATTGCTCTATTCTGACAATATACCAATGCATCAGGATCATTGTCCAAAGCAATATCCATTCATTACAATCATTGTTCTTTGAAACCACCATTCATTAGAGCTGGTGACCTTGTTGTCGGAATCATTGTTCCTCATTTTATCATTACTTAATAAAAAGTTTTAATTATATCCAAAATTTGGGGTTCTTACATAAACTCTGACAGTTGGAAGCTCGACAGAGTTTGTTAAACTCTGTCTGGAGGCAGCGTCTACTGGTCAACAGTGTTTGAAGATTTATTATGGAAGCAATATCTTTGAAGATTGGATAGCTGTCAAAGAGATTGAGTTGACTAAGGAGACGTGTAGCAGTCGTAATTGATAACAATTGTATAGCTAATTTATAGGAGTATCAATTATCGATTGTATAGCAGCTGTATATCTTATAAATACAGTTACGTTAACCCTAGAAGGGTATCGATCATTGTAAAACATTATTCATTGTAACCTAAGCAGCTCTCTGTGATATTCTACATCACTAAGAGAGGAGTTATTAATTCGAAACAGTTTTTAATTGCTTAAACACGTATTTTATTGTTAATCTTTCATACGATCTTGATTATAATTGTGTATTCGGCCTAACAATATATTATGAGAGGGAAAGAGGATAGAGAATATAATCCTAGAGAAAAGAGAATGCAAACGAGTTTGAGAACGCTTGAGAAACCGGGAGAGCAAATTCTGAGATAAAGAGAATATACAAAGGATAATGGATTTAATATCTACTTGAGGATTAGAACCACCCTAACACACTAATATATGATGTGGGAAAGATAATATATATCCAAGAGATTTACGAGAAAGAAACCACTAAGACGATCACAGAAATCATTCGATGACGGAAATGACGAAAGAACTTGCATAAAGCCCTAGAGCAAGGGGAAAAGCCCAATTTCGGCCCAACACTAATCAAGGATCTGATTTATCAAGTGACTCATGGTGAAAGCCAAAGGGCAAGGGTAGTGGTGGAAGGAATCTTGAAAAGCCAAGGACATGGAAGTAAAACACAACAAAATGGAGTAACATGTTTCTAGCTTGACAAATGGTCCATTAGATCATCAACAATTGTTTTAATCTCATTGGTGGACTTCAAAGACTCTTATTATAAGACCACACAACTGATATATAGGATAGATACAAGGAGAAAAACGTTTTTAAGGCAAAGAAGCAAGATAACCACAAAGCTCTCCAATCTGCCAAACAAGGACACAACTCAAAGAAAAATTCATATCTCAAGATCTAGAACTTCTAAAATCACCAAATTTTAACCATAGCTTCTCCACTCCATGAGTATCATTCGCTCAAAATTTCATGGACAACAAAGTAGTGTAGCCTAGTCAAATCCCTTCCCCAAGTTGAAGAACCAAACCTGCCTAGTCCTTTACCGCTTCTGTCCAGTGGGAAAAATGGGATCAAAACCATAGCTAGGAAGCTTTGTTTTTGGTGATCTATAGCTCAAATTAAAGCTTATGAAGAGACCAAGATGTGGTAAAAATTTGAGAGCCAAACTCTTATTTTTCGATTTGTTATGAATTTTACAAGATTGATGATGAATAGTAAATCTTAGAAACTAACTTTAGTTTTCTTGGTTTCTTTGGAAGATCTAAGCTATACTAAGGTGATATAAAGGTAATACAAGGTGTATTAAGGCTTGTACACACTCCAAAGAAAGGTATACTACTTGAAACCCTAGCTTGAATCTTGAGTTTATGGTTGGTTTTTGGAATAAGTTAGTGTAAAATATGAAATCATGGTTATATAAATGTTTATAAGTGTTTTGATGGATCATGGAGAGGTTGTGAGTGCTTGTAACCATGGTTGGTATGATGACCACATGGTGTAGGGTTTGGTATATGTGTTGGATGTTGGATTTGGACGAGTTATATTATGGAAAGTATGAAAATATAGCCGTTATAATGCCCGATTTTCGTTAAACCAAAAGATGCCCTGTTTTTGTCAACCATATTCGTACGGTTAGGACTCTGTCCAGGGTACTAACTGACCATGAGAGGATAGAGCTTAGTTCATAGATCGTTTTGATATAAAGTACGTCAAAATCCAATGAACGGTTTAGGAGAAAAGTGAGTTTTAGTGAAAGTCGTTTAGAAACTGAGAAAGTTCAATTGTGTCAAATTTGAGGCCATAATTACCATACTTAAACATCTTTAAAAGTTATGAAATTTTGGGACAATATAGTAGGGTGAATAGAGAGTCAAACCCCACTGACCTTGTGTCAAAATTTGAAATTTACATTTTATGAGGATTTTTACAGTCGAGAGTGGTTGTTAAGAAAATGGTGTAAATCGCTAAAACTTTAATCGAGTCTAAAATGGTTAAGTTCTTGGAACTTTTGAAGTATTAATGATATGTTAAATATATTATATGTCAAGGGTATTATTATATAAAGTTTAGGTGGTTAAGTGGAATATATTCTAACAAAGATCCTTTTCGTTTCTATAGAGACTCGAGACGAACACCGGATCATTCTTCTTGGAATTAGGGATCGAGGCAAGATTTCTTTTATCCTTATTTCAATAAACTGTTTATGTTCAAAGAAAAAAAATGGTTTTGGTAGATAATATATGAATCTTATATGATGATATGGTTAGGGATATATTCCCTGTTTGTTGAGATTATTGGATATGGATATGAATATGGAAAGAGCGAATATACTCTATGATCTAATGGGATATGAAAGAGAATGGTATCAGTTGTTATCTAGGGTTATATGGTTTATGATATTATGTTAAAGATAATCTTTAAACATTTGTGATTTAATAAATATTATTTGATTATTATTTAATACTTTAAAATAGTTGAAATATTTTGTATATAAGAGCATATTTGACTTTATTAAATACGGAGGAAATGTCTGAGTTATAATCAAAGTATTATGATGTCTGTATTTTAAAGATGATGATATATGGAAATGGAAATGGAAATGGAAATGATATATGTGAATGGAAATGGAAACGGAAAATGGAGAATATGGAATGGTGTTTTATAAATGGAATAACGATTTAACAAAAAGGGGGATTGCAACAGCAAGCGTAAGAGGCTGTGTTCGGTACAGTCCAGCACTCAATATTTTATTACGGCCCAAGAGATGCCGAAGGAGGATGTAGCAGAGAGCCTTCCTCCAGGGATGATGACCAGGTTGGATCATTCCTTCTACTAGTAGTAAACAGAGAGCAGGTACGATTAGGCGACTGATCATCGTCCTAACGTATCAGGCGATAGCAGATATCCCCAGAGTATTTAAAGAAAGAATTGATAATGGTTACAGATTGACATACTGAGAAAGGAAAAATAATGGTATGAAATTATGAAATTATTTTTATGGTTAGAAGAGAAACTGATATTATGTTGTTCTATATTTCGTTTCTTATAAAGGTAAATAGATGGTGTATTTAATAAATAAGAATTAATTCTTTTCTTAATGATTATGATGGGTCTTCCGTTTATATATATATATATATATATATATATATATATATATATGTATATATATGTTTTCTTTGATACTGGTTTACAAAAATTTATCTTGCTGAGCTATTATAGCTCACTCTTGCTACTTATGTATATAACAGCTAGGTCAAATGCCGATACTCCGCACTACACCCCGTAAGAGGGTAAGGGAAAGACGACCTTTTGAGAGAGTGCTGGCGCCTATCCCTGAGGTAGCTCTTATAAGACGGATGAGTATTACTAGACATATGTAAATTAGGTGTGTAAGCTTGTGTAATAACTTTTGGTTGTTGAAATGCTTCCTGTAGAAGCATTATTCAACAATGTTCTTAAGTAAGATTCTGGGTTGTAATAACTGCTTAACTTTAAACTTATGATATTGTGGATGTTGTTCTCTGAGCATATGACGGGTGTGTATTATTATTATTATTATTATTATTATTATTATTATTATTATTATTATTATTATTATTAGGTGTGGGGTCTATTGTGTGGGTTTTATTACGCATTTATATTTCAACTGCCAAGAGTAGAATGTTATTAAATTGAAATTGGTCCGTGACAGCCTGGATTCCTAACCCCGGATTTGGGGCTGTCACAAGAAATTTGGGAGATTATTAGACATGCCAAAAATATGGCATAACAACTCGCCCCCAGTTCTTCAGTGTAGCTTGCTGCAGCGGAGAATTAAAAATTCTTCAAGCTTCCAAATTTCTTGAGTCGCTGAAAAAACTGAAAATAGATGATTAGAAAAATACTTAGAGCACCATAGTGCTCGTTGCGGATGCAAATGTGATAGCATGCGATGACCAGTATAAGATATATATTTTTGCAATGGTTTTCAAATGTGCGAGCATAAATAATTCATTTGAAATTCTTTGTGATCCTAATTGTCTACTTAGGACCTTGGCGTTTGCATATATCTCGAATTGGCATACACGCTGTTCAAGTGTCTGATACAACCAAATAAGGATGTGTCTAGCGGGGTCTTCAATAAGATATTGAGATGTAATCCTGGAGAAACTCGCACGCGTCCCTTCTTGGGCTGGCTGTGCTGAGGTTTTCTTGCGAATCTCGCACGCGTTCCTTGTTGGGTTAGCTGTGCTATGGAGTCTTAAAGATATTATGCATAGGGATGCCTCTACCCTTTCTTCATGGGCCTTCAATAATCCACCCATTCTTCATGGGACTTCAATAATCCAGAGGGTGCTGCACTTTACTCAAGCGTGTAGCATTGCGGAATTTATAGCTTGTCCAGGCTACCCTACTTTGCAATTTAGTTCGCAAGTTTGCAAATATTTTTGACATATATGTACTATCGTGATGATATATGAAAAATATTTTACAAATCCTTATAAAATAATAAATATGCTTTTTTAAGAATGTCGCGATATTTATTTTCTTCGAAAATAATGCTCCCTTTTTTGTAGAAAATCTTTTTCAGAATTATGCGTCTCTGCATATATAATTTTCTCTTCAAAGCATGCAGCTCGTACAGGATTGTAAAATATCCACAATCAATTCATCAAAATAAAAATATCTCGTACTATATTTTGTAAATCGCAATAATTTTACTGGTATAAAAATATATTGCTCGCATGAATTTTTAAACAATAATATTTTTCTATAAAAAATATTTAAAAACAACTATGTAACATAATATTCATAATTGCAGAAAAATAAAATAAAATGGAAGGGGCCGGTTCCGATTGATTTCCCATGCTGCAATCCTCTGTTTCTCTTGCTTTGGTTTCCATTTTTTTTAGAAATACTTCTTTGCTGCCTTTGCCTCGTGGGATTCTTTGCTTCGCGATCCACTGATGCGGTCCCTCAGTACATGTCTTCTTTTACTTTTGTTAAAACTTCTTGCGGGTCCTATTTTCTATGTGTCAACATGGCCTTCGTTGAGTTTTTGTATTTCATTGGAGCCCCCGGTCCTTTTTTTTTTGTCCTTCTACGTAGCTTATTTTTTATTTACTCGGCGGCCTTTTGCTATTTTTGTGATTTAGTTCTAATTTGTTTTCCTCACCTCCTGTCTCAAGTGACTACTTCTTTATATTTCTCTTACGCGGGCGCTTCTCTTTTGATCTTTTGTTTTGCGCCAAAAAACAACACAAGAATAATGAGATGGAAACCGCATGGAATTCTGGGAGCCATATCTCCATCTTGTTCAAAATCAGAACTTTCATCTTCACTATTACTAGATGAAGTCATAGGGACAGCAACACCATTTTTGAATTTTTTAAATTTGCAGATAAATCTAACTCTGTCAGATAGAATTCCAACTCTCTTTAGGTTTTCTTCTGTGATTAGAGATTTAAGGTTAAACCTTTCTGCTGCAACCTTAAGGACAGCTTTTGCCCTAGTCAAGGGCGCGCCCTGAAGAGTCTTCTGAACCCTTCTATTGGGTGATGTGTTAAATTGAAGACGGACTCGAGGAACATCCCAAACGAAAAGTAGGGTTCCTTCCATCGTTTGTTGTGACTAATCCTTACTTCGGAAAAGCATTTGTTGTTGTGAGGTTTGTTGATCATCAGGTAGTAGTAACCTATATTGGATTGACGGAGGCTGAAGAAATAACTGACTTCTGGCATAAAAGGTGCTTCGAATTCAAGATCGCGATAAAGGATTAATAGAGCTAGGACAAGTTTATAGCTGTTGGGGGAAAGCTGAATTAGGACTAAGTCATACCATTCAAGAATCTCTTTTAGGTATGGGTGCAAGGTTACGCCCACACTGAGAGCCACAAGCTAATTAGGACTTAAAACCATTCTTGGAATTCTGAAGTCTTTCCCATAGTTGAAGATATGAGGACAGTGATTGGAGTGAGGAATGGCCCAGATTCTATCTTGAGCATAATATCTCATGGTCCAATCCACTTCATCATCCGTGGCATTGGAAATGATTCCTACACAGGCCAACTTGCCTTCTTTCTTGCTGAGTTGATTCTTTTCTTTCTCGAACATTTCTTCATATTTGTCCCAATCAATGTCAACCTGTTAAATATAACCAAGTCCACCAAGGTTGGCCACCAACCAAGTTTTCCTTCCTATATAAGAGCTTATGCTCTCATGTAATAAAACACAATCAATACAATGTAGTTCTAATATTACTACCATGTTTTTCTCTCCTCTCTACTAGTTCCGTTTATTACTTCCGCATTGCTCATATTTTGATATGGTATCAGAGCGGGAGTAGAGAGGAGGAGATTTTCAGTTGAAGCTTTGTGGTTTTTCAAGGAAAACACAAGCTGCCCAGACTTATATCTTCCAGCAGAGGGGAGAAATTTTCTGCCCAGTTTTTTATTTATGCAGATTCTGTTTCCAGCAGAATTTTATGCCCAGTTTGCCCCGGTTATAGATTTAATTGTGTAGTATTCAAGTGGTTGTTGATATTACGGTATCTCTCCAAATTTTTACGATGCTGCAAATTAAATAGTTCAGGGGGCGTTATTCCGACGAAGCAGCAGAAGTAGTGTATATAACAGATGTACACACAGTTCACTGCCACAAATCAAAGCAGCAGAAGTAGTTGTATTTTAGACAACACAGTTCACTGCTATATCTTGCATTCATCAGCACCTTATGTATTTTTTTGACATGGCCTAAAATATACCGTGTGGTCGCAAGTTCGAGTCCCGGTATCCCAAAAGACTCAATAAACTCAAGATCGGTCGATCCTAAAATGGGTATAGTTGGACGCTCAGATTAAGCTCAAGGGCTACTAGTGTCCACTCTTCAATCCCTAGATAGGTCTTTCATCCGAAGATGGGATTTCGAGTGAGGGGGCGTGTTAAATATAACCAAGTCCACCAAGGTTGGCTACCAACCAAGGTTGGCCACCAACCAAGGTTGGCCACCAACCAAGTTTTCCTTCCTATATAAGAGCTTATGCTCTCATGTAATAAAACATAATCAATACAATGTAGTTCTAATATTACTACCATGTTTTTCTCTCCTCTCTACTAGTTCCGTTTATTACTTCCGCATTGCTCATATTTTGACACAACCTCCATATCAAGAACTTCCCAGTGTTGGAACGGGGTAGGAGAAAGAGGTAGAGATACCAGGTCAAAATTGATCATAGGTGATATGGAAGAAGCCGAGGGCGCGCCCTCCATAGAATAAGTGTCTGAAGAGTGTGTATCCTTAGAGGTTTCAGTATCAGGAATGAAATCATTATCATCTTCAGAATTGAGGGATGTGGTAGGATTATTCGCATTAGGGGTCTACTCAAAAATACGGAGGTTGCATATGTGGTTGCATATGTAACTGGATGCAACCACATATGCAACTGAATGCAACCAATCACATATGCAACTGAATGCAAACTGCTGCGCAACCAAAAAATGCAAATTCAACTTTCTTATATATAAGGGCGGCGCAACCACATATTTAAATTCAATTTTCAATTACGTATAAGGTTAGTTGCATGCAACCACATATGCAACTGGATGCAACCACATGCAACTGATGCAACAAATCAAATATGCAACTGAATGCAACCTGCTGCGCAGCCAAAAAATGCAAATTCAACTTCCTTGTATGTAAGGACGGCGCAACCACATATGTAAATTCAATTTTCAATTACGTATAAGGTTAGAGCAACCCCACATATGCAACTGAAAGTAACCACCGTATTTTTGCAAATATTTTGAGAAAATGGTAAAATCACAAAAAAAAACTTAAAAAAGGTAGTATTTTTGGTAAATATCCTAAATGATAAGATTTCAATTTTACCTTATATTTTTATAGTTATTTTGTAATATTGTATACAAAATTCATGTACCAAATATTTTATAATTTGATTAGATTTCATAAAATTTGGATAAATAACAATACGATAGTAATCACATGTTTACTTTTAATTGCTGAAATATTAATTTAGTGTTTAAAATATCGTGAAATCATCTTTATCAAAATGAATTTTTAGTATAAAATATATAATTATATTAGTAAAATTGTCCATAAATAACATAGAGGTATGTAAATTCATGTGATTTGAACGTAGACGGAAATGTATTACAAAATCTCTTAATATTATGTAAAAATCATCTTGTGCTTCATATATACAAAAATATTTATACTCATTTAAATTCAAATGTTTTGTTTTAGTCTAATGTCTATTGCACAATATTGAAATTCTTTTTTAAAAATTAGGTAGTTTGAAAAAAAAAATATTATAATATTGAATTATCTTTATAACTCAACTTTAATTTGTTTTCAAATATTTATATTGAAGTAAAATATGATTAAATGATCTTAATGACTAGCATCCATATGACATGTGAGATTAACTTTTTTGGTTACATCTTTAGTAATATACTAGCGTAAATGCCCGTGCAAGGCATGAGCACTGAACTAATTTCTCGTCCGAAACTGTACATATTGAAACAATTTTTTTATTAAAAATATGATAAATGATAAGATTTCGATCAATTGAATATTTTTATAGTTATTTTGTAATATTGCATACCAATATTTTGAATCAAATATTATTCATACGATAATAATGACATGAATACTTATGATTATTAAATTGTTAATTTAATTTTCAATTGCGTGACATGAACTTTATCAAATTGAACATTTGAGTATAATATAAATAATTATCTTAGTAAAATTGTCCGTTTATAATATAAGCGTACGTAAAAACTAATTGATTTTTTTTGTAAAAAAATTGATCGTATATGTAAGACTATATTTTGAGATATATTACAAAATCTCTTAATATTGAATAAAAGTCATCCTTATGTTTATCTCAATCATTTTTTTCTAAACATATACATTTATACACTTTTAAACTTAAATGTTTAGTTTTAGTCTAATATTTATTACACTATATCGAAGTTCAATAAAAAAATTGATTGAAATATTTCTTATATTATAATTTTGAATTAGCTTTTAACTCAATTTTAAATTTTTATAGATATTTATGTATAATATGACAACCTTAATGACCCGTGTATGTATATGAAATCTAAAATTAAATTTTTTGATTTTATCGTATATTGATCTAAATATACGTTATAACTCAACCATTATATATTATATATTTTATTGATCAATATATTATATAAAAATTCATATGTACCATACTTTATAGTTAAGTTATAATCTAATTGATCATTTTAAATAATTGTTGTGCTTTTGTTATATTTATGATTCAACAATTTATATCTTTTTGATTTGATTTGAATGTTAATTATATTTTTTATATATAACATAGATCATATTTTTAGAGTTTTCATCTTTCTAACATAATTTCAATTATTTTTCATTTATATTTAAATATTTATAATTTTAGACCAAACATATATTTAAATCGTTGAAAGTCTAAATAGTTGGTCGACCAAAACCCTCTAATATGACTCACATATTTAAAATTTTATATACGTAAAAGTTATGTGATGCAATTATTAAATATTTATGATTTGATAACTAAAATTTACATAATTCTCAAAATCTTATTTTTATTTAAATTCTTTAACATCTACTTGGAGACGTATGTAAATAAATCTTTTTTCTTTTCGGACTCGGTTACATTATATATAGTCTATTTTTTTTCTATATCAATTTTTAAAATTGTAAAAGAGAATTGTAGAGTATGCTCAGTCGATTAAAATATTTTTTCTAACTTTATCTATCCAATATTTTAGAAATAATAAGAACCAACATCTCATTTACTCATACAAAAGGATGAGACAAAAAGAGAAGAGAGGTGGTTTATCTTATAGGTTTTTTAACTAATATTCAGAATCAACTGTAGCACAATTGGTTAAGGTATGAGTTTGAGACTAAAAGGTTAGTGGTTCGAATCCCAACACAAGCATAATTTCAATATTTTTTACATAATTATTAAAGAATGCCATTTTTGTAATATTTTAAAAAATAAGGGTAAAATTATAATTTCACACCCATTAAAATGGCAAACTTTGCCTTTGTGTTAAAGTTTAATATATAGTAATGGATGTTACAACTCTACTATTATATATTATAGTGATCAATTTATCATATTATATGAAAATTCATACAACCATACTTTATAGTCGAGTTATAATCTAATCAGTGATTGTTTATAATTATTGTAGTTTTGTAATATTTATAACTTAAAAATCATATATTATTTCATTCAATATTGAAAATTAGTTACGTTATATATATATATATATATATATATATATATATATAACATAGATTCATTTTTAGAGTTCTAGTCTTTTTAACATAAATTCAATTTTTTCGTATTTTTTTTAAATATTTATGTTTTAACACCAATCATACATTTAAATTGTCGAAAGTCTAAATAGTAGGTCAACCAAAAATCTCTAATATAACTCACATATTTTAAATTTTATATACCTAAAAATTTTGTGATGCAATTATTAATTATGTCTGATTTGATAAATAAGATTTACATATTTTTTAAAATCAAATTATATTTTTTATTTTAATAATTTCATATCTACTTGGAGACGAATGTAAATAAATACATTGTTTTCCCAAACTCAGTTATTTTTTTGTATAATCTAAAATTTGATCTTAAAATTTTATTTGTAATTTCAATCATCTAAAATGGCAAAAGAGAATTGTAGAGTATGCTCAATAAATTAAAATGTATTTTGTAATTATATTCTTACCAATGTTCTAAAAATAACAAAAACCAATAAGTTGTTTAGTCAAAATAAAAATAAAAAAAATATGACAAAAGGAGAAGATGTGTTTTATCTAATAAGATTTTAAAACATACTCAAAACTAAGTATAGCATAATGGTTATAACTTGAGTTTAAGAGTGGAAGGTTGGGGTTCGACCCTCGGAAAAAATGACCTAAATAACGAAAATTGTATCATCAGATGCCCAAATTATCACTTATCGGGAATTATGTCCAAAATACACAATTAACCTCGCATTTCAGGCATGCGTATATCGTCCATGTATATCATCCTGTTCCCCAAATTACATCTCCTCCCAACTTCTTTTTGTTACTACTCATGATTCCCGAACGACCACTTAATCTCTTATATACATACAACACCATCATCTCTCTCTCACACGAGATACTATTGATGGTTACTTAAAACATCTAAAGTTACTACTTTGTGTATTCTGTTTTCACTGGTTAGAATTGGTGTGTATTTATGATTAGATGATGAGGATATGTGGTTTTGTGTGCATATGTATTTTATTATTTTTGTGTAATTGCGTGAGTGTTTATTGTGTGTATTTGTTCATTAATAACGAGAATTTGAGGGATGATAAAGAGAGATAAGATAGAGAGTGATGAAAATGAGAGTGAGTTGGGACTCCGTATATTTCAAGAAAGACACACGCATTCTCTCCATGCGTACATCGAGGTGAGCATCCAATATGTGCGGGTATAAACGAAGATAACATATTCGAAATCCACGCATTGCTCAAATGCGTGTGTTATCCTCGCATCCTTGAAATACGCATTCTTCTGATTATTTGTACACCTTTCCCACATTGTGCATAATTGATTAAAACTATATTATTGAGGGCTTTCATCCCGATCCTCGAGGGTAACATGATTATATCTAATTTTTACCAGTGTTGTAGAATTCGGTAATCGGACAAGATCAGTTACATGACCTTGCAAGGATTAATCGCTGAATCGGGGATTAATCGAAAGATAAATCGGGAGTAATTTAATATTAATAATTAATAAATATAATTATATATACATCAAAATATAAATGAAAATCAAAATGAGGAAATAGGAATCCATTTAATGGATCAAATTTCATAGCATACTTACAGCCTTACATATAGCAAAAGTAACATTACAAGGTCCACACAGTAACATACTTATTTTTTAATAGTGTTGTTATTTTGAAGTGCAGGCTCCATCATCTTGCAAGGTCCACACTATTTAGCGGAGAAATCAATCACCATATGTATATAAGGGATTGTATAATTACAATTGAATGTACACAAATTTAATTTCACTTCAACAATAATCAGATCTATTAAAAGATAGTAATATGATTAGTAGAGGACCAGTTTGGGAGATTGTTTAGAAGAGTTGAAGTGGAGCCTCCAATGTTAAGAAGACTGAAATTCAAGGACTCGAGATGGCTCCGATGAAGACGGATATTCGGCAGCGGCGGCAGCAGCATCGCCGCCGAGTAGGCCTGAAACAATTCCACCCATCACCAAATAAGAATATTCGTGAAATTTATATCTCAACTCTCTTGACCCACTGACACGATTTTGCCTCCATTGACCCAAGTTTTGACCCGATTCCATCTAAACGGTGTAATACAACGATTCACCTGAATCGGTTTGGCAGCTAGCATTTCTACGATTTCTTGGCTGAACGGCCGAGTTTTACAACACTGATTTTTACATAAATTTTAAAAGAGTGGTGTTTTTTTTATTTTCAACAAATAAGGGTAAAGCAGTAATTTTACAGCCGTTAAAATGTCACTTTTTGTCCTTGTGTTGAAGTTTAATCTGTACTATACTATTATAAGCGGAATATGATATATTTGGTTGATTGTTGGTTTGATACACTAAATTTGGTACATTGAATAACAACCGTTAGATTGTAAGATAGATAAAAAAAGAACCGTTTGATGTAATGCTAAAATCATATTCATTTTATAATATTTAAAATACTTCCATAGGTTCAAGGTTCGAATCCCGATAAGAACATATTATTATTATTATTAAACATTTATGTTATCTTATAAACAACTACTAGATTGTAAGATAGATAAAAAAGAACCGTTTGATGTAATGCTAAAATCATATTCATTTTATAATATTTAAAATACTTCCATAGGTTCAAGGTTCGAATCCCGCTAAGAACATATTATTATTATTAAACATTTATATTATCTTATAAACAACTACTCACAGAAATTCAAGGTTCGATTACTGTCAATAACATATTTTAATTAAAAAATTATATTATCTATTTTCACAAACATTTATATTATTTTATTAACCACTCCAAGAAATTAAAGGTTCAATTCTCGTAAGCAACATATTAAATTTCAAAAGTTATATTATTTATTTTTAATATAGAAGAAAAACACTATCTTTTAGAATACTATCAAATATGTATTATTATATTTTAATATTTTCTATAATTTATTTTTTTACTAATTAAAAAATATATATTAAAATTATAAATAATAAAATAAAAGTATTAAAAAATAAAATAAAAATATTAAAAAACATCCATGCGATTGCATACGTTATAAGTTATTATATAGTAATAATAGATAGATTTAGCATCATTGAGAATGCTTTTTCATTTATTTTCTAAAAAAGTTCTCAATTAACGAAGATGGATGAATAGTTACGAATTTAGCAAATTTGATTTCATTGAGCTGAAATCTGTCGATCTACAATAATAGTATGAGAAAATAAATTGGGTCCTGGTCCCTGACAATCCATTGTCAGGGACCCTTTTTTCAACAATTGATTTTCTGGCTGTTGGATCAACGATCCAACGACCAGGATTTAAAAAAAAATTGTCTGATCCGCGCATATTTTTCGCGGAATGCAACTTATCCGTGTTAATTTTTCGTGGAACCACATAATCGATTAAACTCTTCCGCGGAAAAAAAATGCGGAACGCCTAGAACCCATAACTTGGAGTTACGGTGGGTCGTCGGTACTGAAGTTTTGTTCCTTATGTTATCTTATGTAACAGACAAGGCATGGGAACTTCTTTCTTGGTCTGTGCTGGTTGGCCGTTTGTCATTCAAGTAATGCTGCTTACCCCCGCCAAATACATTTTAGTATTAAAAATTATTTTAAATCCTACCTACAGTGACTTCAAGGAATGAATGCCCAAAATACCCACTTTTTTACTACCCACTTACCAAAATACCCGTTTTGAAAAATGCTACCCAAAATACCCACGGGTCACGCATCACCCATGGGCGCAACCCGTGTACTGTTCATCGTCACTTTCTCATCTCTCTCCTGTCGTCTCCTCTCTCTCTCCCGTCGTCTCCTCTCTCTCTCTCTCTCTCTCTCGCCTCTCAGTCAACCTCTCTCTCGCCTCTCTCAACCACCACGCACAACCATATCCTCTCCATCGTCGTCGTTTTTTGCACAACTACCACTATCTCTCTCTCTCTCTCTCTCTCTCTCTATATCTCCCGTCTATCTCTATCGTCGTCTCATCCGAAAAAGAAAGTCATTTTAGGGTTAGACGTTTGTAATCTAGCATTAGATATGGATTAAAAATGGTTTAGAAATGTAGATCTTCGAGCAACGATTCGATTCATGTACAATACATCAACGTAAAATGACAGTAGGTGGTCGAACGAAGTAACATAAAACTCATCGGAAAATCGAAACTCTCTCCGATTGGGTGTTTCAATTCTGGCATTAAAAATGGTATAATTTTGGTATAGAATTGTAGAGAATGCAGGGACGAATCGATTGGTGTATAATATATAAATGAAAATGGTCGGAGATGGTCTAACGGAGCGTAAGGATTTTCGTAATCGCCATTGCATCGCCAGTGATGCTTCCCCGATCTTCTCTGATTGTGGGCCCCGTAGGTGAATACGCCCTTCGATGATGCGTATCCCATGGTGATGCGCCCTTCAGTGTGGCGTCTCTCCATGTCACGGCTGTGCAACAGGCATATGTGGTGTTGTGCAATCGGCGTGACATTAATATACGCCTGTGTAAAAGGCGTATCACCACATACGCCCATGTCAGTGGCGTATGTGGTTGGCATTTAGGGCGGTCCTTCCCGAATCTGGGCATTTTTGTTATGAAACAATAAAAAATGGGTAATTAGGGCACTCACCCTGACTTCAAGTCACTTCTTTTTCCAAATTTTTGTGTTTTATGATTATTATAAAATACATTATTTTCTTATTTTAATATATAACAACTCTATTTATCAAATTACCTTATTAAATATATAAATATAAAACTTGTGTAACATAGAAAATTATGTTGTTCATTTACAAAATATCTACATAAAGAAAATCTAGCTTAGATAATCTACTCTAAAATGATTAAGTAGATTAAATAAAATGTTAAAATAAACCCAACCCGATCTAATATATAATTTTTATTTGATAATTTAATATAAATTTATATATTATACGCAGATATGCATTACACAATATATCATAATTTTATTTATAGATGTATGATTACATATGGCGTGTATGCATATGATTTACGATGTAATTTACATTACTAAAATTATAACATTAATTAAATTAAATATTAACAATAAAATCCTAAGTTACACATAATTTAATTTTACTTAAGTTCTCAAAATGAGCTTTACTTTACGTACTTTAACTTTTTTTATATAAAATTATTTAACTCATTCAAACCGAACCAACCCAACCCAAACCAATATATAATGGGGGGTGTTGGCCCTTACTATCACAATTTGGAGTCAAAAGGCCCTAAATCTCACAACCCACAAAAATGGCCCTTTATATCACAGAAAAACGCAACTTAATGTTGGGTTTCTTAAAAACGCATTGTCGTGTGGCGTTTTTGCCCCTTTTATTTTCAAAACGTAATTATTTTTTATAAAAAAAAAATTGAGTCACACATCTTCAAGATGCGTTACCTAATAAAAAAAATAAAAAAAGAAGGAAACGCATCTTCAAGATGCGTGACTCAAAAAAAAAATTAAAAAAAAATTAGAAAACGTAACTGGAAGTTGCGTTACACCCCGAAAAATAAAAACGCCACACGCCATTGCGTTTTCCTGTGATAATAGGGGCTATTTTTTCAGTTTGTGATATTTAGGGCATTTCACCTTTAAATTGTGATAAAGAGGGCATTTTCTCTATAATGGGTAGGATTGGATTATAAAATTATTTTTTACGGGTTGGACTAAAAATTCTCAAACCGATTTAATTTGGTCGGATTGCAAAAACGTCATCAACCCGGCCTACCCGACCCGCGAACACCCCTACCCACAACCAAATAAAACAACTACATATACAAGTTGAGTTGACGTGTAGAGTCCTCTCGCATCTCAATCATTCTATCGATATGTCTGTGTCATTTTATCGATTATGTACAAACAGATGAAATAATGTATGGTATGGGCATGAATAATGAATGAGGTGGTGAGAGAATGAGCAGCAGCAGCAGCAGAGGAGCGAAGAAGGCTGGAGCAACGCGGATGCGTGTAGGAAAATACGAGATTGGCAAAACGTTAGGAGAAGGGAGCTTTGGTAAGGTCAAATATGGCCGTCATGTAGAAACCGGTCAGAGCGTTGCCATTAAAATTATAGCCCGTGATCATGTCCTGCGTCACAAGATGGTCGATCAGGTTCATTCTCTGTTCTTTGATTTTATTTATTTCAAAATTCCTACTTGTTTACACTCTTGTTTCCTTTTGTAAGTCTTTGGTAATGGTCGTCTTATCCTGAAAAATGGGTGTTAGGGAAAAACACTTGGACGAAAATTTTAATAACAAATTTTGTAGAATACGACGTAGGAAATGGTGCACAGTATATTGGTTCTTCGGTTCTTATTCGAATCTTTGTGTTACTCTGTATTAGTGGGGTTTATGGCTAATTGTTTTTTCATGACAGATCAAAAGAGAAATTTCGACCATGAAGCTCATCAAACACCCCAATGTTATCAATCTCATTGAGGTAACTACTGCTTATTGCCTTTACTGTAATTTGAATTTCATCCTTGGTTAAATTCTATTCAAGCCGTATGGTTTCCAATGTGCTTAGTTTTTAAACTAGGTAGCTAATTAAGGTATGTTTGCTACAAAGTTTTACTTAATTAAGAATGCCAAAGAACATGTACTACTCGAACAAATTGAGGAGCTTTATGTTGCATTTATTTGGAAAATAGTGGGATGGGGACGGGGGATGCTAAGAAATTAATAGAGAAATGAGGTGTAATCAAAGGGAAATAGGGGGTGAGTGAAAAAAAATGTGAGGGTTGCAAATTACTTGTGATGAGGTTCGTGAAGGAAATGGTGGAATACATGAATTTAGTTCATATTTCACTCAGTTCTCACCTCATATCATTCCATCCAAGCTGACTCAACTTTAGAGTTTAGCATGATCTATATGGCAACTGCTTTCTTTTGATTACCTATACATAGTTTTTGTAGACAAGTCTTCAAGTAAAGTAATTGTCTTGGCTAGCTATCATACATCTCCAGGAAGACTTATAAAATTATTCTAGAATATAATGCCGTATCTCAGCAAATGAATAAGCACATCCTGAAAGGCTTACATCTAGAGAGTTTAAGAGTTTTAACATGAGGGATTTTATAAGCTGAAATGTGCATTTTATGGATCATGTTAATTAACTCTGCCAACTTATCGATGTGTGGTCAACTTACAAACAGGTAATGGCAAGCAAAACCAAGATCTTCATTGTACTTGAGTATGTCGACGGAGGAGAGCTCTTTGATAAAATTGTAAGGTTTTATTTTTGTCATGTCTATGTTTCTAGCATATTAACTATATTTACATAATAGAAGAATTTAGCTGCTGAAAATGGGGAAAAGCGTATAAGCAAGAGTACCAACATTTATGTGGCTCTTTCCATATTCTACACTAGTTCATGTTGTTTTAGCTGATAACGTGATGTTATATGCTTTGATCATAATATATAATGGTTCTACTAATCTCAGGCCCAACAAGGGAGACTCAGTGAAGATGAGGCCAGGGGATACTTCCAGCAGCTCATGAATGCTGTGGATTACTGCCACAGTAGAGGTGTCTACCACCGAGACTTGAAGGTTAACAAACTTTACTTTACATCATAATTTAGGACCGAGAATTAGGCTTCAACTGACTATCTTGATAAACCAAGTCTCTTGATGTGTGATACCTATTATGTACTGCAGCCTGAGAATCTGCTCCTGGACTCTTCTGGCACCCTTAAAGTTTCAGACTTTGGATTGAGTGCTTTGTCGCAACAATTACGGGTAAATGTCATATAATTCTGCAATTTAAATGCCGCCATAGGAGGAAAGACATTTGAAACATGTGATATGGACTATCCCTTTGCGAAGAAACATATTACTACTTAGCAACAAAACACTCAAAAGTTTGGTGTTTCTACTTTCTACTTTATTTGGTTAAATTATCTTCTTTGGTATATAAAAGTAACTTAATTTTATTCTACAAAATCAGAAAAGTTCCTTCTTCAGTTTACCAGATGATCTCAACTGTCAAATTCACTGTCCAACAGCTTGATGCAAGTTCACTATTCGAATACAAGCTAGCAATATAGCTCTTCAGCTTTTTCATTACAATTTTTTTTGCAAATTTTAGTTATAAATTATTTTTTCAGGAAAATTATTTTTAGTTATATATCTGGTTATGGTCACTAATTTCTTTTTATACATGTGTAATACGATAATTTAAACTGAAGAGTGGGAATGGAAATGTCTTTATTTGTGAAAAACTCTTTATCTCTCTGAATTTTTTAGGGTGACGGGCTTCTTCACACCGCTTGTGGAACTCCTAACTATGTCGCTCCTGAGGTACATTCTGTAGTTGTATGATATGTGAATGCATTTGGAACTTTAAATTTTTAAGTGGGATGGTTTTTATTATCAGGTGCTGACTGACAGAGGCTACGATGGTACAACATCTGATGTATGGTCTTGCGGAGTCATTCTCTTTGTTTTAATGGCTGGATATTTACCATTTGATGAACCTAGCCTCCCTGCCTTGTATAGGATGGTATGCTTCGAGAGTTTGGTGATTTTGTAAGATATAACTCTTCAACTAACTGATCGAATTCACAGATTCAAAAGGCTGATTTCACATGTCCGCCATGGTTTTCACCCGAAGCAAAGAAATTAATTAAGCACATTCTTGAGCCAAACCCGTGCAAAGTAAGTTCCAAAACTTCTGTAATTGAACTATGGGTGCTTCGGCTCTTCGATCCATTTCGAATTAACCTGTTTCAACTTTGATCCTCAGTATCGATATGTCTATATATATGGGAGTTTCTATATAATTTGTTTATGTGTGTAATATAAAGTTAAAAAATGAAACATTAAACGTCTTTATGTGGCCGTATATATTATCAACCAGAAATATTCCATGCTTGATTTGGTCATATGTATTTATGTTGCAGCGGATAAAGGTTCCAGAAATCCTAAAAACTGATTGGTTTAGGAAAGGATACAAGGCACCAAAGTTCGAGCAGGAAGTGAATGTGATGAATCTTGATGACGTGGATGCAGTTTTTAATAGTTCAGAGGTGAATTGTAATTTTTATACAGACAAGTGCATATATTTATGCACCGCAACTGTGATGCCAAAAGATTCAATGTTCTGCATCTTGGTGATCTTGGTATCTAAGTCAATGTCTTCATGTGATGCTAAGATCTTTTTTTGTTAACCATATATAAAACATGAGCTTTTGTGAACTTAAAGCCTTTCTCTCATTTGTCATCTTGATTGCAGGAAAATCTTGTTACGGAAAAGAAGGAAAAACCTGAATCCTTGAATGCCTTTGACCTCATTTCCAAAACACAGAATCTAGAAAATTTGTTTGAAAATCAAAAGGTAATATTCACTGAAGTTTTTCCTATTTTCCATTTTTTTTTCAGAGTAGTGAAATGTAAGTAGTTTGCATTCTTATTGGTCATGGAAGCTGAGTGTAAATGGTTTACCTTCAATATCTTATCCCATGTGATTTGTTTGTAATACAATATATATTTACCATTCTTAACTTTGTTTGGAGCCCTGATTGGATATTATATACCTGCACAACAGGGTCTCTTTAACAGAGAAACAAGTTTCGCTTCCAAGCGTCCTCCAAATGAGATAATGTCCAAAATCGAGCAAGCTGCCAAGCCTTTAGGTTTTAATGTTCATAAGCGAAACTATAAGGTAAACTTTTACGTTTGGATCTTCAAGGTATTGGTGTCTTTTAGGAATTGAACAACTCGGTCACAATGTCATAGCATTAACAAACGTTAAACACACTAGATGCGATTGTATTCACGTAGATAGCTGTCTCGTTGCAGGTGTATAGACAGGGAGGAGGGAATGTGTGGCAAGACATAGGCAAGCTTGCCCATATGTCGCCTTACTTACAGTATTTGTAAATAATTTTGACAATTTAATTGTGATAACTTGATGCATGTAAATGAATAAAGGGTTGCAAATCAAGTTCAAAACTTTCACAACGAAATTAAAGTAATAAATTACATTTCTATACCATTAAATAAGAAATTATTAGGCGTTCCTATTTATTTATTGTGTCGTCTTATATTTTTATCACCTCTTTTTAAGTATGTAATCAATTTTGTGAAAGAGTGGCAAATAGAAACATTTAGCGCTGCCTGCCTGGCTCTCAAGACCTGTATTTGCAAAATACATAAATAAATATAATACTGAACATTTTAAAAAATCATATCAGACTCATCTAATAGTTGGACTGTTAGAAAAATTTAATTAGGAAGATATAAAGCTAAACTTGGTTATTGCTTGCAACATATTCCATTTGTTCGGACAGATGTGTTGAAAAATATTAATCACACTGGTAATGAGCTATTTGACAAAAATAAACTATTGCAGATGAAATTGCAAGGCGATGAAACTGGAAGGAAGGGGCATCTTGCTGTAGCTACAGAGGTACTATCGTGATTCTGAGTAAATATTAGATTTATATGGGTAAATGCAACTGACTTAAAGTTGTAGCATGATGAAAATGAACATTACTTATAATTTGTTGACAACATTTGGGGGTAAAATTCAGAGAGAAAGTGGTACACATTTGTTCTTGAGGAAAGGGGAATAGATTTTAGATTAAATTACCAGGAAAGGTTTGATCGAATGACTAATGGCTTTTAACTGCAGGTTTTTGAGGTGGCTCCCTCGTTGCACATGGTGGAGCTCCGGAAAGTAGGTGGTGACACGCTAGAGTTTCACAAGGTATATATGATATTTCATAAAGTGAAGAAATTTGTTCACGATTAACATTCTATTTTCTTGACTGACTGCATTTCGAATTTTCTGAAATCGAATGGAAGTTCTATAAAAACGTCTCAACCGGGCTTGAAGATATTGTGTGGAGTGCTGAATCAAATCAGGCTGAAAAGAAATGAACACATTCTTTTTCTATGGGGTATTCATGTACTCGTCTATTTTCACTTGAATGTAATACTGTCTAAGCTGACGAGGAGCATCTCGTGGATGTCTTGTGATATTTGAAGCCTCTTTATATAGGCAGACCCGGCATTTTGCTTGTAGATTAGTATCTCAGTACAAGTTCTCTCGTCTAAGTTGTATGATAACGTCGGTACAAATTTCTCAGAAAGTAATTCTCTAAGCTGAGTTAACTCTACTGAATCTTCCCCTCGTCCGGGTATAACCCCGGTTAATCACCAGGTTAAACTTTTCTAATTAGCATCTCTTTTTTCTCTTTTTCTTATATTCTTTGTTTACTTTTTTCTCAAAGATAATTATCATCTTTGTTCACTTGTTTCATCCATTGCTATATTGTATTCATATTGCAACAAAAACTTAGAATAGCTGTTAGAGTTAAATAGCTTTCCAGATTAGACATTAGGTCTTGCTATTTCGAAATGAGATACAGATAGCCATTATCGCTCACAGAAGAAATTTTAAACCCGTGGCTTGTGGCCTGTGGGTACTGGCTACTTGGTCATGTTATACACAAATGTTCAAACAGGTTGGCTGCAAGTTTAAGACAATAAAATTCCTTCACTATATTTAGAATAAGTTAGCCTGTTATATATTTTTTCTAGTTTTCCCATGACAACTCCTTACCCCTGATTCCTGAATAATCTGTTTAAATTAACTACAGGCTACAGCTCCCGCCGGTTCTGAAATTTTAAAACAATTTATTATAAATTTATATGAATAGTAATTAAATGTTTATTTAAAGAAAAAAAGGATCCTGAGATTAATCTCAACCAAATTACCTTAGTTCTTAGCCATCCGGTTAGTGGATCCACAACATTATCATTTGACTTTACAAGGCAATCTCGATAATTCTCGTTGAGAGTAGTTAATTAGTTGTATTATGTCCTCGTCATAGAGGCGAGACATAGATCTCCCAATTTACAAATTATTCACATAAAATATGCATATTGAAGACACAAATTCTTGTCATTTAGGAATATCCATTACAAAGTGACTACATTCAGCCTCTCACTAATTCACTCTCACATGCATACATATTATGCAATAGACTCATATTCCATCGTGAATCGAGCTATGTTTAATCGTCTATCTAGGATTCCCATGACATGACTGCTTTCGTTAATGTGAGCTAAATTCACTAATGACTTTAAGTTCTTAAAGTCACACATCTAACATCCATACTATATCCACATGGTGCAATTAGATGTCTTTTACAATACAGCCCAAACTCACAAGTATATCTCAAACACCTTAGTCTCATTGTAATCACATTCAAGAGACCAATTTCGATTTGACTCGTGCATCTACTCATTTTACCAACTGTGTAGCCTATGCCTGATTTTGTACAATTTTAAAATGTACAACAGACTTCCAATCATTCTTGAGAGATCCTTGTTAATCTACACTTGGATAGATACGAATTCATTCTAGCTATACTAGATTAAGTTACGTTGATCTCTTCAAGATTCACATCACCAACGTGTGACATGTATCCTCTAAGAGTTTCAAAGTTATTAAGATTTTAATTATCAAAATTAAAACTTCAAGTCTCATCAAAATTGCTAGAGATGATCCTCTCTTCATTGCTTTTAGTAATGATCAGATCACTCGCGTGCAATTACAAATGACCACCATTTCATTCGTAGCATAATGCAAACCCACATGCCAATCCATTGATTGTCTATCACTTTAGCATCTCAATATTGGCATATTTCACATTTTAGTAATCACTTTACCAATTATTAGTTGAGGCTTCAATTCGTTATATTGACATTACCAATTTTAGCATCCCAAAAAATTAGCGATTTCAATTCACCTTATTACCAAGTTTAAGCGTCCCTAAACTGGCAATACGCAGTATACAGTTTTCACGTTTGAGCGCCTCAAAATGAAAAACTGAGTCATTAATTTTGAAGCCATTGCTTATCATAGCAATATCAAATTTTATATGCCACTGTTTTGATGTCTATTTTGATTCACAATATGTTTCACCTGGTCATTGTCTTTCTACACTTTCCTTAGCAACAAACCCTCAGGTTATCTTACGTCGATTTCTGTTAAATCTCTATTTAGAAAGACTATCTCAATGTTCATTCGATATACTTCTCAATTTCGCAACACGATAATTTTAAGTATCATCTTATGAACCTCATTCTCGTAAATCGATAAATACTATCTCAAAATAAATCGGGTCTTCACTTTGACTGTAATTTCTAATTATCAGTCTGACCTTATACTTTTTCTTTACCCATGTATCTATTTTTCAATTTGAAAAATCCGTGTGGGTCCTAATGGTATCTATCTAGCAAGAAGATCCATATAATTTCAAACTTGATTCCACTTAATAGAACCACTCTCTCTATTCCTTAACACCTTTTCCCCCACAAGGGATATAGAGAGTTCATATAACGCTATAGTCTATTTTCTAGCACACATGTTAGAAAATCTTGACTCGTTGACTTCTTAACTTTGGCCAATTTCCCTCTTAATATCTTATTTCATCAAAGAATTATTAGAGGAACGCGTAGCTTTTTCAAGCTTTGAGGTTCACCACTAAGCAAATCGTTAAGACATTCGGGACTATCGAATTTCTTATCCTATGTCTTTTGCTCTGTTTAGTTTCATTCTCACATTAATCCAATAACTTAGGAGTTCATTTGGATCACTTACGGATTTATGTAGAATAACTTAGTTAATAAATAAGCATTCCCAGATTCCGTAGTTGCATACAAATTAGAATCTCATTATTTAGATTCATGTATAGGATATCATTAGACACAATCGTTGTCTATATCCATCCAAAATACCTAGATTATTTTGGATCACTTTTAACCTTTATTGGTATCAGTATCAAGATATCTCCTAGATACCCCCACAATTCAATTATTTCTAGGAATGCTTCGTTACATTCTAGAGTTCATTCATAGAAAATTCTCTTATTTTCTCTTCAAGATACCCCCACATTTTTAATATTTCTAATAATGTTTCACTACATTCATGTAATATCAGGAAATTCAATTAATTTCTTTCATGGTATCTTGTCTTGATTAAAAAATAATTAGTGTTAAATTAAGTCTACGATAATGCTACAGTGCTAAATGCTACAGTGCTAATAGTGATGTAATTGATTACGTTTATGTTCAGTTAGGTAGAAGATTAGGTAGATTGATATATTATATATAGACTTCTCTATTTCCTGTAAGATACAACAACAAATATATAAAACTCCTACTTCTGTAAATCTCTCTCTACTGTTATATATTATTAAGATGGTATCAGAGCATGTTATATCCTAGGGAAACACATATCAAAGTTGCAGAAGAAATCAAAAGTACGGAAGAAAAAACCAAACTGCCAAGAATTCGAGAAATTCGAAACTTATCAAAACAAAAATACAAATATACCACTGAGTAGAGCACTGAAAGAGGAGACTACGGAAACTAGCAGACTGGAAAACCGGCAATCCACGCGCCCTCATGCGCCGCCGCGCCGCTAGACGTGCCCACGCGCTGCCGCGCCGCCAGACGCGCCCACGCGCTGCCGCGCCGCCAGACGCGCCCATGCGCCGGCGCGTGAGGCCTGTTCCGGGCATCGTTTGGAAATTTTTCTTCAGGGATTCTTGTTCTCCTCCTAATTCCGAATCTAATCGTAATACTGTTTCTTGAATCTGAGAAGTTTTATTTTTCTGATACATAATTGTATGTATATTTGCGTATATACATGGTGTTGTTGTCTGGAAAACCAAACAAAAATATAATCCCTTTGTCGTATATATCTTGGGTAGTTAAGACTTACTAAGATTTAAGGAGGAAAAAGGGGGAATTGTTATTTGCATATTATTTTATAATGATGGATACTGGCGATTCCGCAATTTCAAGCAAAAGTACTGCTATAAGTAGCAGTAAATTGGAATTCCATAGCACTCCATTTGTAAATCCTAAATTCGATGGGAAAAATTTCCTTGAATGGTCGAAAGCCTGCACGATGGCCCTTAAATCCCATGAATTAATGAAATATATTAATGGGAAAGTCAAGCAACCCCAGGAGAAAGATGCAGACTTTGATGATTGGGATTCAGAAAATGCCATGGTGTGCTCTTGGTTGTCCAACTCTATGGAGGTGCATATTCGTAAAAGCTATAACTTTATTGGTACAGTCGAAGAAGTGTGGAAATCTCTTACCCGGAATATATCTACATTGTGAAAAAAATCAACCAGTGGTTATTCAGTATCAAAGTCAATCATTACCATTTTAACTTTCGTATCAAGTTGGTTTTCTATCTCGAGCTTATAGAGCGTAAATATCTCTATCTAGCTTCATTTTTATTCTTTAACGAGTACACATAATCAATGTATTACTATAAAGTAATTACACAAATTGTTACCACCTTTCACTAGAGCAGGTTTCACGTCGTTCATTAAAACATCTCAAGTTTTAATATCATGTTCAAAGAACTTTCCTGTTCTTGTCAATGAAAAATTCAATTATTGAATTTCTCTCAAATTTCAATTTTGTTCACAAGAGAACCTAATTTTCTGGCTCATCACTGGTACAACAAGAAGAGGTCCGAGAAAGAACATAAACTTCTAATAAACCCACATTCAGTGATCCTTGATCAATTGATGCGTTAGGGTTAACAACATTCTTGATTCTCTAAAATTTCAACATACAGAGCTGACCGCAAATGCCGTATTAGGCATCACATGGATCACCATAATAGGCTCGTGTGTAACTGCCGTAGTAAACCGACACCAACAAGAGATTATATAATATAACCAGAGGAACGAATCCAACTAGAAAATTATAAATCTCGTGCCGACCCTCATCCTGTACTTAATAAGTAACAGGCCTGTTAGGTTTTCAACATCTCGAAACATCCGACCAAGATTGATATTTCAAAAGAAATTTCCTTGCGCTTGTGCTTAAGATAGTTCTTGAAATCTTTCCATCCAGGTGGCAGCTTTTCAATTACAGCAGCAACATGGAAAGACTCACTTATGATCATCCCTTTAGCATGAATATCATGGATGATCACTTGCAGTTCTTGCACCTGACTGACCATAGTCTTAGAATCCGCCATTTTATAATCAAGAAAACGGCCAACAATCCACTTCTTAGCACCAGCGTCCTCGGTTTTATACTTATGGTTAAGAGACTGCCATAAGACCTTAGCTGTTGGCTTCGTACTATACACGTTATACAATGAGTCAGCCAAGCAATTTAGCACATAATTTTGACAAATATAGTCGGCGTGCTTCCAAGCATCAACAGTATAAACTGTTTGCGTGTTACTCTCAACAATGAGTAACGGTGGATCATCTTTGAGGTAGCAATCCAGATGCATCGTGGTCAGATAGAACAACATCTTTTGTTGTCAACCTTTGAAGTTCGTTCCATTTGAACTTCTCAGGTTTCTCAGCATGTGCAGCAGGCACAACAGGAACAGTAGGCACAACAGGTGCAATATGTGCACTAGGCACCACATGCATAACAGGCATCTGTACTACCGATGTTTGCACACCAGTAGGCATCACATGTCCGTTCGTGAGAATGAAACCTGTCGTAGTCGATCCAAACGGAACATTAATCTGTCCAACGATAGTATGTCCCAAAGGCATATGTCCAGTCATCGACAAACCCACATCAGGTGGTATAACCTGTGCGTTAGGGTTAGGCAGTAGCTGGTGACCCCCATCAGATGTTACAATCTGTGTGTTGGGATCAACCATCATATTCGTGTTATCCACAGTTTGATTCTTCATTAAATCTGTCACTCAAACAAACAAGCAACTACGTAAGTACAGATCACAGATATATAATAATACGCTTTAAGATTGTTAGACAATCTGCGATAAATACAAACAGTATAATATTTATGCGTGTGTGAGTAACAGTTATGTGTATAATTAAAACAGACAAAAGAGGAGACTAGGAAAGAAAAATCCGAGTCCAGTGCGTGACTTTCTCCTTAAAGCGTATTAGCCCTCACCGTATGTGTGAGAGAATCGCCTCCCAGGATAAAACGGATTGTAATAAGGTTACAGAAGGGCATCACTCTCAGCGAGCTTGAGACGAGCAAGAACTATCACCAGAGGAAGAGAAGAGGCTGTATATGAGAGGAGGATATAACGACCTAGAATTTTTCACGAATTATAAATGTTTATTTAATTGTTAAATGTGGAGATTATGTTAAATATATAGTGAGTATATTTTTGTGAAGTCAAGATAAGTGTGAAATCATGTTTATGTGATTATGTGATGATTGGCTTGTGTCGTATATGTTCATGAAGTTTTATTTGTATTTTTAGAGCATTAAAACTATTTTTAAAGTGCATATTTAATATTTTAAAAATCATATAAAATCATTGGAGTCGATTTAAATCATGAAATCTTTTGCATTATCATCTTTGAGACAAGATTTAGTTTGTAAAATTAGTGTGGATATTTAATTATGTGTTTTGGTATTTTAAAATGATTTAAAAAGCATTATTTCTTTTAAAGAGCCTTTATTTCGAAAATTCGTATAAAATTCATTTTTGATCCAAATATTATTTTAAATCATTGATTAATGTATGTTGAGAAAAATGAATATTATAACAAGAGTCTACCATAAAAAAAAGAGAGAGAAAAAGATTCATTCTAAAATTTATCAATAATATGAGAATCTATATGTCAAAAAAGTAACAATATATTCTAAGTTTTAGTTGCATATCACAAATAAAGAAATTAGAAGGAGGACGTATATGAATAAGTATTTTAAAACTTTTTTATTTCACAGAAAGTATGAATTTTCCTTTTAGAAAATATGAAAACATGTATGTATAGTGAAAGAAAATCAAGAATTTAATGCGCGAGAAAAAAAATGTGGCTAGGTGAATCTCAACGAGCATATAATTAAAAGAATATTATATTCATAAAAATATACTATAAGTTGACTGCTTATTCCAAACCCTACTTCTTTAATTCACTTTACCAATCAAGGTGGCATACATGTATAATATCAGATCAATCATCTTATCATCGGACTTACAAACTTAAATTAAATTTAATACAATCGTTACAGTCGTAAAAGCACAGGTAAATTTTTGAAATGATAAGACTCCCATTTCTGATTGTCAAAATAAGAAAGAATAAGGATATCATATATATTATTATACATTTTAGATATCATACTTTTATACGTTTCAGATATAAGATCATTACCACAAAAGTAAATACATTTTAATGCAAAAAGATTGGTATCAAATCCTCATTAACAAATTCATGGTATCCGAATATTTATATTCTCTTAAAATAAAAACAAATAATAAGATGAAATATTTCATAATGGTTCTAAATCTCTTAATATTTACATTATAATAAAATAAAATGTGGATATAAAATTTGCCTCCTCACTCCTAAACTAAGTCATACAATAGTACTGTAACTAAAATTACTCAACTATATAATTAGCTAACACAACAATTGACAAGAATATATACAAATCAACACTTATTAAGAATAAAAAATTGAACAAATCATTTGAGTGTTTCAAGCACTCGATTAAAAATAACAAATTCCATTGATATACCATAGTCTGAGCCAAATTAAACCACGAAAAACCAACAAAACATAAATATAACATATATGCATTTATGTAATGAACCGAAAAGGCCTAAACATAAGGGGAAATTCCGGTGGAAGACCTTGAAAACCATTTAATATCTTTTTTGCTATGTTTGTTTTGTAGATATATATGATTTACAAGTTTCTAATTTAATTTAAAATAGTCTATGTAACTTAACCACATTAACATATATATATATATATATATATATATATATATATATATACTTATTGAAGAATTTAAAAGAAGATATCGAACCTGTTAAGCAATCAAAATCAGATAAAGTTCTTTGAAAGATCAAAGCCAATAGAGATGGTGACAATGTATTGAAAACTAAACATTAGAAAGTCCATGTGTTCCACCGAATTAAAAACGGCCATGTCACCATTTCTTATCTCTAACTGTTGTCATTGTTTTCAAACCCTAGTTAAATTTTAAAATGTGGCCCCACAAGCAGAGTTCACAAGTTCCACTTCCTGATTTCGGCCGTCATTCTCATTCCGCAAGTTTCCCAAAACTGAAATACTCAGCATAGGGTTAGGTTTTTTACTTGTCTCTTACTAAATCTTACCACTTACCACAATATTAAAGTTACCAATCAACAAATTAATGCTAATCAACTTATTTGGATGGCTTACAAATTTAGGGGCAATATTTATGTACTTTGTAAATAACCATGTATATAGCGACTAGTTGAGAATGTTTTAGTTCCATTAAATGAAACTATATTTTAAGTAAGTATATTAATGTTGATATTACTTATGTTTTGAGGGTTTTTTTTTTGTCAAGACTTATGTTTTGAGGCTTGAACTAAAGTATTATGGATTTTACAAGTGAGATGTTAATGTATGCATGTGGGTGGGAAGGCTAGCTAAGTTGGTTGGTAACAATTATTTCTAAAAAAAGGTAAGTTGGTTAGAATTTTTTTCAGCTTTATTAAATTTTAACAAAATTCTTGAATATTAATTTGCCATGTTAATGATAATATAATATTACAAATTTTGGCAGGTCTCTAACTAAAGAAATAAATATGAAAATTACAAAAATAGCCATTTGGATGCCTAAGCATAAGTCTTTCTAATCTGGCATTAGATTAGGCCAGCTTGGATACATGATTTGTCTTATGCTTTAAAATCTTGGTAGAGTAATTAATCATTTTTCCCTGGGTAAGACATCATCCTAGATTGGTGATTTCTTGAAGATAGCACCTACATGTTGAACAACAAGCATCATTTGAAATTCCTGAGAAATAACCACAACAACATACGTTGTTCCTCAAACTACCTGTACCAAATATGCATTCCAAATTGACCCTAAGAAGCCCATAGAAAATAGGGTAACTTTCGGCATGATGGTTAAGTTACATAGTAAGACATCAAGAATTCTCAGATAAATCATGATGAAGGCTTATCCAGAGTGCAAGAAAATCATTCAAGAAAGAACCAACAACGGACCCAAGAAAAAAATACTTTAAAAAAATCATTTATGCCCCAATGTAAACCCCAGTTTTGAACACGTATAAGCAAGATTCTCCAACACAAGAGTCAAAATTCAATTTTAGCATGGTATAAATAAACAAAAGTAACAATCAGAATTGATAATTTAAAATTTACATTTGTGAGTATTCAAATTGAAACTTCTTTAGGAACCTAACAACATGGATCAGAAATTAGAACCAAAAGCAATATATTATAACATTATAAACAAAACCATCTAGTTTCCAACTTTGGATAAAATAATATCTATAATCGTAGGATGACTCTAGTTGTCATTTATCAATTATGAGGCCTTCTTCCCAAAGGATAAAATGGTTAGTAGCATATGAATTGGTAGAATTCATCAGTGGTATAGGTCTTCCAAAACGTTCCCCAATACATATAAAACAAAGTACCAAAACAATTCGATTATCTCCCATTTTTAATTTCGTAAAACCTAATTTTCCATCCAATATATATTGATTAATTCATCAATTAAGAGTTCATGTCTCTATGAAGTGAGTTCCATTACAGATATATCACATTGTCATTTGTGAGGAAGGTGAAACATGAAATGAAACTAAGTTGGGTGGGTCAATTGCAAGTCTGCAGTCTGCTATCTAATTTGTTAATGTAATTCCCGGTAGTACTTATGTCATGTGGTTAACTTATGCATTGTAGCTTGTTTAATTTTTGGTGGTGTTAATGATCATGTGTGGTTTGAATTTTTGCTCGTGTTATTCACGGTGGGAGTTTCCGCTGATGAGGATTTTGTGTGCTTGATTGAGCAATTTTGACAAATGTATAAGTTATCATGGATCGTATGCTGCATCTTTCATACTCGTAAATAGATTTGCTTACGAAAAAATAAAAACATTTGATGAGTCATAGATTTTTTTTTGAAATGGGCCATCCCGGATAAAACTCGACGGCCCATATGTGTGAAATAAGTCTTACAATTTCCAAAATGATTTGGCATAGCCCACGTGTCAGAAATGAAAACAGTGGCATATGTATACACTCGCCTGTAATATTATTAGTGTAAATTTTCTTGACTGGATCTATCGCGACCCTGATTTCAACTGAATACACTCGCCTTAATATATAAGTTTAATAAATATATTCATATTATTGACGATGATGAAATTATATGATAAAAATTTTAAATTTGTAACTATCATGCTGTAGTTACATTCAAACATTATTTTAAAATATTATTATCTAAAAAAAACCAAAATTGTTGTCTAAATAAAAAATATTCATTTATAGTAATATATTCATTTACTGACGCTAATAATTATATTTTCTTGATACCAAGGATGTTTAATGTTTGATTAGTTTTAGATCAATCAAAATAATTTTAAATAGATATGAAAAAGAATACTATAGTAGAAACAAGACTTGGATTAACACCAAGTGGCATCAATTGTGGAATATGGAGATCCCTTGTGATTGTTTTTGGATTGGGAGGAATGTGTTCAAATTTATTCCTCCTTTTGGTTCGAACCTTAATGGAATTCGACATGTCTTGCAGCTTCAAAGTTTGACCACATCATTACCCAAACTAGTCTTCATTGTGTTTCTAAAGTTGAAACCCTCAGGCAACTAGCTTTTATCTACAACAAATGCTCGCCTTCTTTGCAGCTATCCAATGATTCTATCCTAGATTACTCTAAAACCTTCCCAACATACCAACTGAAAAGCTGATATCGGGTCTCGTACAAGTTTGTGCATACATTAGACTCCTAACTACTGATGCATAAGGTTTATCTTTCATTTGTTCTCATTATTTGGACATTGCTTAAGACTTAATTTTTCTCCTTTCTAAAAAGGAACTAATTCTGGTGAACATTTATTCATCTTGAATCTCTCCAAAACTTTATTTACATAAGCTTTTTGAGACATATCTAATAATCCTTGTGATCTATTACGAAATATATCAATTCCAATCACATAGGTTTCCTATTTCATATCTTTCATTTCAAAATTTGCAGAGAGAAACTTCTTGGTTTCGTATAATAAACCAAGATCATTAGTAACAAGCAAATTATTATCAACATACAAAACAAAGAATATAAACTTGCTCCCACTAACCTTCATGTATATACATCGATCAACAATGTTTTCTGTAAATCCAACTGATGTTATGACTTTAGATACCATTGTCGGGAAGCTTGTCTAAATAGTCCATATATTGACTTCTTTAGTTTACACACCATATTTTCCTTTCCTTTAATGATGAAACCTTCTGGTTGATTCATATAGACCTCTTCCTCTAAATTTCCATTCTGTTAGTCATAGAGGAATGCCTGTAAACAACTAATAACAAGGCTAATTGTTTGTAATACTTTGCATTACCTCCATGACCTCTTATCTGAGGAACCCTCTAGTTGTAGTGTTTCTACTTGTATCTAGTACTTGTAGTAGGCATCAAAGTTCTAAGCTATGTATCTGTATAGATTAGACACAAAATAATGCTTGAAAGAAGATCCAGAGATCATACCTCAAGCTTGAAGATCAAGGTTGTAGAAATAAATATAGTTGGATTTGGAGATTGAAGATTGCCTAGGTACTAATTCGAGATGTGTTTTAGTCTATTCGAGAAGTCAGGGTTTCGAGAAGTCAGAGATTCGACATACCTAATACTCTATGCGAGAACTCAAGAAGTCAACATGTCAAAACATCATTCGAGTTCTCAAAGAGTCAACAAGTCGTAGTTACATTCGATATCTCAAGGACTCAGGAAACTGTTCGATATCTCAAGGTTTCCATAAGTAAAAGGCTCTATTCGATAAGTCAAGGATTCCTAAAGAAAAGGCTCATTCGAGAAGTGATTCGATATGTCAAAGACTCAAGGTTCAAGAACTCAGAGTTATCGAACTAGCCAACTCTAGTTCTGAATCAATCACTCAGTTATTTTTCGAATGGATTCTTGAAGACAAAATACTGAATATGTACAAGTCAGAAGTCTGCAACAAGCCAAGACACTTTCAGGACCACAGTACTATAAAGTGTGCATGGAAAGTCTACAAAGAAGTTTAGAGAGATGTCAAAGGAGACAAGCTGCTAAAGTAGTGGATCTGAGCAGGTTAAAGAGAAGAGTCAAATTACATGTTGCTTAGACGTATACTAAAAAGGGATAGACAGATTAGAAAGTGTATTTGTATGTCACTGCATTTGTACTAAGTAGGTTGTACACATGTTCTAAGTATACAATCTCGCTTCTTTAGTAGTAAGAACTTGAACAAGAAGTTTTTCACACACATCTTAGACTGCATCTCTCTGAGAAAAACGAAGCTAAGAATACTAACATTTGTATTCACAGATTATAGCAAAATCTTTATCTAATACAATGCTAGATAAAGTGAGTACTTATGTTCTTGTGTTTTATTTCCGCACATATAAATTCTGTTAAACACAAACACACACTCAGCTACACGTTCAGAAAACATAGATTCAAACCTTCAAACAAACGTTCTTAAGATTCAATTCAAAGAAAAGTTTGAAAATACAGTCACCCCCCTCTGTATTTTCTTGTGTGTATTTCATACTCAACAAGTTTTAACATCCATTTGATGTAACTCTAGGTCATAGTGAGCAACCAAAGCCATAAGAATCCTAAATGAGTCTTTCTTAGGCATTGGTGAAAATGTTTCTTTGTAATGAGTTCCATTCTTCTAAGCAAAACCTTTGGTAACAAGTCTAGCTTTGTATCATTCAATATTTCCTTTTGAGTCGTATTTTGTCTTAAAGATCCATTTACATCTGACACTTTTATACCCTTTAGGTAATTCAACAAGATCCTACACTTGATTTTGTTCCATAAATTTTAACTCATCTTTCATGGTATTAATCCACTTTAAAAAATGGGCACAATTTACAGCTTTTGAAAAAGAAACTGGAACATTATTGGTCTCAAATTCATCTTCATGCTCTTGGAAATCAACCTCATTATCATTATATGACACTTGATAATTTAAATACCTTCAAATTTAAATCTCTCTAGCTATTATGTTGTTCGACTTGCATAAACATTTATATTCATAAATCTGCAGATCTGATATTCTATAAATAAATTTAAAAAGTCTATAGAGTTGTAAACTGAAGGCAGACAAATACATATTGTTCATATAGATAGATAACACATACAAGTTACAAATTAAACATTAAAATCAAAAAACATCTGCAAGGGTGATTGGTTACACACTACAAAAAAAGACGAGCGTTTTCCACCGATTATTTTCCGAAACTTTTTCAACTGAAATACGTCGAATTAAGATTCATTCGTAATTAAATCCATGGAATTTATTATTACATGGGAAGTTAATTAATCATTTAGTTTGTTAGATGCCAACTATGGGAGGAATACTCTGCTCATTCCTGAAAAAATTGGTGGGATCAACTATGGTCTTCACCCGAACCAATCTGTCGAAATTATTCTTGTAGTACTTTTTGCCCCATCTGCTTGCTTGTTCGTAGCTTGTAGGACCTCGCAGATTGTTCACTCCTAAGTCGAAATCGTTATAATTGTTGTAGGTTGTTCTGGGAGCTGTGTAAGGAGTCAAATAGATGTATAAGCCTCTGATCCAGGCCAATTCCTCTGTAGGATCTTCACTCAGTTGAGTCCTCATGTACATTTTGTACAATGTTCTAGCTCTGTGTGGAAATGGGAGGGTAGATTCCGAAATCTCATCCATTCTTCCACCGTATGAAGTCAATAACATGTTCGTTGTCTGTGGTGGAGTTTGAATAATCCGATCCCATATCCCTTCCAAGCCTTCTTTAGAAATCGGTTTTTTCACAAAGTCGGAATTTGCCTTGAAAGGTATTTTGAAGGATTTTCTTTCCAAAAGAGCTTCGAGAGGACTTGTAGGGGAGAAAAGGCCGAAAATAAGCACTGTCTATATGTAACTAGCTTCTTGGCAATTTTCGTTCTTCAATCCTAACTCGGGGAAGCTTTTTTGCATTAATGCAAGTAATGCATCTTTTCTCCCAAGATAGGTGCCTAAAAATCTGATCCGAACGGTTGTACCCTGATCTGCGGTGACACTAGGGCCTGAGCCATCACTTAGTACTGTTTTACTAGGTTCAGGTACTGCATCTTTCTTGACTGGATCTATCGCGACTCTGATTTCGACAATATTCAAATCCTAAGAAATAATATGCCACTAATAATATGAGAAATGTAAATTTTCTACAATTAAAATGATGTGTTCTAATCGAGAATTACTAAAAGCTTTATTAAGGTATTCTAAGGGCTATACAATTAAAATAACATCATTTCTACAATTAAAATGAGTTCTAATCTTATTTTTCAAATATGCGTGATGATTTATTCAAATTTTTGTGTATTATTACAATTTTATGTATTTTCATATAAATATGAGTCGATCTCAAATTATTCTTCTAATTAAGACCATAAAAATCATTCAATTTATTTATTTGTTTAAGAATTTGAATAATTAGGGGTTATTATTCAAGAAAACAATATATTTCTTATTTATTTAACAAAAATATTTATTAGGATTTGAATTTATATCATTTATGATAGTAAATATTTCATGTTTCTTTATCTGATAGTAAAATATTTTGTTTGGTTAATTTGATTATTGAAAATTTGAAAGTTTATTTTGGCGTGTACGTAGTTTTCAGAACAATATGAAGAAGTGCAGTTCAACAGCCTCCTCCTCCAAGGATATGGACGGATATGTTGATACCATCAATGCATTGTCGTTAGAAAACACTAGTTTGGTTGTGAACAAAAATGCAACAAATAGTTGTCAGCATTTTTCGATGCGGTAATGTTGTTTCCTTTGCCTATACTTTTAATTGTAATTACATATATATTGCACATGCAATTTGAATAGAACGATAAATAACGTTACAGCAGAACTACATATTGGCTGTGATTATTCTCTTTCTGTTGCATTCATTTCCTTAGTTTCTTTTGTTTTTTTTGTGAATTTCAATTTTGACAAATTGTATCTGATGTGTGTGGTCAGTCAATATGTGGCTGACATTCGGAAAAGAGACCCGAAGGCATGCAACCCCTTTTGGGAAAAGAATTATTGGAAATGGGAGCAGCTAAAAGCACCACTAGATTTTCCTCAGTTTAAGTGGTGGCGCTGCAAAAACTGTGTACGTGTTGCTACTGGTACTCCTGTTCTTCCTGAAGTGCAGGAAACATCTCAAAAAAAGGAATCTGCTAAAGGTGTCAGTACTCGTACTCTGCAATTACCAAAGAAAAGACCTAGTCCTCTCTCGTGTAATACAGATCTCATCTCAAGAAAACGTTCCAAGGCTACAGGTGAGTCGGCTTTCCCTTTCAAGATATATTATCAATCTTTTCCTAAAATGGCAGATATAAATATGTTTCTACGGTAGAGTCAAATGGAAGCATATATTCTAAATATATATATATATATATATATATATATATATATATATATACTCTTTTGTTAAATCTCTCGGTTCTACTATGCAACACATTAGATCAGAACCAAATATACAAATGTGCACGAAAATTGAAATATACAAATAGTTGTTCTACTGTAGAACCAAATTTCAGACCTCCAAATATGCATGAAGCTATACATAGTTTTACAAAATTTTGGTTCTATTACAGAACCACAGTTTATACCTTATGATTTATACAGCAAATCTCTTAATCGCAACTAGTTAATAAAGACCTAAATTACTTCTCTTGTACAAGCACAACTTCAAATTTTTTTGTTCTATTACAGAACCTTAATTTTAAAACAAAATTTTGGCAAAAAATAAATTCATAGATGAATCCACTCTTGAACCAGAATTTTACAAAATTTGTTCAATTACAGAACCTGTAATAACCGAGATTCTCAGAATATATTCTGTAAGTTTTCTTTTATAATATAAGTGGTATTAATATTTGGAAATTTATTTGGAGAAATTCTTGAGACCATGAGATTGAGGAATTAAACATCGAGACTTTAAAACATCAATTTGGAATTGAATTTTTATCTTGAGAAAATCCGAACCAATATCTAGGAAATTCGTTCGATTAGTGCTAGTATTAATTATTTTGAGTACCTGGGAAATGGTTATAAATTATGGAGAGCATATGGGGCTATGAGATCTTGATGGATTAGTGTATTTTAGAATTTAGATACAAATTTGAGAATATTGAGAATAAATTTGAGAATTGTTTCCAATTATTTTAATTTGTGAGAAAAATGAGTTTAATTAAAGATTTAATTATGAGAATGAGTTTTAGAGCATGAGAATATTATTTAAACTCGAGAGAGCTAGAGTTTAACTATGTTAAATTCTAGTAATTTATTTAGAGTTTTGGGATTTATTTATGGATTTAATATTATTAGATTTTATTAGTTTTAAAAATAGAAATATGTGAAAAAAAAGAGAAAGAATTGTGGAGAATTCTAGAAGTGTAAGGATTGGTGGAGGTAATGAAGGAAATATAGAAAAATGGAGAGAAAGAGATGGAGAAGCATCTAGAGAAATGAAGAGAAAGAGAGAAGGAGAAGAGAGAAAAGAGAGAGAAGGGAGAAAATAGAGAAAAAGAGAGAGAAGAGTGAGAGAGGGGAGGAAGAAGAGAATGAAAGGAGAGAAGAGGAGATGAACCTACATCTCCTCATTCCATATTTGCTGCCATTTCCAGCCAAGGGAGAGGAGAGGAAGGAGTGAAGGCTTGCTTGTTTCGGCCATGGAAGAAGGTGAAGGTGAAGAAGATGATGAATAGTAGTGCTCTTGAGTTTTGGTTGATTAAGAGGTATAAATCTTTGTTTCAAGTTTTGTTTTTTTAGCTAAATTATCATGAGCACTTATATTTGTAGTTATCAGATTTTGAGGTTCTTGATGAGTGTATTATTGCTTGATTGATAGTAATTAGTTAATGATAATGGTGGTTATAAGTATGAAAACAGTTTTAAGGAGCTACTGCCCTGATCTTGCAAGAAGAAATCGAATGTCTTGTGCTCTATTCTGGGCAATGGTCCCTTAATGAAAGTTGTTCTATTTGGAGTCTATTTTGTGTAGGAGAAAATGGTTCATCGATTGAGTTAACGAGCTAGGAGAAAATGACGTTTTACTAAAACCTACACAGAACAGAGTTAGCTCTCAGGATTCCAACTTTGGAACTATGTTTCACCTAGTTAAACTCTATAAATTGGATTGAAACTTTTATTGAGGATAAATAAAGGAATTATGGAGATTCCAGAAAAATATTTTTGTGAAAATATTGATTTTTCGATTTATTAAAAATATTAGAGTGTGAATGTTATGAAAGAGACTGCCCTGTATTTGAGCCAACTTTGGGTGGGTGATTGTCCTAGATAAACCAAGTTTTTCAAACCACAATTTTTATGATGTAAAGCTACTATGTTAAATTGTGAAATGGCAGAGATTTCGTATGTAAATATGTATTTTTCAATTTATGAAAATTGTTAGAAGACAAACTGCGTAGAATCGACAAATCATTTCTGCACTAAGTTTGAATTGATGACCCCACCTAGTTAGAAGATTGTATTCAACTGGAAACTTTTATGAGATCTTTATTTGGTATTCAGAAAGAAGCCTATAAAATTTGGTGATTTATGAACAATTTTTGGATTTATTAAAAATGTTGGAGTAAAGTATGCGCGGTAGCATTTTATGTTTTTGAATTGTTTTATTCGTGTCATGTTTTGGGAAATCATTTTGAATGAGTTAAAGACCTTATTTGATGTTGGTCAAAAGATTAAAGTTGTTAGTTTTGATCTTGTTTAGTTGGCTACCAAGTATGGTATGCATTAATATCAATGGTTGATGTTTTGATATAGGGTTTTAATGGAGTTATAGTTGAAAATAATATATGAATTGTGATTGGAGATGGTGATAAGTCTTGTTTGGTGTTGTGGATTGTTGGGAAATGTCTTGGATTAATTTGAGAATGTATTTGAGGTGTTTTTACACCGGGAAATGTCCATATTACGAATGGGTCATGCCGAATTTTCGTTAGAAATATGCGTATAAATAATAGATAATGATGAGAATAGATAAGAAAGGTTTAGAGATAAGGTGATCAATTAAGTTAGCAACAGTGATAGTTCAATTACGAACTTTACTGGTGCTATTGAGTTGAGATGAAACATGTGACTGACGAGAGCTTATTTTGTATTGTTTTTCTAGAACATAAACTAATCGGAGTATTGTGACGTTGTATAAAGAGAAAGGAGACCTATACTTTGTTGCTTTCTTTTTGTTTAACAAGCTAAGGACTCCAGGAAAGTCTACTATCTTCCTCTCATTTAGAGAATGTTCATTTTATTTGTTGTTAATTTGTGGATTAAACATCTTTGAGCTAATTAGTTATTATCCATGTAAGAACCCAGATTTTGGATAGAATTAAAACTTTTTATTGTATAATGATGTAAGAATGAATAATGGTTACGGCTACGACGTAATAGTTGATCTCCTGAATGAATGAATGAATGGAATTCGATTTGAATATTTATATGTCTTGAAAAATGCTAATGGTTGACAACTTAGATAAGAATAATCTATCTCCTAGGAGAATAAGATATGGCAATTCCAAGCAGGAGAATATTCTCATGTCATCCAGATCGATAACGATTAGTCCAGTGGTCCCGTGAAAGGGTTAAGGAACGCCCGAGAAAGAACAAGGACACTGTCATAAATATAGGGAATAAAGGAAGAATAAAGAATGAATAGTGTTTTTGGTGGAAGTGAGAATATTATGAGATGACACTATATAGAAGTATTCAGAACGGATTTCCGAGTTCGTATTAATGATCCAGGGGGAAAATAAGTGTATGTAAAAGCTGTCGGATTCTGAAAAATCGCACTTTTATTTTCTTCGAGGGTTCCCTGGACACTGATAGACTTAAGGATTTAACGAAAGGATTTAAGGACACTGATAGTACTAATATTAAGAAGATTTTCGGTAAACCCTAATTAGAAATCCGTGAGATATTTCTACGAACGATCAATCGAAACGAGCAATAAACGGACAAAAGAAACAAGCAGAGGAAGCAAGAGTCATGCATAAGCTACTAGAAAAGATCTAGCAACCAAGTGGACTCAAGTAACTAGGATACTTGGCAAGGAAACTAGTGCTTAGAAAACAAACCACTTAGTTAGCTTGTAACCATCCAAAACTCAACACTTGTCTTGCCAAATACATCATCTAGTGCATCATCACTTTATTAAAGTAAAAAGAGATGAGATATTATCCAAGGCTCATCCACTTTATGCATTATTCCAAGCAAAACCACAAGAACGCATCAAACTCTCTCTAGCTTTATACCATTCGAATTTTTCATTAATTCCAAGGGGGAAATCCCACTTCCAACCATCATTTGATCTTGAAATTTTTATGGTGAGTCCTATATTTCATAAAACTAATCTCCTAGAAATTTCAATCCCAAATTCCTTTGTTTCCATTTTCAAAAAAATCAACAAAGAGGAGGGTGAATAGTGTTCTTATGAACTAACCTTTGATTTTTATGTTTCTTTTGATTGATCTAGCTAGCTTAAGGTCACATAAGGATAGATCAAGGCTTGATAAGGCTATATCACTCTCTAAGGAAGGTAACAAGCTCAAAAAAACCCTTGGTACCATTTTGAGATTTTATGAGTTTTATGGATGATTTAGTGTTAGTATGCTATGTTATGCTTAGATCTATGTTATTAGTTGATTATGGTTGTTGTTTGGATTGTGATCCATGAGATGGTTGAGATGAGATGTTGTTAGACTAGTCATGATGTTATCATGTGTTAGAATGGATGGGGTGTAGTGCTTGATTGATTCACGGTGATGTGAAAACTTTGGAAATCGTGTAAACATAGCCGTCATAATGCCGAATTTTAGATAATCTTTAAAAACAGTGCATCACAGTAGCTTGAACTCACTTTCCAGTGTTGTATTTTGCCATGACAAGATAGATAATGTTCCAAGCTTCGTTTTGATATAAAGAAAGTGTGAAATGGACTTACGGTTTAGAATTTACGGCCGATTTACTAAAAGTAGTTCGAAACCGTAAACGAAAGTTCGTAACTTCAATTGAACCCTCGTAAAGTGTGTTACTCAGTGGCGAATCTTGGTAAATAAATACTAGGGGTCATAAGGAAGGCATGAAAGAAAACCACATATCAAACGGATCGTTTTCCGATTTTATAAAAATGTTTGAATCGAAGTTAAACGCGAACGAACCCCTAAAAACCCGCTTGGTTATAACTTTGGTAAAACACTTAGAAAACGGACGATAAAACTCGAGGTATAATCTTGGTTCGTAATCGATCGACTTTAGAGCTTATACGACTTAAGTATATATCAAGTGTGGGTATGATGACATGTCTTAATAACGAACAAATGTCGAATCGTATCGGTGATAAAAAGAGTTACACTAAACAGTGTATAACGAGATAGTTCGAAAACGTGTTTCGACTTAAGTGAAGTTATACTTAGACTTTTAAAAGGTGTTAAGTGGTTAATCTCGAATGTTCTGATTGTTTATAGATCATCGAGCAGACCCAGAACACGCTATCTCTACCCACACCCGATTACCAGGCAAGTGTTCAAAACTTTGAACCTGATGTTGTGATAATATATATATGTGACTGCCGTTTTACATATGCCATAGCATGCATGCCTATTGTCAAATGATATTGTTAGGTCCAAATGTGTTGTAGAGGGGGGGTGAATACAACTTTTCGAATATGAGAAGCAATAAATACGATGCAATAAATGAACACACAGATTCAAGGAATATATGTCTTATATATAACTTGAAAGGGTTGCTACAACATTCATTACAAAGTATAACAGAAGATCAGAGAGAAGTGAATGATACTAAGCTCTGTGAATGCACTCTCTCTTTTTCTCTTGTGTTTTTCTTAAGAATTGCTCACTCTTACTAAAAACATTACACAAGTACTTCTATTTATACTACATGTAATCTATGTCCTGTAGACTTCAAAGACTAAGATATACGTGGCTCAATGATGTCCACATAAATCTTGCCTTATCTTGAAAGCTTGGAAATCTGCCAATCAGAAGATGCCATGTGTCATGTTGAAGCTGCACTCTAAGTAGAACTTCTACTTGAGAATTTCTACTTAGCCATCTCGAAGTTCTAAGTAGAACTTCTACTTAGAAACTTCTACTTGGCCATCTAGAATATTTAGTACTTAGAAAATATTCTGGTCTTCAACTTGAAACTTCAATGCACATCTTGAACTTGTGATATCTTCATGTCTTCTTTATTCTTCACCAAGCTCTTGAATATGGATCTTTATTACTGACATAAACTTGCTATCAATGTCCTGACACTTGATGCAACGGTCTGGTTCATAAGTGACTAGTCTTGATAGGGTTTTTGCTTCTTGAATAAATTACCATATCCAATTAGAAATGTGGCTTTCCAATATTTGCTTTCCTTCTTGTTCACTTGAAATCAGTTGGTCTTATTGATACTGATAGTTATGATCTTGATTCTTGGCTTTTCAAATCACTGAGGCATGAACAACTTTGACTTGAACTTCTCTCAATGATTTCTTCTTGGATTGATCATAGTTAACATGTTGAATTGTATCAATTACCTTGTCTTCATTTAGTGTTGATTTCTTGTGACTTCTTGTTCTTGATTGTCTTCTGGTTAAGTATCTTTTCCTTTAGTTTGAGTTACATTAGTTATAGTGTTACAAGTTTACACACTCTGCCTTTCAATCTTCCCCAATTTGATTGTCTAACAATGACATTCAAATTAATGAAGGATAACTCAACTAAACAATGAGACGAGAAAAGATAATTAACATTACAGTCTTGAATAATTTACAATTGAAATTTACATGAAAACAATACAAAGAACTTAAACTAGAAACAGAATTCGAACTTCGAATTAAAGATCATTTGAGTGATTCCTATCACCTGGATTATTTCATATCTTTTAGTCAAACTTGTATCACCTTATTGGATTCACTCTAAGGTGAATTTTCCTCAAGTGAGTTAAAGCAACCGAAAGACATGAAGTTTTTCCAACTTCAAGTTCACACCACTCTGACCTTTAACCCTAATTCCGTTTCCTCTTTCTAGCTTCAGCAGCTTGGTCTCTCTCTTCTTTCTGCCTTTTGCGCTTCTCCTTCTGCTGCTGTTCTTTCTTGTACACTGGATCTTTAAGCTGCTTCCACCTAGCATTCAACAGACTTACAGCTTCCATTTCTAGAGGGTTCTTGGGCTCTGGATAAGGATGTTTGAAAAGCCTTCTGAGTTTGTCCACCTCCTGAGTAGTCCTGATCTTTGGAATATCCTCAAAGTTCTTCATGATGAGCTGAGATTTCCAATGTGTTTTATCAGCTTTAAACTGACAATAGATCATCTTGGGGTAGCCCTTGACACGGTTAGTATTGTGGACACTAGCCGCATCTCGCTCCATTCGCTTCTTTTCCACCACTATCTCAGACAGGTAACTCATGAGTCTCTGCTTTTCTTCAACAAACTTATCTTCCACTTCGCCCCATTTGAATACATATAATACTCTCTCCAGAAATGCAGCATCTTGAGTCCGTAGCAGCCATTGTCTACTCATATGCAAGATTGTTTGATTCTGGTCTGCATCTATGAATACTAAGGCATCAGCTGTATCTTCAACATAAGCGTGTATCCAGTATACACTATCACTTCCTGGAACACCAATAGCCTCCCTTATTTCTCCTTGTTCTAGTGCTCCAGAAGGAAGAGTCAGAGCTTCATCTACATTCTTCATGGCTTGAAGAATATTCCATTTCTTCTCTATCAGCTCCGGCTCAATCTTCACGTCATCAAGAGGGTTTGGAGCAATGACATCACACTTCCACACCTCATTGCTCTTCTTGAATATTAATCTTTCAATGATCTTCACGGATTTATCTTTAAGCTCAGAAGCGAATCCCTTACTCATCATTTGTCTACAGACAGCTTTGAGAGATTCTACTGAAAGCTCCATTAGATCATTTTCCTCCATGCTAACCCTCTTCATCTTTCCGTCAACTACCATCCGGACAAAATTTGGATATGCTGAGAATTCTGGACCCTTGTCCTCTGCTAGCTGCATTAACTGATCCCTGTACAGAATGCTTAGCTCCTCAGATTGAGAGTATTGAATTTTAGTCGCTAGCAAGAACAACTCTGACGCAGATCTTCTCATTATGAATTGGTCATCCACATATAGGAAAGATGTTGGGACTCCTTCTACCAAAGACAAGATAACCTGCCACTCCTTAAGATTTGCATTGTATCCAACCCTGACTTTAGAAATTAATCTCTTCAAAGCATTTATATAGTCCCCAGTCATTGGATTCTGCAAATTCAAGTTGTAGAACAGATCATCTGCATCCTTGTTATGAACTCCTTTCGCACAGGGTCCCATCATTATCTTCCTTGCTTCATCCCATTTCTGCCCTATCCTTCGTTTGTCCAGATCAACTTGAGGATCAGCTAGCCTTGCAAGCTCATACTCATACTGCTTCCCTTGTAGTTCCCCCTTCTTTTCTAGGAATGCAGCATGTTCTTGCATCATCTTCATTTTATGGAACTGAGCTTGTTCCAAGGCTAACTGTTGAGCTTTAAGGGTTTCCTCATCAACAGGAAATTCTTCAGGCATTCCGGAAGACATTCCAGCACCTCCACCTTGTTCCTTCAAAGATCTTTTTATAGCGTGTGCCAACGGTACGTCTTCCATGTCAGAATCTGAGTCAAGTACCTCCTGTACTGTTTCCTGATGACTCAGGTCAACAAATGGTTCATCAACCATTAGTGCCTTACCCTTTCTCATCCTCAGAGCCTCTTCATCAACAGACGGCTCAACTTCTGGTTCCTTGACAAGGTCAGCGGGTTCTTCAATTTCTTCGATGTGAACTGCCTGCTGTCTCGTCTCCTTTCCACTCTCCCCCTTAGGTGAGTTATCCTGAGCTCCACCTTGGTCATCAGATCCACCAGCTGCATAGGAACCTCCAAAACCAGAACCAGAGGCTCCCGCTCCACTAGCACCACCTGCACCACCTGCACCAGCATCGGGGGGAGGTTGTTGCGACTCGAAGCACTCCGGGGGCACAAAACTCCTGACTGCGAACATCATTCTACTGATTTCCACAGCCATTGTATGCATTGTAGACTCCAATGCCCCCATCCTCTCATTGAGAGTGCTTCCCAAGACACCACCAGCATGGCCCAAGTCATTGACCTTATTTGTCAAATCATCAAAAGCTGTAGCTTGACTTGCCATTCTTGCTGCATAGTCGTCTAGAGCCCTTTGGTTGTTTCCAATGTTCATCCCAAACTGCCCCATCGTCTGTCCGAACTGCCTCATCTGATTTTCCATATAAGTCATACGCGTATCAAGATTTTCAGTGTTAAGGGACTGTGTTTGGTTTAGGTGACCTCGCTCTAATACTCGTTCTGTTGGTATTTGACGCTCGGTTTCGGGCCTTGAAAATGAAGGTCCCTCTCTCCCTAACCTCTCACACACACTCCCTGTCTCACGCTCGTGTATGTCTTCAATTATTGATCCGAAATATGAAGCAGTACCTGCAGAAATTTGATAAGCAAATAATTGGCAGTTATGGGATCTATGTCTGTTATGTCCTGAGTTGGAATCTCAGGCTGAGCGGCTGCAAAGTGTTCTTGTACGACATTAGAACCGATCCTCTTTGCAGCATCAGTACGTACCGGTGAAGGTACGGCTGAAGTTCTTAAGACTTCATGTCCTTTTGAAGCAACAGTATCTTCAAGAAGTACATTATCCTCACCAAAATCAAAATCCCTATGTACAGATTGTTCAAGGGGTGAACCACTCGCGTGAGGTGGAGTGGTTCCGTATGACACGCTAGGGTTTGACTGTGGTTGTGAAGTAGCAGCGTGGAAAAGTTTGGCTTTCTTTCGAATAAGTTGCTGCTCTTCGGGTTCATTCTCCTCATCATCTTCTACATATACAGGTGCTGGCTTTCTGACTTCCTTTAACAAGGGTGATAGAGAATAGGAATGTGTATCAGACTCAGAGTCAGAAATGTGGCTCTCACCCTGGGATAGATCCTGCGGGTTAGCAGTCTCTTGGGTCGCGGAATCAGATACATAGGAGGAGGAATGAATAGTATGCAGGGAGAGATTACCTGATTGATTACCTTGTGCATCATCGCTTTCCTCATCAGGAATCTCATCAAATGCCTCAGCATGAACAGATGGATTTTGAGCATGTGATGAAACTTGTGATGATGCCTCCAAATTGGTAACTCCTGCATCATATCTAAGCCACATTTGTATATTTTCAGGAATAGACCTCGGTTTACCTTGATGTTTATCCTGATTAGCAATGGTTAAAAGTGACTTAGTGCCCATCCCTAGCGATGCAGATGTTGGGCTTCCGGCAAATCTCTGTCTAACAGCAAGAGCATCCTTCGGTATTAGGTCATTAATGAGCATTTGAAGGAACCGAGGAAACCAGCAGACAACATCAGCTGTAGTGAGGTCTCTGCTTGCAAGAGATCCCATTGAGGCCACTATCTCAGAGAGAACGATGCGTCCATAATTTATATCCAGTTCTCTTGCTAGGGCAACTGCAAAGGTTTGCATTGGAATTGGAATTTGATGAAAGTCTTTTTCGCGTGCCCGAAAACATCTTGTGATGGCCTCGAAAAAATAATTCCATTCCACATGGAAGAATTGCTTTTGGATATTTCCTGTGATTGGGCCTTTCGGAGGATAACATCCAATTTCTTCAAAGAATCTGAGGCGTTCTGTAGCTGTAGGTTCTGGATCATAAGCATCTTTAATTGGGAATCCCAGAACTCTGTTGACAATCTCTTCAGTCACCTCATATTCCTGACCCGCTAAGGTAAACCTGAAACCTAAGGGGGTTGATTTGCTCCCAAAAGTAACCGCACTAGTCCATAATTGATGTAAAGCATCATGTACTAGTGTAGGTTTAGCAGTAAAAGCATGGCTAGCTTTGGAGTACAAATTGAGAAATCGTATCCAAAACTTAAACCGCGGGAGTTGATCACCAATTTTCGTAGAAATATTATAAAAATTGTTTTTAGCAAGTGAAAATTGGTGAGCCATTTTTATTAAATGTTTTTCTTTAAAAGATGTGATTTGTGTTTAATTTTGAAAAACAAATAATTTACGAATTACTCAGTTTTATTCCTTTTAATTTTTCGAGAATATCAAAAGATAGTCTGAAAATTTAAACTACGGAATATGAACAGCCAATTACTAGATCTGAATATTCAACAAAGATGAATATTCGTGTGTTTATCAGTGAAATCGTGTGTATATGTGGAGAATATGAATTCGTGTTTTGAACAGATACACAAAACTTGATGTTTGTGTGTATGTATATGCGCGTGTATATGCGGTTACAAAACACAGTATCACAATGATTAATGATAACACAGTGATTAACAGTCAAAAATTTGGCAGTAATTCGTGATTAGTATGAGTTTAATCACAAAAACACGGGTTAATTGTATGAAGTCTGTGAAATCGCACTGTTTTTGTGAAACGGCTGCTGTGAAAATGAAATTAGGTAAAGTGAATTAGGCATCGAGTTAGAGATGTATATATAGATGAATGTGAAATGACAAAAATGTCCCTGTTAAAAAGAGTGAAAATTACCAAGTCCATACAGGGAACATCTAAGTCGAACTCTATCTCGAACATTTCTATCTCGAACATCTCTATCTCGAACATCAAGTCGAACTTCGAGATAAAGTTCGAGATAGAAGTTAACTCGAACAATTAAGCACAAATGAACACTTTAACCAATTTTTCAGCAGAAACTATAGGGAAATCCTATCTCGAACATTTATGAAATGTAGTAAACTTGGAAAAATCCCTTCTAAGAAAGACAAGGAAATTCAAGATACTTTTCGAGTTAGAAGTCTATCTCGAACATCAAGTCGAAATTCGAGTTGAGTTTCGAGATAGACTAAGAGCTCTATATCGAACATCAAGTCGAAATTCGAGTTGAGTTTCGAGATAGACTAACTCGAAGTTAATCTCAAATTCTTTCCAAAATACCCCCTTGAACCAAAAAGTACAGGGTAATTCAAGATATGTTTCGAGTTAGGAGTGTAACACGAAAAATTCCCTTTAGCTTAACTGAGAACTCTATCTCGAACACCAAGTCGAAATTCGAGTTGAGTTTCGAGATAGACTAAGAACTCTATCTCGAACATCAAGTCGAAATTCGAGTTAAGTTTCGAGATATACTAACTCGAAGTTAATTCTCAGTTCTTTTCAAAATATTCCCTTAATGGAAACCTCATCTCAACCTTTGAGATAAAATTCGAGATAGACTTTATCTCGAATATTTTGAAGATAGAACTAGGCACACTGGTAACTCGAACTCGAACTCTAAGTCGAATTTCGAGATGAATTTCGAGATAGCCAACTCGAAATTCTTCCCAGACTTAGAATTTTTCAAAAACTTCACTCTGACAGATTAAGTCGAAATTCAAGTCGAATTTCTAGATGAGTTTCGAGATAGAACCTAACTCGAAATTATGAAGTTTTTTAATTCTAAGGTCTCTAATTACATGAAACTCAAAGGTAAATTCATCTAAAAATTATGCAATATTTAGAATATTATGAATTTAACTCCCCCTATGATCATGCAATCTAACAAGCATAAATTCACAGATTTGTGCTATAAAAGACACTTAAAACACAAGGAATTTATGCAAAATCACACTATATGCAAACTATAACAATCATTAATTAGGCATTTTAAAGTCTAAGCACATAATGATTGATTAGCTTGCACATACAAACATAAACATGGATTTTACCGATAGAAGGCTTTACTAACTTGTGTTAAGCATTCCCAATTCACCAACCAACCTATTGAATGTTACTTCATCAAGAGGTTTGGTGAATATATCTGCAATTTGTTGCATTGTGGGCACAAAATGTAGCTCCACAGTCCCCTCCTCGACATGTTCTCTTATGAAATGATACCTGATGTCAATATGCTTGGTTCTTGAGTGATCTACAGGATTGTTGGTTATGGCAATGGCACTTGTGTTGTCACACATGATTGGAATTTTCTTGTGCTCCATGCCATAATCCTTCAATTGGTTCCTCATCCACAATATTTGAGCTACACAGCTTCCAGCAGCAATGTACTCAGCTTCAGCAGTAGACGTAGATACTGTATGTTGTTTTTTACTTTGCCAGGACACCAATCTTCTGCCAAGGAATTGGCAAGCACCAGATGTGCTTTTCCTATCAATCCTGCAACCTGCATAGTCTGAATCCGAATAGCCAATAAGATTAAAACCTGTATCTCTTGGGTACCAAATCCCTAGATTTGGTGTGCCCTTGAGATACCTAAAAATTCTTTTGACGGCTACGAGATGTGATTCTCTAGGATCCGCTTGGAACCTTGCACATAAACAAGTTGCGAACATTATATCGGGTCTACTTGCAGTTAAATAGAGGAGTGAGCCAATCATACCTCGATAGCTTGTGATGTCAACTGATTTACCTGATTTGTCTTCATCAAGCTTCGTGGCTGTTGCCATGGGAGTCTTAGCTGCTGATGCATCTTCTAGATTATACTTCTTGAGTAAATCTCTGACGTACTTGGATTGACAGATAAAGATACCATCTTTTCTCTGACTGATCTGTAATCCAAGGAAGAAGGACAGCTCTCCCATCATGCTCATCTCATATTTTTCCTGCATTAGCTTGGCAAATTTCTCGCACAAGCGCTCATTTGATGACCCAAAAATAATATCGTCCACATATACTTGAACAAGTATTAAGTCATTTCTCACAACTTTGTAAAAAAATGTTTTATCAATTACTCCCCTAACAAAACCATTTTCAATTAAGAATAGGGATAGGGTTTCATACCATCGCCTTGGGGATTGCCTGAGGCCATAGACAGATTTGAAGAGTAGATACACAAAATCTGCATGTTCTGGATCAACGAAGCCAGGCGGCTGTTCCAGATACACTTCTTCTTCTAACTCTCCGTTCAGGAAGGCACTTTTCACGTCCATCTGGAAAACTTTGAAGTTCTTATGTGCTGCAAATGCCAAAAACATCCTGACTGCCTCAAGTCTTGCAACTGGTGCATAGGTTTCATCATAATCAATTCATTCTCGCTGAGAATAACCTTTTGCAACCAAACGAGCCTTGTTTCGTGTTACAAGTCCGTTTTCATCCAGTTTATTTCTGAATACCCACCTAGCTCCAATTACGGATATGTTCTTTGGTCGGGGTACCAGTTTCCAAACTTTCTACCTTTCAAACTGATTGAGTTCCTCTTGCATTGCAATCACCCAATCAGCATCGCCAAGAGCTTCTTCTATTTCTTTAGGTTCAAGCTTGGATAAGAACCCAGAATATAAGGAGATACTTGCCATGTCAGCTCTTGCAGTTCTTCTAGTAGTCACACCAGCATCTGGATCACCAATAATTAACTCAAACGGATGGTCTCTATTCCATACCCGTTCACCTGGAAATTGTCTAGATGATTCAGCTTGACTTTCTAAGTTGGGGTGCTGACTACTTTGATTATTTTCACTAACTCCCCCTGAGTTAGTGCCAGCTCCTACAGAACTAGAGTCAACTCGGCTTGAGCCTTGAACAGTAGTCCTTGAGCTGCTATTTACTCCCCCTGAGTTGTTGCCGGTTCGTACTGAAGAAGTCTCTCCTGATCTTGTAGAATTAGCTTGTTCACTAGACTCAGGTTCTTCATGTACGCTTGGAACATTTAATGGAACAACCAACTCAGGTTCATCTTCAAGATCTTCTAAGTCCAGATTCTGAAATTTTAGGGACTCGGGTTCACTAGAATCTCTTGAAATTGATGAGAGTTTGGTATCGTCGAATCTGACGTTGTAACTTTCAGTCACTTTTCGATCATTCACCAAGAACACTCTATAAGCTGCCACCACGTCTGTAGAGTAACCAACAAAGATTCCTTCACGAGCTTTTGCTGCAAACTTGCCTAGATTTTCATCATCTATAAGCACATAGCATTTTGCTCCGAAGACATGAAAGTATTTGATTGTTGGTCTTCTGTTGTTCATTAGCTCACATGGTGTCTTTTCTTTATCTTTTATGATCAAGGTTCTATTTTGAGTGTAACAAGCGGTACTCACTGCTTCGGCCCAGAAATACAAAGGAAGTTTTGAATCATACAACAAAGTTCTTGCTGCTTCAACCAAAGTTCTATTCTTCCTTTCAACTACTCCATTTTGCTGTGGAGTTCTCGGGGTTGAATACTGACGACGTATTCCTTTAGATACACAGAAGTCATTCAGCACTGCGTTTTTGAATTCAGTGCCATTGTCTGATCTAATCGTCTTCACAGTAAGTGTTGAAACATTCTCAATTTGAGTGATGTGATCAATGATTAAGAAAGGTACTTCGTCTTTCGTCATTGCGAACAATACCCATGTATACTTGGAGAAGTCATCCACGATTACCAAAGCATATCTTTTCCTAGACAACGATAGGACATTCACTGGGCCAAACAAATCCATATGAAGAAGTTGCAGAGGCTTAGTAATACTAGAAATTTCTTTGCTTTTATGCGATGCTCGCTTCGACTTTCCCATTTCACAAGCTTCACAGAGTCCTTTCGGAGCGAACTCCATTTGAGGTAGATCTCTCACCAGTTCTCGCCTCGCGAGAGCATTCATCATTTTGAAGTTTAAGTGAGATAACTTTTTGTGCCATAACCAGCTTTCATCATCCGAGGCTTTGCTGTAGAAACAGGTGACCTCATCCTGATTTGCTGAATCCATATCTGCAACAAAAAGATCTGCCTTTCGAACTCCTCTCAAAGCTAGTGAGCCTTCCTTGATGTGAGTGATTGATACACCTTTCTTGTTGAAGACAATTTCGTAACCTTTGTCACAGAATTGACTTATACTCAACAGATTGTGATTTAGTCCCTCAACATAGGAAATATCTTCAATGATGACATTGCCAGTCTTCAGTTTGCCATATCCCTTAGTCACACCTATGCTGTCATCTCCAAAGGTAACATAAGGGCCAGCTTTCATAACCAACTCTGTAAGCAGGGACTTGTTTCCAGTCATATGCCTCGATGCTCCACTGTCTAGCACCCATATGACTTTATTTTTATTCTGCTTAACGCCCTGCAATGACAGATTGGTTAGACATTCTTCGGAACCCAACTTTGATTGGGCCCGGCTTTTCGATAAGATCGAGAATCAACAGATTTAACAACAGGAGATGCACTTTTCTTCACATTACTAGAGCTTTCGACTATCTCCTTTCCTTTCTCAGACTTGACAGATTTGTCAGTCTTAGGAGAAGGTTTGTCACTCCTAACTTTAGGAGGACTGACAGTCTTGGCTCTCCCATACTTTTTCTTGATATTTGAACTAGCAACAGTATTTGAGCATGACTGGCTAGATGCATTCATTAAATGCACAAAAGTTTGCATGATGTTAAAAGTGCATGGCATACAATTAGGTTGACAACACTGTGCATGATTCTGATGCAGATTATTCATTGTATGTGTGATAGGCATGGCATGTGCAGCAGGAACATTCATGTTAGCTTTGCATGCATAAGAAAGATGTTCAGTAGATTTACAATGATAACATGCTTTCTTTATTCGTTCAGCCTTAACCTCTTTTATGCCTTTCTCTCTCTTTCCTTATTGCTTAATAGCCTTAGCTCCTAATCCTAGTCTAGATTCATCTCTAGGGAAATTGATTTTCACTTGTTTGATAGGAGTTGTAGGTTGTTCTTTCTGGCGATCTTCCATCTCAATCTCATATCTAGCTATCAATTCAGTCTCTTCTTCTTCTATTCTAGGAACAAGATGTTTGTAGATAGGTTTGACAGCCGATTTAAGAATTCTAGGTGTTTCCTGTTTAAGGTCACTGGAACTAGGGTCAATAGGTCTCTTTCCTTCTTTCTTAGGAAGGTCAGAATAATCAAGTCCTATACCTACTTCAATTATTTTCTTAAATGTGTCATTATCTACATACACTTTACTAGCAGCTAGTTTGTAAGCTTCGCATTTTGTTTCTAACTCAGCTAGATTGTTCCTAAGACATGCTTCTACTTCTTCCTTAAGGACGAGCTTGTGTTCTATAGATTTAATAAAGTCTCTTAGGGAAGTATCTACAGTGCAAGCAGCCTCTAGCTCTTCCACTTTTGCCTCAAGCATTCTGCATTTGGCAACAAGTGTTTTCTGTTCCTTTTGAGAAGAGTCTAGGCTTTTGCACAACATATAGATCTCTTCACTAAGAGCCCCGTTCTGTTCCTTATAATCATCAATAGACATTTCTACTTTAAGAGTCAGAACTGGTACCTCTGGTTCCTCTGATGTCTCAGCCATGAGGGCAAAGTTTGCTACATGAGTAACATCTTCCTCATCTGAATCATCCCAAGCTCTTCCTTCTGTCACCAATAAAACTCGTTTTCCATGTCTTTCCTTCAATAGTGCTTCATAGTTGCTTTTGAGAGCTTCAAATGTCTCTTTTGGATAAGTCTGTTTAGGCTTTTTGCAGTCCGAGGCAAAGTGTCCAGGTTCACCACAATTATAGCATTTGAACTTCATTTTGAAATCCAATGGAGATTTGTAGCTGGTATTCTTGCCTTTTCCTTTGTAGCCTGACGAACTACCACCACCCCTAGCAGCCCGATAATAAGATGAAGATTTTCTCTGTGGTCGGTTGCTCTTTCTAAATCTCATGTTGCTGAACTTCCTTGCCATGTATGCCACGACACTATCATCCATGTTGTCCAGCTCTTCTTGGGTGTAGTAGTCATCATCACTGTCAGATGCGCACTCGTCATCATTATCAACTTGATGTGGTGCAAGTGATGATTTAGGCTTTGCTGCAACCATTGTCTTCTTAGACTCTTCCTCATCAGCAACTAATCCTGATGCACTTTCTTTTCCCTTTGAATCATTGTCCCATGCTTGATCTTGAAGTGTTTCCAGCTCATAGGTCTTTAATATTCCATAATATTCTTCCAGAGAAGTTGTATGCAAATCTCTGGTTTCTCTTATTGCGTAGACCCTATGTTCAATGCTTTTTGGCTGGTTCCTCAGATATCTCGTATTAGTCTCAACCATGGGGAGAGTTACACCTCTCAGATTCAAATCCAATACCAACTGACTGAATCGTAGGTAGACATCTGTTATGCCTTCTCCTTTCCTTATTCTAAAGGTGTCATACTCCATCTTGAGTATGAGTGTCTTGTTGCTTCTTACCTCTGCAGATCCTTCCATGACAACTTCTATCTTGTCCCAAATCTTCTTCGCTGTAGTCAGACCTTTGACTATATTAAACATTTCATGATCAAGAGATTCCATCAAGGTTTGTCGTACGGCAGTATCACAAGCTATTTGTTCCTTATCAGCATCCGAAAACTCCGAGACCTTTTTAGGCTCAGACCGAGGTGGTATAACCACTCCTCCTTCCGTATGTGAAGGAATAACCACCATTGGGACAAATTTACCCTTGTCAAGGACTTCCAGATATTCAGGGTTAACAATCTCTAGATATAGTCTCATTCTGAAAACCCATTCTTCATAGTGATCTTTGTTGAACATTGGGATCTTGAATGCATTTTTAGGAGCCATCTCAATTCTGGTCACTAAAAGTTTCTAAGTACCCAAGACTAGGCTATGTAGAATATTTATGTAGAACTTTTGCCTAAGTCGAAATTTCTCTAAGTAGAAATTTTGCTCAAGTCGAAATCACCAAGTAGAAATTGTCCAAGTCGAAATTCTATGTAGAAATTCTCAAGTAGAAATTCTATGTAGAACTTTTGTCCTTAGAATAATTTTTCTGCAGATTACTTTAATATTGAATAAACAATATTATCTCTTTAACACCTTTTGACTTTGAATGCTTTACTCACCTAACCCACCTAACCCACGTGCTAGGTAATGAATATGTCTTGTTCACTTTCGGCCGTGAATAATGCAAATCACAAAGTCCAAAAACACCTTTTTTATTCTTTTACTATTTTTCTGTTTGAAAAGGAGATCAAAAAGTTGTTGGGTTGTCTTCTTTGATAAGAACAGATGATGAACACTCAAGAACACCAAATATGAAAGTACCCAGATTAATTCACAAAAATTAATTAAAATACATCCAAGCTAAATAATCACACCTGGAGTATTTAAATAATTTTTCAGATGAGTTTTCAATACAAACGATTTAAGGCACACTTTTCAAGAAAATGAAAAGTAGATCTAGAAAATGAAAAATCACGATTCTTCTACTCAACACAAGGATCTATGTTTTGTATGTTAAACATATAGCTCTGATACCAATTGTTAGGTCCAAATGTGTTGTAGAGGGGGGGTGAATACAACTTTTCGAATATGAGAAGCAATAAATACGATGCAATAAATGAACACACAGATTCAAGGAATATATGTCTTATATATAACTTGAAAGGGTTGCTACAACATTCATTATAAAGTATAACAGAAGATCAGAGAGAAGTGAATGATACTAAGCTCTGTGAATGCACTCTCTCTTTTTCTCTTGTGTTTTTCTTAAGAATTGCTCACTCTTACTAAAAACATTACACAAGTACTTCTATTTATACTACATGTAATCTATGTCCTGTAGACTTCAAAGACTAAGATATACGTGGCTCAATGATGTCCACATAAATCTTGCCTTATCTTGAAAGCTTGGAAATCTGCCAATCAGAAGATGCCATGTGTCATGTTGAAGCTGCACTCTAAGTAGATTTTCTACTTGAGAATTTCTACTTAGCCATCTCGAAGTTCTAAGTAGAACTTCTACTTAGAAACTTCTACTTGGCCATCTAGAATATTTAGTACTTAGAAAGTATTCTGGTCTTCAACTTGAAACTTCAATGCACATCTTGAACTTGTGATATCTTCATGTCTTCTTTATTCTTCACCAAGCTCTTGAATATGGATCTTTATTACTGACATAAACTTGCTATCAATGTCCTGACACTTGATGCAACGGTCTGGTTCATAAGTGACTAGTCTTGATAGGGTTTTTGCTTCTTGAATAAATTACCATATCCAATTAGAAATGTGGCTTTCCAATATTTGCTTTCCTTCTTGTTCACTTGAAATCAATTGGTCTTATTGATACTGATAGTTATGATCTTGATTCTTGGCTTTTCAAATCACTGAGGCATGAACAACTTTGACTTGAACTTCTCTCAATGATTTCTTCTTGGATTGATCATAGTTAACATGTTGAATTGTATCAATTACCTTGTCTTCATTTAGTGTTGATTTCTTGTGACTTCTTGTTCTTGATTGTCTTCTGGTTAAGTATCTTTTCCTTTAGTTTGAGTTACATTAGTTATAGTGTTACAAGTTTACACACTCTGCCTTTCAGATATTATGATACTTGTTCCCTGAATTGATATTGGCTTATAGACTAGATACGAATTATCAGTTATAAGCCGGATTATTTTGGTAAGACCCTTAGCGAAGGGCATATGATATTCATTCTTAAATATAGACCGGGAGTCGGTATTTTGAGATATAGATAGTCATGGAAACCCGGAGGGATTCCAACGGCAGATTATTATTTATTTTAAGGAAATATGTTTTTAGAGGGGGAAACATGGATTGATAACAATGATTTATATGAATTCATGTCATCAAAATAGAGGGTTAATATAAAAACTTGGACCGGTGTTAGCAATTGCTTCTTCTAAGGCTACTAATCAAAGCAATCATGTGTATTGTATATATGAAATAGTTCCAGCACATAATTTCAACACAACAAACTCAATACATATAAAACACATTAATCTTCTGAAAGGAAAAAAAGGTAAGTGCTTACCCATAAATCTCTCATGATGAATCCATCGTAAAAGTGAAGCAATATTTGGCAAAGTTGTGTGTATTTTTTGAGTCTGCAAAATGGACAAAAACAGGGTAATGCATTTGAATTCAAAAGTAAATTCAGATGCTACAGACAGTTAAATTAGATGAGCGGTACTTTGGGTGTGTGATTCGATTACGAATCAAACAAGCTACTGAAATTATAAGTAAAAATGAAATGGAATTAAAATAAGTGGAATAGAGAGAAAAAGAGAAAATCACATCATCAATGTCGTTGAGAGAAGTCTTTTTCATTCGAGAGAGGGTGACTATGTCATTAAGGTCAAGCCCAGCATCTTGAAACTTAGACACAAGTGACTGAACATCGGAATTTGGGGCTGGAATGTCCATTCTACCAGTTTCAACTTTCCAACCAGGCCCACCAGGCTACAAATTGGAAACCAATTAATAACTACTCAATTGTATGATCTTATCTAGTACAACATTGTATAGACTTGTTATACTACTTGTAATCTATATTGTGCATGAAACAGAACATAGCTATGCCAGAACTACCGAGTCTTTGGCCGCAATGATAAGAATGTTAGAACAGGAAACAACTCCAACAGAACCAAGTGAAAGACTGAGTGACAAAGGTAGAGATTCAATTAGTAAGAATATTAAAAAATAAATATTATACAACTAGTATATGATACAATCTCGATGTGCTTCAAATTATAGATTCTAATTAAGAAAAACACTATACATGTTGAAATTCTACTGTAGAATCAGAAATTTTACACTAGAATTAACTAAATCGACTAATTATTTAAGATTTTTACTAACTTGATTCTATAGTAGAATCAAAAATTCTGTGTAAAATTTTGAGATTGAGATTTGTTCGTTAATCATTTATCAGATTCTGTAGTAGAATAAAATATTTTAGAAGATCTTTATAATATGAAAATTAAAGAATACTTAAATATTGTAATGACTAATTTTAAGATTTTGTATTAATTGGACCCAATTGTGTAAGTTATAATGTGACCAATTAAGAAAATGAAAAAATAATAATAAGTTACTAGGAGCATTACCTTGAAAAAACAAACAATGCAAGCAACCTCCGAAAAACAAGCAACATCTTTTGAAGAAACTCCATAAGGAACAAAGGAGAAGTTGTCCAGCAAGTAGAACCACTATTTCAGTCTAACCTCCTCCACCAAGGAGAGTGCAAACCTGCATTACCAAATTTTTATCACTATTGCCAGTTATTCCAATTGTATCAAAACTTACCAATTTTTTTTACAAAATAGGACCCTGTTAATTTGATTCTACAGTAGTATCAAAAGGCTATTTTGTGTCATGATGCTTAAGTAATAGTTAATTTGATTTTATTATAGAATCAAATATTGAGTACAAAATTGTTGCTTTCTAGTCATTTCTCTATAATAATTGTATGTAGTAAAAGTTTATTATAGAATTAAAATTTCTACACTAGGATAAACAAAATTAGATAAATAAAATTTTTGTTTCTGTAGTAGAACCAAAAGAGGATGGAAAGGCCTACCTAAAATTTTGATTAAAAAAATTGCATATGAATCATTTCTTTGCTGTACAGTTTATGCATGAAATACTTATTGTTGAATCAAAAGTTATGCACTAATATTTAAAATAGCGAATAATTACCAACTTGATTCTGCAATAGAATCAAAAGGCACATTATACTTTGAAAATTAGATTTCTGATTTGCTTGCGAGTCATTCATCAGTATCTATAGTATAATTTATGCAGTGCAAGCCTATTATAGAATCAAAATGTCAACATTAACATTAAAAAAATCAGTTGATATTAATTCAATTCCAAAGTAGAATCAAACAAAAAACAAGTTCAAAATAACAAGATAATTACATGGAATCAAACAAAAACAAGTTAAAAATAGGGATATTACAAGTATATAAATCGTAGATCAAAATACTGACAAATCAAAACTAACATGAATTGAATTTATAAAAGAAATGAATTTATAGATCAAAAAGCACCAATAACAGTTATTGGATTAGATGTAAAGTACAATTAATAAGTTTAAGAACTAAGATAATCACAAATCGAAAAATCACGATAATTGAATCAAAAACAAAAATACCTGAAGTAATACATGAATCTCGAGATCTTAACATGGAGATCGTAAAGATTGAATCTTTAATTTGGTACAAATTGAAGAAAGCTACGCTATGATGGATTAATCGATTAGGAAAATCTGAGACATACAACTACCGTGTAAGTATATGTGTCTCAATGTTCCTTAATCTAACTTTTTATTTATTAATCTTGAACCGTTGGATGTTATTCTAATCTAACGGTTGAGATTACTTTAAAGGGTTCTCTCCTGTACTCTATACAAAAAGGTTCTCTATAATAATGGCCTAGATATAGATATAGATTATCAACTTAATAAAATTATATCATATTACATAATGTTAGTCACAGAGGCATGCCTGAATACATCTAATAACAATCCTAAGTATGTGTAATGCTATGCATTACCTACATGACCTCTTAACTGAGGGAACCTCTAGTTGTAGAGTTTCTATTTGTTCTGTACTTGTAATAGGCATCAAATTCTAGTTGTGTTACTGTAATTATAAAGTCAAGAATATTGCTTGAAAGAAGTTCCAAGGTTCATGCCTCAAGCAAGGAGATAAAGACTGCAAAATAATCACAGTTGGGATTTGAAGAAAAGAAGAATTTTCCTAAGTACCAATTCGAGAAGTACATTTGTCTATTCGAGAAGTCTAGCATTCGAGAAGTCAGAGATTCGATATCTCAGAAGACACTATTCAATATCTCTGAATACACTGTTCGATATCTCATTCGATATCTCAGAGATTCGATATGTCTATTACTCTATTCAAGAACTCATGGAGTCAACAAGTCAAAGCATCATTCGAGTTCTCTAAGAGTCAACAAGTTAATGATCTATTCGATATCTCAAGGACTAAGGAAGCTATTCGACATCTCAGGGATTCGATACGTCAAAGAGCTCTATTCGATATCTCAAGGAGTCCCAGAGAAAAGAGCTATTCGAGAAGTGATTCGATATGTCAATATAACACTATTCGAGAACTCAGAGTTATCGATTAAGTCAGTTCGAGTTCTCGAATCAATCACTTAGCCACTTCTCGAATACATTCTTGGAGACAAAATACTGAAGAATTGTACAAGTTAGAAACCTGCAACAAGCCAAGACGCTTTATTTGACTGTGTACTATAAAGCAGATTGGAAAGCCTACAAAGAAGCTTGGAGAGATAAGACAAAGGGACAAGGAGCTAAAGAAGTGGATCTGAACAGGCTTTGCAAAGTCAAATCTGTAGTCGTTTGGACTCTTACTCAAATAAGATAGACAGACTGGAAAGTATTTTGTTTTACCTACCTTATTTGTTGTAAGTAGGTGTATCCATGTCTATAAGGATACAGCCTCACTTCCTTAGCTAGAGGGTGAAAGTTTTTCAATATACATCTCAAGAAATATCTCTCTATGAAAAACGAAGCTAAGAATACTATCATTTGTATTCACAGATTGTAGCAAAATCTTTATCTAATAAAATATTAGATTAAAGTGATATTGTGTTGCGTTTGTCTTTGTTATCTGTTCTTACATATTTTACACATTCAACACATATCTTGCTGCAAAGATTCAAGAACGAAGAAAAGTTCAAGAATCCATTCACCCCCCCTCTGTATTCTTTTACCGTATTCAATACTCAACAAGTGGTATCAGAGCAGGCTGTTTAATCTAAACAGGAAACGATCATGAGTTCGAATACACCAAAGACTACAGGTACGGTGAAGGTCCCTAAGTTCGACAAAGAGAATTACAACCTCTGGAAAATAAAAATGCTGTTGTTCATCAAAGCTGCCAATCCTCTCTACCCCGACATCCTCAAGAATGGTCCATTTGTACCACAACAAGAAATTGCTGAATCTACAGTGGGCACAATAGTCATTCCTAGATCATATGTTGCAAAAGAGCCATCCAAATGGACGGACTCAGAGAAGGAGAAGGTTGCCCTAGACAGTCATCTCATGTTGCTGATCATAGACTCCATGGATATGTCGATGTTTGCTAATATAGCATCATGCACATCAGCCAAGGACATGTGGAACCACATCGAGGTGTTATGTGAAGGGACAGAGGAGGTAAGAAAAATAGGAAACAGATACTGGTCACACAGTATGAAGCTTTCATGGCACAGTCCAAAGAAAGTATTACTGATATGTTTGAAAGATTTCACAAGCTGGTGACTGAGCTTCAAATGAATAGGAAGGTTTACAGCACTAAGGAATTAAACATGAAGTTTCTACTATCTGCACCAAACCATCTAGAGCAAAGGGTCATATCTCTAAGAGAAAGAGATTTGAACAAAGTCACATATGATGTGCTCTATGGGGTTTTAAAAACTCATGAGCTTGAGTTGCTTCAGAAGAGGGCTATCCAAGCCAACCAAGGTAGAATGATAAACACATCCTGTGCCTTGATTGTCAGCAAATCCGTTCAAGACCTGGAAGCATCTACAATGTAACACCCCCAGATCCGGGGTCCGGGATCCGGTGGTTACGGTTTCCAATTCTGTCCATAACAATTAAACTTTCCTTAACATAAAATAAATTACGTCTCTATGACCCAACACAACAATATAAAACACACCCGTTATAGTCCCAGAGATGAAATCAGAGTAACAATCAAATTTTTATTAATCACATTATGAGTTCTTACAATCCAAAAGGATTTCAATATAAATACATACCCTTTGCCATCCATTTACATAAGTCATACTAGACTATATTCTTGGTACTGAAAGAATAAATATACCCTACCAATAGCTTCTTCTACAGCTCTGGTAGTCTCATCGTCCTCGCCCGCGTCGAGTGCGCCTTGTGCGAGTCATCTGGTCTAACTGTTGTTGTGATATAATAATAAAGCAAGGGTGAGCAATAGCCCACCAACAATAATATATAACTGAACAATAATGTATAACAGTTCAAAAGTATCTTTCAAACCATATGCCATGCATTTACGGAAATGATGCCAGTATAATATGAACGATGAAGTTACAAGGTAACTTAAAGTATTTGTTTGAAGAAATATCTGCTACATCAAAGTAAGCGAGATATTCTTATTGTTATTAAGAAGAGGAACTTGCAAGAAAAAGGTTGCAATTCCAGTTATGACTCTTTTCCAACTCTGCCAACAGTAATCATGTTGCAGGAAATAAATGAATTTGGATGATGAACCAATGATGGAGTATTCACCGCGCCCGCTGTTCCAATCTTGATGATCAGTCGAGATCGTACAGCTCAATTTAGATTTACTACCGGTAGAAGGAAGAACTGACGGCTTTACTTGTATACCGCCTTGCTAGCTCTCCCCGGCCAACGGTTGGGCCAAGGGGATGGACCGGCGCTACTCGGCCTCTTACACGACTCCTAGTTCAAATAGAATTCATGATTCTGAATATAACGTTCGTCCCCCTTTCCCCAAGTATAATACTTGTTGATAAGACTCCACAAAGTAGTCGTATCTAGTTGGAAAGGAAAATTTACCAATAACTCCCAAGCTATTACTTGGTAACGGATATCAACTTGTTCCAGTAATCTTACCCCTCGAAAGATGAGAAGGTAAGCAACGACTTAATAAGTCAACAGCACCCGAGTTGCGGGTGAAGGGAATACTTTATGACCGGGAAGTCGACAAGATAAATAACATTTTCCAAGTAAGGTTCCCTTATTATTAAGGGGATAGACTCAAAGAAGAATGATGTCTGAGAACCTTTCTTGATATAAGATTAATAATAATATGACTCCGAAATATTTTCTGTAATAATCGAAGAAGATAAACCTTATCGAGGTTATTCTAAGTATGGAATAAATATTCAGAGAATATTTATTGAGTTAAAATATTTAAGGAGTATTTGGGAATATGAAAGAATATCTTTAATCAGAGTATTTCTCAAAATAATCCCTGAAGAAATATCAGGAGAATATTTATTGCATAATTAAATAATCAAATGAATATTCAAAGTAATATTCATTACTTAATAAGTCCTGAAAGGAATATTTAAAATATTTAAAATAATATTCGGTGATTAAATAGAACCCTGATGAATATTCAAAATAATATTCATAATTAATTAGGAATTTAAATGAATATTGATAAAGTAATATTCATTTAATGAATAATATTCTAAATGAATATCAAGTAATATTCATTTAGTAATCCAAGCTTTAAGGAATATTCGAGATAATATTCGATAATTAAATCAAGCTTCAGATGAATATTAAAATAATATTCATCAAGTATTTAATATCTTAAATGAATATTCAAAAGTAATATTTATTTAATAAAATAATATTCTAAAAGAATATCCAAATAATATTCATTTAGTAGTCTCATCTTTAGAAGAATATTCGAAATAATATTCGATAATCAATTCGACTCTGAATGAATATTGACAAATATTATTCGTCGAATGATTACGTTCAAATAATTATTTGAAGTAAGGATCATTAAATAAATAATCTCGAACGAATATTCAAATAATATTCGTCGCCTGAATAATGGAAAATATTTACTTAAATATTTTCCTCCGAGGTAATCTCGATATATCAAGGAATATTGACTCCCGGTCTATTTTTGATGAATATACGCCCTTCTATGAGGGTCTTACAATAACCGGCTTATAACTGATGTATAACTATCTAGCTTATAAGCCAACAATAACATTCAGGGAACAAGTATATCAATTCAACTTGAAAGTAGGCATGCATGCAATGGCATATGTATATCAGCAATCATATATATATATTTATTCAATCACAACAACAGCCTAAAAGAAGGGAATTGAAACTTGCCTGGTAGTCGAGTACGGTAAGGGGTAGTGGTAGCGGGTCCCGGTTCAGCTTGGTGATCTATAAATAGCCAAGGCATTCGGGATTAATCACTTAACATATTAAAAGTTAAGTTATACTTAAATCGAAACACGTTCTCGAGTTATCTCGTTATAGCCCCTTTAGTGGATTACTTATTATCACTGATCCGACCCGACATTCGTTCGTTAATACGACATGTCATTGTACTTATACTTGGGACATACTTAAGTCATATGAGTTCTAAAGTCGATCGTTACGAACCAATACTATACTCCGAGTTTTATCGTCCGTTTTCTAAGTGTTTTACCGAAGTTATAAAAGAGTCGTCTTTTAGGGGTTCGTTCGCGTTTAACCTCGACTCGAACATTTTTAATAAATCGAAAAATGATCCTTTTGACATACGGTTTTCTTTTACGCCTTCCTTTTTACCTCTAGTATTTATTTACCAAGATTCACCATGACGTTACATAGTTTACGAGGGTTCAATTACAGTTATGAACTTTCGTTTACGGATTCGAACTACTTTTAGTAATTTGGTCATAAATCCTAAACCGTAAGTCCGTTTCACGTGATCTTTATATCAAAACGAAGCTTAGAACATTACCTATCCTATCATGGCAGATTGCAAAGCTAGGCAGTGAGTTACATCTACTGTCCAAGTTGTTTTTCTTAAGGTTAACGAAATTTCGGCATTACGACGGCTATATATCGAACGTTCCAAAAATTATAACAATCCAACCAAGCCACACCGGGCATCCACACAACTTATCACATGATTATGAACATCATCAAGTCCAGATCATACCAGTTTACCACAATAATTAACATGCTTTCTTGCTCAACTAAATCACTTACTAATTATGCTTATAATCATGCTAACATCATAACCAAGCTTAGCTCATCAAAAACATCCATAAACTTAAAGTTGATCTAGGGTTTCAAGAGTGTTATACCTTCTTGAGAGTATGTACTAGCCTTACAAAGCTTGTTATAGTCCTTGGATAGCCTTAGGGTAGCTAAGATCAACCATGAAAACAAAAAAAAATCAAAGATTAGTTCATGAAACACTATTCATCCTCCTCTTTCATGATTTTTTTGAAAATGGAAACAAAGGAGTTTGGACTTGAAATTTTTAGGAGATTGCTTTTATGAAATATAGGACTCACCATAAAAATTTGATGATCAAACAAGGAGTGGAAGCTTGGTTTGGAAATCTAAAAATTCCAAAAATTCGAAGTCTTGTTTCTTGAGGGGGAAAACAGGGTGATTTTCTTGAATTTATTTACCTATCCAAACGATCTTCAAAAATTATGAAATTTTGAACGAATACTCTACATATATTGAGGAAGCTATGGTTAAAATTTGGTGATCTATGAATGGGTAGAAGTGGAGATATGAATTTTTATTTCATGGTGGTTCTTGCTGGGCAGTTTGAAGAAAATGGAGAGAGATGGAGTTGCTTGGCTTTTCTCTCCCACTTTGTTTCAATTGATAAATGATATGTTTCTATGATATTTCCCTTGCCAAGGATCAGATGTAACCAGCCTTGTCACCCCTCAATCCATGTGCCAAAGATTTGTGGTTAGAAAGAAAAAGAGTAACAAGGTGCATTGTTGGCTTGTTCTTGATCAAACACCTCATGAATCCACTTGTTCTTGATTTGTTTCACACTTAATCCTCTTATGACTTGCATGAGCTGATCTTGCATGTAATATATCTGTGTTGTGTTGTATTTTAAAGCTCATTAAGCATTTGTTTGATCGCTTAATCTCGTTTTAAAAATTCTAGCGATTTCTAGAACGCTCGTTTTTCTAACTCGAAGGTTTTTGTTCTAAATCCTTAAATCGTATTTAATAAAAATAAAATCCTTGATATAATAATTCTCTTTTCTTGTTCGCATTGACATGCTCTTCACTGCTCGATCCAATTTTCCATAAAAATAAAGTTTGGAATTTCTGAATTCCGATCGCGTTTACATACACTTATTTACCTTGTAGATTACTAATATGACTTCGAAATATCCATACCATGTCTCGTACATAGGTGGCATGAAAAATTTCTTAAACCTCAAAAATCACTATACATCCACAAAATCACTATGCACGTACAGGAAACACTATGCACGTACGGGAAATACTATGCACGTACGGGAAATACTATGCACGTACGGGAAACACTATGCACGTACTCATTTCCCTTCAAGGATCCATTAGCTCCTTCCTGGATGGTAGATTATTCTTATCTAGGTCCTCAACCATCGAATTACTCTATTCTGACAATATACCAATGCATCAAGATCATTGTCCAAAGTAATATCCATTCATTACAATCATTGTTCCTCATTTTATCATTACTTAATAAAACGTTTTAATTATATCCAAAATTTGGGGTTCTTACAGTCTCCCCTCCTTAAAAGGATTCCGTCCCGGAATCAGGTAGGAAGCAAAGAGTCGTTTGCCTGTCGTTCACTTTTTGGCTTCCCGGTCAATTCTTAGTCGTTCTACCCTTCCTCAGCACATCTTCTAGTGCTACAATCCATACTGTATCCTTTTTTCATCAACGTTGCTACTTTTCGTTCAACTCACTATCCGGGTTATACTCTTAATCAGTCTTATCCTTATTGATACCTGCAGTAACATTGGTATCACTATCACCCTACGAATTCGGAGGTAACCTCGCTCGTACTGTGCATTTCCTGATTGCTTTAATCTTCGCAATCTCGATCAATATAGATAAGTGGAAAGATTTATTGAGAGATCACTTATGATCAATTGAACATTTGTTATATTGCATAGTTAGTACAGAAGGGGGCCAGCCTTTAGTACTTGACAAGCAATTAAACAAGTCATGGTATTCCACTTAGACTTCTATCACATAGACAGATAGTCACGTAGCAGTACCTCCCCTCCTAAAAAGGTTGTTCTTCTCAATTCATAAAGAAGATGAATAAGAGAGAAGAAGAGGAAAGAGTTCCAAAGGATTATAGAAAGCTTTCATGATTGTAGAATATCATACTCAGAATTTACCTCTGAACTATAGAGGTTTATCAAAGAAGAAATTAATCATAATTATATCCAATACTATTTGATCGCAATCTCACGTGCCAACATATCTTGCTGCTTTGTCCATTATTCTATGGACAAATACTCTTGTTCAATCTTAGCGATACTCACATTCGGGAAATCCTTCAACCTTTCAGGTTAAATCTTAGATTTCTCACTTGACATCATTAGTACTGACATCCCATATCATGTTACTAGCTTTTTCATAACTATAATATTGACACTATCAGGTTGTCATCCTGAGAATTCATTAGAAACCCATTCATAACATTCCTTGCTTCTCATTCCATAGTTGCTTTCCCAGCCTTTTCTTTATCAATCACATCCTTCTTATTATCTGATTCTTACTCATTTCTATTATTTACTTTCACCTTCACCTCTTTATTGAGACACCTTTTTGCACTTGGTACCTCCTTATCGGTATTCCGTCACATTTATTTTATAATCATCACGTTATTCCAATTTAAATTTTCCGAAATGAATCTGGCCCGATCCCTTTAACTTAGATTCATATAATCTACTTCTGCCAACCTTGTTTCTCATCACTTGTTCTTTTCTATCCGTGGTTTTCCACAGGTTGTCTTTCGTAAGTCAGACCAGGTCGTATATCTACATGCTCGTACTCCTATCATCTGTTGAACATCTGCATTTTACTGGCGTAGCCTGGCCACATGAAAACCCGTTATGACCGTGCTATAAGTTTTGGGGGTAAGGCTGGCTCGAATACCGCCGTCCGAACACTTATAAACTCTCAGGTGGCCCAATAAGTCTCGGGCTCAACCGCCCTTCCCTCCAAGTCTCATTAATTCTTTCTACTGGAATACGTTTAGCATCACGAATTATCAACCTCATATTCTCTATCTTGTTTGTGCAGAAGTACACTAACACAAACTTGCTTGTCATTCATCAACATGCCATTTAGCTTATCAATAGCAGCACTTTCTTTATCTTTACGTTGTCATCTCCTTTCTTAGAAGAATCACCCTCGCTTGTTGTTTACGTAGTGCGTTAATAGTTAACCCTACGGGTTTCAAATCCCTTAGGGAGACAAAGTAATCATTATTCCTTATCCATAAGGAACACTTCCTGAACTTGATGTAGATATAACATGAAGCAGATAGAATTGCAGAAGAGTTTCAAGCATCGCAGCTAGGTCCGGTTGATGAAACTATCACTTATGCATCTTCCATAAAAGACTGGAAACTTAACGGTTTACTTCATCAATTTTTTTTTTGTACCATGGTCCTGGTTTGCCTCAAAACGGAACCTTCTAAGGTACGTAATATGCTTAAGACTCCATCAGGAATCGAATCTTTACTTAAACTATAATTACCTTCGATTCTTGCACAATCATCAAAAGGAATGTAACTTCCTCCACTCCAATATGACCTTCCAGGTCTTTCCAAATATCATTTTGTTTCTTCGGTATGAACATTTATAATTATTCCTTTATACTTAGACTGTCAGCCACCTCATTGGCCTTTCCTGATAATAATTTCTGGTAATCCTTGTTCTCTGGATATATTCCAATTCAAACATTTCTACCTCATTCCTATCATTATTGGGTGAAAGCATTCTCCCTTAAGCTCTGCTGATGGAGAAAAAATATATTTATCAGTCTTTCTCCATAAGTCATTGCTTCCACCTACCCGTGGGAACTTTATCACGTTTATTCCCAATCCTACTTAGGATACTTCTTTTCTTAGTTCCTTCCTTATCTTAGGATAATCTCAACCTTTATAGGTTCAATCCATACTCCCTCAGGGTTTCATACATTCATCATCTGGTATATTGTTATTGTGTCTTACATTCTCTTCCAAACTTCTAGTTGGAAACTCAGAATATTAGCTTTTCCTTGTAAGGTTTCTTAGGTCGTCCTCATCATTCCTCCTGTATTTTCTAGGTACAGGGTATATCAAAACGTCATTGATCAATACTCTAATAATTCTATCTCTGTTCTTTCCAGAACTCTTTTTAATAATCTTTACAGGTCATTGTTGCCTTAGCAAATCTAACTCATATCATCTGAATTCACAATGTCTTTATTAGGGTTAGTGCCATCCCTTGTGCATTCCCCAGGGTTTGCCTTACTTTATGGATATCCTATCCTTAATTCAACTGCCAAGGAATTCTTGCATTTTATACTTGGCAATCAAATCATGTATCCTTAATAAGGGTCTCTTTCCAATCATTCTCATTTGATAATCGATCGGTGGCTTAATGCTAACCTCTTCTTTCAGATAGTTGTCAGCCTATTTGACCTTCCCAAAGACAACGTATGTCTATCTGCTCTCTTACAGAACTTGGTACTGGTAGCAAGGATGTTTTGGAAGATATTGGTCGAGTCGAGTTCAACGTGAATCTCTTAGTACTTATCGTTCTTCTCAAAGGTAATTGCCTTAGATGAAATTTCTACAGCATACTGATCCATATCTGACCATTTCTATACTCTCTTCATAAACCTTCGTTGTTTACTTTCCTCAGTCATAATATATTCATGGTATTCATGATACCCTAACATCATACATCTCAAGTCATTATACTTCCATTTTTTTTTTTGTAATCTTGGACGATCATATACACATGAGTCACTTCAGTACGGGTGACCCCATCCCAAAAAGGTCTAGTGAATTCCCAATCAAAACATGGGTTGTTCGGCAGAAGATTCAAACGATCTCATTAATGTTTCCTTTATATCAGAAGCCCTTGCAGTCGGTGCTTTCTTAGAAGCAACCCTGCTTTGTCCTTTCACTGATGGTCTAGTCACTCGATAATCCTTTGTGACTTGGCCTCAACTGGCCACACTAAAATAAAATAAAATAATAATAAAAAAAAAAATGATTTTAGGGGTTGGCTAATAGCATTACTTTTCTAGCAATTGCCGGCATAGTGCCTTCTTCTTTGATACCTTTCTACCTTTCCAAAACTTTACTCCAAATAAGTCTTAATCGACTACTCGGCACTGTCTCCGGTCACCTTTCCTCCACTTTTATCTTTTCAACTATTCTTATCACTCCCACGTGCCACGCAAGCTTACCATTCCTGGCATAACAGCCTTTTCACTTAAGTCAATCCCGAAGTTTCTCAGTCCGGCTGGTTTCTTACTTACATTTCCTATTTTCGTCCAATCTCACTTCATCATTGTATTTCTACAATCAATCGCGATAACCAGGGTCTGTCCACCAACCCATTTTACCGCATCCTTACCCAAATCACAGGGTTTGCTCCAAATTTTTTTTTTTACTCTCTTCCATGACATTCTCTGATAATCAGAAAGACAAGGTTTGCCAAAATTCACCGAATTCCTTTCCAGACTCAGGGAAATTTTGATCAATCTACCCACCTACTGGTAACATTAAGGAGACCAGTTTCGAAACCTGAAGAATAGTTCTATGAACCTCCAAGCAGGTGGAATCATAAGCAGTCATAGTTAACGAAATAATCATCATCGGATTGGAAGTTTACCCACTGGAGAGGAATCAATTATATACATCCCTTAGAAGGGAATCAATAGTTTCAAACTGAAACCTGTCACAACGTCCTGATATTCAATACTACTAAATGTCGGTCTACCTAACCCTTTATGCGAAGCGTCATTGGAAGCACAAAGTCTCCTTTTTTTCCATTAAGCAATGCCAGCTCTTGGTCATTACCAATTTCACCTTTTTGCTCCAGGAGGATTTTCTCACATTTTTCTCTTTAACTGCTGATCATATTACTTGATCTATTATAATTCCGTGTCGGAGTAAACTTAAGGTAACTATTATAATCCATTCAAAGAGAAGAAGGAATTTAATATTCCTCTGAATCACATGCATCTAACGTTTCTGGTTCATCATTTAACTGAGTTGAATTAACTCTATACTCAGTCTCTGGCAGTAGTCTCATTACGAGTTCATCTTGACTCACTGGTCTTATCTTCCGGTAGGTTCTGAGATCATTGTCTTGCTTACCACTTCCTTATATAATTTTACCCAATCATGCTGTCACTTCCCAATGTCTTTACTTTCTAACTGATTCATTCATAAAATGGACATTTTCCTGAATAAAACAATTTCATCAACCTCAATTTGGTTCCATAAATTACAACCTATGACATCTGCCTTCTCATGGCGAATTATTACTGACCATATTCATACTAATTCATTTATCAAATGATATGGCACTTACTGCCTCCTTCTCAACTATTCCTAGGGACTCTGCTCCTCGCCCTAAATCGATGTATTTGATAATCATACATCCCTCTAGCTCTTTCTTTGTTAAGATGAAAATCTCTAAGGATTCTCATCTATTTCCGTATAAGATCTCAAGTAATTCTTCCAATCCTTCTTTCTTGCTGGTACTACATCTGGTAGTCCGGCTATGAATCCAACATGAATCTTCAGTTCTCTTGCTAATAACTCAGTTCTTTATGCTCCCTTTTCTGAGCACTATACTTTAATCATCACAGTTTTTCTGGCTGCAACCCTCATTCCTCAAGGGTAAGCTCTTTATCCTAACAGGACTTTTCCTTATCTACTGGAACCTCTTCCGGGTCTCCAAATAGGGTACTTCATCGAATTACCCGCTGATCTTCAGTATATAAAGCATCATCGCGCTGCTGCTCGTATGCCTCAAGGTCTGTCGCCTTACTCGTCAATACGATATCGAGCTAAGTTACTATCACGATACTTAAGAGTTCCCATAAGGGTTTTATATGTCATCACTACATTAAGTAGTCCGACTATGAACTTGGCAAGAGTTCTTATTATCTTAATGAATTTATTGTTTTAACGTCGCCTCATCTCTGGGGTTTATAACGTACGCTCTGATACCACTTCTTTAACACCCCCAGATCCGGGGTCCGGGATCCGGTGGTTACGGTTTCCAATTCTGTCCATAACAATTAAACTTTCCTTAACATAAAATAAATTACGTCTCTATGACCCAACACAACAATATAAAACACACCCGTTATAGTCCCAGAGATGAAATCAGAGTAACAATCAAATTTTTATTAATCACATTATGAGTTCTTACAATCCAAAAGGATTTCAATATAAATACATACCCTTTGCCATCCATTTACATAAGTCATACTAGACTATATTCTTGGTACTGAAAGAATAAATATACCCTACCAATAGCTTCTTCTACAGCTCTGGTAGTCTCATCGTCCTCGCCCGCGTCGAGTGCGCCTTGTGCGAGTCATCTGGTCTAACTGTTGTTGTGATATAATAATAAAGCAAGGGTGAGCAATAGCCCACCAACAATAATATATAACTGAACAATAATGTATAACAGTTCAAAAGTATCTTTCAAACCATATGCCATGCATTTACGGAAATGATGCCAGTATAATATGAACGATGAAGTTACAAGGTAACTTAAAGTATTTGTTTGAAGAAATATCTGCTACATCAAAGTAAGCGAGATATTCTTATTGTTATTAAGAAGAGGAACTTGCAAGAAAAAGGTTGCAATTCCAGTTATGACTCTTTTCCAACTCTGCCAACAGTAATCATGTTGCAGGAAATAAATGAATTTGGATGATGAACCAATGATGGAGTATTCACCGCGCCCGCTGTTCCAATCTTGATGATCAGTCGAGATCGTACAGCTCAATTTAGATTTACTACCGGTAGAAGGAAGAACTGACGGCTTTACTTGTATACCGCCTTGCTAGCTCTCCCCGGCCAACGGTTGGGCCAAGGGGATGGACCGGCGCTACTCGGCCTCTTACACGACTCCTAGTTCAAATAGAATTCATGATTCTGAATATAACGTTCGTCCCCCTTTCCCCAAGTATAATACTTGTTGATAAGACTCCACAAAGTAGTCGTATCTAGTTGGAAAGGAAAATTTACCAATAACTCCCAAGCTATTACTTGGTAACGGATATCAACTTGTTCCAGTAATCTTACCCCTCGAAAGATGAGAAGGTAAGCAACGACTTAATAAGTCAACAGCACCCGAGTTGCGGGTGAAGGGAATACTTTATGACCGGGAAGTCGACAAGATAAATAACATTTTCCAAGTAAGGTTCCCTTATTATTAAGGGGATAGACTCAAAGAAGAATGATGTCTGAGAACCTTTCTTGATATAAGATTAATAATAATATGACTCCGAAATATTTTCTGTAATAATCGAAGAAGATAAACCTTATCGAGGTTATTCTAAGTATGGAATAAATATTCAGAGAATATTTATTGAGTTAAAATATTTAAGGAGTATTTGGGAATATGAAAGAATATCTTTAATCAGAGTATTTCTCAAAATAATCCCTGAAGAAATATCAGGAGAATATTTATTGCATAATTAAATAATCAAATGAATATTCAAAGTAATATTCATTACTTAATAAGTCCTGAAAGGAATATTTAAAATATTTAAAATAATATTCGGTGATTAAATAGAACCCTGATGAATATTCAAAATAATATTCATAATTAATTAGGAATTTAAATAAATATTGATAAAGTAATATTCATTTAATGAATAATATTCTAAATGAATATCAAGTAATATTCATTTAGTAATCCAAGCTTTAAGGAATATTCGAGATAATATTCGATAATTAAATCAAGCTTCAGATGAATATTAAAATAATATTCATCAAGTATTTAATATCTTAAATGAATATTCAAAAGTAATATTTATTTAATAAAATAATATTCTAAAAGAATATCCAAATAATATTCATTTAGTAGTCTCATCTTTAGAAGAATATTCGAAATAATATTCGATAATCAATTCGACTCTGAATGAATATTGACAAATATTATTCGTCGAATGATTACGTTCAAATAATTATTTGAAGTAAGGATCATTAAATAAATAATCTCGAACGAATATTCAAATAATATTCGTCGCCTGAATAATGGAAAATATTTACTTAAATATTTTCCTCCGAGGTAATCTCGATATATCAAGGAATATTGACTCCCGGTCTATTTTTGATGAATAAGATGTATACGCCCTTCTATGAGGGTCTTACAATAACCGGCTTATAACTGATGTATAACTATCTAGCTTATAAGCCAACAATAACATTCAGGGAACAAGTATATCAATTCAACTTGAAAGTAGGCATGCATGCAATGGCATATGTATATCAGCAATCATATATATATATTTATTCAATCACAACAACAGCCTAAAAGAAGGGAATTGAAACTTGCCTGGTAGTCGAGTACGGTAAGGGGTAGTGGTAGCGGGTCCCGGTTCAGCTTGGTGATCTATAAATAGCCAAGGCATTCGGGATTAATCACTTAACATATTAAAAGTTAAGTTATACTTAAATCGAAACACGTTCTCGAGTTATCTCGTTATAGCCCCTTTAGTGGATTACTTATTATCACTGATCCGACCCGACATTCGTTCGTTAATACGACATGTCATTGTACTTATACTTGGGACATACTTAAGTCATATGAGTTCTAAAGTCGATCGTTACGAACCAATACTATACTCCGAGTTTTATCGTCCGTTTTCTAAGTGTTTTACCGAAGTTATAAAAGAGTCGTCTTTTAGGGGTTCGTTCGCGTTTAACCTCGACTCGAACATTTTTAATAAATCGAAAAATGATCCTTTTGACATACGGTTTTCTTTTACGCCTTCCTTTTTACCTCTAGTATTTATTTACCAAGATTCACCATGACGTTACATAGTTTACGAGGGTTCAATTACAGTTATGAACTTTCGTTTACGGATTCGAACTACTTTTAGTAATTTGGTCATAAATCCTAAACCGTAAGTCCGTTTCACGTGATCTTTATATCAAAACGAAGCTTAGAACATTACCTATCCTATCATGGCAGATTGCAAAGCTAGGCAGTGAGTTACATCTACTGTCCAAGTTGTTTTTCTTAAGGTTAACGAAATTTCGGCATTACGACGGCTATATATCGAACGTTCCAAAAATTATAACAATCCAACCAAGCCACACCGGGCATCCACACAACTTATCACATGATTATGAACATCATCAAGTCCAGATCATACCAGTTTACCACAATAATTAACATGCTTTCTTGCTCAACTAAATCACTTACTAATTATGCTTATAATCATGCTAACATCATAACCAAGCTTAGCTCATCAAAAACATCCATAAACTTAAAGTTGATCTAGGGTTTCAAGAGTGTTATACCTTCTTGAGAGTATGTAATAGCCTTACAAAGCTTGTTATAGTCCTTGGATAGCCTTAGGGTAGCTAAGATCAACCATGAAAACAAAAAAAAATCAAAGATTAGTTCATGAAACACTATTCATCCTCCTCTTTCATGATTTTTTTGAAAATGGAAACAAAGGAGTTTGGACTTGAAATTTTTAGGAGATTGCTTTTATGAAATATAGGACTCACCATAAAAATTTGATGATCAAACAAGGAGTGGAAGCTTGGTTTGGAAATCTAAAAATTCCAAAAATTCGAAGTCTTGTTTCTTGAGGGGGAAAACAGGGTGATTTTCTTGAATTTATTTACCTATCCAAACGATCTTCAAAAATTATGAAATTTTGAACGAATACTCTACATATATTGAGGAAGCTATGGTTAAAATTTGGTGATCTATGAATGGGTAGAAGTGGAGATATGAATTTTTATTTCATGGTGGTTCTTGCTGGGCAGTTTGAAGAAAATGGAGAGAGATGGAGTTGCTTGGCTTTTCTCTCCCACTTTGTTTCAATTGATAAATGATATGTTTCTATGATATTTCCCTTGCCAAGGATCAGATGTAACCAGCCTTGTCACCCCTCAATCCATGTGCCAAAGATTTGTGGTTAGAAAGAAAAAGAGTAACAAGGTGCATTGTTGGCTTGTTCTTGATCAAACACCTCATGAATCCACTTGTTCTTGATTTGTTTCACACTTAATCCTCTTATGACTTGCATGAGCTGATCTTGCATGTAATATATCTGTGTTGTGTTGTATTTTAAAGCTCATTAAGCATTTGTTTGATCGCTTAATCTCGTTTTAAAAATTCTAGCGATTTCTAGAACGCTCGTTTTTCTAACTCGAAGGTTTTTGTTCTAAATCCTTAAATCGTATTTAATAAAAATAAAATCCTTGATATAATAATTCTCTTTTCTTGTTCGCATTGACATGCTCTTCACTGCTCGATCCAATTTTCCATAAAAATAAAGTTTGGAATTTCTGAATTCCGATCGCGTTTACATACACTTATTTACCTTGTAGATTACTAATATGACTTCGAAATATCCATACCATGTCTCGTACATAGGTGGCATGAAAAATTTCTTAAACCTCAAAAATCACTATACATCCACAAAATCACTATGCACGTACAGGAAACACTATGCACGTACGGGAAATACTATGCACGTACGGGAAATACTATGCACGTACGGGAAACACTATGCACGTACTCATTTCCCTTCAAGGATCCATTAGCTCCTTCCTGGATGGTAGATTATTCTTATCTAGGTCCTCAACCATCGAATTACTCTATTCTGACAATATACCAATGCATCAAGATCATTGTCCAAAGTAATATCCATTCATTACAATCATTGTTCCTCATTTTATCATTACTTAATAAAAAGTTTTAATTATATCCAAAATTTGGGGTTCTTACATACAAGTCAACTGAGAATAGAAGAGATAGTAGATGATGAAGAGACTGGAGAAGAAGTGACTAAACCTGTTGATGAAAAGGAAAAAGATGAGTTCTATACTCTTGAAGAGTTGGATGCCATGGAAACACTTCATATGCTTTTATGGCTAGAAAATTCCCAAACATCAGATTTAAGAGGAATCAGCCCTTCAAGTTTAGATCTCAAAATCATTCATTCAACAAGAGCAAGGCACCTGTGAAAGCAAACAAAAACAAATTCAAAACCAGCTATGTGGATAAGTCATCTGTGAGATGTTATAGATGCAATGACCTAGGGCATTTTGCCAGTGAATGCAAGAAGCCTAAGAAGAAGGATAAGGAGTTTCTTGAGCTTGAAGCTAAGTATGAGGCTCTGCTAAAGAAGCATGCACCAGGTAAGGCCTACATAGCTGAAGGGAAGTGTTGGGATGATTCTGATAGTGATGGAGAAGAACAAGAATTCTGCAACTATGCCTTGATGGCCAACTCCAAGGAAGAACCATCTGAATCAGACTCTCAGGTACCATCCCTCACTACTATAGACATGTCTGTTTCTGAATACAAATCTATGGTTGAACAACTATCTGTTGAGATGTTTAATATTCATACTAGTATGACTGCTGCTAATGAAGAGATTGCTAAACTGTCCACTAGGAATGAACTGTTAAGCAAAAGAAATGAGGAACTAGAACTAACTGCTATGCAAATAGAAAACCTTAAACAAGAAATCGAATATCTAAAGAATAAGGTTCTATGTGCTAGTCAAGTTGAGAAAGCTCTTAGGGATGAACTAGCTGAAAATGAATTTAAATTGAAAACATTCAAGAATTCCTCTAGTCTACTGCAGTCCTACCATGAGAAAAATCTAGCTAGACCTAAGGCTGCTATTGGACTTGATTATGACACTCTCAAGCAGAGGAAAGGCTATGCAGTCATTGAAGATGACATTGTTGTTCAAGAGGAAGTGCCTCAGGTTTTGAAAAAGGTTGAGACCCCAATATTTAAAACACCAACACTTGAGATTGATGAGGATGCCTTACTCATTAAGCAAATGTTGGATGATGAAGATAAGGCACAATCAAATGAACAACAAGCATCCTCTAAGAGAGAGAATGTCAAAACCAAAGCCAAGGAGTCAGTAGGAGGCAAACCTAGACTTGAGAAATTTGTGAAGTTTGTTTCAGCTGGGAATAATGAGTTTGAGAAGAAAGTGGCTAAAAAGAAACAAAACAGGAATGGCAAATTAGGGATTAACAAGGACAATAACTATGCTTATGTGCTCAATGCTCCTAGGAAAGTTTGTCAAAATTGTTTTAGCACTAATCATTTAACTCATGCTTGTAAGAAACCATCTGGTAGTGTTGCTAAACCGTTCTATGATTGCTCTGTGCCTTTAAGACATAGAGACTATCCTTTCTGTGATAAATTTGATTGTATGCCATGTAACATGAATGTAATGACTAGTTGCTTTAATTTGAGAAGACAATTCATGGAAGGATGCATCAGTCACAATGTTCACACACACTACACAAGAACAAAGTCTTCAAGTCCTCCTAAAGTTAGGAAGGTGCCTCTGTCACCTAAGTCTAAGAACCCTGATTCTAAGACTTCTAACAGTGACAAGAAGACTAACATCAAGAAAATTGATAAGCATGCTGTTTATGATAAGACTGTTGCTAAGCCACATGGACCCAAACTTGTTTGGGTACCAAAGGAGAAGTAATACCTTTGTGTTTGCAGGGCAAAGAAAGTGAAAGAAAGGTCATGTGGATTTTGGACAGTGGATGCTCAAACCATATGACTGGTGATATGGCCCTGCTATCACAGTATGAGGAGAAGGCTGGCCCAATGGTTGCTTTTGGAGATGACAGCATTGGCAACACACTGGGATATGGCAAGTTGGAAATTGGAAATGTCATCATTGAGAATGTAGCACTGGTCAAGGGACTCAAGCACAATCTACTGAGTGTTGGTCAATTTACTGACAGAGGCTTCAAAGTGAATTTTGACAAAGATGAATGTTTGATCACCCATAAAAAGACTGGTGACTTTGCTCTATCTGGAGTAAGGAAAGGAAGCCTGTTTGTAGCCAATATGAACTCTGCAAACAAGGACAAAATTTGTTGCTTTTACTCAAAAGCATCAAATGAAGACAGTTGGCTGTGGCATAAGAAGCTATCACACTTGAACTTCAAAGGCATTAATTCTCTAGTCAAAAGAGAGTTAGTAAGAGGCATGCCCACACTTGAATTCTGTCAAGAAGGAGTGTGTGAGGCTTGTCAAAAGGGAAAAATGAAAAGATCAAGCCACAAGTCAAAGACAGTGACATCAATAACCAAGCCCCTACAACTAATTCATATGGACTTGTTTGGGCCTGTCAATATTATGTCACTAGGAAGGAAAAAGTATGCTCTGGTGATGGTTGATGATTTCACAAGGTATACATGGGTAGAATTTCTGGCATCAAAAGATGAGGCTCCCCAAGTAATCATTGAGCATATAAAGAAAATTGACAAGGAAGCAAAGGCCAACAATGCAAGTGTGATTGCATTAAGGAGTGATAATGGAACAGAGTTCAGAAATGCCATGCTTGAAGCATTCTGCAAAGAAAATGGTATTTCTCAACAATTCTCAGCTCCAAGGACTCCACAACAAAATGGAGTTGTTGAAAGAAAGAATAGAACTCTGATTGAGGCTGCTAGAACAATGTTACTTGATGCAAAGATGCCTACATGTTTTTGGGCTGAGGCTGTGAGCACTGCATGCTATATCTAAAACAGAACCCTCATCAACAAAAACATTGGAAAGACACCTTACAACTTGATGACTGGAAAGAAGCCCACCCTAAAGTATGTTCATACTTTTGGAAGCAAATGCTTTGTGTTAAAAGACAACTCAGAATATGTTGGAAAGTTTGATGCAAAAGCATTTGAAGGAATTTTTCTTGGCTACTCTATGGAAAGAATTGCATACAAAGTTTATGCCATCACTCAAAAGAAAGTTATGGAAAGCACAGATGTGACATTTGATGACAGCAAACTACCTGGATTAGAAGAAGCCAATGATGAAGATAAAGATCCTTTGAAGTTTGACAATCTAGATGATTCTGATGAGGAGATTGAAACTGAATTTGAGCCCATAATTCAACAAACTCAAGTGAATGAAGAACCTGTGTCAACCAACAATGAAGAAACAAGCATCCAAGACACACCTGTGATTAGTGGAAACTTCACAGGGGGAGGAAATGTAAATGATCATGATCTGGATGATGAAGCAACATCAAGGCTGAGAAATCAATCTGAACATACAAGGAAATGGGATAGATCACATACTGCAGATCAGATAATTGGAGATCCAAATACAGGAGTGAGAACAAGGAGAGCAACTCTAAATGAATGTCTCTATGGTTGCTTTCTATCCCAAGTTGAGCCTAAGAAACTTGAAGATGCATTGTTGGATCCTGATTGGATAATTGCTATGCAAGAGGAGCTAAACCAATTTGAAAGAAGCAAAGTATGGGAACTTGTGCCTGCACCAAAGGATAGAACCATTGTTGGAACAAAATGGGTTCTAAGGAATAAGATGGATGAAAATGGCGTAGTTATAAGAAACAAAGCAAGGTTGGTTGCAAAAGGATACTCTCAACAAGAGGGCATTGACTATGATGAGACTTTTGCCCCTGTTGCCAGACTAGAGGCCATCAGAATTTTCTTGGCATTTGCTGCACATTCTAATTTCAAGGTCTATCAAATGGATGTCAAGAGTGCATTTCTGAATGGGGAGTTGGAAGAAGAAGTATATGTGCAACAGCCACCTGGCTTTGAGGATCCACAATTCCCTCACTTTGTCTACAGATTGCTTAAAGCATTGTATGGACTTAAGCAAGCTCCTAGGGCATGGTATGACACATTGTCACAATTTCTACTTGAGAATCAATTCACTAGAGGCACACTAGACAAGACACTGTTTTACAAAAAACATGGTGATGATATTATCTTAGTTGAAATCTATGTGGATGATATCATATTTGGCTCTACAAATGAGAAGCTGTGTGAGAAATTCTCCAAGCTCATGCAGAGCAGATATGAGATGAGTATGATGGGAGAATTAACATTCTTTCTTGGGCTGCAAGTGAGCCAAAGGAAGGATGGCATTTTTATAAGCCAAACCAAATACATCAAGGATCTATTGAAGAAATTTGACTTAGAAGAATGCTCACCTGCAAAGACACCCATGGCCACTGCCACCAAGTTAGATGAAGATAGTAAGGGCAAGAAGGTAGATATCTCAATCTACAGAGGCATGGTTGGTTCTCTACTCTACCTCACTGCCAGTAGGCCAGACATCATGTTTGTAACATGCTTGTGTGCAAGGTTTCAATCAAATCCAAAGGAATCACATATGATAGCAATAAAGAGGATTTTCAGATATCTGAAGGGCACACCAAACTTGGGGTTATGGTATCCTAAGGACACAGGGTTCAATCTGGTTGGTTATTCTGATGCTGATTATGCTGGATGCAGAATGGATAAGAAAATCACCTCAGGTAGCTGCCAGTTTCTTGGACAAAGGTTAGTCTCTTGGTACAGCAAGAAACAACAATCTGTGTCAACCTCCACAGCTGAAGCTGAGTACATAGCTGCTGGAAGTTGCTGTGCTCAAGTGCTTTGGATCAGAAACCAACTTAGAGATTATGGACTTGTGTTGGAAAGAATTCCAATCATGTATGACAACACAAGTGCAATCTCTATAGTTTCCAATCCTGTCAATCATTCTAGGACAAAGCACATTGACATCAGATATCACTTCATAAGGGAGCATGCAACAAATGGAACCATTGAGTTACATTATGTTCCCATAGAGAAACAACTAGCTGACATATTCACTAAGCCATTAGATGAAGCCACCTTCACAAGGTTGGTTAGTGAGATTGGAATGTTGAATTCTTCAAATTCTGGCTGAGTAAATATATCAACTAGATTGTTGCAGCAGTAAATACTTACTTTATCAAATGCTCAATATTCCTAAAGTAAGTATTGGCTGGATTATGATTGATAAATATTCCACAATGCTGCATATGTTGGAAATCATACATCTTTAGCTTGAAATTTCTGTGAAATTTTGAGAAAATCACTATTTAATTTAGTAGAATATTCTTCAATGAATATTTCTGGTAAATTTTAAAAGATAGTGAAAATTGAATTTTATGAGTGAAAAGTATAGTTCGATAAGTCAGACTTCTCCAATGGTTCATTGTTTTGTCATGGCTCGAGTTCTCGAATAGGCCTATCAAGAACCCTCCTGAGTTCTCGAATAGTGTCTTTTGAGAAATCGAATAGCACACTTTGAGTTCTCGAATAGAGTATTTTAGTTCTCTAATGATGGAGTTCTCGAATACTGTATTTGAGTTATCGAATCATTTGAAAAGGCTGATTTCTCGCTGACACTTAATCGTTTTTGGATTTATATTCAAAATTTCATCTCACTCATAAAAACATATTTTATTTAGCTTAGAATTATTTTCTGAGTTAAATAACTGCCAGCTGTGAGTTACAAACTACTTGAGATATCGAATAAGCCTTTCTTGACTTATCGAATAGTTGTTTTATACTTCTCGAATGACTGACTTGTCGATACAAAACCTATATCTAATCGACAACTCAAGTCACTCACATATATACAATTCCACAACTGTTCAAATCATTTCATTCGATTTCTCAGGCAGCTAAAGTTCCAAAACCTCTGTAAACCCTAACGTCAAAAGCTAAATTTCTTCTTCAACCTTCATTCTCTTCTCATCTCACTGTGTAACAATGGCAAATACCCAACTCACAATTCCTAAACACACCAATTTCATAGCAATAACCAACGATGTTGAAGCACCTAATGCAAACTTTAAGTGCTTCGTTTGATGGATGGCTGAATCATACATCAAGGATGCACTCTCAGCTAACCCAACTCTGTATCTAGATTTACTAGAACAGTTTTGGAGAACTGCTACTGTGGAGGTCGTGGCCCTAGAGAATGCAATAACTTCATACGTAATCTATTGCAAGATTCAGGACAAGGAAATCACCATCACCACTGAAAATATGAATCAAGCACTGGGGTTACAACAAGGAGTGTATGACAGTCAAGCAACTGATCAGGAATTGGAAGATTTCTTTGATTTTATCAACTACTCAGATAGAATCAAGCTTGGAAATTTGAATAGGAAGTACTTGAGGAAGGAATGGAGCTATGTCTTTGGCACTCTTCTTCAAGTCTTCACAGCAAGGAAGTCCAGATTTGATCAAATCAGCACACCTGTTCAACAAATAGGATATGCTCTAGCATATGGGAGAAAGATTGATGTTGGTTTGATCATAATGCAAGAATTGTATGGGAGACTTGGTAAGAACTCAGCCAAGAGAGGTAATGAAATTTTCTTCCCTCGCTTTATTCAATCTGCACTTAATTTCAGAGATGTTAAATTGATTGAATTGCCTGGGTTAGACGAAAATAGAATAGGCTATCCGAAATCCATGACCAAACTCATTTTTGGTAGCTTGGAGACTAGGAATGATGTGGATGTAAGGCTCAAAATAACTCCCCTTATGGAGAGTTTATTTAGGACTTACCCCCACAACATGCCAATATGTGCCTCAAAATCGGAGTTAGCTAGGCCCAAGCAAGTAGAGCAAAATGCTAACCCAGGGCCTGCTAACCAACCCTCTCAGCCAAACACTTTACCAAACACAGAGACAACTACATCATCCTCTCAAAAGGATGATGTTAGTAAAAAGAAGAGAAAACAGGTTGCTTCTGAACCTCTAAAAATCTTAACTGAAGCAGCCTTGGCTGTAGAATTAGGCATAGCAGGTGAGGAACCTGAGTCACCCTTACTAAGGCCAAAGAAGAAGAAGAAGTCTAAAACCACCTCCTCAGTCACCCAAATGGCTGAAGTTGTAAAATCAGGGGCAAACAGCTCACTAGGTGTATCCTCTCAACAGGGTGCATCTATAGAATCAAGCATTCTCCCCAATGCACCTACTTGTACAGAGTCAGCACATGGGAGTGATAAGGCTGGCACAACATTGAGTGTAGTGCACATCACAATTGAAACTCCCTCTATCTCTCAGGGGGAGTTGCCAAAATCTAATCTACAACACACTTCTCTTCCAGAATCTACCACTCATATTTCTTTGGAGCCTGCAACTCATGCAATTGAGGAGCAAGGCATTGATCATCAAGAATTCTCTTCTCTTGATGAGCCAATGGATTCAAGTGACTTGGTGCATGACACCTTGCTCACCACCCAGGTACCACATTTAGATGGTCAGGGAATGCATGCTGGGGCATCTCCTAATGACACCATCACAAACACAGAGGATTCACTAGTTTTAACTAGAGACTCTGTGCCTGTGTCAACTACTGTTGTAACTCATCCCACTTCTGTGGAGACAACAGTAGCAGAGTCTTTTCATCCGGTTACAGAAGTTGCATCTGTAACTGAGGAGTCTAGCTTGCCTAGCTCTAGCTCTCACTTTTTGTCTCAATGGCTGAAGCCTGTGCAACATGACAGTGCTTCAGGATCAGGGTCTGTTCCACCACAAATGTCCATTGACGCTCTCCAAAGCTATGTTGTGGATCAGATTCCTGAGTTTGTCAAAATAGCCCAGAACCTTGTCACCTCCAACATCTCAAATTCAGATTATGAAGCCATCCTACTATGCCATAGGGATGATGTGGAGATGCAGAAGGCCAAGATTATTGATGATGCTGAGAGAGATGGCAATGTAGATGCCTGGATGCAAGGAAAGTATGATGTAACTCTCAGTGAATCACTTCAATATCTTAGAGAGGAATACATCACTTCACTGGGTTCAAATGCAAAATCCCTGTCCCCTAGTGAAGTGTATGAAGCTGTCAATGATTCTTACAAGGGTTTCCTCAAGGCTGCATACTATCTTGGCAAGGGAGTCAAAACTGAAGTCAACAAGGTGAGTGACAAGACAACCACTTCAGTAGAAGAGATAAAGAGGGCCTTTGATGCCAAATTTCCTCAACTAGACAGTGTGGTCAAAGATATCAGACACTTCAACACCACCTGCACCAAGATGGATAATGGTCTAGCTCTCCTTAAAGATACAGTCACAGGTCTAGGAAGCAAATTTCAAATTCTATCTGATCAGACTACAGATGCCAATGCCATGCTTAGGACACTCTTTGCAAATCAATATGGAGACAAGCTGGTAACTGAGGTTCCTGTGCATGAGCTGTCTAGATTTGAAGTGCAGAGACTTAAAGAACAATCCCTGTCTGGCTTCAAATCTACTGCATTATTCAGTAAGGTAGATGCACTTGAAAAGGAGGTAGCTACTCTCACTCAGTCCAATGCTCATCTTATAGACAAGGTACAGACTCTCACTGAGCAGCTGAACACTCAAGCCACCACCACAGCTGATGTTCTTCTGCATCAACAATCAATGTTGTCTGCAATGATGAAGCACATGGGTCTCCCTCTACCTGAAGAATCTTCAACCCCAAAGGTCAACACTACAGCCACTGTGCCTGACAACAAGCCTAAGGGGGAGAAGAGGACATCAAGGAACTCAAATACAAAGGGGGAGAAACCACCAGTAAAGGGCATCAAAATCACTGAAGGTGCTCATCAAAGAACTTCAAAATCTCTAATTCATGTGCCTGGCAAAGGAAAAGACAAAATTGATGAGCCTCCTACTTCTCTACCAGTTGTCACTCTACCAACTTTGCACATCACTACTTCTAGTGGTCAAAAGCAAACTATCACAACCACAGTGGTTGCAGGGAGTATGCCATCTGATAAACCTCACTCTCCATATCTAAAAGTGCCAAGCCTGTAGAAGTGAAGGTGGTCACTGAGGCCAAGCTACAAGAAATTGCAAACTCAAATGTTTATCATGATGATGCATTCTTGGAGTTTCTGAAAGTCTCAAGAGAACAGGCTGGTGACACTCAATTGTATCTAAGGAGCTTGAAGGATCAGATCGATTACTTCACTGTGGTACCTAGAAAAGTTAATAGCTCATGGCTCAAGGAAGTAATAATGGTAGCAAAATCCAGAATCTGGCATCTAACCTACAAAACTCTACATGCCTTGAAACATTCAGAGATAGATGCACTGATAGAGCTCATAGAGAAGAGGAATGTAAATGAAAACAATAAGAGTCTGTATGATGACTTGAGGAATGGCCAACCTTCAAGGCTGTCAGAAGTAATTAAGAAGCCATGGACCATCATCTATCAGTTTGGCACCAGAATTGAAGAGATTAAACAATTGGTCATTCCCAATGATCTCACTTCTTGAAATCATAGACTCATTATTGCCATCATTGATCTACTGCAAAAGAAAATGGGGACAAGTACTGCTGAAGAGATAGAGGCACTGCACATTCTCAGATCATTCATTGCAACTGGTGTAATTCCAGAAATGGCCAAGCCAAGAAGGAATAAGGATGATGAAGATGAAGACATGAGTGATGGGAAGAGAAGTCATCACAGGAGTGATAAGGGGGATGAGGATAAGAAGAAGAAGAAAGACAGCAAGGATAAGAAGGATGATGACCAAGGCAAAGTCTTTGAGAGGAAGAATGGAAAACAGCAAGCCTTAGGCATTGCTAGCAGTAATCTCACCACAACACAAGACTCTAAGTCTAGGGTGAATGCTGTTAGTAATGACCTACCAAAATCTAATCTCATGGCTTCTGCAACTGTTCTACCACCTCAAGAAGAGAAGAAGATTCAAGTCAAGAAACCATCTGTACATTTCAAAAAGCATACTGCTAATGGAATACTACAATGGTCCACAAACAAAGGTCACATGCTACTGTCAGGCAACCATGTCAAAAGGATCAAATTCAAACAAGCTGCAAGGAAACCAAAACTATCCAAGTCAAGGACTCTGACAATCTATCCAGGCTTAAAACTCCAACCACTAGATGAAGATTTTGATGAAGACCAACTGCAATTCTTACAAGCTCAAAGAATCTATCATGTTGCCATCGTTGATAATTGCCTTGAGATCAAATATACTGATGGAAGGGAGGAGAAATTCAAACAAGGAGGATGTCAACACTGGGGCAAACTACATGACATAGAAAGAATCATTGCATTGTTGAGCTCAGAAGATAAAGTGGAAAGAGTATGGAAGCTGGAGCTAATTGATTTTGTGAAGATGAAGAGAGATCATAAGGAGAAAATCAGAAAAGAGTATCTTGAAAAATGGCTAGCAAGGGAGAAAGAAATTGAGAGACTGGAGATTGAAGCAGAAAAGCTAAGGGCAAAGGGATTGTGTAGAGTTCAGTTTAACCCCTATGTGGTGAAGTATAGGAGGAGAAATGGGTATCAGGTCCACATCAGAATGAATCTACTCAACCACTATCCTGTAAACATTCTGAAACCAGTACTTGAAGATTTCAAAGACTCAATTTTGCTTGAGGAACTGGATGCTATGACAGAAATATTAAAAGCTATGGATGAGCATACAAGGAAGGAGAAAGAAAGAAGACAGAAAGCATATGATGATTTGCAAGCCAAAGCTATGGAAAGGGAAACTAATGACAATGGCAAGTACTTCATTATAGGCTGTAAGATTACTCACCCTGTAGTTCTATTCACATTGCTCATCAAAATTCATATGTGTACTGTCAAGTTTTATCTTTATGTATGTTAGGCTTGTTATCAGACATGAAATTGTGACTAAGGGTCTTACTCACAATTTGGGGGAGATTGTTAGTCACAGAGGCATGCCTGAATACATCTAATAACAAGCCTAAGTATGTGTAATGCTATGCATTACCTACATGACCTCTTAATTGAGGGAACCTCTTGTTGTAGAGTTTCTATTTGTTCTGTACTTGTAATAGGCATCAAATTCTAGTTGTGTTACTGTAATTATAAAGTCAAGAATAATGCTTGAAAGAAGTTCCAAGGTTCATGCCTCAAGCAAGGAGATAAAGACTGCAAAATAATCACAGTTGGGATTTGAAGAAAAGAAGAATTTGCCTAAGTACCAATTCGAGAAGTACATTTGTCTATTCGAGAAGTCTAGCATTCGAGAAGTCAGAGATTCGATATCTCAGAAGACACTATTCGATATCTCTGAATACACTGTTCGATATCTCATTCGATATCTCAGAGATTCGATATGTCTATTACTCTATTCGAGAACTCATGGAGTCAACAAGTCAAAGCATCATTCGAGTTCTCTAAGAGTCAACAATTCAATGATCTATTCGATATCTCAAGGACTAAGGAAGCTATTCGACATCTCAGGGATTCGATACGTCAAAGAGCTCTATTCGATATCTCAAGGAGTCCCAGAGAAAAGAGCTATTCGAGAAGTGATTCGATATGTCAATATAACACTATTCGAGAACTCAGAGTTATCGATTAAGTCAGTTCGAGTTCTCGAATCAATCACTTAGCCACTTCTTGAATACATTCTTGGAGACAAAATACTGAAGAATTGTACAAGTCAGAAACCTGCAACAAGCCAAGACGCATTATTTGACTGTGTACTATAAAGCAGATTGGAAAGCCTACAAAGAAGCTTGGAGAGATAAGACAAAGGGACAAGGAGCTAAAGAAGTGGATCTGAACAGGCTTTGCAAAGTCAAATCTGTAGCCGGTTGGACTCTTACTCAAATAAGATAGACAGACTGGAAAGTATTTTGTTTTACCTACCTTATTTGTTGTAAGTAGGTGTATCCATGTCTATAAGGATACAACCTCACTTCCTTAGCTAGAGAGTGAAAGTTTTTCAATATACATCTCAAGAAATATCTCTCTAAGAAAAACGAAGCTGAGAATACTACCATTTGTATTCACAGATTGTAGCAAAATCTTTATCTAATAAAATATTAGATTAAAGTGATATTGTGTTGCGTTTGTCTTTGTTATCTGTTCTTACATATTTTACACATTCAACACATATCTTGCTGCAAAGATTCAAGAACGAAGAAAAGTTCAAGAATCCATTCACCCCCCCTCTGTATTCTTTTACCGTATTCAATACTCAACACATAATAAGAGTAAGAGAGATAATAAACGAGTACTACCATAAGTCAAGGGTTCGACTCCTAAAAATAACATATATTTAATAAATTATTATATTTAACGTCATTAATACAAAGCTTAATTAATAAGCACACTGAGTTTACACTTTTGATTTGTTTATGTCTCGGCCTAAAAATTTCTAATCATCTTGATTTTATGAATAAATATGTCTATAGTTGTTAGTTAATTACTAGCTTATAACCCGTGCAGCGCACAACTCCTTTCTAATATCTATCATTATATTAATTTTTTTAATATTTATTTGTTATTAGTTTGCATATCAAATTGTTAAAAAATTGATATATATATATATATATATATATATATAGAGACAAATGATCAAATACAAACCTCTCTTAAAATGAGAACTACAAACCAACACTAAATAAATTATATTTCATTTATTTTAAGGGCCCCGCTAGGGGCACCTTTACAAAAAACGTATAAAATTCTTGGCTCCATTCAACCCAAAAAAATAATAATAAAAAAAAATACTGTTCACGTGATGACGTCACTGCCACGTCATCACGTGAACAGTGAATTTTTTTTTACTGAATGGAGCCTAGTTTATTATACATTTTTTGTATAGGGTTAACCCTAGTTTGGTCAATAGATTAGCTTGAATGTTGGATTGAAATATGGTTTTTAGGTTTGTATTCTAAGGAGGTTTGTATTGGAGTAGCCCCCTATATATATATATAAGATTTCATACATTCAATTTACTATGTAACTTTATAATCAGCTGCCAGAAACTAACAGTGGTATCAGAGCTATGGCGTTAAACAGCTCGACCCAAGTGACCGTCCCCATGTTGGATGGAAGAAACTATATTCGATGGGCAGTACAGATGAGGGTACTGATCGACTACCACGACTTGCTAGATATCGTGGAGAATGGGTTCGATGAGATTAATGAAAAGGCAACTGATGCAGAGAAGGCTACTCACCGTGACAGCAAGAAGAAGGACAAGAAAGCATTGTATTTCATACATCAAGGAGTGACTGATGATGTATTTACAAAAATTGAAGCTGCGACTACATCAAAACAGGCCTGGAATAGTTTAAAAACAAATTATACAGGTGCTGATAAAGTGAAGAAGGTGAGACTCCGAACCTTGAGGCGTCAATATGAAGCCTTGCAAATGGAATCCTCTGAATTGATAACAACCTTTGTTAGTCGATTATTATCGATAACAAGTCAAATGAAGACATATGGCGAGAAGCAAGATGAACAAGCCATTGTGGAGAAGATTTTAAGATCATTAACTACTGATTTTGAAAATAGAGTTGTGGCTATTGAAGAAGCTCATGATTTTTCTTCAATGACCATTGATGAACTCTCAGGAACTTTGCAAGCTCATGAACAATGCATGAATGAAAAGAAAGGTAGGAAACCAATTGAGCAAGCTTTGCAAGTTCAGGCCTCCATTAAAGACATTCACAACAAGAGATTTGGTTATTCCCGTGGAAGAGGAAGAGGTGGCCAATATCAATATCAAAGAGGACGTGGCAGCAACCAAGAAATTGATCAAGAGAGGTTCGATTATAATCGAAATCAACATTCAAGAGGACGTGGACTTAGCCGCGGTAAAGGACGGTATGATAAGTCTAATGTAGAATGTTTCTCATGTCATAAATATGGTCATTATTCAAGTGAGTGCAGAAGTAAAAACATTGATCAAAGGACCAATTGTGTTCGACATGATGAGGAGGAGGAGCACACTCTTCTAATGGTTACTTCAGCTGATCAAACACCAACACCAAATGGTCATACATGGTTTATTGACACCGGAAGTACTAACCATATGTGTGGAAAAAAAGATTTGTTTGCTGAGCTTGATGAGTCTTTTCATACAAAAGTCAAATTTGCGGATGATAGTAGCATACCGGTGATGGGAAAAGGGATGATTCTCATCGAGTTAAAGAATGGAGATCAGAAATTTATCTCTGATGTGTTTTATGTACCAGGAATGAAGACAAATCTGCTAAGTGTTGGACAACTTGCAGAAAAAGGAAATGAGATGATTATATGTAATGGAAAACTTTCCATTTACGACGAAAAAGGTACTGTTGTTCTCACTGCACCAATGATGAAAAATCGCATGTTTAAAGTGAATATTACTGCTGGTGTATATAAATGTTTTAGTGCTATCATAAAAGACGAGTCATGGTTGTGGCACTTGCGATTTGGGCATTTAAATTTTTATAGTTTAAAATTGCTCAAACAAGGAAATTTGGTGAAAGATATGCCTAGTATACAGCATCCTGATCAGCTATGTGAAGCATGCATTGTTGGGAAGCATCATAGAAAACCATTCATGACACAAACACAACGAGCATCGCAACCTCTTGAGATTGTTCATTCGGATGTTTGTGGCCCATTTAATGTTGAATCAAATGGAGGGAGCATATATTTCTTAACTTTCATTGATGATTTTACTCGTAAGACTTGGGTTTATTTCCTTCAAAAGAAGTCCGAAGTATTTGATAATTTTAAAAAGTTCAGAATGCATGTTGAAAAACAAAGTGGCAGCTCTATACAAGTGTTACTGATGATAGAGGTGAGTATACCTCTAATGAGTTCAGGGAATATTGTGATGAACATGGTATACATCGCGAAATTACATTTCCATACACTCCTCAACACAACGGAGTGGCTCTCCTAATTATTGAAAATGAATCTCCTATTATTTTATTGTTATCAATTGTGATTTGCATCTAATTAATGCAACACCAACTGTTTGCAGCTCAGTTAACAGAGAACATCATAGAGGACATGTGATGGCTGATGAAATCGATCAAGGAGAATCTATAGCACACGAGCAATGGTGAACAAAAAGTCATTTCCAACTATCATATAAACAACTCAAACTTCTTAATATATTTTATCTTTCAACACCAAGCTATATATATCCTGTAATAATGTTACCAGGTCACTGTAGAGAACTAAGACCTGGCTTAGTTTCATATCCCTTAAATTTCATTTCTTCCCTCACAGTCTTCACATCATCCCACCTGTCTGCTAAAGCATACATATTAGATGACCAAATACTGAATTAAAAATTTATTGTTAACTACAATAATATGAAATTTATTCTATATGGCAACTGCTTTCTTTTGATTACCTATACATAGTTTTTGTAGACAAGTCTTCAAGTAAAGTAATTGTCTTGGCTAGCTATCATACATCTCCAGGAAGACTTATACAATTATTCTAGAATATAATGCCGTATCTCAGCAAATGAATAAGCACATCCTGAAAGGCTTACATCTAGAGAGTTTTTACATCTAGAGAGTTTAAGAGTTTTAACATGAGGGATTTTATAAGCTGAAATGTGCATTTTATGGATCATGTTAATTAACTCTGCCAACTTATCGATGTGTGGTCAACTTACAAACAGGTAATGGCAAGCAAAACCAAGATCTTCATTGTACTTGAGTATGTCGACGGAGGAGAGCTCTTTGATAAAATTGTAAGGTTTTATTTTTGTCATGTCTATGTTTCTAGCATATTAACTATATTTACATAATAGAAGAATTTAGCTGCTGAAAATGGGGAAAAGCGTATAAGCAAGAGTACCAACATTTATGTGGCTCTTTCCATATTCTACACTAGTTCGTGTTGTTTTAGCTGATAACGTGATGTTATATGCTTTGATCATAATATATAATGGTTCTACTAATCTCAGGCCCAACAAGGGAGACTCAGTGAAGATGAGGCCAGGGGATACTTCCAGCAGCTCATGAATGCTGTGGATTACTGCCACAGTAGAGGTGTCTACCACCGAGACTTGAAGGTTAACAAACTTTACTTTACATCATAATTTAGGACCGAGAATTAGGCTTCAACTGACTATCTTGATAAACCAAGTCTCTTGATGTGTGATACCTATTATGTACTGCAGCCTGAGAATCTGCTCCTGGACTCTTCTGGCACCCTTAAAGTTTCAGACTTTGGATTGAGTGCTTTGTCGCAACAATTACGGGTAAATGTCATATAATTCTGCAATTTAAATGCCGCCATAGGAGGAAAGACATTTGAAACATGTGATATGGACTATCCCTTTGCGAAGAAACATATTACTACTTAGCAACAAAACACTCAAAAGTTTGGTGTTTCTACTTTCTACTTTATTTGGTTAAATTATCTTCTTTGGTATATAAAAGTAACTTAATTTTATTCTACAAAATCAGAAAAGTTCCTTCTTCAGTTTACCAGATGATCTCAACTGTCAAATTCACTCTCCAACAGCTTGATGCAAGTTCACTATTGGAATACAAGCTAGCAATATAGCTCTTCAGCTTTTTCATTACAATTTTTTTTGCAAATTTTAGTTATAAATTATTTTTTCAGGAAAATTATTTTTAGTTATATATCTGGTTATGGTCACTAATTTCTTTTTATACATGTGTAATACGATAATTTAAACTGAAGAGTGGGAATGGAAATGTCTTTATTTGTGAAAAACTCTTTATCTCTCTGAATTTTTTAGGGTGACGGGCTTCTTCACACCGCTTGTGGAACTCCTAACTATGTCGCTCCTGAGGTACATTCTGTAGTTGTATGATATGTGAATGCATTTGGAACTTTAAATTTTTAAGTGGGATGGTTTTTATTATCAGGTGCTGACTGACAGAGGCTACGATGGTACAACATCTGATGTATGGTCTTGCGGAGTCATTCTCTTTGTTTTAATGGCTGGATATTTACCATTTGATGAACCTAGCCTCCCTGCCTTGTATAGGATGGTATGCTTCGAGAGTTTGGTGATTTTGTAAGATATAACTCTTCAACTAACTGATCGAATTCACAGATTCAAAAGGCTGATTTCACATGTCCGCCATGGTTTTCACCCGAAGCAAAGAAATTAATTAAGCACATTCTTGAGCCAAACCCGTGCAAAGTAAGTTCCAAAACTTCTGTAATTGAATTATGGGTGCTTCGGCTCTTCGATCCATTTCGAATTTACTTGTTTCAACTTTGATCCTCAGTATCGATATGTCTATATATATGGGAGTTTCTATATAATTTGTTTATGTGTGTAATATAAAGTTAAAAAATGAAACATTAAACGTCTTTATGTGGCCGTATATATTATCAATCAGAAATATTCCATGCTTGATTTGGTCATATGTATATATGTTGCAGCGGATAAAGGTTCCAGAAATCCTAAAAACTGATTGGTTTAGGAAAGGATACAAGGCACCAAAGTTCGAGCAGGAAGTGAATGTGATGAATCTTGATGACGTGGATGCAGTTTTCAATAGTTCAGAGGTGACTTGTAATTTTTATACAGACAAGTGCATATATTTATGCACCGCAACTGTGATTCAATGTTCTGCATCTTGGTGATCTTAGTATCTAAGTCAATGTCTTCATGTGATGCTAAGATCTTTTTTTGTTAACCATATATAAAACATGAGCTTTTGTGAACTTGAAGCCTTTCTCTCATTTGTCATATTGATTGCAGGAAAATCTTGTTACGGAAAAGAAGGAAAAACCTGAATCCTTGAATGCCTTTGACCTCATTTCCAAAACACAGAATCTAGAAAATTTGTTTGAAAATCAAAATTTGTTCCTATTTATTTGTTGGAACCAGATATTTCCGAGTAGGGCCTTCGGTCAACCTGCAAGACAAAAGAATGCGAGGGTATTGACCCTCGATTCACCTCCGGCGTAAGAGTAAGTTTTCTGGTTGTTTAAATGATAGGGTAAAACGTAAAGAAATTGTGAAAGAGAATACTTGAGTCGTGATAATGAATTGTCCCTTGTTGTTGCTTACTCTCTTCTATTTATAGCCTTCGGATATGGGCCCCAGGAGATGATGAGGAGAGAACAGCCGTACCCCACATTCTGAGGTGTCACTTGTTGACTGGACCGAAGCATCCAAGGGATCTCTATGTCTTGGATTCGGATCTCTATGTCTTGGATGCTTAGCTCAGGTGTACAGTGATGGGCTTAATATAGCCTATTGGGCCGATGGGCCTCCAACATGTCCCAGGGCTTCGGTAAGAGGTATCCTCGGACCGAAGGCCGAAACCAATGGCCCATCTTCGGATTACCTTCTCGGCCGTTATAGATGACGTGGATGACAGCTATTGATGAGAAGGAGTCGCGTGGGGAGTCGCGCCCATTAATGATGGCAGTTACTCCTGTCTTAAGATCTGTGCTTAAATCGTAGCCGTTGAATTTGTAACGTCCTCTATCTTCAAGGGTCGTGTCTATTAAAACCTCAAAAACCTCCTTTGTCTTTTTTACTTTTCTCTTTTCACATCGGCCTTTTGGTAAAAAAATCTCTTCTCAACCTTTCCTCCAAATTTAACGATTGGGAACGCAGGTTCGAACGACATCGCTGCTCCAATTCCAGTTGCGGTTCATCTTCGAACTAACTATCCCCAGGAACTCGACCTCATCTCCTACTGGACAATAAGTAAGTTCATCTTCTTGCTTTCAAGAGATCTGTTCGTGTTTCTATTTTGTGCAAATGCATGTGTTTTTATTTTGTGCAAATGCATGTATGTTTGTATGCGTATATGTGAATGTAGTAAGGTTTTTTCTTTCTTTTGACGATAAGAGGTTTCTGGGGATATGGGTTTGAACCGTTTTTGGGAGTTTACTAGTTTTTGTAGGTTTTTGTTTTTGTTTTCGGCAAATTTTGGGGTAAGAACTTTCCTCGGTGTCCCCAATACTTAAGAACACCCTTCGGTTCGCATGAATCTGGGTTTTATTCGGCCGATTGATCCAAGCCCTCTGTACTCGGTTGCTGACCGAATAAGTTTTTTCTCAAAATTTTTTCTTATTTTCCGAGTACATGGCTGACTCCTCTGTTTCCGAACGCAGGAGATGGCTCAATCAGGTGCGGTTTCTTCGTATTCGGCGATGGCGCATTTTGGCGATGAGTCAAAATTTCCAGCAGCCAATCTTCTTTCGGATATGTCCGAAGAAGAAGTCTTACACATGCATAGTAGATATGACTTCCCCGAAGAATATGAGGCATACGAGGCCGAGGAGGATGACCTCGTCTACCATACACCTGTTTCCCCTTGTCCTCACAGAAGCTTTAAAATAGGCATTTCTGAACGAGCCTTCCATTGCGGCCTTAGACTCCCTCTACTTCCCATCATTAGGAGGTTCTTGATTCATACGAGGGTAGCTTTAGGTCAGCTGGACCCGAACAGTTTTATTCACTTCAATGCCTTTCAAACTAGATGCATAAAGGCCGAGGTTGAACCTCGATTGGTCCTCTTTCTTAATCATTATGACATAAGGAGGAACCCTAAATCGGCGGGCTTCTACACAATAGCCCGAAGGCCTGGTTGGGCAGATTGGGCTGCCACCAACTCTAGTAATCATAACACGCACACCAAGTGGTTTTTCATTAGTGGCCCGAGGTTAGACAATTACCGAGTGTGGCGAGAGATAGAACCTCGGAACGTACTGGCACCTGATATGTCCGATCAAGATAAGGCTGATTATTACAAAATCAGCCGACCGATGGTCCCGGATAAGATTCCCCTAGCTATGAGCCGAGACAAGGGTTATCTTGACGCTATCCATTGGCGTGGTGGTAACATATCTTTTCTTTCTTCGGTAAATTTTTGTTCAAAAATGATAACTTGCTGATTTTTTGTTTTGTTGTTGCAGTGTCTTCTAAACAGGATTTGGCTCGGAGGCAGGCCAAGAAAGCGGCCAAGAAGAAGGCCGAAGAGGAAGCTAGATTGCTTCGGTGGGCGGAGGAGGAGGCCAAGAAAAAGGCCGAGGAGCAACGTCTAATTACCGACGGAACCGAGGCCGATCAGAATGATCCTAGAACTGTTTCTGAGTCTGGTCATCTAGCTGGTTCTTCGTCTGGTGGCACTGCTGATAATGTGAACAAAAGGATTCGGAATACCGAAGAGGTTATTCAGTCCTATCGACCTTCTTGGTCGATCATGTCCACGGATAAGTTTGCTGCCCCTGCTCCTGCGGAAGCGAAGCAGGTTTCCGACGACTTCATCCACGCCATGATTCTTCCTGCCGATCGATCTGTTTATGAATCTGCTGATCCCGTGTCGGCTTGTGCCGAGCTGTTGGGGCACCTTACCATGGTATATTCCTTGTTACTTTTGTACTTGTATTTTTTGCACGTTTTTTCATTCGTTTCATGTTTCCTTTCTTGTTCGTTTCAGACTGCTCCTTGGGCTGCGGCCGTTCAGGACAAGGTAAAGGACATGTCCAAGCAGCTGAGGGAAGTAGAATCTCTTCGGAAGCAGAATGCCGAACTCCAGACTCGGGTCGAGAATTTGGAGATCGAACGCAAATCTTTGGAGCTGGAGAGGGATTCTCAGTCGAGGCTGGCGGCGAGGAGGACCGAGCAAGCCAAGCGGAGTCGGAGGTTGCTGAAGAAGTCCGAGAAGAAGATGATCCAGTGCGAGGACAGGAGTTATGCGGCTGGTTTCGATGAGGCAGTGGTTCGGGCTCATGAGAAGGGTTGGGACTACAAGCAGATCCTGGGCATGTTTGAAGATCCCGTTACTCGTCCCCCAGAACCCGATCTACCTCTCGAAGTCAGTTCGGGCTCCGAGCCTGAACTTTCTGATTAAATTTTCTTCTTCTGTTTTTGATCATGTAATGTAAGCCTTCGGGCATAACTTTTATTCGGATTGATGTAAGCCTTCGGGCATAACTCTGATCTTTGGAAATATTTATGTCGCTTGTTTTTCGATTTATATTGTCCTTAGCATAATCTATTTGTCCTTAGATCCTTAGCATAATTTTCATTTTTATGCGTCTTCGGACAATTTGCATCTTCGGCCGGAGCCTAGCTCTTTATTTTGTCCTTAGATTAATTTTCATTTTTATGCGTCTTCGGACAATTTGCATCTTCGGCCGGAGCCTAGCTCTTTATTTTGTCCTTAGCATAATTTTCATTTTTATGCGTCTTCGGACAATTTGCATCTTCGGCCGGAGCCTAGCTCTTTATTTTGTCCTTAGCATAATTTTCATTTTTATGCGTCTTCGGACAATTTGCATCTTCGGCCGGAGCCTAGCTCTTTATTTTGTCCTTAGCATAATTTTCATTTTTATGCGTCTTCGGACAATTTGCATCTTCGGCCGGAGCCTAGCTCTTAATTTTGTCCTTAGCATAATTTTCATTTTTATGCGTCTTCGGACAATTTGCATCTTCGGCCGGAGCCTAGCTCTTAATTTTGTCCTTAGCATAATTTTCATTTTTATGCGTCTTCGGACAATTTGCATCTTTGGCCGGAGCCTAGCTCTTAATTTTGTCCTTAGCATAATTTTCATTTTTATGCGTCTTCGGACAATTTGCATCTTCGGCCGGAGCCTAGCTCTTTATTTTGTCCTTAGCATAATTTTCATTTTTATGCGTCTTCGGACAATTTGCATCTTCGGCCGGAGCCTAACTCTTAATTTTGTCCTTAGCATAATTTTCATTTTTATGCGTCTTCGGACAATTTGCATCTTCGGCCGGAGCCTAGCTCTTTATTTTGTCCTTAGCATAATTTTCATTTTTATGCGTCTTCGGACAATTTGCATCTTCGGCCGGAGCCTAGCTCTTAATTTTGTCCTTAGCATAATTTTCATTTTTATGCATCTTCGGACAATTTGCATCTTCGGCCGGAGCCTAGCTCTTATGTCCCCAAGTATTTAAGGGATTTGTAAATAATTAAGGCTTTCTTCGGTTAATGAAAAATATTTCCTCCCTGCCTTAATTATGTCAAAATATCATAAATACTAAACCAGAAATAGGAACACATGTTTTATTCGGTCTGCCCCAAACATGGGTTCCTTATATTTACTTTATTTACAATAAGATGAAAAGGTCTTTCTGGTAAAAACGACGAAGGCGGGGATGCATGCCATGTATTTTTTATAGGATTCCCGTCCGAATGAGCTAACTTGTATGTGCCTGGACGAACTACCTCTATCACCACGTAGGGACCTTCCCAATTCGGCATGAGTTTACCTTGTCTGGTCGGCATCGAAGTGGCTAATTCTCGGAGGACCAAATCTCCCACGTGGAATGATCTTTTCTTTATTCCTGAATCGTAATATTGGGCTGCCTGAAGTTGGTATCTTAAATTTCTCTGATAGGCTGCTTCCCTCTCTTCTTCAAGCAGATCCACATTTGCTCGGAGTCCGAACTCATTTGTTTCCACGTTGAATACTTGTGTCCGATAGGATTCTAGGCCGACCTCAGTTGGCATCAAAGCATCGGTGCCGAAGGCAAGTTTGAATGGAGTTTCTCCGATCGACGATCTCGGGGTTGTTCGGTAGGCCCACAAGACATACGGCAATTCTTCGGCCCAGAGTCCTTTTGAATCTCCTAGCCTTTTCTTTATCCCGTCGAAAATGATCTTGTTAGCTGCTTCGATTGCTCCATTTCCTTGAGGATGGCCTACCGAACTGAATCTTTGCTGAATTCCGAATTCAAATAGGAATTTCCTGAATTTGCTTCCAATGAATTGCGTCCCATTGTCCGATACACATATCATCGGGATTCCGAATCTTAGAATAATTTGTTCTAGCACGAACTTTTTCGCGGCTTCTTCGGTGATGGATGAGAGGGGTCTTGCTTCTACCCATTTGGTCATGTAATCGATGGCCACAATGCAATATTTGGCCTGTTTAGTACTAGTTGGCAGAATGCCCACAATATCTACCGCCCACATAGCAAAAGGAATCGGGTTGAGTACCAAGGTCATTTCTTCGGGTGGTTGCTTCGGAACGTTACTGAAAATTTGACATTGTTTGCATTTCTTTGCGTACTCCGAAGCGTCATCCCTTATCGTTGGCCAATAGAAACCTTGCCTTAAGATTTTGAAGGCAAGTGACCGTCCTGCGAGGTGTTCACCACAGATGCCTTCATGAATACTTTCTAATGCCATCTTTTGCTCGTCGGGGTCCAGGCATCGGAGCAAGGGCTGAGTGGCTGATCTCCTAAATAACCTGCCTTCAATGATGGAGTAACTGGCCGATCGGTATCTGACTTTATGGGCCTGTTTTTTATCAAGGGGAAGGGTGTCTCTTTCTAAGAAAGCTCTGATTGGTGTCATCCAGTTAATTCCTTGATGTATTTCCAGGCATTGTTTTTTGTCTATCGATGGCGATTTGACTTCGGTCAGATAAATTGAACCTGTGAGGTTCTGAGTTTCCGCCGAAGCTAACCTTGATAACGCGTCGGCTCGGCTGTTGTTTTCCCTGGCTACTTGGCTTAATTCGAATGATTCGAACAGTAACGAATTTTCGCGTATCTTCGTGGCATAGGCTTTTGTTCGGGGGTCTCTTTGTCCGTATTCTCCCGAGAACTGTTTGACGATGTAACACCCCCAGATCCGGGGTCAGGGATCTGGTGGTTACGGTCTTACATCCATTCATAATACTTGACTTGAGTCCACAATAAATAAATCACATGCTGTGACCCCACAATAATTACCACTCACACACACAACAGTTATAGTCCCAGAGATGAAATTGAAATAAGTCTTACATTAAAGGGTTACGAATAAAAGTTATTACAATCCCAAAAGGATAACATCATAGGTTTAAAAGTTTTGCCGTTGATTACATTAATTATACATATAGTTAAACAGGAAACAAAAGCTGTCTAACTATGCTACCTCAGCAATGGCGGCTAGCATCTCAGCGGGTAGTCCGGTGGGTCGGGTAACCTGCTTGCGCCGAGTGCGCCTGACGCGAGCCATCTGTCCTAGCTGTTGTTGTGACATAATATAAACAAAGCAAGGGTGAGCGAAAGCCCACCAACAAATATATAACTGAACGATAATTTAAAACAGTTCAAAGCTATCTTTTAAACCATATGCCATGCATTTACGGAAATGATGCCAGTATAATATGAACGATGAAGTTACAAGGTAACTTAAAGTATTTGTTTGAAGGAATATCTGCTACATCAAAGTAAGCGAGATATTATTATCGTTATTAAGAAGAGGAACTTGCAAGAAAGGGTTGCAATTCCAGTTATGACTCTTTTCCAACTCTGCCAACAGTAATCATGTTGCAGGAAATAAATGAATTTGGATGATGAACCAATGATGGAGTATTCACCGCGCCCGCTGTTCCAATCTTGATGATCAGTCGAGATCGTACAGCTCAATTTAGATTTACTACCGGTAGAAGGAAGAACTGACGGCTTTACTTGTATACCGCCATGCTAGCTCTCCCCGGCCAACGGTTGGGCCAAGGGGATGGACCGGCGCTACTCGGCCTCTTACACGACTCCTAGTTCAAATAGAGTTCATGATTCTGAATATAACGTTCGTCCCCCTTTCCCCAAGTATAATACTTGTTGATAAGACTCCACAAAGTAGTCGTATCTAGTTGGAAAGGAAAATTTACCAATAACTCCCAAGCTATTACTTGGTAACGGATATCAACTTGTTCCAGTAATCTTACCCCTCGAAAGATGAGAAGGTAAACAACGACTTAATAAGTCAACGGCACCCGAGTTGCGGGTGAAGGGAATACTTTATGACCGGGAAGTCGACAAGATAAATAACATTTTTCCAAGTAAGGTTCCCTTATTATTAAGAAGATAGACTCAAAGATGAATGATGTCTGGGAACCTTTCTTGATATAAGATTAATAATAATATGACTTCGAAATATTTTCTGTAATAATCGAAGAAGATTAACCTTATCGAGATTATTCTAAGTATGGAATAAATATTCAGAGAATATTTATTGAGTTAAAATATTGAAAGAATATTTGGGAATATGAAAGAATATTTTTAATCAGAGTATTTCTCAAAATAATCCCTGAAGAAATATCAGGAGAATATTTATTGAATAAATAAATATTTAAATGAATATTCAAAACAATATTCATTAATTAATAAGACCTGAAAAGAATATTTAAGGTAATATTCATGATTAATTAGGAATTTAAATGAATATTCAAAAGTAATATTCATTTAATGAATAATATCCTAAATGAATATCAAGTAATATTCATTTAGTAATCCAAGCCTTAAGGAATATTCGAAATAATATTCGATAATTAAATCAAGCTTCAGATGAATATTAAAATAATATTCATCAAGTATTTAATATCTTAAATGAATATTCAAAAGTAATATTGATTTAATAAAATAATAATCTAAAAGAATATCCAAAATAATATTCATTTAATAGTCTCATCTTTAGAAGAATATTCGAAATAATAGTCGATAATCAGTTCGACTCTGAATGAATATTGAGAAATATTATTCGTTGAATAGTTACGTTCAAATAATTATTTGAAGTAAGGATCGTTAAAATAATTAGTCTCGAACGAATATTCAAATAATATTCGTCGCCCAAATAATAGAAAATATGTACTTAAATATCTTCTTCCGAGGTAATCTCGATATATCAAGGAATATTGACTCCCGGTCTATTTTTGATTAATAAGATATATACGCCCTTCTATGAGGGTCTTATAATAACCGGCTTATAACTGATATATAACTATCTAGCTTATAAGCCAACAATAACATTCAGGGAACAAGTATATCAATTCAACTTGAAAGTAGGCATGCATGCAATGGCATATGTATATCAGCAATCATATATATATATTTATTCAATCACAACAACAGCCTAAAAGAAGGGAATTGAAACTTGCCTGGTAGTCGAGTACGGTAAGGGGTAGTGGTAGCGGGTCCCGGTTCAGCCTGGTGATCTATAAATAGCCAAGGCATTCGGGATTAATCACTTAACATATTAAAAGTTAGGGAAATTCCTAATGGTACCCTTTTGGAATTGACTTTTCCGAATGGTACCATTACACATTTTCAGCGTCCGAGTGGTACCATCCAGGTTAAGCATTCTAAGTAAAAGTACTGATCTGTTAAACTAAAGTTAAAACACCTGTTAACAACTGAAATCAACAGATTTTCCCGCACTTTTTAACATTCATAATAATCTAATGCATCAGTTGCAGCAGGAATACATTGACAACTGCCAAATAGTTTCAAAATTACAAAAAAAGGGATGAATATTCAAGCTTGTTGAGATTGAGAATCAGGAAACTGGGACATGTTGATAGATGACTGAGATCTTCCTGTTGCTGCACTTGTTGGCTGTTCTGCTGAATTTTTTGCTATCTTTGATGATGCCTTGGCTTGATTCCTTACCCTAGGATTCCTGACCACTGGGGGTAGTCCACTTGCCTTCATATCTTTCTTCTCCTTTGCTGTTAGGCCTCCCTTGCAAGTCCTTGCATTGTGACCAAAACAAAGACATTTTGTGCACTTAACAGTTTTTGATCTTTTCTCTTTTTGATTCTCCCCTTCCTCCCTCCTCCTGTTCCTGCTCGGTCTTCCTACTCCCCTCTTTATTGTAGGCGGTTTTAGAATTGGAAGATTCTCATAGGTTGGCCATTGATCCTTATCAGGAATAGGGTTAATGCTAAAACTATAGGTTTGTTTGTAGGTCTTGACATGATACCATGAACTAACAATCTTCTGTGGATCAATTTTTGCATGTAACATTGCCCTAATGGCATGCCTACAAGGGATTCCAGATATTTGCCATGCCCCACAAGAACATACTTTATTATTCAAAGATAAGGGGAAATGAGATTTACCTTCATGAATCTCATATTCTCCAGGTTTTGACATATAAGCCTTGCAACTTATAATGTCTTTGCTAATCTGTTTCACTAGTTTCCCAATCTTAGGACATAATTCATCATCATTCCAACTGAGTGCAGCTTCATTTCTTGTAGCAATTCTTACCATACAAACCCTCCTGATTCCTGTCAGTGTAATACACAAGTAGTTGTTATCAAAATACAACTAATATGAATTACATTTGAATAGAAAGTAGACAAAGTATTACCTTCAAGCAGTGTTAGAACAGGCCTACACCTGTCAATGCCAAGTGTAGAGTTGAAGCTCTCTACAAAGTTTGAAGTATTGCTGTCATTGCATACATTAGGGTCGAATCTGTGCTTGCTCCATGTAGCTGGATCTCCAAGTTGAGCAAACCAAGTCATAACCCTGTCACCTCCTTCTTTTTGCAATCTTTCCATGGCCTTTCTATATGTGAATTGAGATGTTGCATTACAGGCCCTCCAGAATAAAACATACATCAATGGTCCTGCAAATTGCTTCTTAAAATTCCTACTGATATGTCTGCAACAATACCTTCGTTTAGCACCAGGCCAAACATCTGCTAGAGCAAGGTCAATTCCCTGAAACACATGTTAAAAGACAATATTAGTACAGGGATTCAAAGTTAAAGAAAACATGATAAGTACAATAAGAATTTGCATACCTTCTGTCTATCTGAAATAATAGTCCAATCCTCCCTGCTGGACTCCTTGACAATGTTATAAAGATTCCATAAGAAATAACCCCAACTCTCCTTGTCTTCTACACTTACAACAGCATATGCTAAGGGGAATATTTCATTATTCCCATCCAAGGCCACTGCAGACAATAAAATTCCCCCATAATTACCCTTTAAGTGTGTCCCATCAATGCCTATCAAAGGCCTGCAACCTCCCAAAAAACCCTTCCACATGCCAGCAAATGAGATGAAAATCCTTGAAAATAACAAATGCCTAGGAATAGTTTCAGACTCCACACCAGAACAATGAACCTTTGAGTCTGGATTTGTTTCACAAATTACCTTTACATAAGTAGGGAGTTCAGTATATGATTCATCATGTCCACCAAAGAGCTTATCAATGACATACTTTTTCATTTCATAAAGTGATGATTTCTTCATGTAAACACCATACCTACTGAACAAGAGCTCATTCAAAGACTTTCCTGGAATGTCAGGATTTGCTTGTATATCTTCCATTAGTTTATTTCCAGCCCATTTCACATTACAGAGGGGGTTATATGTCTGTAGACCTCTGCAGTTATGTTTATCAGGCTCAATTTTTTTGATTGCCCATGTAATACCATCTGCTAATTTACTGGCATGTAACCTCCATTTGCATATAGCGGCGGAGCAAATGCATGTGTACCGATGATTATCAGCAACAAGTATGGTTATTGCAAACCCTTCCTGTATACAATAATCTTTTAAGACATCCTTCAGGTGCTGTTTATCCATAAATATCATCCATGGTCGCAATACAATCTTCCCAATTTCTTTGTTTTCAAACATCTCCCCATTTTTATATAGCTTCTTCATATAGTTATCATCATCCTCATCCTCCAAGAAGTCTTGCCACGTTCCAGCCTTCCAATTCTCCTTGACTTTGGGAATTGACCTAACTTCCTCACAGTCATCATCATATCCATCAGATGCATTTTCATAGTCCCTATCCCCATCATCCTCACTAACATCATCATCACCAAAATCCACCTTTCGTTTAACATTTGTGCTTCTACCACTAGATTCCTCATTTTCAGCAGACCATTTCAGATACAATCCCTTTCTTCTAGCTGTGGTCTTAGGTAGTTTTTTGTTGAACACAATCTGGTCAGGTAATGATGAAGGAATAGAGTTTGATGTGTCATTTTGAGAAGTAATTTGAGGAGGTGAAAATCTGGGACTCCTTCTAACAGTCAAAGATTTGAAGGCTGTTTGGGGTGAAATAGGTGGTGGTGGATGGAGTGCTGCTATTTTAGACTTTTTCTGAGGTTGTTTTTGCAGAGGTTTTTTGCCTTTCTTACTTGTGGTTTTCTGGATTTCAGGGTTGGTGGTAGATTTTGTTTTCTGGCTTTCAAGGTTGTTTAGTATTGTATCTTCTAGTTGATCTAGTGACACTTGTTCATGGTCCTTATTAACCCCTGCATTACTCTTTTCAGACCTCCTCCTAAAATTTAACACCAATTTGTACAAAGCATCAGGCATCATAGAAGTCCCAATCCATATAAATATCAACTTGTTATCAACATTTCTTTCAAACATCAACACGAGATCATTATCAGTTATTAATTTACGATGATCCATCTTCCACACATAAGAAAAGCATGGATAACCATAATCCATCCTTATACCCTGCCTTTTCACTTCATCTTCATACTCCAATACTATATCCAATAGAGAACACTTCTCAGGATCTACCCCAATATCAACTTCTTTACCCATCCAATTAAACCTCAAAATCTTATGATCACTATCCATTCTGCAAGTTAAATACACTAACTTATGATCAAAACTCAAAGCACAGAGACACCAAGAGTGATCACTAAACACGAATAAGCCAATATAAACACGAATATACATACAAACGTATGATAATTAAACACACCGATACACATACAAAGCATACAAATAAAGGTAAATACAGAGACATACACATACATACCGATACACATATGAAGGAGAGTAAATACATACCTGTCTATATTCAGAGATTGATCGATCGAAGGTACCGTTTGGAAGAAAAGATTGATCGATGGAAGGTAATCGCCCGACTACTGCCCGACTTATGACCTAACCCCTAACCCGTTTATCCCCTTTCAATTTTGAGTTATAAAAAAACGGGGTATTTGAGTCTAATACATGTATTATTTTATTCTAAATTAATAATACTTAACGTTTGTTTAACATGTGATTAACGGATAAGTATTTTTACTTAGAATGCTTAACCCTGATGGTACCACTCGGACGCTGAAAATGTGTAATGGTACCATTCGGAAAAGTCAATTCCAAAATGGTACCATTAGGAATTTCCCTAAAAGTTAAGTTATACTTAAATCGAAACACGTTCTCGAGTTATCTCGTTATACCCCTATTAGTGGATTACTTATTATCACTGATCCGACCCGACATTCGTTCGTTAATACGACATGTCACTGCACTTATACTTGGGACATACTTGAGTCATACGAGTTCTAAGGTTGATCGTTACGAACCAATCTTATACTCCGAGTTTTATCGCCCGTTTTCTAAGTGTTTTACCAAAGTTACAAAAGAGTCGTCTTTTAGGGGTTCGTTCGCGTTTAACCTTGACTCGAACATTTTTAATAAATCGAAAAATGCTCTTTTTGACATACGGTTTTCTTTCACACCTTCCTTCTTACCCCTAGTATTTATTTACCAAGATTTGCCATGATGTTACATTGCTTACGAGGGTTCAATTTCAGTTACGAACTTTTGTTTACGGATTCGAACTACTTTTAGTAATTTAGTCATAAATCCTAAACCGTAAGTCCGTTCCACGTGATCTTTATATCAAAACGAAGCTTATAACATAATCTAGCCTTTCATGGCAAAATCCGAGACTGGACAGTGTGTTCATGCTACTGCTAATCACGGTTTCTTAAGGCTAACGACAATCGGGCATTACGACGGCTATGTTTACATGATTTCCAAATTTCAAACCATCCAATAATTATAGTTTCCACTCCAAACAACATTTACATGTTATTCAACCATGAACTAAGACCAAGCAATGTCTTTCCGTTCATCTAAACTAATTTCACATTTAATAAATCCCAATCATAATCTTAAGGTCCTAAACATGCATTAAATCCATATAACTCATCTAAAATACCAAAACTTAAACTAAGAGCTTGGTTTTCAAGAGTGGTATACCTTCCTTGGTGTATGTATGAACTTATCAAGCCTTGTTTAGCCCTTATCTAGCCTTAGTATAGCTTGAATAATCAAAAGAAATCAAGAAATAAAAGTTAGTTTATGAAGAACACTATTCATCATCATCTTTGATGATTTATTTGAAAATGATAAAAGACGAATTTGAAGCTGAAATTTCTAGGAGATCATTACCATGATATGTAGTACTTACCATAAAAATTTGAAGAACAAGTGATGGTTGGAAGTTGGACTTCCAATTAGCTAAGAATGGGCAGATTTTTATGAAGAAATGGAGAAAAATGGTGGTGGTTTGTTTTGTTTTGGTGATTTATGGCTAATACATGTATAACCCTTGCATATATAATGGATGCATCTCTTTTAATGTGTTGTTGGCAATCCAATGGTGCCACTTGTTGCTTCCTCATTGGGCCAAGTGTTGACACTACAACAAACAACTCCATTTTTGCAAGAATGCAATTACACCACTCATCTTGTAGTTGACTTATAAGGATGTTACTTGGGTTTCTCCTTTTCCCACCAATTGCACTTGTTTGTCTCTTGGTTATTTATTCGTTCCTTTGTCCGGGTATTACTCAATTTCCTTGCTTGTTCGTTGATCGTTCGAGGGAATAACTCATTCGTTTCTAGTTAGGGTTTTACCGAAAACCTTCTTAATATTTCTAATACTATTCTTCATCTTACTTAATACTTCTCGAATTTAAATTCCTTAATTCCCTTTTATAACTCCTTAAGTCTTGTAGTGTCCAGGGAAATCTCGGAGAAAATAAAAGTGCTCTTTTTCTGAATCCGACGGCTTTTACATACACTTATTTTCTTCCTGGATCACTAATACGAACTCAGAAATCCGTTCCGAATACCGGGTATATCATCATTATAATAATATTCCAAATTCCACCAAAATCACTATTCATCACTTATTTTTATTTAATTCCTATAATTAGGAAAATGAACCTGGTTCACTCTCGAGTGCTTCTTAACCTTTTTACGGAACCGCTGGACTTATAATAGATATTGATTTGGATGACACAAGAATAATCTTACTTGAAGTAATATACTTATATCCTTAGGAGATAGATCATTCTTACCTATGCCGTCAACCAAAAGTATTCTGCATGACATGTAAGTAATTGAATTCAAATCCGTTCCATTTATTTAATAGATCTTCGTTACATCGCAGTCATAACCACTATTCATTCTTACATCATTAAATACATAAAAGTTTTAATCCCACCCAAAATCTGGGTTCTTACAGTCTCCCCTCCTTAAAAGGATTCCGTCCCGGAATCAGTTTGAAAACAAGTGGGGGTACTTTTCTTGCATTGCGCTTTCAAGTTCCCAGGTGGATTCTTCTACATTGTGGTTCTGCCACAAAACTCTGACTAGCTGAATGACCTTGATTCGGAGCACTTGCTCTTTCCGGTCTATGATTTCCACAGGTTGCTCCACATAGGTCAGGTCTGGTTGCATATCCACTTGCTCATACTCTACAATATGCTTTGCATCCGGATTATACTTCCTCAGCATCGAAACATGAAACACATTGTGCACCTGCTGTAGATTCGGGGGCAATGCGAGTTCATAAGCTAGTTCCCCAATCCGTCTCAAGATCTCAAATGGTCCAATGTATCTGGGACTCAGCATTCCTTTCTTCCCAAATCTCATTAAACCTTTCCAAGGTGACACTTTCAAGAACACTAGGTCCCCTACCTCGTATTCCTTGCCTTTCCGAGCTAAGTCGGCATATTTCTTTTGTCGATCCTGGGCTGCTACCAACCGTCCTCTGATTAGATCTACTGCATCTTTAGTTCGTTGGACCACTTCGGGCCCGAGCATCTTTCGCTCTCCAACTTCATCCCAATACAAGGGAGATCGACATTTTCTTCCATAAAGGGCCTCATAAGGTGGCATCCCAATGCTTGAATGATAACTGTTATTATAGGAGAACTCAACCAATGGCAAGTGATCATCCCAACTCCCCTTGAAGTCTATCGCGCAGACTCTCAACATATCCTCTAGTGTTTGGATGGTCCTTTCACTTTGCCCATCTGTCTGGGGGTGGTAGGCTGTGCTCATGTTCAGCCGGGTCCCTACACATTCTTGAAAACTTCTCCAAAACCTGGAGTTAAATCTAGGATCTCGATCGGATACTATTGCGACTGGGACTCCATGTCGCGCCACTATCTCTTTTAAGTAGATGTCCACTAGTCTATCGACCGTGTACCTTTCGTTGATCGGGAGAAAGTGAGCCGATTTCGTCAGTCGATCTACAATTACCCATATGGTGTCATGATTAGCCTTGGTCCTGGGTAAACCTACTACGAAATCCATGGCTATATGTTCCCATTTCCATTCTGGAATCTCTAAGGGATGTAGAAGTCCGCTGGGTCTCTGGTGCTCTGCCTTCACTCGTTGGCAGGTCAAGCATCTGCTTACCCACTCTGCTACATCCTTTTTCATATTGGGCCACCAGTAATACTCCTTCAAATCCCTATACATTTTAGTGCTACCGGGGTGCACTGAGTATCTTGAGTTGTGTGCCTCATTTAAAATCTCATCCTTGAGCTCCTGAACATTTGGGATCCATATCCTGTACGTGTACCTCATGATCCCTTCCTTGTCTCTTTCGCACTTAATTTCCTCCCCGGTCATTGGCTCTTCTGTGGAGTTCTTTTCTTCCTCCATCATCCGTTCCTGGCACAGTCTAATCTTTTCTAGCAATGGAGGTTGGATTCTAATTTCCATCAACTTTTCTTGGCCCTCTTCAGGTAACTTAACCTCGATTTCCAACTTCTCAAAATCCTTCACTAGCTCTTTCTCTGAAGTTATCATCTTGAGCTTCTCTTTCCGACTAAGGGCGTCAGCCACCACATTGGCTTTACCCGGGTGATATCGAATTTCACAGTCGTAATCCTTGATTAACTCTAACCACCTCCTCTGGCGCATGTTAAGCTCTTTCTGAGTGAAAATGTATTTGAGGCTCTTATGGTCTGTGTAAATCTCGCATTTTTCCCCATACAGGTAGTGTCTCCAAATCTTTAAAGCGAAGACTATGGCTGCTAGTTCTAGATCATGCGTGGGATATCTGACTTCATAATCCTTCAATTGCCTAGACGCATACGCTATTACCTTGCCGTGCTGCATAAGCACGCATCCCAGTCCTTTATGCGAAGCGTCACTGTAAATCACGAAATCTCCTTTTCCATCAGGTAATGCCAGCACTGGGGCTGTCACCAGCCTCTTCTTTAACTCCTGGAAACTCTTCTCGCATTTCTCAGTCCATTCAAATTTCTCGGTTTTACGGGTAAGTCGAGTTAATGGAGCTGCGAGTTTCGCAAAGTCTTGGACAAATCTCCTGTAATATCCGGCCAGTCCAATGAAACTCCTCACCTCGGTTGGAGTAGTTGGCCGTTCCCAGTTTGAAACTGCTTCTATCTTGGAGGGGTCAACCAACACTCCTTCTCTATTGATCACGTGCCCTAAGAATTGTACCTCATTTTTCCAAAACTCACACTTGGAGAACTTGGCATATAACTGCTCCTTCCTGAGTATTTCTAAGGTTATCCTTAAATGTTCAGCGTGTTCTGCCTCTGTCTTTGAGTAGATGAGAATATCATCAATGAAAACTATCACGAATTTGTCCAAATATTCCTTGAACACCCTATTCATTAGGTCCATGAAGGCTGCTGGGGCGTTGGTCAATCCAAACGACATAACTAAGAACTCATAATGTCCATATCTGGTGCGGAATGCAGTCTTCGGGATATCTTCAGGTTTGATCTTCAGTTGGTGATATCCCGTTCTCAAATCAATCTTAGAGAAGTATTCAGCTCCTCTTAGCTGGTCAAACAAATCGTCTATCCTGGGCAATGGATACTTATTCTTTATGGTTAGCTTGTTCAATTCTCTGTAGTCGATGCATAACCTCATACTTCCATCCTTTTTCTTAACAAACAACACTGGTGCGCCCCAAGGCGACACACTGGGCCTTATCATGCCCTTATCCAACAATTCCTGTAATTGTTTAGCTAGCTCCTTCATTTCTACTGGGGCTAGTCGGTACGGGGCCTTCGAAACTGGCGCCGTCCCCTGGGCTAATTCGATGGCAAACTCAATTACCCTATCAGGTGGTAGTCCAGGAAGATCTTGTGGGAACACGTCCTCGAACTCATTAACTACCAGAATGTCCTGCAATCTTGGCACTTCCTTCTGAGTATCTATAACGTAGGCTAAATAAGCCTCGTTCCCTTTTCGTAACAATCTCTTGGTTTGTGCCATGGTCAGAATTTTCTGGGTCTGTCGCATCCCTTTAAACACTATTTCTTTCTTCCCTGGGGTTTTCAACTTAACCTTTTTCCCTTTACAATCTATCTGCGCATCATTGCGAGACAACCAATCCATACCCAAAATGACATCGAATTCCCCTAGCTTAAAAGGAATTAAATCGACATAGAAGGATCGTCCTCCTATTTCTAGCTTACAATCGGGGTGAATTTGATTAACCGGTACGATTTCCTGATTAGCTATTTCTACTTGTAAGGAATCTCTTAGTTGCTGGGTTTTAAGTTTCAAGTTATGCGCAAAATCTCTAGATATAAAAGACTTAGTTGCTCCTGAATCAAATAAGACATTTGCACTGACTGAATTAAGAGAAAAAGTACCTGCTATCACATCTGTGTCCCTCACGGCATCTTGTACTGACATATTGAAAGTCCTAGCAGTTGGTGGCCTATTTGAGGCAACCTTGCTTGCTCCTGATGCTGCTGGTTTGCTCTTTGGGCAATCCTTCCTCATGTGCCCTCGCTGTCCACACTGGAAACAGGTTGTGCTGTTAGGGATGACCGTGGTGCAAGCGGTAGCATAATGCCCAGCTCGCCCACACTTATAACAGTTTATCTGCTTCAGGTTGCACACCCCGGAGTGCCTCTTCCCACAAGTAGCACACAATGGCAATGGAGGTCGAGAAGGGTTGGAACGGGACATTCCTGATTGGTGGCCGCCCTGGCTCACACTCACACTCGCAGATGGTTTAAACCCTACACTCCTCCCTGGTAGGGAAACCGCTCCTCGATTAAACTTGGTTGGGGGTTTTCCTCCAGCGGATCTTCCGCCCATACTAACATGCTTTCTCTTTATCCCCCCTTTCTCTCTCTCTCTCTCTGCATCTGATCACTACCAGCCTCCACAATGGTTGCCTTCTGCACCAAGGTGGCATAATCTGTAATCTCTAAAACAGCCACCCTATTCTGGATCCACTGTTTCAGCCCTTGTTGAAACCTGTTAGCTTTCTTCTCTTCTGTGTCTACAAACTCTGGCACAAATCTTGATAGCTCAGTAAATTTAGCCTCATAGTCAGCCACTGACATATTGTTCTGTTTCAGTTCCAAGAACTTAAGTTCCATCTGGGTTTTCATGAACTTCGGGAAGTACTTCTCCAGGAATAATTGTTTGAACCTTTCCCAGGCTATGACAGCATCAGTCTCCATGTTTTTCTTGGCTTCCCACCAATAATTGGCCTCTCCCTTTAGTAGGTAAGTAGCAAAAACAGTCTTCTGAGCCTCATTGATACTCAGAATCTCAAAAGACTTTTCCATTTCTTTGATCCAGGCCCTCGCCTCAACGGGATCAGCCGATCCGTGGAACTCTGGGGGCTTAAGGGACTTAAAGGCCCTAAAGGAATTTGCCACTGAAGTGTTGTTGCTTGGTGGTGGTTGGGGGTATTGGTTCAAATTCTGCCTAAGTAGATCCATAAACTGGCCCATGGGGTTTCCGCCCTGGTTCTCCCCTTCCTGTTCTACTTCAGTTTCTCCACCCTCTATTTCCCTTTCAAATTCTTCAGAGTACAGGGGTTCATCCTCTGCTCCATACTGGGAATCTTCTTGCTCATTATAGTCCTGATCTTGTTCCTCACTACTTCCACGGTTTTCCTCGTGTTGGTTGTGACTTTCTTGGTCAGTAGATTCGCGGGGGTTAGCCCTAGTGCCCATTCGTCTTGGAGGCATTTTACTGAAAATTTGGAAAGTTATACATTAGGTTCACTGATCTGTTTTAGAGGATTTTTCCTTGCACATTTCTTTACATGATTGGGTTTAAAATCCCACAGTTTTATATCTCATAGCAACTTAATCGAAAAGTAATACATATGCTAATAAACTCGTGATCACATCTCAACAAAATTGTAATGACTGAAATGGAAACAAATATATACCAGGTACCGAAAAGGTACAACATCCGAGTTACAACGATAGTTTAAAGTACAACCATCCTAACAACAACAACAAGTCAAAAGTGAAATATGCTGTCTATCTGTCTAGTCTGCAAAAAGGGAAAACAAGTACAAGAAAACCATCCCTACAAAAGCCGGCACCACTATGTCCGTACATGACTAGACAACTAGACCACTGCATCACTACATCTGAAATCAGCCGTCACGACGAAACATCCTCCGAACCCTCCCCATGGCGATGCGGAAAACCTCCTCAGCCGCTGCTCTGTCTACCCTACCATGCCCATCAGTAGGCAACTGTCGCACCCTCACCCGAGCCCTCAGCTCGATGCGGGTCACAGCCCTATACCCAACTCTGTCACTGATAGTCCTCCTGCCCTGCACCCTCATCCGGGCGGCTCTCTCTGCTGCTAACTCACTCCTAGACTCTGCCAACCTGGCATCTGCCACAGACAACTCTCTATAAAGCCCGTTCACAATCAAGTTGTGAACACATACTGGGACTCCTCCTATCGGGGCATGAGGTGGGGTGGATGGCTCAGCTGGAGCGGCAGTCTCTGTCTGCTGGGGCTCTGGGGTAAGCTCCTCAAACTCGTCGGGGTAGGGGCTCACAGGTAGTGGTGGTGGGGTAGGGGCTCTCTCAACAGGGAGGAGTGGCACAAAAAGTCCAGGACTCCCTACAGCACCAACTACTGGCTCATCTATATCTCCCTCAACACCCTCATCCACCGGCACCACCTGATCCGTGGTCATGTCAGTGTCATCTCCCATAGTCCTGAACTCAGTCATAACCCAATAATCATCATCCTCAACCACTAACTCAGCGTCCTGTCCTGTCTGGACCCCCTCCGGGTCCTCCTCCCCCTCAGTCTCAACAACATCTGTGTCAGCATCATCCTGGACCTCCTCAGGGTCCTCCTCCTCAGACTCGATCACATCAGTATCAGCCTCAACCTGGACCTCCTCAGCGTCCTCCTCCTCAGGCTCAGTATCATCCTCAGGCAAGTGCTCATAGTATGGGTCCCTAGTCCGGAACATGTCCTCATCATGCTGTCTCGCAGCTGCCTCCTGGGCCGACAAGTCGCTCGCCTACACAAGACGAACTATGTTACTATCATGATACTTAAAAAGTTCCCGTAAGGGTTTTAGGTGAACCTGGCAAGGGTTCTTATTATATTATTGAATTTATTATTATATAACGTCGTATCATCTCTTGGGATATATAACTCTCGCTCTGATACCATCTCTGTAACACCCCCAGATCCGGGGTCAGGGATCTGGTGGTTACGGTCTTACATCCATTCATAATACTTGACTTGAGTCCACAATAAATAAATCACATGCTGTGACCCCACAATAATTACCACTCACACACACAACAGTTATAGTCCCAGAGATGAAATTGAAATAAGTCTTACATTAAAGGGTTACGAATAAAAGTTATTACAATCCCAAAAGGATAACATCATAGGTTTAAAAGTTTTGCCGTTGATTACATTAATTATACATATAGTTAAACAGGAAACAAAAGCTGTCTAACTATGCTACCTCAGCAATGGCGGCTAGCATCTCAGCGGGTAGTCCGGTGGGTCGGGTAACCTGCTTGCGCCGAGTGCGCCTGACGCGAGCCATCTGTCCTAGCTGTTGTTGTGACATAATATAAACAAAGCAATGGTGAGCGAAAGCCCACCAACAAATATATAACTGAACGATAATTTAAAACAGTTCAAAGCTATCTTTTAAACCATATGCCATGCATTTACGGAAATGATGCCAGTATAATATGAACGATGAAGTTACAAGGTAACTTAAAGTATTTGTTTGAAGGAATATCTGCTACATCAAAGTAAGCGAGATATTATTATCGTTATTAAGAAGAGGAACTTGCAAGAAAGGGTTGCAATTCCAGTTATGACTCTTTTCCAACTCTGCCAACAGTAATCATGTTGCAGGAAATAAATGAATTTGGATGATGAACCAATGATGGAGTATTCACCGCGCCCGCTGTTCCAATCTTGATGATCAGTCGAGATCGTACAGCTCAATTTAGATTTACTACCGGTAGAAGGAAGAACTGACGGCTTTACTTGTATACCGCCATGCTAGCTCTCCCCGGCCAACGGTTGGGCCAAGGGGATGGACCGGCGCTACTCGGCCTCTTACACGACTCCTAGTTCAAATAGAGTTCATGATTCTGAATATAACGTTCGTCCCCCTTTCCCCAAGTATAATACTTGTTGATAAGACTCCACAAAGTAGTCGTATCTAGTTGGAAAGGAAAATTTACCAATAACTCCCAAGCTATTACTTGGTAACGGATATCAACTTGTTCCAGTAATCTTACCCCTCGAAAGATGAGAAGGTAAACAACGACTTAATAAGTCAACGGCACCCGAGTTGCGGGTGAAGGGAATACTTTATGACCGGGAAGTCGACAAGATAAATAACATTTTTCCAAGTAAGGTTCCCTTATTATTAAGAAGATAGACTCAAAGATGAATGATGTCTGGGAACCTTTCTTGATATAAGATTAATAATAATATGACTTCGAAATATTTTCTGTAATAATCGAAGAAGATTAACCTTATCGAGATTATTCTAAGTATGGAATAAATATTCAGAGAATATTTATTGAGTTAAAATATTGAAAGAATATTTGGGAATATGAAAGAATATTTTTAATCAGAGTATTTCTCAAAATAATCCCTGAAGAAATATCAGGAGAATATTTATTGAATAAATAAATATTTAAATGAATATTCAAAACAATATTCATTAATTAATAAGACCTGAAAAGAATATTTAAGGTAATATTCATGATTAATTAGGAATTTAAATGAATATTCAAAAGTAATATTCATTTAATGAATAATATCCTAAATGAATATCAAGTAATATTCATTTAGTAATCCAAGCCTTAAGGAATATTCGAAATAATATTCGATAATTAAATCAAGCTTCAGATGAATATTAAAATAATATTCATCAAGTATTTAATATCTTAAATGAATATTCAAAAGTAATATTGATTTAATAAAATAATAATCTAAAAGAATATCCAAAATAATATTCATTTAATAGTCTCATCTTTAGAAGAATATTCGAAATAATAGTCGATAATCAGTTCGACTCTGAATGAATATTGAGAAATATTATTCGTTGAATAGTTACGTTCAAATAATTATTTGAAGTAAGGATCGTTAAAATAATTAGTCTCGAACGAATATTCAAATAATATTCGTCGCCCAAATAATAGAAAATATGTACTTAAATATCTTCTTCCGAGGTAATCTCGATATATCAAGGAATATTGACTCCCGGTCTATTTTTGATTAATAAGATATATACGCCCTTCTATGAGGGTCTTATAATAACCGGCTTATAACTGATATATAACTATCTAGCTTATAAGCCAACAATAACATTCAGGGAACAAGTATATCAATTCAACTTGAAAGTAGGCATGCATGCAATGGCATATGTATATCAGCAATCATATATATATATTTATTCAATCACAACAACAGCCTAAAAGAAGGGAATTGAAACTTGCCTGGTAGTCGAGTACGGTAAGGGGTAGTGGTAGCGGGTCCCGGTTCAGCCTGGTGATCTATAAATAGCCAAGGCATTCGGGATTAATCACTTAACATATTAAAAGTTAAGTTATACTTAAATCGAAACACGTTCTCGAGTTATCTCGTTATACCCCTATTAGTGGATTACTTATTATCACTGATCCGACCCGACATTCGTTCGTTAATACGACATGTCACTGCACTTATACTTGGGACATACTTGAGTCATACGAGTTCTAAGGTTGATCGTTACGAACCAATCTTATACTCCGAGTTTTATCGCCCGTTTTCTAAGTGTTTTACCAAAGTTACAAAAGAGTCGTCTTTTAGGGGTTCGTTCGCGTTTAACCTTGACTCGAACATTTTTAATAAATCGAAAAATGCTCTTTTTGACATACGGTTTTCTTTCACACCTTCCTTCTTACCCCTAGTATTTATTTACCAAGATTTGCCATGACGTTACATTGCTTACGAGGGTTCAATTTCAGTTACGAACTTTTGTTTACGGATTCGAACTACTTTTAGTAATTTAGTCATAAATCCTAAACCGTAAGTCCGTTCCACGTGATCTTTATATCAAAACGAAGCTTATAACATAATCTAGCCTTTCATGGCAAAATCCGAGACTGGACAGTGTGTTCATGCTACTGCTAATCACGGTTTCTTAAGGCTAACGACAATCGGGCATTACGACGGCTATGTTTACATGATTTCCAAATTTCAAACCATCCAATAATTATAGTTTCCACTCCAAACAACATTTACATGTTATTCAACCATGAACTAAGACCAAACAATGTCTTTCCGTTCATCTAAACTAATTTCACATTTAATAAATCCCAATCATAATCTTAAGGTCCTAAACATGCATTAAATCCATATAACTCATCTAAAATACCAAAACTTAAACTAAGAGCTTGGTTTTCAAGAGTGGTATACCTTCCTTGGTGTATGTATGAACTTATCAAGCCTTGTTTAGCCCTTATCTAGCCTTAGTATAGCTTGAATAATCAAAAGAAATCAAGAAATAAAAGTTAGTTTATGAAGAACACTATTCATCATCATCTTTGATGATTTATTTGAAAATGATAAAAGACGAATTTGAAGCTGAAATTTCTAGGAGATCATTACCATGATATGTAGTACTTACCATAAAAATTTGAAGAACAAGTGATGGTTGGAAGTTGGACTTCCAATTAGCTAAGAATGGGCAGATTTTTATGAAGAAATGGAGAAAAATGGTGGTGGTTTGTTTTGTTTTGGTGATTTATGGCTAATACATGTATAACCCTTGCATATATAATGGATGCATCTCTTTTAATGTGTTGTTGGCAATCCAATGGTGCCACTTGTTGCTTCCTCATTGGGCCAAGTGTTGGCACTACAACAAACAACTCCATTTTTGCAAGAATGCAATTACACCACTCATCTTGTAGTTGACTTATACGGATGTTACTTGGGTTTCTCCTTTTCCCACCAATTGCACTTGTTTGTCTCTTGGTTATTTATTCGTTCCTTTGTCCGGGTATTACTCAATTTCCTTGCTTGTTCGTTGATCGTTCGAGGGAATAACTCATTCGTTTCTAGTTAGGGTTTTACCGAAAACCTTCTTAATATTTCTAATACTATTCTTCATCTTACTTAATACTTCTCGAATTTAAATTCCTTAATTCCCTTTTATAACTCCTTAAGTCTTGTAGTGTCCAGGGAAATCTCGGAGAAAATAAAAGTGCTCTTTTTCTGAATCCGACGGCTTTTACATACACTTATTTTCTTCCTGGATCACTAATACGAACTCAGAAATCCGTTCCGAATACCGGGTATATCATCATTATAATAATATTCCAAATTCCACCAAAATCACTATTCATCACTTATTTTTATTTAATTCCTATAATTAGGAAAATGAACCTGGTTCACTCTCGAGTGCTTCTTAACCTTTTTACGGAACCGCTGGACTTATAATAGATATTGATTTGGATGACACAAGAATAATCTTACTTGAAGTAATATACTTATATCCTTAGGAGATAGATCATTCTTACCTATGCCGTCAACCAAAAGTATTCTGCATGACATGTAAGTAATTGAATTCAAATCCGTTCCATTTATTTAATAGATCTTCGTTACATCGCAGTCATAACCACTATTCATTCTTACATCATTAAATACATAAAAGTTTTAATCCCACCCAAAATCTGGGTTCTTACAGACGACTAGCATAGAGTCGCTGAAAACTCTTAGGTGCTTTACCTCCAAACTTTTTGCCAAATCTAGACCTGCTAATACCGCTTCATATTCGGCCTCGTTATTGGTTAAGGAGAAGGCGAATCTGATCGCTTGACATATCTCGAAGCCCTCGGGACTAGTTAATATGAGGCCTGCACCACACTTAGATCCTGCTACCGAACCATCTACAAAAAGTTTCCACTTTCCTGGTGAAGGTATTAATTGTTCTTCAGGAGCCAAATCTTTTGGACCAGAGAAAGAGCATTCCGTTATGAAGTCAGCAAGGGTTTGAGCTTTGATTGCGGTTCGGGGAACAAATTCCAGGTCGTATTCTCCTAATTCGACCGACCAAGCGACCACTCGGCCCGAAGCTTCTGGTCTTCGCATGATCTTCTTCAGGGGTTGATCGGTTACTACTTGGATTGTTCGGCCTTGGAAGTAGTGCCGTAACTTTCTCGAGGCCATTATTAGCCCGTAGGCAAACTTTTCGGCGTTGGGATACCTTGTTTCTGCATCTTTTAGGATGTGAGAGACGTAGAAAACTGGATGTTGGTTCCCTTCATGCTGCTTGATTAGTACCGCCCCGAGTGTTCGGTCGTTCACAGCCAGATATAGCTGAAGGGTTTCATTCGGGCTCGGCCTCATTAAGAGTGGGGTGTTTACCAGGTATTCTTTTAGTTCTTCAAAAGCCTTTTGACAACTCGGTCCCCATTCGAAGTTTTTTGTTCCCCGAAGAACCTCAAAAAATGGTAGGGCTTTCTCAGCTGATCGAGAAATGAACCTTCTCAAGGCTGCCATTCGTCCGGTCAATTTCTGAATATCCCTGATTGTCCTCGGTGCTTCCATGTCGATGACTGCTTTAATTTTTTCAGGATTCGCCTCAATTCCTCGGGCGCTGACCATATATCCTAAAAATTTTCCACTGTTAACTCCGAACGTGCATTTGTTCGGGTTTATCCTCATGTTGTTTTTCCTTAGTGCTTCGAAGCATTCTTTCAAATCTTCGGCGTGATCTCTAAACAAGGATTTGACGATCATGTCATCCACGTAGCATTCCATGTTTCGGCCTATTTGGGCTTTGAAGACTTTGTTGATCATCTTTTGAAACGTTGCCCCTGCGTTCTTTAGTCCGAAGGGCATTTTGATGTAGGCATAAGTGCCATTCGGTGTGATGAATGCTGTTTTAGGAATGTCTTCGGCGTTCATGGCGATCTGATGGTATCCGGAGAACACATCCAAGAAGCTGAGTATCTGATGGCCTGAAGTGGAATCTATCAACTGATCGATGTTCGGTAAAGGGTAATGGTCCTTCGGGCAATGCTTGTTTAGGTCGGTGTAATCGACACACATTCTCCACTTTTCGTTTGACTTTTTGACTACCACCACGTTTGCCAACCAATCGGGGTAATCTATTTCTTCAATGAATTTGGCTTCTAGAAGTTTTTCGACTTCGGCTTGGATGACCTTTTGTCTTTCCATAGCAAAATTTCGCTTCTTCTGCTTCACCGGTTGGGCATCGGGTTTCACGTTGAGGCAGTGTTTGGCGACCGATGGGTCTAAACCTGGCATGTCTTCGGGATTCCAGGCGAATACGTCGTGAAATTCCCGAATGACTTTGATGACTCTTGCTTTTAGTTCGAAATCTAGATCCTTGCCTATCTGGATCATTTTGCCTGACTGGCCTACGTATAGCTCAACCTCCTCGGTCTCAGTTGCCGGCTCGGCAATCGGACTAGATAAATCGACTCCGAATTTCTCTAGCTCAATATTCAGCAATTGATGGTTGTTTCCAGTGTCCTCGTTGATCCTCTTTCTCTTTCCCGCTTCGGCCATCTCTGTGTCCTTGTCTTTCTCTAGGTCCTCCAAAATTATGATCCGTGCAGCTTTCTGATCTCCTCTCATTTCTCCGACTCCGTTCTCGGTTTGAAATTTTAACTTTAGATGCGGTATGGAGGAGACGGCTTGAAATGAAGATAAAGCTGGCCTCCCGAGGATTCCATTGTATGGGTTGTCAACCCGAACCACGTAGAATTTTGCTTCCTTCGTTACAGTGTACGGTGCTTTTCCTAGTAAGACGGAGAGAGTGATTGTTCCTTCAATCGGTATGGGCTGATTTCCAAAACCGTACAATGGTGCTTCATGGCAGGGTTCCAATTCTTCTCCTCCAAGATTCATCTTGCAGTATGTTCGGTGGTACAAAATGTTTACCGAACTGCCTTCGTCAATCAACACCCTCCAAATCTTATTTTCGCCGATGACTGGGTTTATGACGAGTGGGTCTTCGTGCGGCCATATTACGTCCTCGTAGTCGTCTTCGGTGAAAGATATGGGTAAAGGCTGCTTCGCGATGTTCGATTGACAGAGGTTGTAGATTTGTCTGGCATACTTCTTTCGGGCGGTTTTACTGTTCCGATCAAGAATCGTGCCTCCGGAAATTGTTTTCACCTCTCCTCGGTATTTTTCCGATGTTTCGGCTTCTTTCTTTTCTTTGTTGTCCAGCTTCTCCCTCATATCTCCGATGAATTGTGCTAGGTCTCCATCCCTTATCATTCTTTCTATCAGATTCTTTAGATGTAAACAATCGTTGGTGTTATGACCTTTATCACGGTGGTAGTCGCAGAACTTATTTTCGTTTCTTCGGTGTTCGGGAGCTCGCATCTTGGGTGGTCGAGTGAATCCAGGCCTTCCTTTAATCTCATGAAGGATTTTTGAGATTGGAGTGTTGAGAGGTGTAAACACGGCGTTCTCTCTATCTCTTCTTCGTTCGGTTCCTTTATTGGGCCTTGCGTCATTTGGCCTGTTTCTGGTATCCCCACGATCTCTTCGGTCGTCCCTTCTGTCGTCTCTTCTATCACTTTTATCATTTTTCTTATCTTTGTATCCGTTGATGGATTCCAACTTCCTTCGGATAGCTTCTCCTCGTAAATATATATCGTTCAAGGATTTTGGGGGCGCATCGTACAGGGAGGACCGAAGCTTTCTTCCTTTAATGGGATCGAGTCCGGCCGAGAGGAACCCGGCAGCCTTGACTTTGTCCAAGTTTGTTACTGTCCCTGCTTCGTCTTTGAATCGGGCCAGGTATTCCCCCAACTCTTCGTTCGGTCTTTGTCTGCAATGGATCAGGGCCTCTTTATCTTTTTCTCTTCGGCACATGTGGGAGTAGTGCCTTATGAATTTCCTTTTGATTTGTACGTATGAACCAATTGACCTGGGTCTTAACGAACGATACCACATTGATGCTGATCCTTTCAGATATGTCTTAAACATTTTGCACAGCATGACATCACAATGTCCCATACCGGTCATGAGCGATTCGTATTTCTCGCAATGATCTTCGGGATCCCCTTTTCCGTTAAATTCGTTCATCTTCGGAAATTGTCTTCCTGGCGGAGGTCGGTATTGTTCCACGTCTATGGTCACCACAGGCTCATGGCTCATCTTTCTTTCGCCGAACATCACCTTTTCTAGCCTTCGGATTCGGTCATCCGTGCGAGGACCTTCTTCTTCAGAATCCGAGGAATAATTGTTTTTGGATCTTGCTCTCTTAGATTGCGATTCCGAATTCCAAGATTCGTCTTCGTCATCTCTAGTTCTCTTCTCTCTTTCATCTTCGGCTTTTGGATTTTCGGCCTCTAGGGCCTCACGAAGCAGTTTTTCCTGTAGCTCGATCTCTTCTCTTTGGAGCTTGAGGGCTTCTAATTTCAATCGGTCAGCTGCCTTTTTCTTAGCTAGTCTTTCGGCTTCTTTATCGTTTACTTCCTTCTGCTTTCCTTTGGTCTTCTGCTGCTCTCTCCATTTCATTAGCATCTCCTGTTGCTCTTCGGGAGTGGGCATGTCTCCTTCCTCATCGAAATTCAATATCCTTCGGGCAACAGAAGGATTTTCCTGGGACATAGGGGCGACTCTTTGGATGGTAGGGGTGATGGGACTGTCTCCAGCTACGGTGCTGGCGTCTGGTAAGGGCGTGTCTTCAGCTGTCATAATTTTCGATAAACTCGAACACAATTGTTTCTCTACGTTCCCACAGACGGCGCCAAATGTTGGAACCAGATATTTCCGAGTAGGGCCTTCGGTCAACCTGCAAGACAAAAGAATGCGAGGGTGTTGACCCTCGATTCACCTCCGGCGTAAGAGTAAGTTTTCTGGTTGTTTAAATGATAGGGTAAAACGTAAAGAAATTGTGAAAGAGAATACTTGAGTCGTGATAATGAATTGTCCCTTGTTGTTGCTTACTCTCTTCTATTTATAGCCTTCGGATATGGGCCCCAGGAGATGATGAGGAGAGAACAGTCGTACCCCACATTCTGAGGTGTCACTTGTTGACTGGACCGAAGCATCCAAGGGATCTCTATGTCTTGGATTCGGATCTCTATGTCTTGGATGCTTAGCTCAGGTGTACAGTGATGAGCTTAATATAGCCTATTGGGCCGATGGGCCTCCAACATTATTTATTGTGTCGTCTTATATTTTTATCACCTCTTTTTAAGTATGTAATCTCACCCTAGTTGAATCTCTCTCCCCAGCACCTAATACAATTGCATACATACTCCCCCAAAATGTAAATGCTCCCTCTCTAGTTATAATAGTCTTTAGCTCTCCTCTTTATCTGACCAAGTTGTTAGATTTACTGATGTATGTTATATGAACTCCTCAGTAGTCGAACGGACTTTGATATATGTTTATGTGCCTGTAATCAATTTAGTGAAAGAGTGGCAAATAGAAACATTTAGCGCTGGCTGCCTGGCTCTCAAGACCTGTATTTGCAAAATACATAAATAAATATAATACTGAACATTTTAAAAAATCATATCAGACTCATCTAATAGTTGGACTGTTAGAAAAATTTAATTAAGAAGATATAAAGCTAAACTTGGTTATTGCTTGCAACATATTCCATTTGTTCGGACAGATGTGCAGAAAAATATTAATCACACTGGTAATGAGCTATTTTATAAAAATAAACTATTGCAGATGAAATTGCAAGGCGATGAAACTGGAAGGAAGGGGCATCTTGCCGTGGCTACAGAGGTACTATCGTGATTCTGAGTAAATTTTAGATTTATATGGGTAAATGCAACTGACTTAAAGTTGTAGCATGATGAAAATGAACATTACTTATAATTTGTTGACAACATTTGGGCGTAAAATTCAGAGAGAAAGTGGTACACATTTATTCTTGAGGAAAGGGGAATAGATTTTAGATTAAATTACCAGGAAAGGTTTGATCGAATGACTAATGGCTTTTACCTGCAGGTTTTTGAGGTGGCTCCCTCGTTGCACATGGTGGAGCTCCGGAAAGTAGGTGGTGACACGCTAGAGTTTCACAAGGTATAATATGATATTTCATAAAGTGAAGAAATTTGTTCAAGATTAACATTCTATTTTGTTGACTGACTGCATTTCGAATTTTCTGAAATCGAATGGAAGTTCTATAAAAACGTCTCAACCGGGCTTGAAGATATTGTGTGGAGTGCTGAATCAAATCAGGCTGAAAAGAAATGAACACATTCTTTTTCTATGGGGTATTCATGTACTCGTCTATTTTCACTTGAATGTAATACTGTCTAAGCTGACGAGGAGCATCTCGTGGATGTCTTGTGATATTTGAAGGCTCTTTATATAGGCAGACCCGGCATTTTGCTTGTAGATTAGTAGGAGTATCTCAGTACAAGTTCTCTCGTCTAAGTTGTATGATAACGTCGGTACAAATTTCTCAGAAAGTAATTCATTAAGCTGAGTTAACTCTACTGAATCTTCCCCTCGTCCGGGTATAACCCTGGTTAATCACCAGGTTGAACTTCTTTTCTAATTAGCATCTCTTTTTTCTCTTTTTCTTATATTCTTTGTTTACTTTCTTCTCAAAGATAATTATCATCTTTGTTCACTTGTTTCATCCATTGCTATATTGTATTCATATTGCAACAAAAACTTAGAATAGCTGTTAGAGTTAAATAGCTTTCCAGATTAGACATTAGGTCTTGCTATTTCGAAATGAGATACAGATAGCCATTATCGCTCACAGAAGAAATTTTAAACCCGTGGTTTGTGGCCTGCGGGTACCGGCTACATGGTCATGTTACAATAAAATTCCTTCACTATATTTAGATTAAGTTAGCCTGTTATATATTTTTTTTAGTTTTCCCATGACAACTCCTGATTCCTGAATAATCTATTTAAATTAACTACAGCTCCCGTCGGTTCTGAAATTTTAAAACAATTTATTATAAATTAGGTGGGAAAGCGCGGTTCAAAAAAAATGTTAAGTAAAATAGGGAATAAAATAAATATTTTCATATGAACAAACAGAATATAAAATGAATTTATAAAATATATTATATGGAGAATTATAATTATAAAGGAAAAAGGTATTCTTTTATTTCCAAATTTTGAGTGTTTCAAAAATGTAGTGTAAGTTAACATTTTGAATTTTTTTTGCCTGCTGCTTAGGAATAAAAGTTAAAAAGTTTTATTTTTATTTAGGGGAAAGAATTCCAAGAATATTGATGGTTGATAATTATGAAATGATCAACGAGTATAAAAATAATAAAAGATGGAGTCTGGTCAAGCGGGTTCAATTAAATTAAAGAATTTTGATTCGTTTTTCAGACATTTAACATAGAGACCAACTAACAAAAAAGCCGGGTTCCGGAAACATTAAAGTTCACTCAGACTCGAACTCCGCTACTGCAAGGTAATCCATCACTCCCCTTTCTACATACATCTATTAAATTATTCTTAAATTTTAATGATTGATCTTTTGTTGTCTATTCTTGAAACTTCCGGGTGGTCTAACTTTAATCTGTGATCTGTGTCATGGGTATTTTATAAATTTGGCTTTTGACTACAAAGGTCACAGTTTTTGATTAATTTGCTAGAATCTTTGTTGTTTTTGAGTGTTGGGTTAAGTTTAGGTGTGTGGGCTGAAAAGATTTGTGCTTTCTTGTTTTTTACAGCTTGAATTTGTTACAAGTTATGAGGAGTTGCAGTTGTAGATTATTGTTGAAATATCTAATTATGTAACTGTTTATTGGTTGAAGAATATTTAAGAAGTTGAATTTGGAGGTGTTTCAATCATGTTATCTGGTAGATGACCTGGAAGTTAGTTACAAGTCCCTCGTGTTAGGGGATAAATGAAAACTTGTGATTTTATTATCCTTTAGGTGTTATCTGAATAATTTTTGTGTAATGGTGAATTAGTTGAATATTAAGAGTTTCCTTTTACCACGTGTTGTAAATAAGTGTAATCCATAAAATTTTGCTTTCAAGAGTTTATAGAATTGAATTTGGAATAATGTTGGATTTTCTTGTTGCTGTAATCTGGAAAAAGGAAGCAGGTTTGGATACAGAACACTTAATTTTTAAGTAGTGGAAAAGGTTGGTTGTGATCAAAGTGTGGGATGTCATAGTGCTTTAGGTACTCCGAGAGGTTATCTTTAGTGGGAAACTTCTTCTCTGGTTTGGGCTTTTGGTTCATTGTATATTTATACTCCATCAATTATACCCCAACTGAAATAAGAATGTACTTAAGAGTACTTAAGTATTTTTGTCTAATGTACTTTAGTTCCTTAATTTTTTTCATTAGTTAACTTTTATTTCCAATTTTTGGGTGCTTAGAAAATGCATTGTAAGTTAATATTTTAAATGCGCTTCTGTTGAAGCTTAAGCTCTGGCATTTGATAAGTTGAAGGCGACAACTATGCACTTGCGTATATCTTTAATTTATGAAAATGTTGGAGTTGATGCATCCAACAACTTAACTTTCTTGCGCTTTTGCAGTTAAAATTTAATGATTTGATATGATATATCTATTGGAATATATAAATGCATGCAAGCTTCTTGCGACCTGTCTCAAAGCATTGCCCGTAGACGATACAGGAGTAAATTGTCCCAGTAAATTAATGTTAATATGATATGTGTTCTCCACAACTTTGTACTCTAACCTTAGGTATACATGCCAGTGCCATGGTCTGAGGAATTAAATGTTAGAATTGCAAGTGGGGAAAAAAGAAAAGCTAACCTAATAATTGCAGAAATAAATTGTGAGCTGGGTGTTCGGCGGAAGGGCCAGGTTGCACACAGCCAGGAAAGAAAGTAAATAAAGAAATAAATTTATATACATTTGTTTTGTGTCATACGGGTTTGGTGTGCTGTGAGTGGCACCAAAATTAATTAGAAGGGTCTGATTCGGTGCGTGGGGATCCCTGGATATTGCTGAAGTCTTCTTTGTAAACAATGTTCTTGATAAGAGTTTGGTCCCTCACCTCACTATCAGCATTGACAATGACCAGGCCTTCTCGTTCAGTGACTCTTGACAATGCGACATATAGTTGTCCATGAGTAAACACTTGGTTGGGCAGATACAGGCCTACACGTTTTAAGGATAGGGGTGATCATTCGGTCGGTTCGGTTTTTAACCGAACCGAATAACAAAAACCGAATAACCGAAATCCGATTTTTACCAAACCGAACCGATTTATCCGTAGAAACCGAACCGAAAAACCGAAAAACCGAACCGAAATATTTTGCCAAAACCGAACCGAACCGATTTAAAAAAAATTATATATAATATTATTTTTTTGTAATTTTAAAATTAGTTTTAATAGCAACTATATTAAAATATGTAACAATTAAAACAAAATAAAACACAAACTATCAATTTAAATATTTAAACTTAATTTTGAAATAATTAAATCATGCATATATATAAAATATAAATATATACATATATAATATAAATAAAATATATATATAATTCGGTTATTTCGGTTTGAACCGAAGTTTAAAAAAAAAACCGAACCGAACCGAAATAAATTTCGGTTTAAACCGAAAAACCGAATAACCGAAATTTTCAAAAAAATACAATCCAAACCGAACCGAAATTCAACATTTCGGTTCGGTTTTTCGGTTTCGGTTCGGTTTTGCTCAGCCCTATTTAAGGATTGGCCCTGGCTTTTGTTAACCGTCATTGCGAAGCAAGGCGTTACTGGTAGCTGGAGCCTATTAAGTTTGAATGGCCATTTTGAATCTTTGGGTGACATGATTATCCGTGGGATACTAACATTCTGGCCAATATTCTTCCCGGAAATTATGTCACCTCGAATAGACCATTTACCCAAACGTGTGACAATTAATCTCGTGCCATTACAAAGGCCCTCAGACTGATTTAAATTTCGAAGAAACATGATGGGAGTGCCTTCCTTAAGCTGAATATCATGATCTGGGATGCCACTAAATTTTAAAGTATTTAGAAACTCAGCTGGGTATAAGAGATCATGGTCATCAGTCTTAAAGCTCGCCTTGCACACACTATCAGAGCTTAGATATGTCCTCCCTTCTCCTGGGATTGTGTTCATCAAAAAGTCATTAAGTTCGTGGACTATTTCATTTTTCGGCGTCAATATAGCTCGTTCTTTTAAGTATGTTGGATCCCTGTAATTTTCTAGTAGTGAAGGGTAGAAAGCGCTAACAATATCTCTAATTGGTTCAGCGCTTGCTAGTTTGCATAAACTGCTGGAATTCTAATCATCTCTTGCTCAGTATCATCATACAGTGAACCATCCCCGATTTGTAAGAGCCATTTATCAAATGATTCTATTTTTTCAGCCTCTGCATGGCCTACACCTTCTCTATGGAGCCTCATATTTTGTTTCAACTTATAAGTTTCGAAGTAGGGCCAAAGATAGGATGAGTTAAGTGAGGCGTCAATAATATCTATACGGGAACCTTGCGGGATAACTGGTAAAATTTGACGAAAGTCCCCACCAAATACTACTGTCATACCTCCAAAGGGCCTGGACCGACTATCCTCGTAGCGGGTGCTCAGAATATCTTGCAAGGTCTTGTCTAGGGCTTCAAAACAATATTTGTTAGTCATTGGCGCCTCGTCCCATATAATGAGAGATATTTTTTTGGAGAAGCTTTGCTAACTGCGTGCCATGCTTGATTTCGCATGTTGATTCAGCTGTGACATCCAATGGGATGCGGAACCGGGAGTGTGCTGTCCGACCATTTGGTAGTAATAATGATGTTATCCCTGAGGTCGCAACTGGTAGCACTATCATCGACCCTGATCTTAATTTGGAAGCAATTGTATTCCATAAAAAAGTTTTCCCAGTACCACTGTGGCCACTAACAAAGAATAACTTACCTTCATCATGCTGAACAGATTTTACAATTGCATCATATGCCTTTTTCTGGAATTCATTTAAAGAAGCTAGGGAATTTTCATGCAAGGCCTTCAACTTCACCCGATCATAATCCAATTCTTCGTTTAATAGCCTGTTCCCAAAATCTTGGGTTAGTGACGAAAGGTTGTGACATTCAATCTATGTCCTTGAGGCTCTTGCCTAATTTTTGCATGAGACCCTCAATTTCAATTAGTGTGTATGCCTCTATTTGTTGGTTTGTAAGTTGGAGGTCAGGAACTTGAAACCTCTTTCTTTGCAATTGTAAGATGCCTTCTGAGAGTATTCCGTAGTGAGTTTTCCTTAGCTCGGCTACGTTGGAAACCTGGCAAAAGATGAGAATTGTGACAAAGAGATTTCGCAACTCGTTCCCTGTTGCCCAGACTGCAGCCTCAGATAAGCAATCTATCCACTCTTTATCATCATCCAATAATCCTAAAGCATAACATGCAGCTTTGAAAGTTGGATATGTTACTCCATTGACCGTTCTTATGCTCGCAAATAAGGTGCTTCCTTTTACAAAATTAAGTAGCATGTGCATGTAAAAGCGTTCACCGCTTGCAGGATGTGCAAAGTATATTCTTCCAACAGCTTTTCCCTTTTTTCGCCTGGTCCATATTTTTTCCTTGGAATTCCAAACCCAATACCTTAACTCGGCATAAGTTAAACAGCGGGCATCTTCATTCCTCTTGTTTGTCTCCAACCATTCCGTGAACTTGGTTCTGTCTATCCCCGGTATACTCAGAACATTCTCAACACATTTGTTTTCCTCGAATACCACGGTATGCTCGCCTGGTAGGTGAAAAGGTAGCCTCTCAACTGAGGGGTATCTGTAATTTATGCTGAACTGGAAAATTCTCCAACAAGCCTCACATGCCGATATGTACCTGCAGTCTAGATATGCCTTGATTTCATCTCTGTCATTAGTAGCCTCAATTACTGCAGTTGCCCTATCTGGCCCCTTATTAATATATTTGAGCAAATATTTTATTGATTGTGCACTGCTGCAAAGCTCGACAATAATATGAGCATCAAACTTGACTGATAAATTTCTGTTGTAAGGGATTACGTAACGATTGTCTAAGAAGACACCCTTTTTTTTCCACACTCCTACGCCTATAAATTGGAAAACCATCTTCTCCAATTGTGGTGGTCTCATTAAATGCCTTGGGGAAAAATTTGCTGCATTTTTCTTGTTGTATGCAAGGAGATTTTGTATTGGCCTGCCCACATGGTCCATGAAGCATAGATTTCTTGACTGCGTTATAACCATCAGGGTCAGTATTGATGTCTGGTATTTCTGCACTAATTATCGTGTCAATATATTCTGCAAAAGGGTTTTTCATTGACGGGTGCAAAAAAAGAAGTATGTGTGCATGAAGTAAGCCTCTCTTCTGGAACTCTATTGTGTATAAACCTGCATCAAACATCGTAAGGCTATGAGAATGGTGGGGATGTATTCTAAATTTCTAAATTGAATAGTTAATGCTAACTTGCAGTAAAAAATTAAGTTATGAAAAGTGGGAGGAAGATTATGGCATATGAACTTACATGCCATTACTCCGCCAAAGGGCTGTTCCTTTTTGATGTAGTGCATGAGTTGTTGTAACTTTATTTCAAACACCTTGCACACGACATCAACTCTGTTGGGGTCATCTTTCTGTCCTATTAGGTGAAGCATATCATTTATTTCTGGCCATTTTGGGTTGCATGTGAATGTGATGAATTGATCCGGGTACCCTGCCCACCGATAAATCGCCATTGCATCTGGGTAATTTTGAACCTTGTAACGTGGCCCCCCGGTGTGTGATGATGGCAAGATAATGGATTTTCCCACTATGGAAGAGTCTGAATCGCCGCGATGCACTGCATCCATCAGTCCTGAGTACAATTCTGTCCTGAGTTCACTCTGATGGGTCTGAATCCATCTAAATCTTTCTTGTTCAACAGCCATGTACGCATCCACTATATATTGCTGCATGAGCCTGCCATCCTGAAGCAAAGTATGTCCCTCATTAAGCCTTTGTTGTAGCCTGAAACAGTAATATTTATACATTATCAGTAGCTGCCGCTTATAAGTCTACGAGTCCTTGTCCTCTAAGGCTATACCTAACATGTAGCCATCTTCACCATAAGGGTGAATTAATGGATATGCTATAGACATATAGCTTGGATGTAGCTCATCAATGTGTGTAATCCCTGTAGTACGATGGCGCACAAGGACATCACGCTCGAATTTTTTTTCAGTGAGGTCACCCACTATTAATACACCTAACTCAGATGTTGTTGAGATGTTGTACTCTCTCCCGTCTGTAGTTCGGTTCGCAGGCAGGCGCAAGTGGAAGGTAGATTCTGGTTGGTCTTCAAACATATCCCTTGCATTTATAAAAGATTTTACCAAATTGTTGTGTTCATCTAACATTTGGCCTAAACCTTGGACAATACTCTGGTCAAGAGCTGGATCTTTTTCTAGACTCCTTATCGTGTTGATCCTATTGTTCACCTCGTTATCAGTGTCATATATGTACAGCTGGGCGAATAGTGGTTTTTTGCCTTCCGGTGGGAGCAATGAGCTCGTGTTGTGGTAAATTTGACCACCTGCACGAAACACATAAGGTCCCGTTGTTTTGTTGATTAGTTTATCCACTAGTACTCCCATTGATGCAATAGCAAACAAAGAGTTGTATGGCCTGATATTCTTCCGAAAGTTGGTACCCCGTTGCCCGGAATTTGGGCCTAGCAAATGTTTGAGCAAAGCAGGGGGTTCCTTAAGAAGGGGTAGCCTTACACGCCCTTCCATACAACAAAATGTGAATTATAGGTTGAAGGTCTGCCTATTTCTTTGAATCCGTTCCTCGTACCATAACATGGCACCACAACGTTTGCATTTGTGTGTGGGGGGACCAAAATATGATGGGATAGTGTGCGTGGCTGCAATCAAAAAAGAGGCCAAAAATATGTGAGCAATAAGTTATTTTGTTTAAGTCTATGCAGAATATATACAAACTTGAGATGTTAAAAACCTGAAGGCTGATTCGGTGGGACATTGCTTGGCCCTCCTAGATCAATAAATGAGGTGCCAGCAGGGGTGGACGTGATTGTGTTTGAGAGACATGAAATTCTTGGCTGCTTGCCCCTACGTTCTGTAATGGGAGTGGGGGAGGGTGTCAAGTTGACTTAGATGGAGGAACAAAATGATGTATCACAAAAAGCTATCCAATTGAGTGCAAACGTACCTGTTTGATGTTCGTAGTGCTCAGGTAGTGGCCGCTTGGCTGGCGTGTGGTGAGCTGTTGAAGAAGAGTTAACCTCGTTGCTCTCGGTCCCGTTGGAATGCCTGGTAGCTCTAGTAGCTGAAAAGTGCCCACAATTATTAATGATCAGCAAAGCAGAATGATCAGAAATATATTAGCATTCCAGGTACTCCTGCTGCACACTTGCAAGTCATACTTGTAAAAGAACCGAGGAAGGAGCCACTGCCCAGAACTAATAAAAGAACCAACCGTAGCCAAAGGGCTGGAATTAGCAGTAGAAATTAACCGGTCATTATACGATTGAGCACTGCATTCACCCTACCACCAAGGATCCAACCAGAACAGAGCATCGCAACCATTTCCAAGCCGAACGGACACATGAAGTCTGGCAAAGTCCCGAAGTTTAAGCAACTTACGCCAAAACCAAGAACAATCCGAAGGAATATCCATAGTCCAGAAAGCCTTCCGTTTTAAAACCGTATTATAGACCCAATTAACCCATAGGGACTTTCGTTTGGTTACAAGGCGCCAAAGATGCATGAGTTGCTGAGCCTTATTCCATGAAACAGGGAACTTCAGGCCTAAACCTCCCTCATTTTTAGGAAGACAAACTGAGTCCCAAGCTTTCTTAGCACCCCCAGATTTTGAATGATCACCTCGCCATAAGAACCTTGTAAACAGGGTTTGCAGCTGTTTATGAACTGCTTTAGGGAGCAAAAAATGGTTCGTCCAAAAGGACTGAATAGCCAAAAGAACAGCCTGAATGAGCATGACTCTCCCAACAAAGGAAAGAAACAGAGAGGTCCAACAATCCAGCTTGCAAGTAATTCTGTGAATTAAAGGAGTGCAGTCATTCATACTCAATTTAGAAGAAATCAGAGGGACACCCAGAAATTTAACCGGCAAGGAACCATGAGGCATGCCATAGGTCGAATCAAACCAAGAAGAGACCGATGGCTCACAATTCACCAAGTAACAAGAGCTCTTCGAAATACTGGGGGATAGACCACTCAAGCTACCAAAAACTTCAAGACAATGCATGATATGAGACATTGATTGAATATTACCATGACAGAAAAGAAGCACATCATCTGTAAAAAAACAAATGAGTGAGCCTGCTATCTTTACACTTCCAATGGAACTTGAAGTCACTAGGAGTGTTATTGAGCATACAAGATAAGGCATTCATGGCAATGGTAAATAAATAAGGGGAAAGAGGATCACCTTGGCGGAGACCACGAGCACCATCAAAATACCCATTTAGAGTGCCGTTTATCTTAACAGAGAACTTGGTAGAGCAAACACAAGCCCGTATCCAATTAACGAATTGCATAGGAAAATTCATTGTAATGAGCAGTTCTAGAAGGAAGTCCCATTTCAAAGAATCAAAAGCTTTATGCAAATCCACCTTGAGGGCACACTTAGAAGTACCCGTTTCCCTTGAGTAACCACGAAAAAGCTCCTGAGCCAAAATGATATTATCCAAAATAGACCTTCCCGGAATGAAAGCAGACTGTGCTTGATCAATGAGAGAAGGCAGGGCCCATTTAAGTCTATTTTCTAGCATCTTCGAAAGGCATTTGTATGCCACATTGCATAAGGAAATTTGCCTGAAGTCCTGCATTCTAGACGGAGTAGGAACCTTTGGAATAAGGGCAATGCTAGTAGAGTTAATGCCTCCATGCAGCTGAGAAGACTGAAAGAAGTCCATTATAGCATCACAAAAATTATCCCCCACAATATCCCAACATGCTATAAAGAACTCAACATTGAACCCATCCGGACCTGGAGCTTTACCCTTTTTCATGTGCTTTAAAGTATTCCAAATATCCTCCCGAGAGAAGGGTTGTACAAGTAACAAAGCAAAATTGTCACCAAGCCGTGGACAAGAAATGGTCGAGAGATCCAAAGGAATGTCACGAGGTTGAGAAAAACCAAGGACTTCTTTGAAATACTCAACAGCGACATTAGCAACATTAGAATTCCCGTGAACCAAGTCACCGTTATTATTCAAAATAGAGAGGACTTTGTTTTGGTTCCAATTTGCTTTTACTTGATTGAAGAAGAACTTATTGTTACCATCTCCATTCTTCAGCCATTTGATTCTAGATTTCTGTCTCAAGAGGTTTTCCTCCTCATCAAGCGCACCATTAAGAAGATCAATAGCTTTTTGCTCTTCAATAAGAAGAGTGGTATCACTAGAAGTCTCCGCAATAGAGTGCTGAATATGGGCCAGGGATTCACGGGCCAAATCCACATTACTATGAAGATTTCCATGCTTCTTATTTAAAATAACCAGCTGCTTTTTAACCAATTGAAGTTTGCGAGTAAGAATAGCCATAGGGTTCCCAAAAATTTGGGTGCCCCATTCCTTGCGCACAATCTCAAAGAAGCCATCATACCCCAACATGACATTGAAGAACTGGAAAGGCTTTGCCAGTTTATCAGTATCCATAGGCACATTGAGCAACAGGGGAGAATGATCCATAATACCTCTGGGCAAAACCGAGACATAAGCCAAGCCAAAAACAGAGAGCCAAGCCGGGTTACAAAGAACACGGTCCAGGCATTTATGCACAGCAAACTGAGGCCTGTTATTGTACCAAGTATAACAGCTACCAACAGCACGAACATGAGATAAGTTAGCATTTAAAAGGCAATCTTTAAAGGATTGCATTTCAGGAGTCCAATGCTCACGACCTCCCATAATTTCATTCATACTAACAACACAGTTGAAATCACCCATAAGGACCCAAGGCATCATGTGGCTAGTATTGGCAATGTAGTTCCACAACGGATCTCGTTTATAAGCACGGTTGTGGGCATAAATAAACGAAACCATACAGGAAATTTGGTTTTCCTTAAACAGAACCGAACAAGTAATATGTTGATCCGAAGAATCAACCATGATGACATCCCAGATATTTGAATCCCATCCAACCCAGACATGACCATTATCATGGTAGTCATAATTAAACATCCACTTCCAATTTCTAGCTACATTTTTCGAAATAGCCAAACAATTATTCCTTTTAACTTTAGTTTCAAGAAGGCCAACTAAAGTCAATTTATTAACATTAATAAAGTGAATAACTTCTTTTTGATGGGTGTCTTTATTTAACCCACGGACATTCCAACTAGCACAATTCATTAAAAAGAGGGAGATTTAGTCACATCACCTTGTGACCGAAGGCTTCTCTTTGTAGTGACTTTTGTGAAACCGTCTTCATCAACTATACGACCTTTTTTGCTTACAGATAGGACAATGGGAGGAGACTGTTGTGAAGAGCCAGCCCATGGGCCATTTGAAGCTTTTGTTTTTGTTGTTCTATTTCTGCGTTTTTTCCTTCCAGTAGAAATAGGAACAATTTCACCTTCTTCGATCCCTTTGTACGTGGCCACAGGCGTAGCGGTGGAAGCTGCCAAACCCATAACCACACAATGCCTAGAGGAATCATTTGTTTTCTCAGGATCCCCTCTATCTTTCTCAATAACTGAGTCCTCAGGGTCAGAAGCATTATTAGTATTCAATTCATTTGGCACAGTTGGTTCCTGAGAACAAGGCTCATTCACAAACGTGTCTTCATTTCCTTCATTTTCTGATTCACTTCCAGCCACAATCATTGTTGCAGCATCATCATCTGACACTTTAGAAGCCAAAGGTTCCTTTGTTTTATCCATAGTAGCACTTGGCAGGTCTTCATCATATTCAACATCACAACCTGCAAATGTGGTTTTAACCCCACTCCAAGTGGCGCCTTTTTTACTTGTACCAACATGTTCCTTTTGCCTGCAATTAGGATTTTTGGCACAGTTAACGTCCGAGTGCCCGAAAGCTCGGCAGAATTTACATGATGAAGGCATAGCTGAATACTCCACGCCAACCTTGACATTGGCAATTGAATCATCAACTTCATTTATAGATGGAACCCAGAGCTCCATTGGGTAATCAGTTCCATACTTTAATTCAATTAAAACTCCTGCATATTTCATTGGCCTAAGTAGAGCCGTTTGCTTGTCAAGATTGAGGGGCTTCCCAATTGCTTTTGCTATGCTGCCCAAACCATCCCAACTCCAATAAAAATGTGGCACATCAGTGAGTCGGACCCATGTAGAAATCGTGGGAATAACATTTCTTTGGAAAGAGACCCCATCCGTCCATGAAGCTAAATACATCCTTTTACCGCCCATAGTCACAGAATTTAAAGCAAGAACTGCTTGCATTTCACCAATATTGCCAAATTGAAAGGTGAAGTAACCCTTGGAACTATAGAACACCTCCTTGAGTCCCTTGTTCATCCAAAACTTCATTGCTTGATTTTTGACATACTTGAATGCGAAACTGCTACCCACAAAGTGACCAATGCAACTAGTTGCCCATTTGGTTCTGGATTTTTCCAAGAAGCAACGAGGAAGGCTAATAGTGGAAGAACCATCATCATTTACCACCACTATTGGCTCAACATTACCAAACCCAGTTTGGGCATTTTCAATATTTGGAGCAGACTTAGGACTGCCAGAATTTTCCACAATATTTTTCCATGTCAATAGAGGAGTTGTGTTTTCCTCCCCATTCGAACCGGAGGCTGCATTTTTAGAACTAACATTTGCAGTTTTTAATATGCCATTAGACACACTAAAGTTATTGCGCAAATTTCCAAGGCTGTTGGGTAAAACAAACCTATTATCATCGATATTACGGCCATGGAGTTCTTGTTGAAACCTGTTAAAATCTTTCATCGAAAGACCCTTGCTAGCAAGGAAATCTCCAAACTCTAAAAGAGTTTTATTGAGTCTAATAATTTCAGCATTATTACCTACTTTAACAAGTGAGGAGATAACCTGTTCATTACTTGCATCAGATTCCAAAGTGACTTCTTGGGAAGGGACAGAATGTGAAAACACAGTACCCCCTTGAAGATGTAGCTGAAAATCCTACCTTAGTCGAGTTGCTGTGCCTGGGGGAGCATCCTCAAAGAGATTACCAGTATTCCAGCTAACAGATTCAGCCGGAATAGGCACCAGAGCAGCTGGAGCATCCATAAAACCAACAGATCGAGGCTAGAACCACCAAGATGTGGTAGATAATAAAGAGAGGAGCAAGAAAACCCGGGGCGTGCAGAGAGTGAAGTGGCCTGAATGGTCGTTCAAAGCAGTCAAAGTTCGCCGGAATATAGCCAAAGGTTGCCGGAAAAGGCAAACTTTACAGATCGGGGCTAAAACCATCAAGATGTGGAAGCTAACGATGAGGGGAACAAGATTATCTGGGGCGTGCAGAGAGTGAATAAGCCGGAGATAGCAGTCAGAGCAGTCAAAGGCAGCAGCAGTGTTTAGGCGGGAAAGTATATAGTTGTTTAAGTTGCTGGAAGGGAAATGTTTTTTAGTGAGAAGGGAGAGCATTTTGCTCACTTTCTCTCTCTAAAAAACGCATGGCCAACAACTCAACTAGCAATGTACATTTTAACATTAAATCCTCAACAAATTAGCAATTGTGCGCCGCACTGTAAAAAGACAATGCTCCAATATGGTTGCAGAATTTATACTAAGAAGTCCAGTAATTTAGCTTGCAAACAGCCATTGTCAGGAGAACAGGGGTCATACTATTGGATGGTACGAATTCAGTCATATGCTGAAGGTTAATTATCTGCATCGGTGCTTGTGTGCAAAGTCGCATAACCTGTAGGACACGAAATGCTTGCTGGCCTTGACTGTCATTTTGGATCCTTTTACTCAACAAAATTACTTTTCGCCTCATCCTACCAAGTTCGGCGATTTTCTTTGTAATTGAAGTTGCTACAGGGGCCCTTCCGTGATTGTGAGGTTCATTTCATTGGCGATTTAGGCAAAGTTTAAGAGTCCTTTGATGCCGTGCCAGTTGAGAGAGGCATCACTGCAAACATCCGTTTTGCAAGGAAACAGATCCTGAGTAGCAGTGATGGTTGGTAGCTGGATAAAGTTGGTCCATGTTATCTGAATCCCTTGAGTCAGGCAGCATGATAACAGTAACATATAGCACGGAGGTTAACAGGCTATACACCACACCATTAATTGGAGTTACATAAATAGTCTCCCAAACCTTTTAAAAAATAATATATTTATATTTTCTACATCACATCTATAAACTTTTTAATATGTTGGTCATTTTGTTACCATCATAAAAGATTCCTAAAAAAGCATGTCACCCAAACTCCCTTACGCTAATTATATATAGGATATAATTTTTATACCCGTTCATCATTTAATAAATCATCAATATTCTTGGAATTTTTTCCCCTAAATAAAAATATAACTTTTGAACTTTTAATCATAATAGATACAATTTGCTTTTTTTAAATATTATAATATGCCAAGGTGATAACCATATATGTGAGGGAAAAAATTTTAGAATATTAACTTACAATGCATTTTTGAAGCACTCAAAATTTGGAAATAAAAAAAAATACTTTTTCCCTTTATAATTATAATTCTCCATATAATACATTTTATAAATTCAATGTTATGCTCTGTTTGTTCATATAAAAAATATTTATTTTATTCCCTATTTTTCTTAATATTATTTTTCTTAAATTATACCTTCTTCACCTGCTAAATCAAACCATTTCTTCTCCCAGATATATTATCATTTCAAGTCAAAACTTGGATAATACTGGACGGAATGTAGTTTCACCCTGCATTCTCCCTTTCTAAAGAAATATTAAACAAACTTTTGAAATTGCAATCATGAATTGGCATGCTCCTGACATTAAAACGCGCCAAATATCTTCGCCACTCGAATTCAGCAAAACCTCATGCGAAAAAAATCTCACTCATCCTCTACATTCACATTCAGAAGAGACTTAAAACCTTTTCAGTTGAGCACGTATTATTGGTCAAAATATTAAGGAAGGGAAGTGCACTGTCATAACCAGATGTGTGAGGCAAAAAAAAATTCAACATAATAACTTACAAAACAATACCTTTTCCCTTTATAATTATAATTCTTCATATAATATATTTTATAATTTCAATGTTATTCTTTGTTTGTTCATATGAACATATGAATTTTATTCCCAATTTTTCTTGGTATTATTTTGGAACCACGCATCAAGAGAAAAGAAGGCAATCAGAAGCAACCACATGTTCATACTATTAACATAGATATACAATACTTATCCCAGGAAAACAACTGACATAAACCAAAAACTATTTAACTAAAATCCGCTATTGGACACAACAAAGCAGCATATAGTATGAGGAAAACACAAACCATCATGTAAAAGCATAAACAGCAAAATTGACATGAATGGTGAAATTAGAAGGCAATCAGAAGCAACCACATGTTCAGACTATTAACATAGATATACGATACTTATCCCAGGAAAACAACTGACATAAACCAAAAACTATTTAACTAAAATCCGCTATTGGACACAACAAAGGAGCATATAGTATGAGGAAAACATTAACCATCATGTAAAAGCATGAACAGCAAAATTGACATGAATGGCGAAATTGACATAAATAAATAAATCAATTCACAATCATTTCGAGATGAACATATCTAAATTCAGAACAAACAATGAAGTTGGATTGTACCTTTTTTAATAACCTGCTCCGTGGGATGATTCTGTGAACATTCACCATTGTGAATGACCAATATTTATATGTCAATTGAGGAGCAGCCAAGAGTTTTCCGTTATCAAATTGTATAACCGGCAAAGCTTTCCAGATCCATAATCAAAATAATTACAAGGGAGGTAGGAAGACGCGGAACTGTGTCATAAATCTATACATATCTGTAAAGGAATGAATGAACGAATTTATTACACAGAGAATTGATGGCACGGAGATGGGAAAAAGCTAAAAAAAAATGTAGGTAAAAGAGAATTAGGGATGAGGGTATTGGGATAGCGCCACGTCACACGGCCGAGTTTTTCCTTTATATAGATATATAGATTTATATGAATAGTAATTAAATGTTTACTTAATAGAGAAAAAGAATCCTGAGATTAATCTCAGAAAAAATTACTGAGAATTTTGAAAAAAAAACTTTAAAAATTTACTGGACCTGCATGACTAACTAATAATATTATAAAATTTAAACAAATTTTAATTTTACAAAAATGTTCATCCCATTTTTGCATATAAAATCTATGTATCTCAGGAAATTTATCTAAAACATATGTTAGTCTCTTATCTCTTATTTAAATAGTTTAATTAAAAATTTAACTATATAAGTAAGAGAAAAAGGAACATGAGATACATCTCAGGTAACTTTCCTAAGATACTTATATATTTTTAAACAAAACGACGTAGTTTTGATTATGTAGAAGTAGGCCCGGCAGGGGCACCAAAAAATTTTAACTGATTAAGTAGAAATTTGTATAAAGATCTTAGGGATGATACCATGCATCTTAGGTTCCCCATTCTCTATAAGTAAAGCAAATTAATCCGAGGTATCATAATCAAAACTAATTGAAATTACAGAATATAATTTGATAAGATTTTAAATTATTTCTTTTCAATTAAGAAATAAATTATTTAAAGCTCTGTAAAATACTTTTCAATTAAGATTCTAAATTATTTAAAGCTCTTTGTTATTAGATATAAACTATTTTAAAACCCGTGCGATGCACGAATTTTTTAATATTATAAGAATTTTTTTCATTAATATGAATTAATTTTTTTAAAATATGAATTTTGGAGGCTTAAATTTTTAAATGAGATGGTTTGATAATAATTATATAAATGTTATCCGTGATAAAAAATGAGGAATTTTAATTAGAAAATATAGAAAAGATGATAGGTTTTTGTTAACACAAAATCACGCAAGTGTACGTGGTCACAAGTAATATAGATATAAGTCAAGTTCGTTCCCACAGAGATCTGGTTATGGTTCTATTTAGTAAATATGCCTATGCAAAAATGTATGGTTTTTATCCACTGCTAAGACAAATAACAATTTGAGGTTTTTTATTATCTAAATTAAACTAAGCTGCAAATTATTAAACTAAGAATTACTTAACTAATGAGAATTAAAATCTAATTACTTATGCAAGATAAACCATGGAATCCTAACTTCATTAAACACTTTGCTTAGATCCGACGCCTTTAATCACTATGTGCAATGGTTATGATATCTGATCGGATAACACGAAACAAGTACACGCTACCTGTCAGCATACGTATACCAAACTAAACATACATCCACAAAAGAGATAGAAGATGAATAGACACCAATTATGCTTAGACCCTATATGTCTATAGAATTTGAAAACATAACGGTTGAAGAACAAGTTATCCATAAAGATCACACAGGGAAATATAAGTATTTTCATCTCATACTACGAATCATGAATCTATGCTAGCATGGCAAGTTCTAAATCTCAAGATCCACTTTCACTTCACAAGAGATTAACAATTTAGATGTTCATGACGCATCTATCAATTAAGCATAACCATACGAGGATATCAAATATACATCACACACAGATCTTTAAGCAATCAAGATACTAAGTTCCATAAATAAATCTGTTAGAATCCCATGACAACGATTAGTTCATAATCGAACCGCTCGTCATCATGGGATCTATTGAAACCATGATAGAAGACAAGATATGAAAGAAAGTAATAATATTAATAAAACAAGAGTTGAGAAAACAAATCTATGATACAAAAGATGAAGTAGATCTAGATCCGTTGCTTGTCACGAGCGTTGAATCTTTCTCCCCTTTTCTCCCTTGCAATTCTAAGCTATATTATGTACAAGATATCTAATTGTCTAATTCTCTAATTGTCTAATTTACAAGGGGTTGGATGTGTTTATATAGGCTCTAGATTTCTTGCCCAGCAAGAAATTACCTTCTATTACAATTAGAATTCGATTTAGGTACTAACAACTGCCGAAAATACAATTAGAATTAGAAAAAGGCAAAACAGTAAATTCCTGCTCCCATCAGTCTGTTTGTCGCGCAACCTGCTCTCACCACATTCAACTTGCGCACACGAATCCTATCCTAAGTTGTAGAAAATCTTCCAGGCTTCGCGTGAGCTGTAAGATCGCTGAAAACGGACTTCTAGAACTCCAGATATGGCCAAAACAGTGTAGACTGCGCAACCTTCCCGGAAATCCGAATTTTAATCAATTAATCCTCCAAACATAATAGAAGCATCACCCATAATCGACATTCTTGTAAGTCTGCACAACTAAGCAAAACACATCAAAACTACAATAAACTTGAGTCCAAGACAATCAATTTAAGCCGATATGGAACGCTCCAAGTGGATATAAAATCCACTTATCACACCCCCAAACTTAAACCGATGCTTGTCCTCAAGCATAAACAATTACAACTAACTAACTAACTAGTACCACTTCCGTAGGTGATCACGGTTACATTTGGCATATGCAACAAGCCCTTTAAACTCCTAGGCAGCCCTAGTGGACGAGTAAGGTCTCGTGAGGGCCTATAGCGAATGTACCCACAAAATCCAATGCAATGCAATGCATGAATGCAACTAATATGAAAATGCAACTAATCTAGTGCTAATATCCTACCATACCTTCAAATCTTCTCATGCCATATCAACTTAAGAATCAAAGTAAATACGCAATGTCTTGGTGTCGAAAGTGCAAGTATTCACATAGTCTACTCAATGAACATGCATAAGTTCACACAAGTCCATGTCAAGTGTAAGAATAAGTTAGTAAACATGCTAAGCCTACAAGAGTACATCTTTGAGACAAAACTCGGGATCTCATACGCAAAAACAAGCAAACACTCACAATCCACTCACAAAAGAATATTCACTCAAGAACAAGGGTAAGTGTATCACTCAATTCCAACAAAATCATAAGCATGCTTGACATTTGGTATCAATCTAACTCTTAACACAACATACATCAATGACGATAATCAAAAGGTCTTTATTTGGGTTGTAAGGGGGCTAGGGACAAGGTATGTCAAATAAGCCAAAACAGGTGAAGTGCAAAAAGCTAGTAAGTACCATGATGAATCATACACAACCACCTATTTTTCCACCCCACATACTTTTACTATTTTTCTTCTAACAAAAACACTCGACTACACTACAAGAAAAGGGTCAATAGACATCGGTTTCTGGCCGATGTCTATGTTATTTTGGATGTGATGTCTAGGTTGGAGATGTCTATTCTAGACATCAGTCAGAAACTGATGTCTAAGCTATCATAGACATCAGTTTTTCATTCAATACACATCAGTTTTTCTACAAAATAGGTTAGATATAATTAATTTTATAAACAACTTGCATGCCTTATATTCTAGAAAACATATAATAAACTAAGTTATATTTCACATACACATCACTTTCTTTCTTTGAAAAAGATGTCTATTCCGATATTAGACATCGTAATTTTAGAATATAAAGTGATGTCTATAGATAGCTTAGACATCACTCTAGACTGATGTCTAATGTTCTTATAGACATCTGTTTCTTTTTAAAAAAACCGAAGTGTATAGTGACCTTAGACATCATCCTAGACCGATGTCTAATGTATGTATAAACATCAGGTCTTTCTGAAAAAACTCATTTATATTTGTCTCTTAGACATCAGATTTTACTTATAAAAGTGATTTCTAATTGTTTTTTAGACATCTGACAAAGTGATGTATATAATTGTTTTAGAAATCATTATTTTGTAAAACTTTTGATGTCTTTGTTACAATTAGACATTAGTTTCTGAGTGCAACTAAATAAACCGTTGTCTTTCAATGCATACCAAAAAAACAAAAAACTGGACCATTCACAATATATCCAACCATGCATTTAGATTAAACCAGTCACAAAATACAACCACCAACAATGTATCTGTTCCATTAACAAGATACCAAACATCACTGGGCACAGTGCACAACCAAAAGTAAACATAAAAAGCATAACAACTTGAATTACTACATCACAGACTGCATAATGTCTCCAAAACAGATTACCAAAAGCGCAGAACTAGCAATTCAAGCGGTTAACCAAATGTTTACGTCAATTTAAAGAGACCTACTAGAAACTATCAGATCTTGTCTTGGATGAACTTGAGAGCCTGGATACGTACTTCATCAATCTCGGCCTCGGTGTACGTCGTTCGAGTCTTCGGCAACCACTAAAGGCAACAAACAAACACAATTAAACAAAAATGAAAAGTGCACCTTTATAATCAAAAGTAACCCATTAGAAAAACAAAGACGCACACCTTTGTAGCAAAAGTCAATTTTGTATCACTGATAATTTCTTTCATGTAGCGCATTACTACATAAGCACATTCAGTACCACCGGGTTGCTTGGGGGATCCCTATTAATTCCAAAAAATAAAATGCATCAGAAAATAAATTTACCAGAACTGAGTTGAAGTGTTAAAGTGTAAAAGTACTTACACTCAGAAACTTTGCCTTGGCCGGCTTCCGATTGCCCCTACCAGTTTCACAATTGTAAGTTTTCACTGCCCTGCAAAAAAAATAAAAACTGATCCAATGTACACAGAAAATCATGAATTTTCATCAAAATGTTACGGTAAATAAAAAATTACCTTGATAATGCTTGTTCTAGTGATGTAAACTGTGTTGGGTGAGGGAGTGGATTGAGAAAATAAATTTCACCTTCCCATATAATAGCCAAAATCCAATGCATACTGTTTTCATTAAAAAAAACATACCAAAGACAGATTTTTAGTACGCTATCCAGTTTTTTAGTATCGTAACTTAATATAAGCTAGAACTTACTCCTGATTATGCGGCAAAAAGAACAGCCGATCCGGGTTGCCCTCGTTCAAGCGCTCAACAATGCCAGCTTCAAAATCAGCATTCAAATTATATAAGGATCCAGGGTGAATAAAAGCAAATGTTTCTGCCAGTTCTGGTCTTCCACTTATCTCAGCATGCAAATGCCTACCAAAAAAAGATACCAACATTAGAAGTAGAGACATGCAATTGGAAAAATACTAACATTAGAATGCATATCAGAAAAAGAAAAATTGTAACTTACGCCATGTAAGCTGAAATTACAGCTTGCCCTAGCATATCAAACTCCAACAACGCCAAAACATTCTCACGTAACAAATAAATTGTCTTTTCATGCCCAAACACTTCTGACTTGCAGTCAACCTGTATCGAAAGCCCAGCAGTTTCCATCCAGCTGGTTACATGTTTATACAGTAAGTTAAAGCCCTTCGGCACTTTTGCACTTGGTTTTGCATGTAAGAACTGTGCCCTCAATTTCTGCAACTCATCATTCTTGTTTTTGTTTTCTCCACTTGGTCGCACCCTTTCTTTTTTCTTAATCTGTAGATCATCAAACCATCAAAAATTTAAACACAATTTCATTTGTAATATCCTCACAAGCACCATTTTTATTTCAAATTCAGACCACATATAGTAAATTATACCTCAGTAGTTGTGTAGCTTATTAAATCCTCAGGCCATGTTAAAAAAGAGCCAAGTGCATCGCGGACTGTCTCCAATTCACCACGGATCGGCACTGGAAGCAAGGCATCTGGTTTGATGATGCCATCGATAGAGACACACTGATGTCCAAGTGGTATATCAATTCCATGGACTTTTCCTCCAGCCTCGCGAGGATACACCATACCAAATGCAACCTTGTTCTCTATCCTCTCGACAGATAGGTCACACATTCTGTTTCCCTACAATATTTAAATGAACAAATAAAAATACTAAGGTAAAAAGAAATCATCAATTCATAGAGCTTAAGCAATAAAATAAAATACTAAATTATAGAATTAAATACTAAGGTAAATCCCTTCCAAATATTTCTTATGCAACCTGACAATTTAATCAGATAAGATTAGACCGCATGAAAAAGAACTTTGAAACTTAAAAATATACTTTTAAAAATGTTACTTACATAACATATGGTTCCACTTCAGTGTTGTTGAGGAGGACTGTAAGATGCGCCTCATCTCGTTCTTTTTCTGGTACCGACTTCATTGTCACTCCACCTATTGGACCAGAATTGTTGTCTTCATCTTTCCGAAGACCAGAAGTTCTACTAATCTCACTATAGAACTCAGTGCAAAATTCTATTGATTCTTCTTTGAGATAACCTTCAGCTATACAACCTTCCGGATAAAATCGGTTTCTTACATAACTCTTCAATATTTTATTGAATCGTTCAAATGGAAACATCCATCTATAAAAAACCGGTCCACATAAACGCAATTCCCTTACTAAGTGGATAGTGAGATGTACCATAACATCGAAAAATGATGAAGGGAATATTTTTTCCAACTCACACGGGGTCAAAATCAGATCTGCTTGTAGTTTACTCAATTTCGACACATCCACAACTTTGTTGCACAAAGAGTTGAAAAAAAACACAATCTTATGATACTAACCCTAACATTTTTTGGAAGCACAGAACGAATAGAAACTGGTAGTAACTGTTGGAGGAGGATATGGCAATCATGGGACTTCAGCCCATTCAAATTTAGATCAGTCATTGATACACAATTTCTAATATTTGATGCATGTCCATATGGGAGTTTTATATTGGACAATGATGACAACATAATTTTTTTTTCTTTCTTGGATAAATTAAAAGGGGCAGGAGGCAAGTATGTTCTTTTCTCACCTACTTGAGGAGCTAAATCAGCCCTTAATCCCATCTCAACCATATCAAGACGGGAGGCAGTGCTGTCTTTAGTCTTGTATTTCATATTAAGAAGTGTCCCAATTAAATTATCACACACGTTCTTCTCGATGTGCATAACATCTAAACAATGACGAACGTGGTGAAACTTCCAATATTCTAACTCAAAAAAAATCGATTTCTTTTTCCATGCAGATTCCACCTTTTTTGACTTCCCCCCCTTCCCAAAACTGAATTTGAGTTGTTGTTGTTGCGCCAACACTTCTTCTCCACTAAGCGGTTCAGGTGCATGACCAAATTCTTGTTCTCCATCAAAAGATGCCCTCTGCCTCCTAAAAGGATGATCATTATCTAAATACCGACGATGACCTTGGTAGCACATTTTCTTACTATGACTTAAATATTTAGCCACAGTTTTATCGCCGCATATTGGACAAGCCTTATAACCCTTATTGATGCAGCCCGACAGATTTGCGTATCCTGGGAAGTCATTTACTGTCCACATCAGAACTGCCCTTAAGGTGAAAAAAGATTTTGTATGCGCATCGTACACGTTCGGTTCCCCATCCTCCCATAATTTTTTTAAATCATCAATCAGTGGCTGTAGATATATGTTAATATTATTACCAGGCTCATGCGGGCCACAAATTAATGTTGATAACATGATAAACTTCCTCTTCATGCATAACCATGGAGGAAGATTATATATTACTAACATAACTGGCCAACAACTGTACCGGTTTTTTAATCCATTACTGTGTGGATTTATACCATCAGCCGCTAATCCTAATCGTATATTTCTAGCCTCCCTACCAAACTCAGGCCACCTGTAATCTACATTTCTCCAAGAAGGAGAATCAGATGGATGACGCATCTTCCCATCTTCAGATCGATTATCTGCATGCCAGCTCATTAATTTAGCAATAGAAGCAGATTTAAACAATCGTTTAAATCTGGGGATTATCGGAAAATACCACATAACCTTGGCTGGCACATTAACCCTAATTTTTCCATCTTTCGCAACTTTCCAGCGAGAGAGACCACAGTTTCGACACTCAGAAGAAGACTCAAGAATTGGACCCATGTATAATACGCAGTCATTTGGACAAGCGTGGAATTTAACATACTCGAGTCCTAAATCAGTTAAGGTTTTCTTTGCTTCATACATATTAGCAGGAAGCACATTATCTTTTGGAAGAAAAGAGCCAATAGATCCAAGAAGATCAGTGAAGGCCTTATCACTAACTCCAAACCTAGCCTTCCAATTATGTAGTGTTAACACTGACTCAAGTTTAGTGCACTCACTTCCCTTGAACAGAGGTTGTTCCACATCGGCAACAAATCTCTTAAACTCATCTAATTCATTATCGAAATCTTCCTTATTATAGGCTGCTTCACATACGTTAAATGTTTCTGAATTTAGTGTGGGCTTCGAGGGAGGACAAGTACTACCAACTGATGACTTAGTACTTTTAACAACCTCTTCTCCATGCCAAATCCATTCATAATACCCTAAACTAAAACCCGCTTCATATAGATGACCTCTGATTATTTTGATAGAATATTTCTTGAAGTTAACGCAGCGTGCACATGGGCAAGGGATTTTCTTTGGGTTTTTATCATTATCCTCAGCAAATATCAAAAAGTTTTCGACTCCAATTTCATATTGCAATGAATCCCTATCCGCTTTTATCCAAGACTTATCCATTTAATTTCCAACGACCTGGTATGTCAGTCAAGTTTTTAGTATAATTATAGCTAGTGATTACTTATTATGTATTCTGACCTATAATAGTTTTATTGTAGCCTTATCCATATAATAAAAATCCAATAGTTTATATTAATCAAAATGCACGTATGACATATGATATCTAGCAATAATCACAAATAGGACATGATAGACATAAGAAAAACAAAAGGAACACAAATCTTCAATCTAAATTAATAATAACAGGCAACATGTAATTAACGTTTAACTAAAGGCATGCAATTTCTATAATTCAAATTTGTACATGGCAAATAGAGAAAGTACAGCTACCATATACTATTTGAGTTCTAATAAAGAACGGAGCACTGGAATAAGCAATCATGACAATCAAATACACAAAGCAGAAAAAGTCGTTATATAAACAAGAAAGGGAGCGGGAGTACCTCTTAATTAGTAGAAGCACTATGTCAGCACCGTGAACAACAGCTAGGAACTATCCTTTCTTCTTCGCAAACCAAAAAATATCCCTGAATATCAGCCAAACAATAAAAACTCAAACGACAATATTTAAGGTTTTCGTAAAATTCGAAAACTAAAACATAAACCTCCAGCCAGCAATAAAATAATTAACAAGGTATGAAACTAAAATACATCCAACTCATATAATTTGAAATTGACCAATAGAAAATCACAACAACTTTCACTTTCTCTTGGTCGATTATGTCGGAAAAACAGTAATACTCAAACAATAGCACTGTTAGATGACATGCCAAAAATCCAACAATATAATAAACAAATAATAACATGCATCCAATTAAATAATATACAAATAATCATATAATACCACATTTCAGAAATTCAAAATGAAAATGAAAATACATCCAACTCATATAATTTCAAACTTGACCAGTAGAAGAGCAACCAAATAGTAGCCAAAAAACATACAAATAATCATATGATATAACACATATCAGAAATTCAAATACGAAATTCAAAAATTAAAATTACCTAACGAACAGCCACAACCACAACCAAGTGAATGAGGTCCTGTAAAAAGAATGCATTCAAAAGAATTAGGGTAATACATACAAGTAAATAAAAACACACAATTAAGAAATTAGGGTTTTGATTTAAAAAGCCCCAAATTAAGAAATTAGGGTTTTGACTTGAAAAAACCCTCAAATTGAAGCTCTCAATAGATCGAGAAGACCCTAGAAATACCAGAGGAGACCTTATTCGTGTAGAGTATTACTGATTCTTACCAATTTCAACACGAGCAGTGGTACCGGAGGTGAGTGGTGAGTAGAGTAGAGAGTAGTGGTGAGTAGAGTAGTGAGTGGTACCGGAGGTGAGTTTGTAGTGGTGAGTGGTACCGAGGTGAGTTTGTGGTGGTGAGTTTCAGTCGAGAGAGAGTGAGGAGAGAGAGAGAGAGAGAGAGAGAGAGAGAGAGAGAGAGAGAGAGAGAGAGAGAGAGAGAGTCGAGAGAGAGAGTTAATTTGTCTGAATATTTTGGTTTAATTAGATTTTGTTTTGTTAATTTGTCTGAGAGGCTCAATAATTGTACTGTATGGGCTTGGGCGGGGAGAATATTTGGTTAAGGGGGGGAAATTTTGATTTAGGGGGTGAAAATTTCACTAAGGGGGAAAACAAAATGGGCCGCGCGTTTTTTCATTTTTTAAAGAGTGACTTTAGACATCAGTTTTAAAAATAGTGATGTCTACGAATAACAAAGACATCAGTTTAATTCAGGATGATGTTATTACATCTTTTAACATCAGTGACATTTACGACCGATGTCTAAAGTGTGATGTCTATTGAACTTTTTCTTGTAGTGCTAGTCGACTAAAGTAGGTTCACAATAACACAAATATGCTCTCATAATATTTTTTTTTCTTTTTTTTCTATATTTTTTTTTCTTTTTTTTTCCGAGATCTAAAGCAACAATAATATGGACAATAACAATGATCTCACGATTTTATTACACATGCCGACTATCAAGCAACAACCAAACCCAAATTTCAATATTTCCCCCAAAATTATGACCAACAATAAACCTCTCCTTGCATACCTTATTACTCCCTTAAGCACCCTACTAGCCTTTGACAATGTGGGTTCAAATTAATGTAAGGCCAATACAAGAAAAAGGTCTAGGCAAGTAATGTGGTATGTCACCGAAAAAATAGGATTAAGCTCAACGGGTTAACTAATTGATCATGTAAACATGGTGTGGTAATATGGGAAAATATGTGGTTATTCCTAAATGCCTTTATCATTTTAATCGTCAAAAAATGTCATGTGTTTCAAGAAAGACCTCAAACAACTGCTAGCAATGCAAACAACTGCTAGCAATGCAAACAATCCGTGGACACTCAAGCAAACGAATAAAATTGCAACAAATGCAATATGGCTCAAAAGCTCACTTGGCGGGAAAAACATACTCAATCCCAAGCAAAAATCTCTCTAATGCACCTACTTGTATTCAAAGAATGCAAACTAAATCAACTTGCACATATTCATGTCCTTCTAATTACTCACAATATTAAATAAGTCTACTAGCTTCAACTTACTAGTGTATGTGTGTGTACAAGAACAAAGCATATCACTTCTCAATAAAAAGCGTCAACAACACAAAATTCCTATCAAGCATGGGTGCAAATGCAAACTATTATGAACTCACATGATATACGAATATAAAAACAGAATGTCCTATATGAAACAAACGTAGATAACACGAACATAAATGCATAATTTCCTACTATTAATATGCAAAGCATGAAATCCTACATGAACAAATAATACAACAACTACTAATCCCTCAAACCACCCCCAAACTTAAAATATTCAATGTCCGCATTGAATGGAAGTAAATACGAGGGAAAGTAGAAAACATACGTAATCAGCTGAGTCATCACCCTCCTCGGATGAATCTGGTGGAGAATAATGCGTACGAGCTCCATAGACTGGCCACTTCCCAAATAACAAGAATACTACAAAACCCCCAATTACAAGAACACAAATTCGTAATAAAAATAAGATTAGAGAAAAAGATTTACCCAATACGAATCGAAGAGGTGAACTTACAATTAAACTTCCCCCAAACTTGAATCCTTCTTGAACTCGAATTTTTTAGAGATGTAGAGGTTTAGAGAATGAATTGGGTTTGTATGAATAGGTGTATATATATAATGGAGGGATAAAAATTGAACGTGTAAGGGAGAAATTTTTTGAGTGGGTATGAAATTTGATGTAGGATAGAAATAGGATTTAAGGAATTATAGAATATGAATTAGAATAGATATAGGTTTAGAATGATGAGAGGGATTTGGAATTGAAATAGAAGTAGGATAAAATTTGGGGGTGATAGAATAAAATTGGAAAAGGAATTTTTTTTTTGGGGTTTTAAATTTTTTTTTATATATAGGAAAACAGCTGCTGCATAAAGGCAAAGGAAAAAAAAACAAAAATCGGCTGAAAAAACTGATCCACGCGCAGCCTGCTTACAGCAGGCGCAGTCTGCCTATAGTGCAGTAACGCAGGCGCAGCCTGCGCGACATGCTCGATTTTTTTTTTTTTTCACCACACTCAAAATTTTTTCACAACACTCAATTTTTATTTTTTTTTCACAACACTCATTTTTTTTTTCCCACAACACTCATATTTTTTTTTTGACACTAATGCGTGGGTTGCCTCCCACGAAGCACTTCTTTAACGTCAATAGCTTGACGTTACTTCCAAGCCTCCATTAAGGATGATAATAGTTTGTCTGGTCCTCTCTTCGCGAGACTTCATCGTCATCACGGCGGCACACTTTCTGTCCCTTCTCCTCGCTTGGCCTATTCGTATAACAAATATGTCATATTCCAATGCCTTCATCTGTCGACCCAAAATCTGTCAATTTGTAGAACAACACACATTCGCGGCCTTCGCTTGAATATATTGGAGGAGGGTAAATGTAAGTTGTTGAAGCCTTTGGTTCCTCAAAAAAAACTTCCACCATTGGCTCTAATGCGCTACCTCCATCTTTACACTTTGAGACAAGTAGGAGACCTGCATTTGTCCCATGATCATCATCCTCTTGGTACGCATATACCAATTTTTGAAATTTGTGCAGCTCATCAGTGTCTGTCTCAAATGGTGCCTTTTCCAAATCATCCACCTCACTAGCTTGATCAAATTCCTCACATGGCTTGTGAACACTCACCTCACCTTGGAATTTGTCTTCCTCAATTAAGCATGCAGTACCTTGCTCCAAGTCATCGTTATTTTCTGGAATTGCATCTAGTATGAATAGTTGTTTCTCTTGTTCCAAGGAACTAAAAACTTGAGCAACTAGTGTCTCCAAAGATTTGGTAGACTTCTCATAACTCTTTGCAAGCATCCTAATCTCCTCCATAACATCAACCTCATCTGACTGAAAAGTAGGAGTAGGTTGCTGATGTTGAAACTCTTCACTTCCAAAGAAATATGACATATCTGGAACATCTTGCCGGTACTGTTGTGGATGGTATTGAAAATATGGTTGTTCCTCATAAGTGACATATGGATCAACTCCTTCATAGTAACAATATTATGTGGGATCATGAACGCCCAAACACCGCTCACATTGCTGAGGCATGGATGTCCTCGAATATGCCCACCATGGCAACTCCTCGCATGCCATCTTCAAACACTCAAGTACCTGAAACACACCGAACTAAACAAGATAGATAAGAAATCCGAGTCAGTGAACGCTAATGACCATTATTGACAAGCACATAAACCAAAAATAAAACACCGATGATCCCCGGCAGCGGCGCCAAAAACTTGTTTACACTAATACACGCAAGCGTACGCGGTCACAAGTAATATAGAATAAAGTTGAGTTCGTTCCCACAGAGATCTGGTTATGGTTTTAATTCAGTTATTGTACCTATGCAACAATGTATGGTTATTACTCACTGCTAAGACAAATAACAAATTGGGTTTAATTAACTAAATTAACTAAGAAGTAAATTAACAACTAAGAATTAACTAACTAACGAGAATTGAAATCGAATTACGTTTACAAGAGTAACATGGAATCCTAACTTCATTAAATACTTCGCTTAGATCTGACGCCTTTAATCACTATATGCAATGGTTATAATATCTGATCGGATAACACGAAACAAGTATACGCTACTTCTCAGTATACGAATACCAAACTACCCATACATCCACAAAAGAAATAGAAGATGAATAGACACCAATTATGCTTAGACCCTATATGTCTATAGAATTTGAAAACATAACGGTTGAAGAGCAAGTTATCCATAAAGATCACACAGGGCAATATAAGTATTCTCATCTCATACTACGAATCATGTTGATAAATAATCATGAACCTATGCTAGCATGGCAAGTTCTAAATCTCAAGATCCACTTTCACTTCACAAGAGATTAACAGATTAGATGTTAGCTACGCATCTAAACACATGAAGCACAACCATACGAGGATATCAACATACATCACACACAAATCTTTAAAGCATCAAGATATTAAAGCTCCATAAATAAATCCGTTAGAATCCCATGACAACGATTAGTTCATAATCGAACCTTTCGTCATCATGGGATCTGATGAAACCATGATATAAAACAAAGAATCAAGAATGAATAGATGAATAGAATATAGAGTAACAAAGTTAAGAAGACAAATCCGGAATAGCATCCAAAAGCTAACGCCTAATATACAAGATGTGAAATTGGCCTTCGTAGCCTTCTCGTGTTCTCCAAAAGTCTTCAACTCGTGTGGATGTGTTGTAAGTGTATGATCTTTGGTGGTGTGGTGGTGTCTTGATTATGTCCCCCTAGATGTGTATTTATAGCCTCGATTTGTCTCTCCACCAAGCAATTGTCGTTTTTGAGTTGAAATAGAATAAGGCAATTTCCATTCTTGAATGAGATAAGAATTGAAAATCCATGTATAAGACTGATTCTGAAAAATACCAGCCACCCAGGGTAATTACCATACTGATTAGAAGTAGGAATTGTGGCAATTTCCTGTTTAGAATTGAATTATGGCAATTTCTGTTGATTCTGTTTTGAAGGAAAATTCTCTTCAATAATTCTGGACTCCGGACCACCTTAGAATGATAGAAAATTCCGTTATCTTCGCGTGGGCAGTTGAATCGTCCAAAACGGACTTGTAGAACTCAAGATATGGCCAAAACAAAATCAGAAATTCTGGCTGATTTTTCACCCGCTGACTGCTACTGTTCATGCGCGTCCGTTACTGTTCATGCGTGTCCGTTACTGTTCATTTCGCTGATTTTGCTGATTTTGCTCTATTTTCTTCGTTTTAACTCCGATTTTCATTCCGTTTCTTCCGGCTCTCTCGCAATTTGATGTACTGTTATTCTTTAAGCTCAAAACCCATCATTTAAGCATGGAAAACATCATCCCACATCCGACTCTTATTCCTGCACAAATTCACTAAAAACACATCAAAAACACCACATACTTAAGTTCAAGTCATCAATTCAAGTCGATACGAAGCATTCCAAGTGGATATAACATCCACTTATCAGTTTTAGTTGAAAAAAGGTAATCGGTTAATTATTAGTAATTAAAAAATTATTATTTTATTTTATTAAATAGAATGTCTGCGATATAATTGGAAAAATAGAGGACTTAGTTAGAGAAAATTAAAAAGTTAACATGTATTAGGTGAAAAAGTTAATTGATTAGTTTATAATAATTATAATTTAATTATGTTTTTTTACTAAATAAAATTGCTCGTAATGTTTTTAGAAAAGGAGAAATTAATGTTGTCCATGATATTTCTAGAAAAAAGGGCTTTTAGTTAGAAAATATAGAAAAGATGATACGTTTTAGCCGAAAAATGTAATCTATTAATTATCAGTATTATAATATTATTATTTTATTGTATTAAATTGAACCGCCCGTGATATAATTGGGGGTGTTAGCCCTATCTATCACAATTTGAAAGGAAATGGTCTCAAATATCACAACTCAAAAACTTGGCCCTAAATATCACTCCAAGACACATTATAAAACAACATTTTGAGCTTTTTTCTTTCTTTTTCTTAAAACGCTAGTGCGTTTAGCGTTGGGTGGTTTTGTTTTGTTTTTTTTTTTTTTTTGTTGGGTAGAAACGCAAGTTAAGAGTTGGTTTTCAAAGGCCCAACGCCACTTTATGTGGCGTTTGGGTGTTTTAATTTTTTTTTTTTCTTGTTTTTTTGTTTTCTCTTAAATATATATTTTCAAAAAAAATTAAAAAATTATTTATAAATGTTAAATTAAAATATTAACTTATATTTTTTAAAGTTCGTATACGGTTTATTCGTCGTTCTAAATATTTCTAAAACCCAAAATGGAAACGTTGAACCCCAAAAATTATTGTTGAACCCCTAAATTTAATTAAAATTGTATTTTTTTACATTTAAAATTTTTAATTAAAAAATTGAATCCGGCGGCCTGATTTTTAAACGCTCACGCGTTTAAAAAATCAGGATAAGTTAGGGTTTAGGGTCTAGGGTACCCTAAACCCTAAGTTCGTATACGATTTATTCATCGTTCGGAATATTTTTAAAACCCAAAATGGAACTGTTGAACCCCAAAGGTTAACCATTGAAATCCCGAGGGAATATAGATAAAATTTAAAAATTTTAATTTAAAAATTGAATCCGGCGGCCTGATTTTTAAATGCTAACGCGTTTAAAAATCAGGATAAGTTCGTCGTCCCGAATATTTCTGAATTAAAAAATGGAAACATTGAACCCCAAAAGTTAATTATTGAAACCGTAAGATTAATTAAAATTTTACTTTTAAATTATAAAAAATAAATTTTTTATTAAACATTTATTTATAAATTTTTATTAAACATTTATTTTTGTAAATTTTTAATATTATTTGGAAATAAAAAATAAAAACCACCCCAAACGCTACATTAAGTGGTGTCTCCTCCCAAAACACCACTTAGTGTTGCGTTGCCAACCCCTCCCTCCATTCAAACGCCACACGATCTGGCGTCTTATTAAAAAAAAACAAAACGCTACACGATGTAGCGTTTTGTTGTGATATACGGGGCCAACTTTTTTATTTGTGATATTTAGGGCCATTTGCTTTTAAATTGTGATATTGGGGGCCTTTATTCTATAATTGGAAAAAGATAGATTTTAGTTAGAAAAAATAGAAAAGGTAACGTGAAAATTAAAAAGGTTGTTATTCCCATATTACACACTTGTATAATTGTAGAAGAGGGGGGGTTGAATACAATTCTTGATATTTATAAATTTCTGATAAGAACTCCAGAAATCTATACTTAGATAATTGCTGTATAACGATTAATGCACAAACACATATAAAATTAGGTGGTTAAATGCACCACCTGAAGCTTTTATTTGAAGAAAACTCTGTGATACAGATGTACACAGCTGCCGTTTTACAACTCTTTGCTTTCTAAGGATATTCAAGAAAACCCTAAGCAAATGTATCTGTTTTCTTAGCTTCTAAAGAGTTGCTACACTTGGTTATTTAAAACCCAAGTTTACAAGTACTACAGGAATAAGATAATACTAATCTAATTCAAGTTGACTTGCTACTTCACTCCAAATACACATGCAGCCGAAAGGTTGTCCTTGTGAATAGACATGTCCCCTGCACCTTTCTTGTATTCATACTGTAAACGAAATGCTTCTTTCTTCTGTATTTCCAAAGTATGGCTGCCATACTGCTTTTTGTATCTACTATCAACCCATGTGATTTGTCAGTCAAACCTGTCTTTATCAACTGCTAATCCCCAGCTTAGCATAGAAGAAAGTGTTAATGATTATCCGTTGACATTGTACACTGTCATCCGTTGATAATAGATTGAGCTGTATCCGTTGATATTGTAGATTTGAGCTGTATCCGTTGATAGAGTTCTGTCTTCATCCGTTGATACACTTTCACTTAAACAGAATTACATAGCATAGCTTATTTACAATTGGCTACCCTATTCTGCCTATCCATTGATGGTCAACATGACTGTGGATAAAAATACTACCAATTGATAATCATAGAGATACTGCAGTACTATGCTACAAAACCTCATCCGTTGATGAGCTACCTGTCAACGGATAGAGTTATAAATCCTCATCCGTTGACAGCTACAATACTTATACAATTTGATTATTTGTGAAGTTATCATCAAGTACAACATATTCCTAACAATCTCCCCCAATTTATACTTGATGGCAATAAAGCATAAATTCAGGACCTTGATGATAACAAAACAATCCTACAGATCTATATAGAACAATGCAAAAATTGTATTAAGCTACAAAAATTAAAAACAGAAAGTTTGAGAAATTTACAGAGAAGTGCTCCTCTAGACTGAGCAGATTAAAACTGTTTTTTCTCTCTAGTTGGCATCACCCTGGATTTTCCTTCTTTGGTAGAGTTGGACTCAATCTGCATTTGGAGTTGCCTATAGAAGGCATCTTCTTCAACAACTTTTGGATTTAGCTTTTGTTGTAACCATCTCAGGTATTGAGAACTAGCCTTTGATAGTTGTTCTTCTAACCTGAAGAATCTTCTGTTACCATCTTCATCCCTGAACTCCAACATCCAGAAGGGTTGAATGTGGATTTTCTGTCCATTGTATGGGATCTTCATCTTCTTTGGTAGACTTGATGGTGAGTTCCATTCTCTCCTTATCCGTTCTATTCTGTCCAGTATCTCCCCTTTTGCTATCTTGGAGAACCCTGTGTATCTCTTAATTGCAGAGAACACCTTGGTTAAGGTTAGATAATTTTCTCCAAGAACCCTCTGTAGTGGCCATGTCCTTTCCTTTCCTCCCTTGTATACAAAGACCAATCTCTCAGGCAAATGCTTGTATTTGTCAATTCCTCTTACTTATGACAATTCATCCAGATACAGATTCATGCCAGAGTATTCTTCAATATCTGCCTGATAGATAAAATCATCCTTGTTTTCCAAGATTGGCTGCTTGACAATAGCAGGCACCCTAGCAACTTGAATTGGTTCCTTTGAAGGTTGCTTCCTTGGTATCCTTTTCTTCTGTTTAGGCTTCTGTTGAGGCTTCAGCAAGAATGAAGGAACCTCAATGGAGTCAAGATTCATTGGTTCCTCTTTAGGTATTATAGGGTCACCATGGAAATTCACAGCTGGGTTGAATACTTGTGCAGAAATAGATTTTGATGAGCCAATAGTTTCCTTACTTACATTTTCTGGAGAGACAGGCCTCTTTGCCTTTGTTTTCACTCTCCTTTTGGGTTTGGATTTGGGGACTTCCTCAGGTTCCCTCATTTCATCCTCTACCTCATCCATTAACTCCTGAGCCAGCCTGGCTTGCTTCTCATCTGAGTTTTCATATTGATTTTCTTCACTTGGATGAGCTTCCCTTAGAAGTCTGGAGGTCTCCTCTCTTTTTGCTTCAACAAATCTAGGATGGTTGTTGGATATATTTAATACTTTTCCATTCCTTATAATTACAGCCATCCAATCTCTTACACTTCTATTTGTCTTTTCCTTGAACTCTTTGATTGTATCTCCCATTAGCTTCTCATCATCATCCTTGGGAAATGGAAAGTCAAATTGTAACTTGTTCTTCCCATTTGCCTTTGGTGGAGATTAGGCTCTGGTTCTTATGTATGGTTCAAATTCTTTGACATAAGATGGTTCAGCATCATAGAATGTAGGAGCCACAATTTCTGGAGTGAGCACCTTCAGAATTGTAGTTGATATTGTTGGAGCAGAAGACTGAGTAGAGAACAGAGTTGATACAATTGATTCATTGATCATTCTCTCTGTCCTCATAATTCTTTCATTTGCCTCCTTGTTAATCTTTTCTAAGGCTTCTATTCTGGGTTGCCTTTCACCATCTGAGATTTCTGATAGATTTTGAATCTCAGGCAAAACCATTTGTTTCTTCACAAGGGAAGCCTCTATAGAAAATTCTGTTGGATTGACCACTATAGTTGGCTGTTGCTCCCCCTCAATTTGTGCTATCTTGCTACTGGAAGCTTGAAATTGACTAGAAGTAGCTGCAACCTCTTCTACCTTTTTCTCCCCCTTTTTGTTAGCATCAAGGGCTGGAGGTGAGGCTGCAAGTAGCCTTTCCAGTAGCTCAGTCTGTTTTGCTTGGTTGGCAATGATTGTCTGCATTTGAGATTCCATATTATCCACTCTGGAGGAAAGATGCTGAACAGATTTGGCCTGGTTATCTTCTTTTAACAGTTTGCTAGTTAGCACCTTCTGAGTGGTAGTAGGGGCTAGTGCCTCAATCCTGGCATCTAGTTCTACTTTCATTTCTCTGATTGCAGTTTGGACCTCCTCCTGTTGTGTTCTTTGAATAACCATTTGCATCTTGTGAAGTTTCAGGGAGGCCATTATTTGCTGAAGGACATCCTTCCTCTGTGGATCTGCATTCTGGTGCTCAGCCATAGCAGATTGATATTGCTTCATAATCTCCACATTGAAGTCACCAGCCACAGTGGCAGTAGAAAATAGCCATTCTGGACTTCTTCATCATCTTCTGTGCTATCACTGTCATCATTTTCAAACTCTTCACTTTCAGCATCTGAAGGCAGAGCTGTCAAAGCTTCCTTTGCTCTTTGTAGAGATTGTGAGGTGTGCACTAGTTGCATTGCCTCCTCTACCTCCACATTGCCCTGTTGTGCCATGACTTGATAGGCAGAAACAGGATGAGTAAAGGTTTCAGGATCCAAAGAGATGGAGTCAATAATTGACTGATATTCTTTTTGAAATTCCATCTCTTTAGAAGCTTCATTAACCTCCATTAACTCACTTGTAATGGCTGGATCTTCCTGCCTTATTTCTTCTGTAGTCCCTTTCTCTCCTCTCATCTCTCTTTTCTTGCATCAGGGGATCCCCCTGGCTCACACCTCTCACACCCTCACATTCACCTACTAAGGTGGAACTCTCTTGCTCTCCTTTTTCCTGACCTGAAGAAATGGTCAGCCTCTCATTATTTACCTCTCCTTTTGCCTGCTCACAAGGCAGCCTCTCACTCCCTTCCCTCAATCCTAAAAGTGTTTCAACTACCGAGAACTCCTCCACACTTGACACAGGAATGTCAGATATAGCAGTGGTAGAGTGAGTTATCAACGGATAAGGGATATCCATTGATGGAGTAGTTATATCTGTCAACGGATGGCTAGACATAGGCGCATCCGTTGATGGAGAAACACTTGTCAACGGATGAAGGATATCCATTGATGAAGGAAAGATAGTATCCGTTGAAGTGAAAAGCAACACTGAATCTGTGGAGATTGATTTTAAAGATGAGGCCACAAATTTTGTTGTGAATTCAGGAATGGAAGATTGATGGCCCAACAAATCATCTAGAAGATGATGACCACCAATTGCAGATTGGGGCTTCTCCAATAATCTTAAAGATGGAGAATCAGGAATTGATGTAGATATCATATCCACATCCAGAGATGGAGTTGGTGATGGTGGATTGTAATGTGTATCGATTTGAAGGTTAAGATCAAGGGGCTGTGACTCCACATTTATTGAAGTCACATCAGACTGAATTTGAGAAGGTACAGTTGTTTGTACTGTGTGTGCACCCTGTGATTCCCCTATGGTTTTAGATTTTACTCTTATTTCATAGGTTTTTGAGAGAGGGCTAGTTGTGTCTCTGACCCTTTTGTGCAGTGTTCCTCGTGGGGAACGTGATTCAGTAGTCACACCCTGTTGAGAGGATGTAACTAAGGCTTGGCTATTTGGTGCACTCTCCTCACCTACCTTATTCTTAGGGCTTGCACCCTGTCCCTCACCACTCACTACCTCCTTCACACTCCCCTCAAGAGTTATGGTAGTTTTTGCAACAGGTGCTTTTTGAGAAGCACCTGAGGTTTGTCTTTTAGATTTTGGTTTGGAAACTTTTGTTTTAGTCACTTGGGTAGGAGCCTGTTTGGTCACTACTACAGACTCCATTGTGACAGTGGAAGGCAAAGAAATTTGGGGGTTAGAGATAGGAGTTTCAAGGTTAGAAATAGTTACCTGAACAATTGGTAGATATACCAATTGTACTCCTGCATTGGAGTTCATTCGAATTAAATCACTTAAGACTCTCTTCTCCTGAACAAAACATGTGAACTTGCTATCCGGGTTAGCAATGGATAGCTTGTTCTCAGATACATGCAGTGCTAAAAGCATCAAAAATCTAGCAAAATAGATATTCTTGCTCTTTCTTTTTTACCTAATTTTGCTGTTATCTCATACATGACTAGTGTGCCAAAGTTATAGAATTTATCAGTCAGAAACATACACATCATAATTTGCATGGAATGGGTAACAGCATCAAAATTACTAATTTTGCCTGAAAAAGTTTTAATGAAGGAATCACAAAAATAACTCCATTCTTTAACCATTCCTTTCCTAACAATTTTCCCTAAATTCTCAGTACTAAGGGCATAATTTATGGAATTAAGCATGGTAACAATTTCAGCATCACTGGGTACTTTCAGACAGTTATTCTCAGGCAATTTTAAACAAGCAGTTATCACATCAGAATTAACTACATAGTTTTTACCCTTTAAAGAAAAAGCAATTGTACCGTCTGTGCCATTGTACTCAGCAGATGCCCACACCTCTTCAATTACCTCATGGATTAGAGGAGTGGTGGCAGTCATAGCATACGACAGTTTACATTTCTTCACAAAATTCATCAAGGTGTGATAAGCTTCTGGGGCATTCACTGTATCAACATAGGCCGCGAAGTTGTTCTCTCATAGGTGAACCCAGTGGAAGACATCATCTTAACAATAGGCGCCATTGAAGTGTTTGAACTTTTGTTGCAGAGAGTTTTAGTGAAGAAGATGCAATTTACTTAAGAGAATCTTGAAAGTCGATAAAAGTGAGATGTGAGAGCACAAGACAGCCTTTTATATTTTTCAAGAGTTGAAAATGAAATAATTAAAAGTAATTATCTATTGGTCAAAAGTAACGGTCAGTTAATAAAAGAAAATAAATATAGCCATGCCTATATATATACACGTTTACCAACGATTATATTTAAAGGAAAATATGTATATCACCGGATATGAATTAACGGTTGAGAAATAGTTTATCCGTCGATGGTGTGGATAACCTGTTATCCGTTGATATACGAAAATCTAGGAATGTGTTTATACTACCAACGGGTAAAAGGATATCCATTGATAAGATAATTTTGCCTTGGACAAAATTTTTACAGAAAAGTTTTCTGAGAGTTTTTAATTCTCAAGTAAATCAAAACACATTTCTAGTTGCAATGCAGTAAGATCAAATATCATTAGGAATTATGACAAATTAAGCATACCTAGTTCACCTACCAATCTTGTGAATGTGGATTCATCAAGAGGCTTGGTGAAGATATCTGCAAGCTGCATTTCACTTGGCACAAAGTGCATTTCTACTGTACCATTCGTCACATGTTCCCTAATGAAGTGGTATTTGATGTCAATATGCTTGGTTCTCGAATGTTGCACTGGATTCCCTGTGATGGCAATAGCACTTGTGTTGTCACAGAAAATTGGAATCTTCTCAACTTTTAGACCATAGTCAATAAGTTGATTTTTCATCCATAGAATCTGTGCACAACAACTTCCAGCAGCAATGTACTCAGCTTCAGCTGTAGAAGCGGAGACTGAGTTCTGTTTCTTACTGAACCATGAAACAAGCCTGTTTCCTAGAAATTGACAGGAACCTGTAGTACTTTTCCTATCAATTCTGCAACCTGCATAATCTGCATCTGAGTAGCCAGTTAGATCAAAACCAGATTCTCTTGGGTACCAAATGCCAAGGTTTGGTGTTCCCTTGAGATACCTGAAAATTCTCTTAATAGCTATCAAGTGAGACTCTCTAGGGTCAGCTTGAAATCTAGCACAAAGACAAGTAGAAAACATTATATCATGTCTACTAGCTGTTAGGTATAGAAGTGAACCTACCATGCCTCTATAGCTTGAGATGTCCACAAACTTTTCCTTAGTATTCAACTCAAGCTTAGTTGCAGTGGCCATAGGTGTTTTTGCAGAGGTACAATCCATTAAGTCAAATTTCTTTAAAAGATCATAAATATATTTTGTTTGACTTATGAAAATGCCCTTATTAACTTGCTTTACTTGTAGGCCAAGAAAGTAAGTTAATTCACCCATCATGCTCATTTCATACCTACTTTGCATAAGTTTGGCAAACCTTTTGCAAAGCTTCTCATCTGTAGACCCAAAAATAATATCATCTACATAGATTTGAACAAGTATTTACATAGATTTGAACAAGTATTGAAGAGCCATTGATATTCCTATGAAATAAGGTTTTATCTACTGTACCTCTAGTGAAGTGATTCTCCAAAATAAATTGAGATAAAGTGTCATACCAGGCTCTTGGTGCTTGCTTCAAACCATAAAGTGCTTTCATGAGAAGATATACATATTCTGGAAATTCTGGATCTTCAAAGCCAGGAGGTTGATGGACATAGACCTCTTCTTCCAGTTCCCCATTTAGAAAGGCACTTTTGACATCCATCTGATAGACCTTGAAATTGGCATGTTCTGCATAGGCTAGGAAGATTCTGATTGCCTCAAGTCTTGCCACTGGATCAAAAGTTTCATCAAAATCTATCCCTTCTTCTTGAGAATAGCCCTTTGCCACTAATCTAGCTTTATTCCTCACAATTATGCCATTTTCATCTGTCTTATTCTTGAGAACCCATTTAGTACCTATGACACTTCTATCATCAGGTTTGGGCACAAGCTTCCATACTTTATTTCTTTCAAATTGGTTTAGCTCTTCTTGCAGTGCTAAGACCCAATCTGGATCTAGAAGGGCATCTTCCACTTTCTTAGGTTCCTCTTGAGACATGAAGCTATTGTATAGACATTCTGCTTGAGTGGCCCTCCTAGTTTGGACTCTTGAATTTGATTCACCAATGATTAACTCAAATGGATGATCTCTAGTCCATTTTCTTGCAGGTGGAAGGTTTGATCTTGATGAGGTTGCTTCATTCTCATGAGCATGATCATGTTGATTTAGCATTGAATTTTGACCCTAAGAAACTCCCCCTGAGTTTGTTGTCCTTGCATAATTATGAAGTTGACTGTCAATGAATGCATCATTTTGCCTGTCGACGGATGCTTGAGAATTTCTGTCAACGGATGCATCTCTAATATTGTCAACGGATGCTCCAGAATGACTGTCAACGGATGCTTCATTTCCAGTGTGAGCATCACTTCTAGTTGGTACAACAACTCTTGGTGGATCTCTGTGGCCATGATCTTCATCTTCCTCATCATCATCATGGTACATTCTTCCTTCACCTTCATTCTCAAATTCCAACTTTTCATGGGAGCCTCCATCATTTAGACCTAGAATCTTGATCATCAAACACAACATGTACAGATTCCATAACAATGTTGGTTCTTAGATTGTAGACTTTATAGGCTTTCCCTGCTGCATATCCAACGAAAATAGCTTCATCTGCCTTTGCTTCAAATTTGCCCAAGTTATCTCCATGATTCCTTAGTACAAAACACTTACATCCAAAGACATGAAGGAAAGCTAAAGTTGGTTTCTTGTTGGTTAACAACTGATAAGGAGTCATTCCTCTAGCTTGATTGACCAAGGAAATATTTTGAGTAAAGCATGCAGTGTTGACAGCCTCAGCCCAGAAATATGTTGGTAATCTTGATTCACTTAACATTGTTCTAGCTGCTTCAATGAGAGTTCTGTTTTTCCTTTCAACAACCCCATTTTATTGAGGTGTTCTGGCAGCAGAAAACTCATGGACAATTCCATTTTCTTCACAGAAAATCTTCATTGTGGAATTCTTGAATTCAGTACCATTGTCACTCCTGACTTCAGAACCATTGTTTAGTATTCTGAGGTGATTGATGATGATTTCACTTGCACAATCCTTGGAGTGCAGGAAGAAGGTCCATGTAAACTTAGAAAAATCATCTACAATCACCAGACAGTATTTCTTCTTTGAAATAGACATGACATTAACTGGACCAAATAAGTCCATATGCAGTAGTTGAAGTGGCTTAACAATGGATGACTCTGTCTTGCTCTTGAAGGATGATTTCTTTTGTTTCCCTAATTGGCAGGCATCACACAATCTATCTTTGATAAATTCCAATTGAGGGATTCCTCTAGCAAGATCCTTTCTTACCAAGTCATTCATAACTTAAAAATTCAAATGTGACAGCTTCTTATGCCATAGCCAACTCTCATCCTTACTTGCTTTGCTGAAGAGACAAGTAATGGATTCTGAGCATGCTGAATTGAAGTCAGCTATGTAAACATTTCCTTTTCTAAAGCCTGTCAATACCACATTGTTGTCTTCCTTGGCAGAAACAACACAGGCTTCTTTTGTGAACCTTACTTCATAGTCTTTGTCACAAATCTGACTGACACTCAGCAGATTGTGCTTCAAACCTTCAATTAAGGCCACTTCTTCAATGATTACATTGTCTTTTGAAATCAAGCCATATCCCTTAGTATATTCTTTGCTATCATATCCAAAGGTAATTCTAGGGCCAGCTCCTTCCTTGAACTCTGTGAGCAGGGTTGAATCTCCTGTCATGTGCCTAGAGCATCCACTGTCTAGGTACCATAATTCCTCTTGTTTCCCTGCACACATCCAAAAGCAAATCAAGTTGATTTTGGTACCCAAGATTCCTTGGGTCCTTTCTTGTTAGCCTTTGACTTTACAATCTTGGCATTCTTCACCTTAGATGTAGATGCCTGATTGATGGGGTTTGACAAATGCTTATTTACATGAATATTTGATGCATGCATTTGTGGAAAATTGGAATACATATTATTCATGCTAGGAATGTTCCATGACATTTGTGGCATATTCACATATTGAAAATAAGGATTAGACACATATGGCATGTTCACATATGGATTTGAAAAACTAGCATTTTGATACAAACCAGGCATTGCAGGCATACATGGTATAGTTTGAGGTACATGAACAGGAGCCTTGTTAACAATCTTGCAATTAGAAGATAGATGATTGACACTATTACAATTAATACAAGCTTTCCTAGGGGCAAACTTGTCAGGAGAATAATTGTTTTTCTTGTTGATGCCTATCTTACCATTTATGTTCTTTTTCTTTTTACCCTTAATTTCTACCTTTTCATAATCTGATTTACCAACAGCCTTTTTGTTGTGTAAATCACCTGCCTTAGCCTTCCCACTAGATTTGGTTTGGCTACTCTCACCAGTAACAAAGTTCTTGTTGACTGGACCATACTTAATATCCAGTTTCTTGAGTTCCTTCTTACTAACAAACTTTTTGTTAGTCGACGGATACCTCTCATCCGTTGATGGTTCATCTGTCAACAGATGATCACTATCCGTTGATTCACAAATAGTCTCTAGATCCTCAAGGCAAGGTTCTAGCTCCTTTTTCTTTTGAGTCCAGGTCTCCTTTACAAATGATTCTATTCCCTGGACTTCTATTATGTTTTGTGAAATATTCCTACAGCTTTAAAATTTAGCAATTATCCCTTGTTCTTTTTCAAGCTGGTGTATTAAAATCAGTTCTCTTTTTAACACAGCTTCAAGTTCACTTCAAGCATTATTGCAATCAACTCTCATTTTCTCAAATTCTAGAAATTGGGTTTCTAGAGCAGCATTTCTATCACTTAAAAACAGATTAGTCTCTTTAATCCTATTGTTCTCTTTAGTAAGTGATTTAAGAGTAACACTCAAGTGATATAGTTCAGTAGACATTTCATCTATAACACTATTGCATTCCTCTTTGGTGAGCTCAGAGAGATTAGTAGAAAATACCTGATTGCTAGCTGAACTCGCTTCCTGCTCTCCAGAATCAGCCATCAATGCAAGGTTGACATACTCAACATCATCATCAGAATGATTTCCATCAGCAGCCCAGTCATACTCTTGGGTCATGAATGCCTTTCCTTTCTGCCTGAGAAGATCAAAATATTTCTTCTTGTAGTCAACAGCTTCAGTTGGCTTTCCCTTGTTCTCAGATCTAGGCTTCCTGCATTCACTTATCATGTGACCAGCAATTCCACAATTGTAGCATTTAATTCTGGATTTATCCACAAGGTTGCTTGTGGAATAATCCTTGTTAAATGGCTTGGCCACCCCAGAGTTTCTCTTGAATTTTAGCTTAGAGAATCTCCTAGACAGAAAGGCTAAGTGCTCATCTATCTCATCTAATTCATCCTACTGAAGGACATTCAATTCTTCAGACACCTTTTCCTTGCTCCTGCTTGATTCTGCTCTATCTTTACAAACCTCCATGTTTGGTGTAGAACAAGCAGCTTCTATCCTTTCCTCCTTCTTCTCCATGTTGGCAACAAGTGCAACTGACCCACTTTTCTTTTGGGACTTCTCAATCTCTTCATCCTGCTCCATTTCCAGCTCATATGTCTTTAAAGTTCCATAGAGCCTTTCAAGAGTAAATGTCTTGTACTCTTGAGTGTTTCTTAGAGAAACAGTCATTGGTTTCCATTCCTTGGGCAGTGATCTCAGAAATTTGAGATTAGAATCTTTAACTTGATAGATTATTCCATACAGTTTCAAACCATTTAGTAGCTTTTGAAATCTACTAAATGTATCATTCAATGTTTCTCCACTCTTGAAATGGAAGTGTTCATACTGTTGGATTAGTAGTTGCATCTTATTTTCCCTCACCTGTTCTGTTCCTTCACAAAGGGTTTAAACAGTGTCCCATACTTCCTTGGAGGTAGGACAGCTAATAACATTGTCAACCATGTCTGTTTCTAGACCATTAAACAGTATATTCATGGTCTTTTTGTCTTTGTGGACTTCTGCCATATCTTCACGACTCCATTCAGAAACAGGTTTGGGAATGAGAGTATCAGGCGCATCTTCAGCAAGGCCAACTCTTGCTGCAGTCTTCATTGGAAATGAGGACCCTTGTCAATGCAATCCACAAAACCCTCATCAATGGACACGAGATGTAGACGAATTTTTACTTTCCAGTGAAAGTAACTCTCTCTATCAAGAACTGGTATCTTTACTCCATAATCCTTCTTAGACATGTTGGAAGTGTGTTGATCTTTAAACTTCAAATAAGATAGAAGCTTGCTCTGATACCAATTGTTATTCCTAGATTACACACTTGTATAATTGTAGAGGGGGGTTGAATACAATTCTTGATATTTATAAATTTCTGATAAGATTCCAGAAATCTATACTTAGATAATTGTTGTATAACGATTAATGCACAAACACATATAAAATCAGGTGGTTAAATGCACCATCTGAAGCTTTTATTTGAAGAAAACTCTGTGATACAGATGTACACAGCTGCCGTTTTACAACTCTTTGCTTTCTAAGGATATTCAAGAAAACCCTAAGCAAATGTATCTGTTTTCTTAGCTTCTAAAGAGTTGCTACACTTGGTTATATAAAACCCAAGTTTACAAGTACTACAGGAATAAGATAATACTAATCTAATTCAAGTTGACTTGCTACTTCACTCCAAATACACATGTAGCCGAAAGGTTGTCCTTGTGAACAGACATGTCCCCTGCACCTTTCTTGTATTCATAGTGTAAACGGAATGCTTCTTTCTTCTGTGTTTCCAAAGTATGGCTGCCATACTGCTTTTTGTATCTACTATCAACCCATGTGATTTGTCAGTCAAACCTGTCTTTATCAGCTACTAATCCCCAGCTTAGCATAGAAGAAAGTGTTAATGATTATCCGTTGACATTGTACACTGTCATCCGTTGATAATAGATTGAGCTGTATCCGTTGATATTGTAGATTTGAGCTGTATCCGTTGATAGAGTTCTGTCTTCATCCGTTGATACACTTTCACTTAAACAGAATTACATAGCATAGCTTATTTACAATTGGCTACCCTATTCTGCCTATCCATTGATGGTCAACATGACTGTGGATAAAAACACTATTAATTGATAATCATAGAGATACTGCAGTATGCTACAAAACCTCATCCGTTGATGAGCTACCTGTCAACGGATAGAGTTATAAATCCTCATCCGTTGACAGCTACAATACTTATACAATTTGATTGTTTGTGAAGTTATCATCAAGTACAACATATTCATAACAAAGGTGACATTATTTAGGTGAAAATGATAATTGATTAGTTTATAATAATTATAATTTAATTATGTTATTTTACTAAATAAAATTTCTCGTAGTATTTTTAGAAAATGAGAAATTAATGTTGCCCGTGATATTTTTAGAAAAATAGGAATTTAATTAGAAAAAATAAAAAAGATGATACGTTTTAGTTGAAAAGGTAATCGGTTAATTATTAGTATTATAATATCATTAGTTTATTTTTATTAAATAGAACCGTCCGTGATATAATTGGAAAAAGAGCGGTTTTAGTTAGAGAAAAGAAAAAGGGTAAAATGTTTTGATCGAAAAAGGTAATCGGCCGTGATATAATTGGAAAAAGAGAGATTTTAGTTAGAGAAAAGAGAAAAGGTAACGTGTTTTGGCTGAAAAAGGTAATTGATTAGTTAATAGTAATTATAATGTAATTATGTTATTTTATTAAATAAAATTGCTCGTAGTGTTTTTAAAAAATGAGAAATTTTTGTTAAATAAAATATAAAAGATATTGTATTTTACCGAAAAAAAGAAATTATTTAGTTATTGAAAAATAGAAAAGATAATATGTTTTACCTGGAAAAAGAAAATTGATTAATAAAGGAGAAATTTTAGTATTATAAAATATAATATATATTGTATTTCACCTAAAAAAGAAATTATTTAGTTATTGAAAAATAAAAAATGTAATATGTTTAACCTGAAAAAGGAAATTGATTAATTAATAGGATGAATTTTATTTGTAATTAAGTAAAGATAAATATGTAAAATCAATAAGTACTGTAACCAAAATGTTTCGGCTACTATATTTATATAGTATAGATTTATTATATTGGTTCACAATAACCCAAAACAAATGAAAATGTCAACAGTAATCATTTCTTAATTTATCCATATCTAAAAAAAATTAATTCCTCACAAAAAACAAAGAAGATAAAGAAGTTATAAGGTTTTTGAAAGCTGCGAGACAGAGAAGAGAAGATGATGGCTGCAACACAATATTGTTGGTTTTCTTCATATTCTTATCCATTAATTCTCAATAAACAATCTCCTTCTCCAATTACATTCACAACCACCACCAGAAATTATTATCGCCCGCCTTTTGCTGTTCAATATTATAACCCCCAGAATGGAGGAGTTTATAACCCCAATCTGTTCCACAACAACAAGCCTAGTGTGTTCCCACTAGCATTAGCCCTGGACACTCAACATTTTCACCACGACACTGAGTCTGAGACTGAGTTGGACACCGAGTCTGAGTCTGAGGCTGAGTCTGAGGCCGAGGCTGAGACTGAGGAGGAGCATAAGAAACAACTACTACCTTGCCAACTCTATGTTTGTAATCTTCCATCTGCTTTTGATATTTCGGACCTTCTTCGTCTTTTCGATGCTTTCGGCACCGTTCAATCTGTTGAGGTACCCCCCCCCCCCCTACTTGTATTTACTTGCATATATTATTTTAATTGCTTACACGCTATCCAATTTGATTATATATGCTCCACTTAATTACAATGTTAAGGTCTCACGGGATCCCCAAACTGGCCTAAGCCGCGGCTGCGGTTATGTCACTATGAGCTCAATTCATCAAGCCAAATTAGCAATTTCCGCATTAGACGGCTCTGTATGTCTTCTAACATCCTCCTGTACATTTTGCATCCGTCTTACTCTACTTGTTTTTTTGATAAATTATCTCCTTTGCTTTCCAGGATGTTGGTGGGCGTGAACTACGCGTTATGTTTTCGGTTGACGTGGATAAGGGAAGGAGGAATGTTGATGCATTGAACTCGACGCCTATGAAAGACTTGATTTTTGAAAGCCCTTACAAACTTTATGCTGGGAATCTCACCTGGTCTACTAAGCCCGAGGATTTGAGGAATCTTTTTTCCCAGTTTGGTACTGTGGTCAGTGCAAGAGTTAAGCAAGACCGAAAAGCTGGAAAAAGCCGTGTTTATGGTTTTCTGTCATTTTCCTCACCAGCTGAACTTGAGGCTGCCATGGCTTTGAATGGAACAGTTCAGTCACTGTACTCGCTTTGTAATCATTCACACTTTCACTTTCTCTTACATTACTAACTTTATCGTATTTCCTCTTAACTCTGTGGCAGGACTACCGTGGTAGGAAGATAGTACTTAGGGAAGTGAAACATAATTCAGGCTTGAATGTTTGATCTTGGAACATTTTCATGGACAAAGACTAGGAAAAGAAAGGTATGTGTATACATGACACCAGCAACTATGCAACTTTATTCATCCTATGTAGACTATTTAATTTTGAATTGTACTCATTATCCCCAATCTCTAAAGTTCCATTTACATTTGTTTGCATTATGCATTTTGGAACCTCAAACCATCATGTCATGAGCCTGTATTGAAAACTTCACAAAACTATGAGTTTGTAATTTGTCAGGATTGATATGTTGTTTGTAATTTGGCCTTACATGTGATACATTGAGCAATAATGCATTTAAAATCGAAGGCTACCGTCCAAAAAGTTGAAAATGTATTTAGCTTTGGCCGATAATTCATTCTTAAAGATATGTAACTTTGTACTTGAGTATAAAAAGTTGCAGTGAACCATACTATAAAATTTATAACAGTTTAAAATGATGGATCGTTGCCTTTGTAAACAGAAGATTAAAAGGGAGCTGGTATTGTTAGGAATTCCCGTTTCTTGTCTTTGCGTAAATTAAATACGGAGATTATAACAGCCAATAATAAAGACAGATGAACACCAAGATTTATACGTGGAAAACCCCCTTAAAGTAAAGAGGTAAAAACCACGGGACCAGCTCCGAATGTTTCCACTATAATGATAACAATATTCTCTCTCAAGTTTACGAAGTAACACTTGAGGTACAACTGAATAGAAATACAACGATTCCCTACTCCTTCGGTACTTGACCGGATAACCTGGACGAACTCCCTTTGTAGCAACTACAACAGCTGGACGAACTCCTAATGCTGCAGCGGGACAGATTCCGATGGCTGCAGCCTGACACTCACACAAACTCCCTCGAAACGAAAGAATAGAGTAGCACGAGGGCCCCGTATCCTGACCTGCTTGAAACTACCACAAGGTAAGTTTCCTACTAGACGGACTATCTAGCAGCTATATATACTGAAAGTATGAGAGGAAGAAGAGATTTTGGTGTAATAACTAATGAAGGGGGAGGGGGTATTTATAGGAGGGGGGTAGTAGGGGGTAGGTGGTGAGGTTGGTGAGTTTGAAAATAAGAAAAATTAGGCCGGTGCCTAACAATCTCCCCCTCTTTCCAAACTCACAGTTAATCACTTGCACTCCATACCTGCACCCCGCTTGCACAGCTCCAACTTTTCCCGTGGAACGACCTTCGTCATCATATCAGCCAGATTCTTATCCGTGTGTATCTTCTCTATCTGTATCACCCCATCTTCAACCTGTTCCCATAGCCAATGGTAACGTACATTAATATGCTTAGTACGACTGTGACAAGTAGCATTCTTGCTCAAGTCAATAGCACTTTGGCTATCACAATACAACTCAAAGTTGTCTTGCTTCTGACCCAATTCTTGGAGAAACCGCTTTAACCAAACCAGCTCCTTTCCTGCTTCACAAGCAGCAATATACTCTGATTCGGTTGTTGACAATGCAACACACTTTTGCAACTTGGACTGCCATGCTACAGCTCCCCCCGCAGAAGTGAAAAGCATCCCTGATGTGGACTTCATCCCATCTGGATGTCCTGCCATGTCAGCATCTGTAAAACCTTCCAAGACTGGTTCACCGTGTCCATACTTCAAGCATAACCCGGAAGTGCCTTTGAGATATCTGAGAATCCACTTAACTGCTTCCCAGTGCTTTCTTCCTGGATTTGATAGATATCTACTCACAGCTCCAACAGCATGAGCAATATCTGGTCTTGTACAAACCAATGCATACATAAGACTCCCCACTGCGGATGAGTAGGGAACTTCCTCCATATCCTCCTTCTCCTTGTCTGTTGACGGACACATTTTCTTGTCCAGTTTAAAATGTCCCGCCAATGGTATGCTAACAGGTTTAGCATCATCCATATTGAACCTTTTCAATACCCGTTCAATATATCCCTGTTGTGAAAGCCACAACCTCCGAGTTGTTCTGTCACGAACAATCTTCATCCCTAGGATTTGTTTTGCTGGACCCAAGTCTTTCATATCAAAGAACTTGGATAAATCTTCTTTCAGCTTGCGGATCATGTTAGCATCTTGGCCGACCACTAACATATCATCAACATAAAGCAGCAGGATAATGAAGTTACCGTTAGGAAACCTTTGCACATAAGCACAGTGATCGGATGCAGTTCTCTTGAACTTATGATTCCTCATGAATGAATCAAACTTTTTGTACCACTGTCTTGGCGCTTGCTTAAGCCCGTATAAACTCTTCTTGAGTTTACAAACCATGTGCTCCTTCCCTTTCACTTCAAATCCTTCTGGCTGTTGCATGTAGATCTCTTCCTTCAAATCTCCATGAAGGAATGCAGTTTTCACATCTAACTGCTCAAGCTCAAGATCCATGCTAGCCGCTAATCCGAGAACTGTTTGGATTGATGTCATCTTTACAACCGGAGAAAAGATTTCATCGAAATCAATGCCTTCCTTCTGTGCAAAGCCTTTAACCACCAAGCGTGCTTTATACTTTACAAGCTTTTCATCATCCCTTTTTACTTTGAAGACCCATTTGTTCCTCAAAGCCTTTCGTCCTCTCGGAAGTGTAGTTAACTCATAAGTTTCATTCTTGTTTAAAGAATCCATCTCCTCTTGCATTGCTTTCAGCCAGCAATTGCTTTCTTTATGAGTCTTGACTTCCTCAAAGGTCTCGGGCTCCCCCTCATGAACAATTAAGATATACTCGGATGAAAGATGTCTTCCTGATGGTCTCCGTTCTCTCGTAGAACGCCGTGGCTGAGTTTCTTCAGCTTCAGGCTGAGGCGGTAGCTCCCCTTGCTCAGCAGCCTCATCATCTGCCATATCATCTCCCTCATCTTCTATTGTATCTGGATTTCTAGCTTTCCTTGGTTGTTGAGTGCTCCCAAAATTCTCATAATTTTGAGACTCATGGAAAACCACATCTCTGCTCCTGAATATCTTCTTTGATTCAGGATTCCACAACCGATACCCGAACTCTGGATCCCCGTAGCCAACGAGAATACACGGAGTTGTTTTATCTTCAAGCTTTGTTCTATGCTCCTTTGGGATGTGTGCAAAAGCCTTGCATCCAAACACCCGCAAGTAGGAATAGGAAACATCCTTTCCTAACCAGATCTTCTCTGGAATCTCAAAATTCAGAGGTGCCGATGGAGATCGATTGATCAAGTAGCAAGCTGTTCTTACAGCTTCTCCCCAAAATGACTTCGGCAATTTAGCCATTTTCAACATGCATCTGACTCGTTCAGCAATGGTGCGGTTCATTCTTTCCGCAACGCCATTCTGTTGTGGGGTGCCAGGAACTGTTCTTTCATGCCGGATACCATGCTTTGTAAGGTACTTTTGAAACTCTTTTGAAGTGTACTCCCCCCCGTTGTCACTACGAAGGCACTTTAGTTGTTTCCCTGTTGATCTTTCAACCATGGCATGAAACTTCTGGAAGTACTCAAACACTTGATCTTTGGATTTGAGTATCTCAACCCACACCTTTCGTGATGCTTCATCAATGAAGGTAACAAAGTACCTATTTCCGCCTAAGGACTCCACCTCAAACGGACCACATACATCAGAATAAACTCTTTCTAACAGCCCCGACTTTTTCTTCAGTGGACTGCTAAAAGATACTCTATGTTGTTTCCCGAATAAACAATATTCGCACGGCTGCAATGCAGTTCCTTTAGCAAATGGAATGAGGGATTTTTTGCTAGAATCTGCAGCCCTTTCTCGCTCATGTGGCCGAGCCTCTTGTGCCACAATTTTGCCGAGTCTTCATCTTCAACTGTATTCAAAGCATTTGAACACATCTTCACTTGTGTCTTGTACAAAGAGCCACAAGTGGATCCTCTTGCAACTACCAATGAACCCGTAGTAAGCTTCCACCTTCCACCACCGAAGGTATTTACGTACCCCTGCTTGTCTAGCGGCATGCCGGAAATCAAGTTGAGCCGTAAGTCCGGAACATGCCTGACATCTTTCAAAGTCATTGAACAACCCGTGTTTGTCTCAATACAGATGTCACCAATGCCTGCAATCTTTGATTGATCTGAGTTACCCATTCTTACAGTACCAAAGTCCCCTGACTTGTACGTCGTAAAGAATTCCTGAGTGGGTGTTGCATGATGCGTTGCTCCAGTATCTATCACCCATTCGACCTTCTGATCATCAACATGTAAGCATTCTTCTTCCCCAAAAGAAAGGATCACAACATCTTTTGTCATAGCAGCTGTTGTACTTTTCTCGGCATGTTTCCCTTGCTGACCATTGTTCTGTTGCTTGAGCCAGGCCCTACAATCCTTTTTGTAATGACCCTTCTTCTTACAATAGTAGCGTTCAACATTGGCATTTGATTTGCCACCGGAATTACCAAAATTCCTACTTTTACTACATCCTCGGTTTGTCTCCCTGTAGTTGCTTCTGCCCCTGTTCTCAGTAACAAGAGCCTGGGAATCGTGGTTGACTCCTTGTATCTTTCTTCTCATGGATTCACTAAGGATACTCTGCTTAATTGATCGCAACGTTAGTTGCTCAGTTGGTACAACATTAGTTACTGTCACCACTAGCGTATCCCAGCTGGATGGTAAAGTGTTCAGAAGAAATATTGGTTGGAATTTCTGCTCAAACTCCATCTTCATATTTGATAGTTGATTTAACAACCCTTGGAATTCGCTCATATGCTCTGACATGTTGTTCCCATCCTAGTACCTCATGTTCACCAGCTGACGAACTAGAAAAGTTACATTTTGTGAACTTTTCTCTTGGAACGTAGACTCAAATGTCGTCCAAAGCTTATAAGCATCTTCTTCTTCAAAGACATGATGATACTCCGAATTATCAATCCATGGACGAATGAGACTGATAGTTCTCATGTTCATCTTCTTCCAGTCAGCATCAGACTTTGCTGCAGGTTTAACTCCTTTCAGCTCCACCGGATCAAACAAGTCCTTACTATAAAGCAAATCCTTTATTCTGCTTTTCCACATCGGATAATTTGAAGCTGTTAGGCTTACCATTACACTGGAAGAATCATCCATTTTAATTTACCAAAGACTATGGGAATCTTACTTAGAACCACACAAGTTGGCCAGGAAAGTGGATGTGTTTGGGGAGCCTTCCGTATTAGTACGGCACGTTATCAAGTAACCACTGCGCACAAAGCACTTTCCTAGACACCAACAACGCGGACCCCAGCTTTGATACCACTTGTTAGGAATTCCCGTTTCCTGTCTTTGCGTAAATTAAATACGGAGATTATAACAGCCAATAATAAAAACAGATGAACACCAAGATTTATACGTGGAAAACCCCCTTAAAGTAAAGAGGTAAAAACCACGGGACCAGCTCCGAATGTTTCCACTATAATGATAACAATGGTTACAATATTCTCTCTCAAGTTTACGAAGTAACACTTGAGGCACAACTGAATAGAAATACAACGATTCCCTACTCCTTCGGTACTTGACCGGATAACCTGGACGAACTCCCTTTGTAGCAATTACAACAGCTGGACGAACTCCTAATGCTGCAGCGGGACAGATTCCGATGACTGCAGCCTGACACTCACACAAACTCCCTTGAAACAAAAGAATAGAGTAGCACGAGGGCCCCCTATCCTGACCTGCTTGAAACTACCACAAGGTAAGTTTCCTACTAGACGGACTATCTAGCAGCTATATATACTGAAAGTATGAGAGGAAGAAGAGATTTTGGTGTAATAACTAATGAAGGGGGAGTGGGTATTTATAGGAGGGGGGGTAGTAGGGGGTAGGTGGTGAGGTTGGTGAGTTTGAAAATAAGAAAAATTAGGCCGGTGCCTAACAGGTATGAGTTTTACATTGCTTTGAGGAGAAATATGACCCTATATTATAGAGTACTAGAACCTGGGGAGAGTACTAGAACCTGAGGAAACTTAAGTTAACGGGAGATACTGTAGCCAGAAGACACTTGGAAAGCAACCTCTTTGAGTGGAACGCTTTTCCATCAAATGCAACACTAGACCTCTTCGTTGTGATGTTCTAATTTGAAAGTTCTGGAGGCCCTCTGCAAGATATATTTATTAGAGCATCTCTAAGAGACTCCTAGTTGATTCTTAAAATTAATATTATAAAAATGACTCTTAATAAATTATTACATTGATTAATGTGTCAAACTTCAACAATACTCTTTGTATTATCTCTTCATTTATAATTTATTCTTAAATCAATCTCACTATAACCAAAAGTTGTGTAAGAATTGGTGGACATGAATATTTTATTATTAAAATATAAGTTAAGAGCTACTAGTGGCTCTTAGAAATGAGGAGAGAGAAGAGGCTCTTAGTGTTTTTAAGGGCCACTAAGAGTCTCTTGGAGCAACATTTTTATTCTCTCTCCTCATTTTTGAGTTAAGAGCTAGAATAAAGAGTCTCTTGGAGATGCTCTTAATGCATGTTCTTGTTCATCACATCAACTAAATTTACTTGTAACTTTGGGTAGCAAAGTTACTTGTTAAAGTTTTATAGTTGGAAGACATTAGATACAAAAGACGTGGATTAAGTTTGTATGTTAAGTTAATTTTTGATGAGGCAGGCATTTCAAGCCAATGGAAAATATTAATACTACTCCATATGATTGCATTTGATTAGAAGGAATTAATAAGGTGAAACTGTAGATTAGCAAAAAAAAAAAGGTGAAAATGTAATGATTTGTTATTGTTATGTTGGCTTTACTTATTATCCTTCCTACATATACCAATACTCTTACTATATTATTGAAGCTGAAATATTAAACGTTGGTAGTCGTGTGATAATTGGGCCGGGCGAGTTATTCAATAATTGGGTAGTGTCAAAATAATAAGAGTAACAGTATAGATTATATAGTCCTTTGGACCGGATTACAATAATAAAACATGAGTTTTAGATAGTAATAACATAAATGAGTTATTTATTGGGTTTTTTTATAATGACTTGCAGTATTCTATTCGAGTTAAAATAATAATAATAACAATATAAACTGTTTAGTATTTTGGACCAGATTACAACAATAAAAACATGGGCTTTAGCCTTTACATAGTAATGATAATATGGATTGTTCCTTGAGTTTTTTATAATTGCTTAAAATCTTTACTATATTATTAAAGACGAAACATTAAAAGTTTGGTCGGTCGGTCTTAATTACCCTTACTTAATTATAGATAACACCCCTCCTAATAACTAATAAATTTCCTTTTTTAGGTAAGACATATTACCTTTTCAATGTTTTAATAATTTATTGATTTCCTTTTTCAGGTAAAACACAATATCTTCTGTATTTTACCTGACAAGAATTTCTCTTTTTCTAAAAACATTACGGGCAATTCAATTTAATAAAATAAAATAATTATATTATAATTACTATTAATTAATTAATTACCTTTTCAGCTAAAATACGTTACCTTTTATATTTTTTCTAACTAAAATTTCTCTTTTTCCAATTACATCAAGGGCGTTTCTATTAAAAAATAAAATAATAATATTATAATTAATAATAATTAACCAATACCTTTTTCAGCTAAAACGTACCATCTTTTCTAACTAAAATTCCTCCTTTTTCTAGAAATTTTAACCTACAAAATTCATGCCTTAAAAATCTCAATTCAAATTAAAAATATATATATATAATAGTAGTATTATAGAAAATCCGTGCATCGCACGGGTTTTAAGCTAGTATTCAATGAATTAATCATATTGTAAAATTACATATGTGTTCAATGCAATTAAATGTTTATTTTTTAATTTTATATATCTTAATTTTTATTCAAAGTTTGTTTATATTATACTAATATATACGTTCTTGCTTGGCATGGGCTTTGTATATTGCTAGTTCAAATTATAACTCAATACTACAAATATAGGAAATTCTAGTGTTCATTCCTACCTTGTACTTGTGTCGCTCACGAATACATACCATGCCATTCCCATCTCATTTCCACCAACTAGGATTTACATTCCATTTGGTTGGGGTTCAAGTTTTGAGCCTAAGAATGTTTGGAAAAGAAGGGTTTGAGCCTCTAAGAGCAAGTTCACTGATAATGCTAATATGAGTAACACCAGAAAGTGATTTGGTGCTTAAATAAAATTGATGTAATGCCAATGATAAAATAGTTATAACTCTTGATTTATCTAAGGTAGCACTCATGTACCAATGGCATTTAATATATATATATATATATATATATATATGTACCAATGGCATTTAATATATATATATATATATATATATATATATATATATATATATATATATATATATATATATATATATATATATATATAGGGTCCTACTCTACTACAAACTAAAATTAACTACAAACTACATACTAAACACTAATTCAATATTTCATGCTAATCTAATGATCAAACTAGGGGTACCCCAATACAAAAAGTGTTTAAAATAATTGGCTCCATTCAGCAAAAAAAATAAAAAAAATTCACTGTTCACGTGATGACGTGGCAGTGGATTTCACTGGTTAACGGTGCTTCGCACCTTCTTGTACGGCGCTTCACGCCTTTATCATTCTAAAGTTGTAAGGAATGGCAATCAATGGTAAAGGCAATAGACGATTGACGGGTGTGTCGAGGGCCTGCGGCCCTCATGACTACCTAACTCATCCGTTTACTGTCTTAAATGCTTCGCATTTCCACGGCAAGTTTTTTTTTTTTTGGTGGATAGAGCCAATTATTTTAAGCATTTTTGTGAAGGTACCCTTGGCGGGAACCTTAGAATAAATGAAACATAATTAATCTAGTGTTAGTTTGTAGTTTGTATTTAAGGATTGGTTTGTATTTGAGCAAAAGCCTATATATATATATATATATATATATATATATGAACACATAAATTAGTTGATGTGGCAAGAATATCTTTGGTTCTTTATTTAAAACCAGCTATGCATTTGTTTCTCATCTAGTCAGAGTTATGCATTGGAATTATCATTTTATAAATCTAATTCTCTGTATTTTAGCTATAGTAACAACACATTGGCCCGTTGAGTTCTGAAATTGCACCAATGATAGGAGTGAAATTATTTTCATAATATCAGGTAAAAGGATGCTGGTAGGAGGTAGTATACCCTGAGATGCTGAGCGCAAGATCAGAGCAAAGTAGAAAATGATAAACCCTCGAGGAGAAGTGGTGTGCTCTAGTAGGAGAATGCATGCACTGGGGGAAATGGTGAACAATGCAGAAAATATCATGTCTAGAGACAGTTAGTATTAACAATATTTGCAACAGGTTGGACAGTTTGATCAGCTGGTAATACAAGTGGTTTTGCACTTGGTAAACCAGCATATTCTCAGCAAGAACATGGACCAAGTTATGTTGATCAACAAAATGCCCGACTCAGGTCGGTTGTATCATGTATGTGCACCTTCAAGCCTAAATGTTAGTTTTTTTTTTTTTTTTTTTAGTACTGAATACATTGTTAAGGATAAAATCTGAATTAGCAGAAGTGTGCGGATCATTAGCAGTAACAAAGTATTATTAGCATAGAGTCATAGACCAAAGCAAACTGAAGGAAGTTCCGTTTGACGGACTAAAGAGCAGTCAGAGACAGAGTCGTGGTAAGATGCTGCACCACATATAGCCAGAGGTACTTCTTTGGCATTGCTTGGGTGGTATAATTACCTCAAGAATTAACATCTTTTTATCTTGATAAACCATCAATCCTGTTGTTGAGCAATTATGATCTAAAATATAATCTAAAAATATATATACTAGTTCAACAGTGATTCTGAAAATAATAATTGATACTCATTTGTGATAAACATTTCAATTAAATAAACTTTTTTATCACAGTAATTTTATATTGCTAGATTTGTTTAAAATATTTTTTGTAATTTTATTTTGAAGATTAGTTGTAACTTATAAATGAAAAATATTTGTAACATATAAATTTAATTTGTCATGTATGTTATTCAAAAATAATTTTATTAAATTAATATAATAAAAATGAAGTATATAAAAATCCGTTTATTAAATTAATATAATAAAAATGAAGTAGATAAATATCCTTTTAAGTCTAATGATCATCATAACAAATATTTAAGAATTATATTATTTCATTATGTGCTGAACTATATTTTGTTTTGATGAATTGTGCTTTATTGATAAATCGATACTATTAGTAGAAGACCATCACTCTATCCGTATATGTTTTTAGCAAGGTTCTAAAAATCGAAAATCGGTTTAACTTGATTTAGTTATGAAAAAAATAGTACTCGGAAATTGGAAGAGTATAGAACAACTAATAAGATATTATTTTCATAAGTTTTACTAAAAATATTAAAATCACATATCATAATTTATTGTATTAGTGTTATAAAATATATATTTTTTGTTATTTACTAATATTCTAATATAAATAACAAAATTATAATTAGTATTATTTTTAACAATGAACGGTTTATTCAAAATATTAATACCTTGTACTTGATAATTTTTATCAATACATCTTAAAACAAGTTATGATGATAAAAAATATATACATTTTTCAATAGCATTTAAAGTATTAATAAAAAAAAATGAATAATTTAAAATTGGATTTCACTCTAGTACTCAAAATTTGATCAAATATTGACTAAGTTATGTAAAAATCGAGTTTCGACCGAAATTGATATGACTCGAATCAGATCAAACCCTAAAAACGAATTCTAAAAAACGAGTGAGTACTCACTCGATTCAGTGATTTTTAGAACACCGATTGTTAGTCTCATAATAAATTTACCCAAATTCTTATGTACAAATCTTTTTGAAAAAACTCTCTCTTTTAATTTAAAGACTTGCCATTAATTTTTTAAAAAATCAAGAAAATTAAACAAATATAAACACCCAATTTTATGTAAAAAAAATTAAAAATAAAATACAAGTGGAAGCCCCTTCCGGTAACGCCACACTGACCTACCCGTTCAACCTGTTCAACATAAGTGAGTTTGTGGTCGAAAATTAAGCAAAGGTGGTCCCAACTCCAAAATATACGTCGCGAGTATATACTTACATACATACATGTAATAAACTAGTACTAGTGGTTGACAGTTCTGGGCATTGAAAAGAAAAGGAAAAGTGCAAGCCAGGGGTGGGTTCTTTAAGTGACAAACCACTACAATCACGACACTTGTCACCATTCCAGCACCTCGTTCCATCTTATACAATTGTAGCCTCATATCATTATCTTCCTACATCTTGTAAGAAAATAAAATTAAAAAATTAAAAATTAGAACCAGAAATAATAGTGGCTGAGAAATGAGTAGCACTTTTGTTCCACCTATGTCTTCTTCATCTCCTTTCTCTTCTTCACTCTCCTTAAATTCATTTTATCTTTAGTATTTTCTATTTTTTGGATCACTTGTCGCAAAACTAGATCTAATCAGCTCTCTATCAAGGTATGTTTCACCTAACATCTGTGAGTGTATTTGTATGTACCTGCTTCTGTTTAATTCAATTCAAATTTTGATCCATTGTGTATGTGTAAATGTTTAGGTTTTGGTGATTGAGTAGTGAGGATTGGAACAGTAAGGTGATGAGAAATGGATGATTTCGCATATAGCTAGCCTAACCAGGATGGATTTCTGGTTTTTTTCTGAAATTCATATGCAACCTTTTGTTATAGTGTGTATTATTCTCTCTCCTTTTAGCTAACGAGGATCGATTACCTCCTTTTCGTGTTTTCGTTCTCGGCTAAGTTATAGTTACTTGTTCTTGTTTTGTTTTTTGTCTCTCTGTGCCTAGTAAGTAAATGAGAGAAGGCTACCACTTTCGTGTATCACTGCTAGCCTGCTTTTTTCGCTCTCGTTGTTGTCGGCCTACATGGAAACTAATTACTCTTCTGGAGAAGAACTTTTGCATACTAAGGTCTTTTTTCGCATTTCACCTTTAATAACTTTTAATGGATCGTATTTGTTAAGTTACCAGCTCTCCTAAGGTGTTAGGATGAGTTCTTAATTGGATCATATATTATCCTAGCATTTCTCCTCACTCAACTGGTAACTTAACACTATTCACTTGTTTTTTTTTTGGTTTAGTCAATTCTAGTATTTGAATACTGGCACACATATGTATCCTCTGATACTCAACCCGAACCCTTGACCTCTTGTAATGAAGAAAAGAGGAGTACTGGGCTTCAATGCTTGGGATTCCTATTTACTTGCTCTACCACTTCTAAATTTACCATCATTCCTTGTTACATGTCTAGACAAGGAAACCTTACACAATTACCAAGCAACGCGAGCGATGGACTGAGGATGAGCACACTAGGTTTCTTGAAGCTTTGAAACTTTATGGTCGTGCTTGGCAGAGAATAGAAGGTATCATTCTTACCTCTTTTACTTCGCCTTATCTGTTTTCTCTTCTCTTTTCCTCTCAGAGCAAGTCCAACAAACTACTTAAATGAGCTCCTAAACTAAAATTTAAGGGATTTGATCTAATATGCACTCCAATAGTCTCATAAGGTTCCTTAAAAGTTAGGACATGTCTTAAATTCCTTATGTTTAAGGCACTCCTAATCCTCCCTTATTTTATTTTTCACCAATAAAATATTCATTTCCCTCATGTTTTAACATCTTTTTCTATCTATCTCTCTCCTACTTCTCTCTCTCTCTCTCTCTCTCTCATATTATAATAATAATAATAAGGAACACATATAAGGAGCATTGTTGGAATAAGCACTTCTAAACTTGTTCTAAATTACTAAAAGTTCTATTGTTTATAATATTTTTAAGGAATTCACTAAGACACTGTTGGATTTGCTCTCAGGCCGGGGAGGGCAACCAGGTCAACCGCCCTTGACTCAAAGTTTTTTTTTTGGGGGGGGGGCAAAATTTGTTAAGCCCAAGTAGTAGTCCTAACACACATTGCTATTTCAAATTTTCTTTTTCTAAAGTCAGTGCTGTATCTGTTGCTTCTCAATTCCTATACTTTTGTGAGGGTCCTTTTCTGATCACCACTTTCACTCTCATGGGTTATCACATGATCTCGTTTTTATATTATATATTCACACTAGTATAGTCCAATACATATTACATATACATGGTTATATATATTATATATATTAAGGTCATGTTCTGGAGAGAACACCTATAAAATGAGATCATGAGAACAATCTTCACTCTCGTTGGATAGAAATAGAATGAAGGGCTTAGATTTATTATATATAACTGCCAAGATCATGTGTACAACTTAACTCTATTGGGTATTTAACCATTACATCTAATCCTAGTTGCAGTTCCTAACAGCACCAAAATAGTTAATAACATAAAATACTTTGGACCATTGATCATGTGTTCTCATTGTTCTCCAACCTATACATGTTCTTATTGGAATTGTTGCCTATATATTAATATAATTATCAATTATATTTTGTATTTTGTATTATATGTGTAATGATTAGAGATTTTGGATTTTAGGTGTTTTTTGTGATAACTTGATGCTTGTAGTTCTATTTCCGATTATGACTGAATAGAGTAACAAGACTAAAGCAATCATACTTGCAATACAAAATTTTAAATGCTTTGAAGTTTGGATTTTAAATAATATTATTCAAGATGATATTCTTCCTTTACAATAAATAATTGTATCATTATCGTGGAGTGCAATGCTACTGAAAAAGGAACCAATCACAAATGAAAAAAAGAATAAAAAGAAAATGAGCAAATGAGTAAGTAGAGTCATAAAGAGGAGTTATGAAGTACTTCCTGATTAAAAAGGTAGAAATTTTGAAACAAGAACTAAATGAAAATTTAGAGGGTTCGGGAATAGATAATGAAGATTTGGAGGATTTGAATGTTAAAAATAAGATTTTGAATGAGGAAGATGTAGCCGATTAGTATGGTTTATATTTTGAAATAAATTTGAATTGTTTCTTGTATTATCATATTTCGCCTGTAGTAAAAAAATAAATAAATTTAGGGTCCTTTCTTGAATTTCACCCTGGGCCCTTATATAGGTCCCGTTTGGAAAATCTTATTTTTCAGAAATAAGTTATTTATTCTGGAAAAAAGTACATAAATATGGACTTTTTTTCTGAAATAAGTAACTTATTTTTGCAAAATAACAAATATTAAACTTCCCATACACATTTTTCTCTAAAAAAAGTATGTAAATACGAATTTTTTTCCGAAATAAGTAACTTATAAGTTCGAGTTAAGATTTGGCAAACGGGGCCATAGTATGGAACGGCCCTGCCTCTGTTTACACTTATATAATTGAAGGTATCATATGAATTTTAACTACACCAGTCCGAATTCCATTTCGTAAATAGATTAAGAATTTCACAACCTTTAGAATCTGTTTTTCCAGTGAACGTATTTGAAATATATGTTTGTGTGTTTTCAACTGAACTGAACACTTCGGATATTTATTTCTTTTTCTTACCTAAAAAGGTTCCCCTCAATCGGAGACCTAGAGCCCGTTTGGGTACATGGGCTTAAAGCAAAAATTAGCTTTAAGTCGTTTTTGAGGTGTTTGGCAACGGGAGCTTTAAGCCGGCTTTAAGTTAAAAAACTGCTTTAAGTCATAAGTTCCATTTAGGTACTTTTGACTTATGACCTATGACTTATGGATTTTTTTTATTTTTTATTTTTTTTCACAATTCTTGTAAAGCTTAAATATCATGAATTTAAATTTTTTTTAAGTCAAATTTCACTTTAAGCCAAAATTATTAAACCCCCATTTAACTTTAAGTAAAATTACCCAAACACTTTCATTCAACTTAAAGTAAACAACTTTACTTTCTCCTTTAAGTTAAAAATACCCCCATTAAGTCAAAAGTAACTTATTTTAAGCAATCCCCCCAAACACCCTCCTATTCTCGATCTTCTTTTTGCTTTTCCTTATTGTCTTGTGGTGCACAGAACATATAGGAACCAAGACTGCGGTGCAGATCAGAAGTCATGCACAGAAGTTCTTTACAAAGGTTAGTCGGTACCTTCTCATTTTGTTCTTGTCTAAATATATGCATGTGAATAGGAGTGTTAGCATGTTCCTGATTTAAGTACACAGCTGACATTTTTATGCAAGTCGGTAATGTAACAATTTGACCTATATATCGATGATTTCCCTCTTACCGTCTTGCCATCATTTTGCTATTTCACATTCATTATACTTGCTGTTCTCTAATCAATGGTTAGTTGTGGATAAATTGACAGAAGTGAATATATTAGAAAGATGCATCTTCCTCTAATGCAATGAAAAAAATGTAACGGATTGAAAAGGATAACCAAAAAGAGGATGAACCCAACTACAATTTATACGAAATTTTTCTTATTATAGATTTTGTAGGGGCAAATGCCTTCCTTGGTACAATTTAATCACTATTTAACTTAATTGTATATTGCTTATGCAAGTACTAATATAGCAATTATTCATTTACTCGGTTACGAATCACATGATGATAATTGTAATGAGAAAACATGCAAGAAAAATTATTTGATTGTCATACCTGAGATCTAACATGTATTTTTGACATCTAAACTAGTGTTTTGATAAAGGCGTATCATTAAAAGTTTTGTTCAGTCGGTCGGATGGTCGGGTAACGAGCCTATTTATTTTAAATCTATTTTAGTGGTTTAGTTATTTTAAAAAATTGTTCTAATTAAAATTTACTATTATAATTAAAAAACATCTATAAGAACTATTTATTGAATCGATCTACGGACCTACTTATTTTAAAATCAATTTACTTTGGCGGTCTACGGGCTTATTCATTTTTAAAACATAATTAAGTGTTTCTGTTTATTTTAAAAAGTTATTTACGTATTTTAACATGCTTAATTATTGTAAATACTTATTCTAACAAAACCACATATTTAGGCTAATTTACTTTTTCGAAAATAAAATTCTTTAAACACAAATAATAAAATGACAATTATTAAAAGCGCTAGTGTGTGTGTGTGTATATATATATATATATAAGCATTCTTGTACATCATTAAGATATTAATTAATTTTAAATAAATATTCACATGTGTAGAATTCAAATTGAAATATGATGGGAAACAAATCTTTAATAAAAATTGGCATATTATACTATTATGGTATAAGTAAAATTGTTGGATGATAATAATAATAATAATTATAATCAATAAGGTTGCACACATTTGGAACTTTTATTAGTATAATAAAACAATATGTGTATATATATATTTTTTCGATTTATATATTGATCTTTCTAAAATTAGAAAAGTAATGAAATGTCTTGCTACTGGTGAGTGAGAAATAATTGATCCACTTTCCAAAAGTCCTACTTTAAGTTGATATATGAATGACATCTCTTGCACATTGTTAATCACAAAGTATAGAAGTATATGGGCCTCTATCTTAATCCACATTTACAATAACAATTCCTAGTATTAAGGAATCTATGCACAGGTCTTTGTGTCTGTGTTTTGGTCCCGGTTCAAGGGTTTACTTTGATCCGTTGACCTAACATTGATACTTATTCTCTCTATATAGCTGGAGAAGGAGGCTCTTGTTAGAGGACTTCCGATTGGACAGGCTATTGACATTGAAATACCTCCTCCACGTCCTAAAAGAAAACCAAACAATCCTTATCCTCGAAAAACCAGTGTTGGAACTTTGAACCCACAAGTTGGGACAAAAGATGGGAACCAATTAATATCCGATTTTTCTCTACCTTCCACTGCACATGTACTGGACTTGGAAAAAAAGGATACTCTTGAGGTACACATATCTTTATGCATGAAAGCTTTTAAACTTTTGTGTCTTCATTTGTACCGATTTCAAAGTATGCATTCTTAAAAGTCAAAAATGATCCATGGTTGTGTTTATTTGTTACTATAATTTTGTCCAGTTTTTGCAACTTGTGTTTTTTCTTTTCTCCCTAGAAACAAAGTGCTAATCAGCAGCTTGAAAGTGTAAAGAAAAATCAAAATGGGAGTGATTGTGCTGAAGCATTTTCCTTTTCCCAAGAAGCACGTTCTGCCCCTTTGTTTTCAGAAAATAGAAGTACAGTGTCAAAAACGACATCTACTAGTCATTGCAATTTTAAGGAGTTTGTTCCCAATTTCCAAGAGGTAGTTAACCAAGACGCAACAAATGAATCTTTTCTAACCTTAAAAGCTAGTGGTGGCCGAAATGACAAAGAACATGATACCAAGCAGTTGGTTGGAGATCTTCTCCCTTCTGACTCTGCACAATTTGGAAACTGTCATTCTTCACATGATAAATTGTTACAAAAACAGAAAGTAAATGAACTGAAGCCTCCTGCGAATTATGGTATATTGTCATCATATGATATGCAAGCTGCTGCTAATTATCCGAGACATGTACCTGTGCACATTGTGAATGGAAGCCTTGGAATGAGAAGTCAAACTGGTGCCAATATATTTGGTAATGTAGCTCCTGCTTTAACAACTGAAAATGAGAATAATGCGTCACGATCTCCGATTCATCATTTTCCTACATTCCATCCTCCTTTTCCCCCAGTACCAAATCCTCAAAGTGATTGTCACTCATTGCTCCACATCCCCTCTACTTTTACTAGTCTTATTGCATCTGCTCTACTAGAAAACCCTGCTGCCCATGCTGCAGCGAGCTTTGCAGCTAGATTCTGGCCTGTTGCAAACGTTGAACCTTCTGCAGATCCTCATGCGGGCAAGTTAGAAAATACAGCTCCTAGTCTCGAAGCACTTGCTGCTGCTACTGTGACCGCCGCTACTGCTTGGTGGGCATCCCAAGGGCTACTTCCCTTGTGCACTTCTTTTAATGCAAGCTGTACCTGCAGTGCTGCACCCATGATTACAAATACAACGGATAACAGTGAAGCTAGAGTAAACAATGATAAAAGCGGAGAGGACCCAGCTGATCTTCCCTTGAAGGATCAGCAGCTAGAGCCAAAGTCTTCAGAAGCTTTGCTAGAACATAAATCAGATGAGAAGTCCCCACCTTTATCATCATCTGAGTCTGCAGAAGGTGAAAGTGAAAAGCTAAATGCTAAGTTAAGTAATGTTGACCCGGAGCAAGCTGAGGCAGTCAACAAAGATCAAGATTTAAACAAAACGAAGGATCAAAAGCTGGTGGACCGATCTTCATGTGGCTCTAACACCGCTTCCAGTAGTGAAGTAGAGACAGATGCTTTGGAGAAGCAAGATAAGGAAGAAGCAAATGAACCTGATTTAAGTCTCCTAGTTAGTGACTCAACTAATCGTCGTGGTAGATTTTGTAGCAATCTAAATGAATCCTGGAAAGAAGTCTCAGAAGGGGTAAGAAAACATTATTTAAGTTTAGTAGTATTGAAAATTTGATTTTGTTTTTCTATTCATTGTCGAAATTTATGTGACCTATATTTCAGGGGCGACTGGCATTTCAAGCATTATTCTCTCGAGAAGTATTGCCACAAAGCTTTGCATCTCCATATTGTCATCAAAAGTACAGTATTGGGGAGGATAAGCAACACCCGTATGAGGGAAAAAACGAGAGATTACAATTTGATATCAACAAGGCATGTGGAAGTAATAAATGTGTGGAGCACAATGTTTCCTTTGCAAGTGGGAGCAAAGAGGGAGAAGGAACACTGAATATGGGACTTGGATGTTTGAAGTTGAAAGCCCGACGAACAGGGTTTAAACCTTACAAGCGATGTTCAGTGGAGGCCAAGGAAAGTAGGGTAGCAGCTTCTACCAATAATCAAGAAGAAGGTAAAGCTCCAAAAAAAATGCGCTTGGAAGGAGGTGCCTCCCGTTGATAGTTGGCAACACAAGCATTTGAAGAGACTTTGTTATAATTGTTTATTGTCGTAGTTAAATAACTCCTGAGACTTTGTTGTGTAGATGTCTCCTAAATATTTTTAAATGTATATTACGTGCTCTCTGTGAAAAAGCACTTGGAGACTCTTGAGAAAACCTAAGAAGAAGTTGTAAAGAAATTAAGTGACCTTTGTTGTGGTTACTTATTCCTCCACAGTTCGCTGGTGGAAAGGTGGAAAACTTGCATCAACTCGGGTTATGGAACCATTTTAAAGGCACAGTTGAGAGAGAAACCCCTTTACTTGAACACTGCACAAATATTTTGCAACTATAAAAAGAATATTATAATAGGGAAAAGTAAAACTATGAAGAATGGAAAAAGGGGTTCCTTCAGGCAAAGCAAAGATCAATTACAGTACTCGTTAGTAAAGTAGATAAACTTTTTGAATACAACGTCATTAGGGCATTCCCAAACTCCAGCAGGGACGGACAAATGACTTGGGCTCTAGCATTTGCGTTGGAGCAAACTGAAATAAGTGGCTCAGGCCTCGACACCATCGCGTCCTTGATGAAAAAGCTGCCATATGCATTTCTATTGCTTTTTTATTCCTTCACTTTTCTTTTGTTGTTTTTGTTTATATTGTCATTTGTCAAAAAACATAAACCTTTTATTTTTTCTTAAAACGAGTTTAAATGTATTTAGAATTTTAATAATAATTAAACTTCTAATTTTAACAATGATGGTTTGGTTTATTATTATACGTGTAATTTTTATTATTGTATGAGTGGTCGTGATTTATAATTATACGAGTGGAATTATTTTTATAATTGTAAAAGTGGACGTATCTTGCATTTTAAAAAAGGTTATTAATTTTTTAACTATAATAAATACATTTATTAAATTTATTAAAAAAGAATTAACAAATATTTATTATATTAAAATTAAATATAAAATAAAATTACTTAGCAAAAAAAATATATAAAATCAAATTGAAATGAAAGTGTCCCATACATAAGAATAAAATGGACACTATGCTTAATTGACAGGGTGAAGGCCCAAAATAATTATTTTTGGGATAAATTTGCTCAAATTACTGATTCTGAAAAAGTTGGCCCTAAATACCGATGAGATACGGTATTGCGTGCACCGTATCCTTCAAATACGACGTTTCGTGTGTCGTATCATCATCTGATACAACGTTTCATGTACCGCAACATCGAGATACGACGTTTGGTGTAACGTATTAGGTTAAAAGTTTAGTACCCCTAGCGGGGCCTGTAAGAGTATCAGCATTGATCCGGCGTTTCGTGTGAAGTATCAACACTGATACGACACACCAAACGCCGTATTAGCTGCTGATACGGCACACAAAACTCCGTATTAGCTGATGATACGACACACGAAACGCCGTATTAATCACTGATACTTCACACGAAACGCCGTATTAGATCGGCAAATAGGGCCAGACATACTCAAATATAATTATTTTGGTAATGTTCTCTAATTGGCATGGGTTCAATAAAAAAACCCTTTTAAAGTGATATGGTTAGAATCGGAAAAATTTATCATTTTAAAAAGGTTATTATATAAAAGAGATTTCAATAGTTTCAATTTTAAAATAATTAAAATTTAATTTCTACATTATAACAATGTATGGTGTATATGAATTTTTTAAATTCTAAAATATATATTAAAAATATGTACACCAACACTTTTACGTCAAAAAATTAGTTAAAAAATCCATAAACTATTTATTTTAATGAGCATTTTCCATTATACGAATATCACAACGTTCAATTAAACATAATAAAGATGATAATAAACTATTTAAACGGTACTGAACAAGAAAATTTCTGTCAAAATATTATCATAAATATTTTACATACTCATAAAATGTATAAAAATGTGTATTTTATTAGAAATATCACTTTAAGCAAAAATTGGGATCGATATTTAACACTACAATTTTCTTAAAAAATATTAAATATCACAATAGAAAGATTATCAAATTTTAATAACGGTCCCAACTTGGGACCAGAATTTTTATCAATTTAAAAAGGTTATGAATTTAGAGAATATTAATTTAGAGGGATTCCGTGTATAATTTATACATCTCAGTTTTTTTTTCAAAATAACATTTCAAATATATTCTGCAAAGATATAATAAAAGTAAAAGGAAAAATTGTTATAAATTTATATGGAATTTCATGATCATTTTTTAAAAAACTATACCACAAACAAATATTTTATTTAAACAAACTAGGATGAGATGATTCGAACTCTATCATTGTTATAAATATTTTTTTATTATTTATTTGTTATTACTTTACCTATCAAATTGTTGTTATGAAATTGTATATATATATATATATATATATATATATATGATTTTATACGGACAATTTATTATGTATTTTATCTTGAATTCTTAAAACTTGATTTGGATGATTTTACAGCCTACGTGAAATTAACAAAATAATCTTTAATTTAATTTAGTGATGATTTAACAATTTTCTCCAATTAAAACTACGAAGAAACAAAAGAGAGATGAAATTGACGATTTTTTATATTGAAAATTCTATTTTATTTAGGAAATCTACTTATATTTTGTTTTGATTATCAAAATAACCTTTTTATTATTTGAAGATAGTTGTACTTACAACCAAATACAGTTTTAATAATAAGTGTATGAGGGATTTTGTCCAAAATTTTGGTAGTTGGTAGTCTGATCCTCAGTATGATAAAATAAACAAGAACTGTTAGATCTTAAAATAAATAGATAAAAAACGTTGGATCTAGCATAAAAAATATTTAATATTTTAACTTGTAAAATAAAAGGTATATTTATATTGAAATACGAAAAAGTGCTTATCAATTATTTAAATCATATGTAATTAGATTTTCTATATTGAATAGGATTATTAATGTAGATACTCTACACTAAATAGGAATAATGTAAAAATTCGTAACTATATTTTCTCTTGAGATTCTGAGTGTTTTCATTTGAATAATAATTGTTAAATCACTATTAAATTAAAGATAATTTTATAAATTTCGCGTGAACTGTAAAATCATCTAAATCTGATTTCTATATCTCGAGATATATAGAGCCTAAATATATAGTAAATATGAACCTTTTTTTAATTTTTATAATAAATTAATAAATAAAATTCAGTTCTAATACAATATTTTATATCCTTTTTCAGATTATAATTTTTTTTTAAAATTCAATTCTAGTACAACCTTTTTAATTATATTCTTTTTATATTATAATTTTCTTTTTAATATGATATAATCTTGTTCGTTTATTTTTAAAAATATTATATTCGACGGTTGAGATTATTTTGACGGTACAATGACCAAACCAAAAATATGGATAAGATCCATCTTACGTTTTTTATATATAAGGATATAATTAGTATAGTATAAATTAGTGACGTATGATATGTAGTCAATTTATATATTTCAAAATCATTCGATTTAACAAAATAATAGTAATAACCAGTATTTGCAGCATATAGTTAATTATAATAAACTAGCCTTAATATCCGTGCAAGGCACGGGATTGCTTTACTTTACGATAAAAGTTTTTATTTTTCTCGTTGTGCATTGATGTTAATGTTAGATAATCATATTGTGACCATAAACATCTTTTTAGGTATGCATAAAATTTTGAAATATTTACATAGCTAAAGAGGCCGTTATTTTGTATCTCGATGTTTTGGTCATTGTTTTTAGGGTATTGATGCCTTTTTTGCGATTGGAGTTAGAAAAATAATTAACGATTTTATTTTCAACGTTTTTTATAAAATTTTTAGGATAATCATCTCATAATCTATTGAAGTGTTATATTCGCATACAATTATATATTATGGGATCATATGAATGTGATTTTTGATTTAATACTACTATTAAGTATTACTGAAGCTTCAATAATTCGTTTTATGGAATTATAAAAAATGAATTCATAAAAATAAGGTTATTGTTATAGATATTAAAGGTTCAGTTCTCACTTATGTAACGGAATTTTAAAAAATATTTTAGATTTTAGTTTCAGAGGACGTCAAGGTAAATCATAGCAAATTGAGGAACATACTGGTAAAGTTTAATAGATTAAAATATGGCATGTTGCCCTATCATAATTTATCATTTCATATCCGTTAGTTACAAAGAGATTTTTGTATGTATGTAAATAATAAAATGTAAAATTATAAAACAAATATTTATCAAAAGACACATGATTGATAGGTAAAGAATATATGACATTCTCACATTGGTGAATGTATCCAATGAATCATAAAATTTATCACATATACATGTAGCTGGATCATCATAATGGTGAATTTGATTTCATAATTTATAGATTTGTTATGTCAAAGGTTCGAGTCTCATTTATATCATAATATTTTTGATTTAACTTGACATTTAGGGGCATTTTTATAAAATAAAATGGAGAGTAAAATGCACTTTGTGTACCTGAACTTTGGCGAAGACACCACTTCGCATACCATAGTTTCAAATCTGCCACGGGCAATACCAAACAAGCTAACTACTTAAAATTTGTGTACTGCCGTCTAATTTCCTCTAACAGCGTCAAATGCCCAAGGGTATTGTTGTCTTTTCTAGTAGCAGTTAAAACAACAAAAACTCACAAACTTTAAGTCCAAATATTTTAAAGAATATTTAAAACAGAAAACTGATTAATTAAAAATTAAATAATCCTAATTAAATTAATTAAAATCAACTAATAATTAATTAATAAAATTATTCACTAAATGATCACATTTATCAAATAATTAGAATAATTAAATTATTAATTGAAATTAATTAAAAGTATTAAAAGTATTTAACTTTTAATCATTTTAGAATTAAAAGTAAAAAAAATAAATAATTTTTGAAAATAAAAACTAAATACATTATTCAGAAATAATTCTGAATTTTGAAAAAGTTATCTTAGAAAATAATTTCTGAATTTCAGAAATAAACTCAGATTTTTAAAAGTTTTTTTTATGTTGATATTGTCATCATCCCCTTCACCTGGATTTCCGGCACCGTCGCCGGCGGGAGAAGTTCCGGCCACTCCCCCACCAAGCTCGTTTCTCAGCCGTTTTACAAGGTTTTTGCAGCTAATCGACTCTGTTGCCAGTTTAACAGCCTTATACTGCCAACATACCAAACAAACAACAAGAAATCTGTAGAAACAACTAGATTCCGGCCAAAAACCGATCAAACTTCGGCCAAATTCGTTTTTCATCATTTCTTAACCAAACTTAGCGATTAAGGAGTCAAATCGAAGTTTAGAGCACATATAATCTACCCATAACAATTATACATACGAACGATTAACACAAGCTATGAAAGAATCAATTTTATAATCAGTCAAAACTTTCAAATTCGTTTATCACATAATCGGGAACATTTGATGCAATTAACTACATATACGAGTTGAATATATCCTCTATAATCTATGCAAACCATCAGAATCATCAAACAATCATTGGAAATAAAAGCCCCAATTTTAACCCTAAGAACCCTAATTTCCCAGATTTCAAAAATAATTCATGTAAATTCAAGAATTATGGTTCAAGAGTAAAAGACAACAATACCCCTGGGCATTTGACGTCGTTAGAGGAAATTAGACGGCAGTACACAAACTTTAAGTAGTTAGCTTGTTTGGTATTGCCCGTGACAGATTTGAAACTATGGTATGCGAAGTGGTGTCTTTGCCAAAGTTCATACAAAGTGCATTTTACTCTAAAATGGAATAAAATGTGACATGTTGTGGTATTATATATATAATAGATTAATTAGATATTCATAACTTTTTAATTGAATTTAAATGCATGTTCTTTTAAAAAAATGGTTAATGAACATGTAATAATCGAAACACTTAAATGCATGTCGTTGTATTTGGATCAATGTACTTCAACATATTTCGGATTCAAAATCGAAACATAACTTGATGTTTGAAAATTACTCGAAATTTCATCATTTTTCACATATGATATTAGTACTGTCCAAACGGAAGTGCATCGTCCTTTGCAGAATTTTGTAAGTTTGTTTGTGGGATAAGTGAGATCGTTGTCCCACATTCCGGATCGACAAGGATTAGTGTATTTGACACTCTTATAAAAGCAAGTTAATGTGATGCATATCAAAATTGGTAGCTTAAAATATGCTATGTTTTTAATTCAAAAACTTGACTAGATTTTAAAACAAAGTACTTTGGATTTGATCAAGTTGTTGCAATCTATTACTCTACATTAGGGCAAAAATTGTCATTTTAATAAATATTACAAATGCGATCCTTTAATAATTATGCACAAAAATAATGAAATTATGCTTATGTTGGGATTTGAACCACTAACCTTTTACTCCTAAATTCATGCCTTAACAAATTGGGCTACAATTGATTCTGAGTTTTATTTAAAAATCTTATAAGATAAACCACCTCTCTTCTCTTTTTTTTTTTTGTCAAGTCCTCTTTTTGTTTTTGAGTAAATCGGTTAAATCAAAATGGACAGCTATATAATAATACATTAAAAATTTCAGTACGTAGTTATAAATTAAGATTATATTTTATATTTTATAATATATATATATATATATATATACATTAATTTATAAATATAATATTGAGTTAATTGTTTGTATTTCTATGCTAAATTAATTTGTTTATTATTTATTTGAATTCAATTAAATTATATGAACATAATACATAAACTAAAAATTGATAGATATATAGTAATACATATATGTAAGGGTGATGGCCCAAAATATTCATATGGGAGCCATGCTGGCCCTTTTTACTGACTGAAAACGCTACACCGTCTACCGTGATATTAGGGGTGTTGCGGAACACCGTGTTCCGTATCATGGGGTGTTGCGGAACACCGTGTTCCGTATCATGGGGTGTTGCGGAACACCATGTTCCGTATCATGCACGGATACGGAACACCGTGTTCCGTATCATGCTAACACGGAAGATGGTGTTCCGTATCATGCATAATACGGAACACGGTGTTCCGTATTATGCTAATACGGAGGACGATTCTCCGTATCCCGTCGGTATTTCGGGCCATTTTTTTCAAAATCAGTATTTTGGGCAAAAACTTGTGAAAAATAGGCATTTTGGTAATTCTCTCTATATGTAATGTATATTATTGATATGTATTAAATTTTACTTTATATTTATTTAAATCATAATTTCGTTATAAGTTTAATAAAAGTTAAAAAATTGTATATTATAAAACTAAAATCGTGGTTCAAACCGAACCAATCCGTTTTCTAATGATCCGGTTTGGTTTGATCTTGGCATTTAGTTGATCTGATTTGGTTTTGAGTTTTGAATTTTTTTATATTAATTTGATTCGAAAAAAATAAGAATCTGTACTGAATCAATCCGTGTATAATTGATTTTAACCAGTGTTCTAAAAATTAGACGACTGGGGCGATAACTCGGTCGTGTACTTGGACTCGAACTCATTTTCGAGCCGATTTTGCATTACTCGGATAATAACTCGGTTTTAAGCATAACTCGGGTCAAATCAGCATAACTCGGATCCAAACTCGGATTAAACATTAAAAAAACATAAGAAAAATGATAAAAAAAAGTGTAAAAACATTAAATCAACGTAATAATATAATTATTTTGTCAAAAGTCTTCCAAAATCCACTCATTTATCTCATTATATAGTAAATCCATACCCGATTATGTATAAAATTGATTATTTTTATCTCTCTGAAGTCTGAATCTGAAATTCATCTTATTTTCAAGTTTAAACCATCGAGTATAAATTGGAATTAATAATTTTTTTTGTTATTTATGAAAAATTATATTGATAAAAATAGGAATAAAATGCATTATTTCAGTTAATTTCAATTTTGTAGTAATCTGTAATTTATTTAAATGATATATGTATACCAATAATTTTAATTTATTAAATTAGTTTTTTAATACATTCAATTTTTAATCCGAATACCGAGCATTCCCTGTTTAGTCCGAGTACCTGTGGAATCGATCCAAATTACGATGTTTTAGAGCACTGGTTTTAAGATTTAGAACCGACTAATATTTTAATCCTTAATACACCCCTAGCCGACACTCTCAAAGGAAGCAAGCACAGCATGCATAATAAAAATTTACAGCTAGGCAGCCAACCTGTCAAAAATGGACAGCTAAGTCCCCAACCTGTTAAAGGTGCTTATATTGACCAACCGCATAGACAGATACACCCTACTTTCCTGTCTTTCTTCTCTGTCACAGCTATACTTTGTACTCAACATTGTACATCTCACCTCTTGCAACCATACACTTAAAATCTTACTTTGGTTCATCTCTAGATATATTTCATTTGATTTACTCTTCTGTTCATTTCGCTAATGTTCTAGTGGTTGTTTCAGATTTTTAAAATTATCAACAAGGAATAATACAATTATGAGCTCCATCTCAATGTTGCAGAAGGCTGGAACTACATTCTTGCCTTCATCTTTAGCCACTAAAAACCAGCTTCCCGTCTCGACAAATGGCGATCACTACTCATCTCGCAAAACGAAGACCAGTAGTCCTTCTGTCGGTGCAGGAGGCGATGTTAGCAATGACAATAATGATGAAATACCAAAAGGCATTCGCAGGAGGCTATCCGCATTATCCCTCAACAATCTTCAAGACTCCATTTCTTCGTCTATCCCTAAGGGATCATTCAACAGCATGAGATCGAAATCCTCACAGGGTTTGGAGCATGCAGGAAGCTCCATTAGGAAATGGTGGGATTTCGGATGGTCCTGGATCCTTTCCAGAAAGCCAGCATTCGCACAAGATCTTGAGATGAACGACCAAGAAACATCCTTCCTTGGCTCTCACAACAAGGGTAGTTGGCTGCATCTCTTCTACAAGGTCCGATCTGAATTCGATAAGATTCTATCCTTCCGTTCTTCCTCCAACCTCACTCTTCCTCAAACCTTTAAGTATGATCACATCAATAATGGAGCCAAGAACAAGAAATCATCATCAATGACCTCCATTTCCTTCCCATCTGGAGGAGGACGATAGCTTCCTCTCAAGTATAAGATATATGCACACAAGATCTGTTTACTTGTTTGGGATTATTTGTTGGTTCTACATCTTTCTGCTTCCCCTTTTGTTGGCTGTTGAAAGGGTGGTAGATCGATTGCATCAAGGTCACTATTCATTCTTTTTCTACTTTCTGCAACTTACTAGTGAATTAGCGTGTTAATAATTACTTTTATTTATATATTCTATGTTCTAAGCAGCTACGATCAATCTGTAGACTGTCTTTCCACCATTTCAAGATTCCTAATGCTACTGTCATAGTTGTTTCTTCAATATAATCTCCCTGTATCGCTATCTTTGTATTCGATTTTCAGCAAAAATCGAAACCAAGATGTGGAATATTACAAGTAACCAGTAGCCCTAAAAAATTTCTATTCAACTAACTAGAACATTTAAAAATTCAATAAAGATTCTATTCATATCGTTTTGACATTTGTTAGCCTTAAAAAGCCACTGAAGCACCAAACAAGAAAGTGAAACTAAAAAAATATAAGAATACGCAACTGCCGACTCTCAATATTGTAGTTTTTAACTGGACGAAAAGAGTAAAAGAAAATAAAACTATAAACATATATATTCTGGATATCCAATACTGCAACTTTTTTTTTTTTTTTTGCTAAGGAATACTGCAACTTTGCAATATCAAGCTAAGATAAACCTTATCACTAATCCTAATTTATTACTACTTATCCTACTAATGACATTTTGCACGAAAGAAAACCAAACACAACACACAACAAAGATATTTTTTGCTATATAAGACTAATATTTTCCTGTTTACGTAACTCCTCTTTTTACAAATGTGATTATCTACTAAGACACGAATATGAAGCAAATTTTACAATTAACTGTCAACATAAGTGCTGTAAATTTCTAACTTTCTTCTTTCTGATTCATAGTTAGTACAAGACTTACACTATAGACTTTGGTAGATACAATAGTAGAAACCTGTAAAACGTCAATATATATATACACATTCAATCCCTTTAATTATATTGAGGATATCCAGTATCTCAGTCACTTAACTGTTTTTTACCCATGTTAAAGTTGATCCAAGATGTGATCACATCTACAAGCATATCCATATCCTTCGAACTTCCTGCACGAAGTATAGTTGACTCTGCACCTAATGCGTTGGCTACTTCTCTGGTAGCTGGCTCCCACGGTGTTCCTGCAGTCAAATTTGCCAAGAACTCTCCTCCTCTGTTCACTGCATCTGCCATTGTTGGGGGAACATCTGGGATAGCCTGGCACAAGTTGAGTAACTTGAGTTGCATTAGATAAGAAATCTGGAAATGCTAAAATACTACTCAAACAAGTAATAACTTAGTGACTGCCATCATCAACACAAAATGGTAAGTAGATGAGATAAAAAGGTTTTGCATTAATACTAGTACTACTCGATGAAACCTTAACAGAATTAGTTAGGTATATAACAAAATTCAATAGTCTGTTCATTCCAAGTGTCTTCAGCACAAACCTGCTGTAAAGGAAGACCATGATCCCCAGGTAATAGTCGAATTGACAAATCGAGCATTGAGCTGATCGCAGACCCGGAGCCAAGCACCTGTGCTAAGGCTGGTGTTTCATCGATTGTATCATCTTTAAATCGTATCAAAAGATTTCTGGATATACCATAATATGACTTTATCTGAAAATTGACACACAATTGAATTTTAAAAAAATGGTTAGTAAGAAAATGCGAGGTTAGAAGCATGCGCCAAGCACGAGTTCCAAACATCTAATTATTGGTTTAACATTTATATAGACTACTACCACCCACATTCTAGCTTCTCTTGCTCTGCCTTGCATCACCACTTATGTGTTTGTCAGTTGGTTCATAAGGATCGTCAGGGGGCAGCAGTCAGTTCTATTCCTATGTCCATATTACCTTGGTTGAACAAAGTGAGAAATTTAAACTGGTTTGCTCCGAGTGGTTTTATTATTTTTATGCCATACCTATTTACAGGACGTGCAACAGTGCGCTTTTACACTAATTCTTTTTCTGCAACAATCCCTTTAAAAGGATTTTTATAATGAAGTTATTTGAAAAACCTAGTATCCATATACCTTGTGTACAAAACGTAAGAATCATGGGTTAATACAGCAAAATCATGCAAGAATATAAGGCAACCTAAAGCATATCTTTGTCTAAAATGGAGATTTAGTGTACCAGTCTTTGAGTTTCTTCTGGTTTTGGGATAAAATTTTCCCTCCCATTAACCAAATCCATGTACAACGAAGGAAGTTGCTCAAATAGAGGAAGAGCTTGCTTCACCATTGGAGGGCTAAGATTCTGGAGTTGCTTTAGAGTCATCTCTGCCTGCACAATTTACTTGTTAAGTTAGCGTCCACAAAATCCTGTTGACTGATCATTTACCACTTACATTGACAGAAATGATGCAGATATTACAGTTTGCTAAAACTTGGTTACTATCAACAAAAGGCAAAACAAGCATATATGTGGAACTAGCCTAATGCCATATCCTACTAACATAGGTGATTCTTTTACTCCACATAAATCAAGCAGTTGGCTCAAAAAAAATCAAAACAACTCCGCACACATTCACTTCCACTTCAATGCAGCTTCAGGGTTTCAGATACATAAAGAGATGCAACATCCCACATCAATTAGTATGGTAAAATTTGAGGCCTTAAGAAGCAGAAGATTACAACTAATGTGTACCAGAATTGCCAGAAAATTGGAACAGCCTGTGGTGGGTGGTTGAATTATATAATACGCATTAGCAGCCTTTGGGTTGTTACAATTGAACAGTCAAGAGATATATGGACAGAGAGGATTATATTTTAATAGGGTTAATTGACTATTTCATAACTGAACTCGTGCTCAACTTGCAGTTGGATAATCGTACTCAAAAACCTTGCAGTCAACTCATTAAAGCAATTAAAACTTGCAATTGGCCAACTGCCGTGAACTGCCGTTAACGTCCGTGACGGAACGCTGATGTGGCATGCTGATGTGTAAAAATTAGACACGTTGTCCGCTGAGGTGGTTTGGTTCATTAAAAACAAGAATTTTACTTAAATAAAGAAACATTTTGGAGTAAATATAAATAATTTTTGTATTTTTCTCTTAATCTCTCCACCCAACCAGCAAAAACAGATCATACATAGGCTGAATAAAAAAATAAAAAGGAAATTTCAAGAACAGGAAGAAAAATTCTTCTCCTTTCCAGAATCCGGCCATCGCCATCGCCGGCGAACGCAGCAAACTCCGGCAACTTCATTTTCTGGCCACAACACGCATACACAAAATCCATCTCACACCACCCATCTCACCTCTTCCATTCGCCTACTCTTCAACCACCAACCCAGCCCCCTCCCTTCCACCGCTTCCACCGCCGTCAACCCACCACAACGCCACCGACCCTCCACCCATCTCCCTTCGGAACAACTCACCATTCAACCATACTTCTCCTCCTACCTCCCATCTATTCCTCTTCTCAAACCCACCAATCCCCTTCTCCTCTCCGTTTTCACCATTATTCACCACCAACGCCGCCTCTTTACCCCCTTTCCTTCATCGTTCTTCGACCACACACAAATTTGCAATCAAATTTACAAGCTCCGGTGCGCATATAATAAGAACATGGCTTCTCATCCTTGATAACTCCAATAAGATATTTTAAATTCAAACCCTTCACCTTAAACGTCAATGATGGATAAGATATTTCCTTTTGGGGGAACTACTACAAATTAAATGCTTCCAGAAAAAAATTTGATTGCAAATTACTCATTGAGAGGTTTTCACTTCAATGAGAGCAGCGGGAGAGGGGAATAGAGAAGAAGGGAGAGAGAAGAGGTTTTGAGAGAGAGAGATTGAGATTGAGATTTTGAGGGAGAGAGAGATTTGCAGGAGAGAGAGAGAGAGAAGAAAGATGAGAGAAAAATAAAAGAAAAATAAGTAAAAGTTATTTGGTGTTTATAGTTTTTTGATTTAATTTTAAGTTAAAATACTGACATGGCATCATACAGGGCAAGAGTTAACGGGGCACCGTTAAAAGTCAACGCGAGTTAACGGCGCTGCAAGTTATTTCGTGTTTAGTGGTTCAATTGCAATAAATTATTAGTGTACTTACCTATTTGCAAGTTTTTTGAGTTCAGTTACCCAACTGCAAGTTGGGCACGAGTTCAGTTATGAAATAGCCTATTAACCCTATTTTAATATGCCTCCGGAATATGCAATGCCAGGGCCAAGCACATTAAACTGAGAGCAAAAGGTTAATTGTTGCATTCTCAAAAATGACCATCTTTTTCTTTTCTTTTCTCTTGTTGCAATTCCTTGATGAAAAAAGGGCTGATTAAAATAAATCCTTATTTTAAGTCTAAATATTAATATCAACTGAGACTAAAATACGACCAGAAACACAAACGCTTGTGATCATGCTCAAACAACTCTATTCTTTTTATAACATAAGACATACAATAAGTATTAGGCAGAAGAGCACACCATTAGCCCAAAGAAAACAATAAGGTACAATGCTAAAAGTAAAAAAATCTCACCCCAAGACGGAACGTGGAAGATGAAGCAATCTGAGACAGTAAAGGTCCAATATTTTGTGCCATTGGAACAATAACAGGTGAGAATAATGGTATGGCCATGCTTGCTTCCTATAAAATTAGCACCTGTTATCAAATTCAAAACTTTTGAAGAACACGAGTAATTTAGCACCTATCATCTAAACTCTACGGAATGGTCAAGCGTAGAAATTAGCAATTTGAAATTCTAATTGGAAGGGGCAATCTTGCATTGATCATTTAACATTTTCTGGAAACATGCAAGCTCGTCTCAGAGAAGGTAAAATTCTTTGATGGCTGCAAAAATTACTTAAATAGTGTATCATAGTCTTAACTATCTTATACAATGTCTCATGAAATATTGTTTCTTTAACTGAGTTGTTCCAGTTCAGCAACACAAATTCTTATTTTTCCTTTAAGAAAACAACAGAAACTACACAAACCTGAGCCATATTTAAAAGGATAAAGACAACGACTGAAAAGAAAAAATATTTCTACAAACTGAACAAAAGTGTACGGAAGGTAGATCTAACTAGTTAAAAGTTATGACAGGGTCAGACCAGAATATTCTTCACTTAATAAAGCCAAAGTCAACAAGTATTTAACTACTTGGAGGTAAAGTTAAGTAATTAAGGGTCTGACATTTAACTCTCCAGACAACTAAATTATGATATGTTCTCTCCCAAAACCCTTGCTAATTTCTACTTCCCTCTAATCTCTACCTGTACTTCCCCATAATATCTTAATTTCTTTGATCTATCTGTGATTTTACCTCTCTTTACTAAAATTTCTGATAAAATGATAAACAATAGTGAGGTGGAGCAGGAGGTTCAGGTAGGCCAAGGTGGAAGAGAATCTAGGTTAAGATGACATTATACATTTAATTTTCCACACGCAAGTCAACAAGGACAGGTGCTACTTGCATGGATGAAATATTTTTCCCAACCAAACAGGCCCATTGGCGACCACAACTCCAGTTGGTTTTCAAAAGCACTCCAACCAATACAGAAAGACAAATTAAATTATACATATACTGTACCTTGTTATTAAATGCCATAAGTACATTCCCGTTTCTTTGCACAGCATATCGTGAACCTGATTCACAGTGAAAACAACAATCAAGTTAGTAGTGTAATTAGATCTGCTAGACCTATAAAGGAAAGGAAATCTACTATGTTTTACCGATTAAAAGATGAACTAAAGATCCAAGGGAATGACCGATTCCAAAAGTAGGAAGATCTAGCACCTGTAAAAAAGAACTTCGATGGCATAACTGTGGGAGACAGTTAAAAAGTAATATAAATTAAATAAACTCACTGGTTCTTGTAGAAACCGAAGACACCTATCAAATTTAAATTGCACTTCATCTGCAATGAGGAAGTGATCAAATCCACTGGCATAAGGTGTTGCAATCACATACATACCCCTTAAAGATAGCAACCAAAAGGAGGTGTAAGAAAAGGATAAAGAAGATAAAAAGTATTTGGGCTAACAATTACGCCTCTGAATTTTATTTACTCTTTCCATGTCAACAGAAATACATACACAAAAGCATGAAAAAATATGTAGGGAAAATAAAACAAAAGACAGGTGAGAAAGAAAAAAGAACTTTTAACAAAAAAAATATTAATACTCTAGTACAACTTCTCTCGAGGACTTGATTACCTACCTTCTTTCTCATTCACCTACCTTCTTTCTCGTACACTCTATATATGTACATATCTTATTCCTTCCACTAAAAATTAATTAGTTTTCATAAGAAATGAAAGATATCTCAAGGATACAGTTCTACTAATTCCAATTGTATGTCAGTGACTGCTAATAGATTTCCATGCATTTCTGCATTACAATTTGTACATCCTACGCTGGAGTTTGCACTATAAAGCTCATAATATACTCGCGAATTGAATGTGGCAGAATGAGTTATGCAGGATTAGCAGGACTGTTAAAGAAGACAATTAGATTTCACATATATTTTTCTTTCTTAAGTAAAAGTGAACTTATACCTCCAACCTATTTGATCTCAATCTTGTATTTCCACATCTCTAGCATGTTGGTCATTCAAACATATTTGTACAAGCATGAAAGAAATATTTTAGTTTGATTTAATATACACACTGAAAAGTAGAAGTTATTATGTTATCTAATTCAATGATAGATACGCTTCACATAAATTACATGTTCAGTGACTAGAAGAGCTATAACGTCACCGTGATGTAAATAACTCTTGTACTTTGACATATGATAAAGTATATGGCACATGTTCAGGCAAATAATAAACCCAGATAAGTTTAAAACCAATATAAATAGTTCAGTCACCCACTTTTCTGAAAGCCTTTCTAGAAAAAATCGGTAGGTGAGCTGAGGGGCAGCACCAACAAATATGCCACCAACAAAATGTACAATGGCCCTTGGTGTTGAGTTTCTTGGTTTCAATACCCATGCACCCTGAGATAATGACAGTAATCTTACAAGTAATCCTGTAAACTGAGAATTGACAACTATATTTTTGTTAAAATAATTTGACGTTACAATATTCATCCTCTTTGTAAATAATAGCCTTCAGCCGAATAGGCTTCTAAAATAGAAGCAACTGCCTAGGCAGAGTCGAACTAGAACAGATGCTCAGTGTGTTAGGCTGTACGTTTTAATAGTAGAATAAATTTGTAAACCCTCCGGCTTTCACATTAAACATTTACATCTTATTTCTCCTATTACCTAGCAATAACCTAAAAAAAGTCAGAGAAAAAGAAAGAACTGTCATTACTACTCTTTACCACATAGCTTTTACAAATTTCGAATTTCGTCAAAAACATATGTTATGATGCTAAAAGTGTACTCATACAATTCATCATGAATTATTTTTGTTATTTACCTATGGTAGTGTATTAATATTTAAGTCTAGATACATACTATGATTTTCTTTTAATTGCGATTTCCGTCTCCCTGTCTTCTAATAATTGTTCCTAGGATTATTTTTGGTATAATTCAAGCCAGGGGTCTTTGCAGAAGCAGACTCTCTACTTTTTTGGACAAGAAGTAGGGTTTGCAAACACTTCCCAGACCCTGCTCTACGTGGGTTTGGTTTTTTATTGCGATTTTCACTTGGACATTAGGTGTTAGCATCACTGTTTCTAGAGTTCCAAATATCTTTAAAATTAAATTTTGGCATGTTCTGTGTAGGTTTCCATCATTACCATGCCTGACAATTCTCTTGTCCTCTTACAAATATCATAGAGCATATAGGATCAATATCCCATATTCCCAATATTAATAACTTTTCAGTAGTTTCTTACAGCCAATATCTTTGTGAATTTTGTTAAAGAATCAATGGCACCATTCAAGACGAAAGCGCAACCTCATTAAGAATCTTTTATCTTGTAGTTCTTAATCCATGAAAGTCATTATTGGGTGAACTTAAGACCCCCAGCATGGTTTTGATCACCTCTTATCACCAAAGTTTTCATAATTCTTGAAATTCTCGACTCGGGCCTTATCTAGAAAATTGCAACAAATCCTGAATTTAGCAAAATCCGAGGTCTGTGGTTATCCCAATGTTTCATTGTTACGTATTACTCCCTAATATTTTGGAAACCATATGTTTCGTTTCTGCAGGTGGAATAAAGTTACTAAGTGTCTTGTTTAGTGGACAGACTCTTTTCGCTTTCATATAGTTATGCTTGAGCTTCTGTTCAACACAAACTTACTAAAATTGACGAAGTGCTTCTGTTCAACAAAAACTTACTAAAATTGACGAAGTCTTAGAATTTTTGGAAATCCACATATGAAGGCTAATTTACTATGAAGTATTATAGGGTAAAGGCACAATACAACAAAGCAGATTCTTCTCTAGAGAGATTGAGTCATTGAGGGAAACAAAGGTCAATTGACTGCAGAAACGCATTCCAACGACGAGGCAGAATAGATTGTCTACATTTCCCCAAATGCTTCTATGGGACCATTTGTAGCTCCGTGTTCTCCACAAAATCTTTGCTCACAGAAATAGAAGCTAAATAACATATTCTATTTTATGACTTTATAAAGAGAGGGAGTTGAAAATAGTCAAGCAAACATCAAGAACACTACAAAAATTGTGCAAGAAATATGGGAAAACCCCACCTTGGAATTAGATCTGGCAATTTTGTACAGACACAAAAGTTTAGCATTTGGGTTTGGACTTAAGTACACGAAAGTACGCAATAGATTAAGTGTCGTGTTTGGGTTTTTACTTTGGGTATACCATACTCACGATGCAACACAAAATTAATATAATTATATCCTAATAATTATTATTTTATATATAATATATCTATTATGTTTTTTATATTAAATTTTATATAAATATATATTGGTATTTTATAAAAATATACATATGCATAGAAATAAAATATTTTAATATATCTATTTATTAAATTATATATTTATTTAGTGTCACACAAAAACAAACATGATAAGTACACGACACACGAACATAAAAGTACACTTATTAGCGTGCAGTGTATGGGTTTGACATTTAGGTACACACAAGAACAAGCATGATTGCCATGTCTACTTGGGATGGTGAAAACAAATTATTCACCCTTCAGTAAGAAATGATGGAAATGGTGGGGAACTGGGAATTGCTGGCGTAGGGGGAACTGAATGGGAATGCAAGAAGCAAATGGTGTGTGTGGTTTTGTGGGAGGTACTCAACTTTTCTCCACAACGAGATCATAATCTGAAATAGGAACTCTGTCATATTCTTCACTCTAAATACAGAATAAACAGAATAATAGGTCTATTTAAAGCATAAAAAATTTTGTCCTGAATGCTACTTAATCTTCAAATGTCTTTTCAGTGTGAAAATTTAGGAATTGCAAAGTATTATGATCTATTATAATTAAGCTACATGAAATAGTAATCTTATTTAGATAAAAAGGCCGAAGTAAGACTAAGTCCTAGGTTGAGTCAAGGTGAAGATCATAACCAGACATTAATTTCAACACCTATCCACATTAATGTACTCATTCCTAAAGTTCCACATGAGTTCTTTTTCTGCTAAATCCATATCCACATCTGGCTTAGTTACAAAGTTTGAAGATTCCATTTCTATCTAATATGTAAGTTCATCGACTGTGCCATAATAAATTATACTGTAATTTAAACTCGTTCTCAGGAGACGAAGTTGATGCGGGGCAAGGGATTAAGATTACAAACATTGGAATAAAGTGAATTATTTTTATTAAAGGATACCTCAACTTCAGTCCAATCTCCTGAACTACCAGAACCAACTTGAGATTGTACCACAGTGTCCGTAAGTACTCTGCAAATGAAAAGGAAATAAGTGGTGTAGATTACATTTAAGCTGATAAAGAAGAAAAGTGAGATGATGCATTGTATAATCAACTGAAAAGTTAGTTAAGCTACTGCCAAATAGGAAGATTAAGGTTTTAAAAACTACAAATTTTACATAAAAAAATTTATGGCTTCACACAGTTTGTATGGTTAGCACTATCACACTTAGCTTTGCTGATATATAGGGGAAATACAAATTAACTCCAATATAATAACTAAATCACATTATAACAAATGGTGTTGTTAATGGAGCACACATAGAGCACACTGGGATATGCCAAAATATAGCATAACTTGGTATTTCATCGACAATACTGAGTTCTACTGTAATATGTTTGAATACCAATGGAGAAAACCAAATTGGAGAGGAAACCAAATGTAGTTCCAGAAGTTCCTAGCAATAATAATGGTGAGGCCACAAGATTATTTGAAAATTTACTGTCCCGCCACAATTTTGAATGCAACTTACTTAGTTTAAATATACTGAGACTCTTCCGTTTATTAAACATGATAGTAGATAAGTATTAGGTAGTGCTTACAATTAGGATTGGTTTTCTTATATTATAAGTATGATTTTTGGGTCTTACACTATTAGTCTGTTGGATTCGATATCTGGACTTTGACCATTTTTATTAAGTGCTACGATCTAGTAAGCTTGCTAAATGTGCATCACATAGTATAGCCATTTGACATTTATATTACTTGTCACGATGTTGTACACTTTCTTGAAATTTGTGTATCAGAGAGTATAGCCATTTCACATTTGAAAAAACTCATGGACTTGAACAAGTACTTGCAAGAAAAGCAAATTAGCTAAAAGTATCATGTCGATATGCAAAGTAAAGATTCACCAACCAAAAGAAATATGGACAATTATGCAAGAAAAAAATAAAAAAACAAAGAAGACTTAATCAGACGAAGAAAGATGCAGGGGTGTAAGAAATTTGCTCCATAACGAATAGATATCTAACATGTCGTGAAGGTGTGCAGATTACCAAAGGATTTCCTGTTATTCAGTTTTCAACTTGAATTATACATGTAAACTTGAAATTATCCTTTAGGATATTAGGTCAATACTGTGTACTGTAGCTATAACTCCTAAAATATAAGCAAAGAGTAACAAAATTTGAGATCAAGCTGTTGCTTATGGAGATATGGAGGAATGCAATTCACTTGATATTGACAAAAATTTAAAGTGATTCTTCTCGAGAACAATTGTATCATAAACTCTAACTAATTCATTATAGACATGTTAATTAATCCAGAAAAAGTTGCATAATAATAGTAATAATCATCCTAACTAGATGATTTTCTCAGGATGTAGCAAAAAGCAATCATTCTCCTAGATGATGAAATAGGTTAATAAGGGGAAACTGGAAAGAGTAGCGGAGAAACAAACCTCTCAATCTCGCTGTAAAGCTGGAGAGCATTTCTCTCTGGTTTATTGCTATCACTAGTGGTATCAATTTTATTATTATTATTATTATTACTGTACTTGCAATATATTCTTCTACTGGAAACACTGCTGCTGGTGGTGATATGATGATTTTTAAAGAGGAGAGTGTGATGAAATTGGGTGTGTTTTTTGGACCGGAAGAAACCAGCCTGAATAGGAGGAGGCGTTAACAACCAACTGCCAGCCATCTTCCCCAACTGATCTCGCTGTCTGATGAATACACACAATTATGAAATTCAATCTTCAGTACTGTTAGTCCAACCTATACTTACAACCTATACTTACATCCCTTAAGTTGGTGTTGGTCAAATACGCACGCACCCCCTACAAAACATACTTGTGTGGTCCACGTTGTATGTACTTCCGTAGTTGCGTGTATAAATTTCTAATTGTCTGCCGTGCGTATCCAAATGGTTACTATGACAAATTTTTAAATTTCAAAATGTAGAGCAGGAGTTAAACTAACATTTCAAAAAATTATTAAAGATTTTTTGAAGCCATTTACTCTTTTTTTCTAGTTTTAAGAGTTTTTATAGAACTTTTCAATTTAATTTATTGTAATAAAACATTCATGGTCTTCCAATGTTTTTTTTATAATAGTGGAGTAAGAAAACAAATAAAGAAAGCAAATATAAAAAATATAGTTAAAATTAACATATTCGTTAATTTATGTAAGAACTTGACAAGAGTCCTAACAAAAAAACAACTTTGACAAGAGCAACATTATTTATATTATTTTTAAGGATAGTCATGAATCTCTTGAAATTAAATATTGTAAAAATATTTCTGATAGCTATATATCTTGTTCTGTTTGAAATTAGTTTTCCTGGTGAATATCTCCCCGAGCTTTTCCAACTAAAAAGATAACACTGCAGTTGTTTTCTTTAAAAGCTGGGAAACAAGATAAAACTTGTGAAATCATGCTTGCAAGCAGACAATCTGATCGAATCTAAAAGAACAAAAACATAAAGTTCATTCTTAACTATTAAATACTACAAGGCAGCATAAACCTAAACAAATTTATATCATCACAAGTGATGCAAGGTAATCCACGTACGAGAAGACAATAGCGGAAACAATAGCCACACAAAGCTTTGTTCCTCAAGTTTCTTCAGTTAAGCAGTAATAGTTTCATCGAGAAACGGATAATCAGTGTATCCAACAACCGGATCAGATAAATAAAATGTGTTTCTATCATACTTGTTGAGAGGAGCATCAAGCTCAAACCTCTTTGGAAGATCCGGGTTTGCCAGAAAAGGCCGACCATAAGCAACAAGGTCTGCACGGTTCTCAGCCACAGCATTATTACCATCTTCCCTACTATAGCCACCAGCAACAATAAAAGTACCATGAAATGCTTTTCTCATAGGCACGAGACTTTGGGGACTGTCGGCAATCTCTCCCAAGGTTTTCATCCTTGGCTCAACCATGTGGCAGTAGAGAATGTTGTATTTATTCAAGGAACCAGCCATATAGAGCCCCAAGGCTTCTGGATTTGAATCCCCTGATTCCATGTAATTTGCAAAGGGTGAAAGCCTTATGCCTACTTTGTCTGCCCCTATCTCTTTTGACACGGCTTCAACAATTTCCAGAGCAAAGTTGCAGCGGTTTTCCAAGGAGCCCCCATACTTGTCTGTTCGGTCATTGACTTGATCTTTCAAGAACTGGTCTATTAGGTAGCCATGAGCACCATGGATTTCGACTCCATCGAAACCTAAATTTGATCAAGGAAAAACAAAGTATCATTTAAATCCTAGGCGCGCAAAACATCCATCACTAAACAGATTATTTTAAAACTATATCGTTCCATTGCTCCATATATAAACTCTCATTTTTGGCTTTATGATAACTGGGTATTTACTTACATTTATATTTTAAATGGGATATAATTTCTGGAAGTGATTAGATTATCTCTTTGATCCGTGTTACTTTTTAAACATAGCAGATTTAGCTGAAGTTTAGAACTTAGAAGACATACCAGCTTCAATAGCATTCTTAGCAGCAAGTCTGAAATCATTTATGATTTGAGGAATTTCCTCAGTACTCAGTCGTCGAGGAGGAGTACATTTTGCATCATCAACGCTCTTGTCTGTACTGGAGATTGGATTCTGTCGATTTGGCTGAAAACCTGCACGAACAATTCAGACATTCTTGTAAGCATGTTAACTTCACTGATTTGATACAAGTGCCAACTTCTCAAATCCATTTCTTTAGGCAAGGGTAGAATATCAAACTGGGTGGAAAATTAAGTATGTGAAGCTTTTCTTTACTTTATTGCCAACAGGTGGAGAAGTTCGACTCTTAGAAAACAACAGTTGGTACATACAGAGACATTAACAACCAACAGTTGGATCTTGTTCAGTGTTAATAATGCATTAGCTTATGTATCCCCCAGTCCATAACTCATATTAAAGATCACTTAATTTTATATTAAAACATAATGAGTTTTCGAAGTTCTATCTTTTGTTCTCTCTTCAATCGTCGAAACCGATAGTTAAAGTGAAACCATGACAAAAAATCCAAGAAATTACTTGGTCAAAAATGTATTACCTGTATTAGAAACCCTCCCTACGTGCCATATCTGACAAAAAAATATACCACCTTTGGCGTGGACGGCATCCACAATCGGTTTCCAGGCTTCAACTTGTTCCTTTGTCCATATACCAGGTGTATTTGGGTACCTACAAACAAAAGTCATCTTCCTTATATACTTATGACATTGAAAATATGCATTTACATCTGTCTTTATTGTCCAGAATGCCCAGCCGAATGAAAACAATCACACAAACTACAGTGGCTACATATTTCACATATTTACCCTTGGGCAGTGTCAGAAACTCCAGTAGCTTCAGATATCAAAAGTCCTCCTTTTGTGGTTCTTTGAGAGTAATACAATATAGCATGTGGCTGAGGAACATTTCCGTACGATCTTTCTCTTGTCAAAGGTGCCAAAACGACTCTGTTAGACAATGGAGGGTGAAATTATTAGAAGAAGCAACTGTGAGCTTCTTGGGCACTTAAATTATGAACAAAGCAGAACTCCGTCTGCACTGATTCTGGGAAATGCGCAGAGAGCCTAATGATTTACAACCACAGATCAAAACGCTTCAATCGTTTAATATCATTAGCCATTACATTGTGCTAAACCATATAGGATCCGAGAAACAATCCTCCACTTTTCATTTATAAGCTTAATAAAATGTGAACATAAGCATAAAATATAAAACCTACAGTGAAAGGGCTAAACCTTTAACACAGAAACTCTATCACTGCAAAGGACCAAGGGGAGAAAATTCGAAATCAATAGCAAAGGCGCCAAGGCTCCGAATCATGGTTCAAAGACAGTTTAATGTGAATAAGTAGTTCTCAGACAAACAAATACTATTATGATTCTCAAAATCAAGATAGCACAAGCTATAAATAGTATAACATAGAAATTTATGTCATTTTCTTAAAGTTTCACCTCAAATAATAAGATTCCATACCCAAAACGGCCTCTCTACTCTTATTAGTCCAAGTAGAGGTAAAACATGCATAAATCCCACCCTTCTTAGATAATGCTCTATGAGCTGGATATACCAAATATGTTTAGTTCGAATATTCAAGACGTAACAAATTCAACCCAAACGTAAATTCGCGATACATGCAACAAAGTGCATCACATGATCAACATAAAAAAAGATCGAACATACAATAATATAATCACCGAAAAAATCAAAAAAAGTACATACCTGTGTGATAGCTGAAAGTTGCCCATTTTGTATGGAGTAACAAGAGGTACTTGAAGGGTTTGCAATTCTCCCATTATTCTTCAAACTTGCAAATGTACTCTGCTTTTTTTTTTTTTTCTGTTACTTAAATCTATAACAAAAAGATGTGTAAATAATGAAAATACCGAACCCTCAACTCGGTATTTATATAGGAAAATATGAAAAGTCCGCTGATATATTAGATGATGTTAAATGTGAAACAAGATGAACCTGGACAAGTTGATAACAATCAGACCAACCGACAACCGTCCAACGATGGTGGTACTCCGTTTTTCATTCACGTAGGTCATGACGTTTAACTTGTACAATCAGGCATCAGCTGTGAAATCAGTAAAGGCTGCTCAATATTCGTTTCACATAAATAGAAGTTTGTCCTGGAATCCAAATTTTTTCTTTTGGTCTCCCTTATCATAGTTGTCCACTTTTGATTTTTGCGCATGTATTTTAAAGTACTAGCTTGAAACGTGCCATTTTTTAATATAATGGAATATTTTTTTAATTTAAATTAAAAATTTTAGGACATGAATTTTGTAGATTTAAAATTTTAAATGATATGATTTGATAATAATTATATATAAGTTGTTCGTGATATTTTTAGAAAATGATGAATTTTAGTTTGAAAATATAGAAAAGATGATATGTTTTAGCGAAAAAATGTAATCTGTTAGTTATTAATTATTATAATATTATTATTTTAGTTTACTTCAATAAAGCTATATGAGTATGTTTTACTAAAAAAATAGAAAAAGTAAGGTATTTTAGCTGAAAAGGTAATTCGTTAATTATTAGTAATTACAATTATAATATTTTGTTTTATTAAATAAAATTGCTCATAACATTTTTAGAAAAGAAAAATTTTAGTTAGATAAAATATAAAAGATAATTTATTTTAAATGAAAAGGGAAATTAATTAGTTATTTAAAAATTGAAAAGGTAACATATTTTATCTAAAAAAAGAAATTTAGTAATTATTAGTAACTATAAGTAATTAAATAAGGATAATTCAGTACAAATACCATGTACCATTAAGTAAGGATAAATAAGTAAAATCAATAGTGACGATCAAGCAACCAAATTTTTAATGTTTCGTAGGTTATAACCCGCGATGCACGGACTTTTTTAATATTTATATGAATTCTTTTCATTAACTTGAATTAATTCTTTTGAAACATGAATTTTGGAGGCTTAAAATTTTAAATGAGATGATTTGATAATAATTATATAAATGTTATCCATGATATTTTCAAAAAAGGAGAGATTATAGTTAGAAAATATAAAAAAGATGATAGATTTTAGTTGAAAAAAGGTAATCGGATAATTATTAATAAATATAAAATCATATTTTATTTTATTAAATAGAATGTTCGTGATATAATTTGAAAAAGAAAGGATTTAGTTAGAGTAAATTAAAAAGGTAATATGTTTTAGGTGGAAAATGTAATTGATTAGTTTATAGTCATTATAATAATTTAATTATGTTACTTTACTAAATAAAATTGCTCGTACTGTTTTTAGAAAAGGAGAAATTAATGTTATCCGTGATATTTCTAGAAAAAGAGCAATTAGTTAGAAATATAGAAAAGATGATATGTTTTAGTTGAAAAGGTAATTGGTTAATTATTAGCATTATAATATTATTATTTTATTTTATTAAATAGAATTATCCGTGATATAATTGAAAAAAAAGAGATTTTAGTTAGAGAAAATAAAAAAGGTAACGTGAAAATTAAAAAGGTAACATGTTTAGGTGAAAAAGGTAATTGATTAGTTTATAGTAATTATAATTTAATTATGTTATTTTACTAAATGAAATTGCTCGTATTGATTTTAGAAAATGAGAAATTAATGTTGCAAGTGATATTTATAGAAAAATGGATTTTAATTAGAAAAAAATGATACGTTTTAGCTGAAAAGGTAATCGGTTAATTATTAGTATTATAATATTATTTTTATTTTTATTAAATGAAACCGCCCGTGATATAATTGGAAAAAGAGATATTTTAGTTATAGAAAAGAGAAATGGTAACATAGTTTGGCTGAAAAAGATAACTGGCCGTGATATAATTGGAAGATGAGAGATTTTAGTTAAAGAAAAAAGCAAAGGTAACTTGTTTTAACTCAAAAAGGTAATTGATTAGGTAATAATAATTATAATATAATTTTGACTCAAAAAGGTAATTGATTAGTTAATAGTAATTATAATATAATTATGTTATTTTATTAAATAAAATTGCTCGTAGTATTTTAAAAAAGGAAAAATTTTAGTTATATAAAATATAAAAAATATTGTATTTTACGTAAAAAGGAAATTATTTAGTTATTGAAAAATAGAAAATGTAATATGTTTAACCTGAAAAAGGAAATTGATTAGTAAGGAAGAAATTTTAGTTAGATAAAATATAAAAGATATTATATTTTACCTGAAAAAGAAAATTATTTAGTTATTGAAAATTAGAAAAAATAGTATGTTTAACGTGAAAAAATAAATTGATTAGTTAATATGATAGATTTTATCTGTAATTATGTAAGGGTAAATAATTAAAATCAACAGGTACCGTACCGTTCGATCGACCAGTGGAGGCACGTTGGGCCCTTCGAGGACACGTGTCCCTCCACTTTTAAAAATATATATTTTTTGTATATAGGATCCATAGGTTCAACAATATAGCATATAAGTATTTATTCTTGTGCCCCCGCTTTTCTTATCTTAGTACACAAAAGTTCTTACAACTGGCCGTTTTACTTTGGGAGGGTATTCAGGTGTTAAAAAACTAACACTTCTAAAGTTTAGAATGTGTTTTATGTTAAAAATATGGCCAAATATTACAAAAAATTTCAAGCTCTTATTTTAAGGGCGTTGGCCCCATCTATCACAATTATAAACTAAATGGTCTTAAATATCAAAACTCAAAAATATGATCACAAATGTCGCACTAAAACACTATATCGTGTATCGTTTTCAATTTTAAACGAAAACGCTACATCGTGTAGCATTTTGGTTTTTTTTATATAATTGGATGTTTGTACGGTGTCCCGAGGAGGTTTAATTCTTGGCTCCGCCACTGACAGACCGACCAAACTTTTAATATTTCGGCTTTTACATAAAAGTATAGATAGATATAGATAGTATAGATTTATCTGATAATTATAAATATTTTTTTTTAGTTTTGTGTTGAACAAAAGTTTGATATTTAAATTTTATTCATAAATAAAAATCAATAATTAATTTGTGTATCAATAAATAAAGAAACGAGGGATTATCCTTTTAAATACTTCCTTTGTCTCAAATTACATATTCATTTTAATTTTATAGGAGTTGAATTAATCAATTTTAACCAAACATTACAAATTATTCATTTATTAATTTAAAACATTGAAAATTACATTTTAAAATAGAATAGTTGTACTTTTGAATGATATAATTTTTTAAAATTTTCACAATTACAAAATACATATAAAAAAGTTAATTTTTAAATTTTTTAGTTATGCTTCGTGTTTGTTTAATCAAATAAATCACATTTGATAAATTTATCAGTTAAATTTGTTATCTCATTTATTGCATAAATTAAGCCAAAGTACGGTTAGATTTTAATCGCGTTGTTGTTTCAATTAAATTTTGGATTTGGCTTTATATTTATCATGTAAAATTGAATTCGTTAAGTTCAATAATCAAATATTCTCATAAGTTAAAAAATATGTCTTTGAAAATTAAAAATATTTGTTAAAAAAATAGCATATATTCAAATTTAATATATTTCAGTGATTTACGTTTTACATTCAAAATTAGCTAATTTTTGTTTAACTTATACATGAATTTCGTAGGTTATTCAAACTAGCTCTTTAACACGTGCAAAGCACGGATATGTTCTGAATACGAATAAATTATTATTTTTTCCTAAATTATATGATGTTCTTCCTCCGTCCAAAAAAATTGACACACTTTCTTTTTTGGGACGTCACAAAATTAATGAAACTACTATACATACTATTTTTTAACACTATTTTTCACTATTATACCCACTAACTTTATTCCTTTTTTATTAAATAAATATTATAAACACTATTGCACCCACTACTTTATTCCACTATCTCAAATCTATTACTCCCTGCGTCTCTTAATAATTTTCCTATTTTTATTTTGAGCCATAAAAAACAAATAAATTTATACATATAGGTTAGTGATCAAATATAAATCAAAATTAAAATAAAACTATAAAATAATCTTAGCCCTTATATCTATCTAATCTAATGGCCTCGCTACGGGCACCACCCACAAATCCAACACACACTCACATACACAATCTCAACTAATCCTTCTCGTTTTTAATTTAATTTTTCCCGTCAATCGGTAATTTTTTTTTGAAATTCGATTTCACTGTATTTTTCTTCATCTTCCAATGATCAATTTGCATACCATATGTGCTATATTCCGACGCGATTTAGAAATTTTTTTATTTGGTTTCTAGTTTCTAGTTTAAGAGTGGTTTCTATTGGAGTAAGACCTTATATATATATATTTAAACTTTATACATATACATGGACACCTGTTAAAAAAAATAAAACACGGTCATCTTCCCCACCCACTCCCAATTCCGAATCTCTTCTCTCTCTTTTCTTTCCTTCCTCTCTTTTCTCTCGTTCTTTCTATTTTCTCTTCATTTTTTCAGTCGACTTTTGTTTTAATCTATCAAAAACATGAGTTTTCATTACGGATTTTCAGATTCCGATGATGAATCTGTTAATACGGTTGATTACGCTTGCTCCGATCCCGATCACTGTGACAAAGGTATTCATTGTGATGGAGAACAAACCTTCGATCGTCGTTTCCTCAAGTGTTAATCAAGAACCCAAGGTTAAAAATGATGCTCCTCCGTCACCTCTTTCCCCAGTTCAAGTTTCTCTAGTTAAAAATTGTTAATTTTTTAAAGTGGAAGACGTATTGCAAGCACACTGGTCAAGTATTTTTGTTGATTGTTGATAATTAAGCGAGCGAGCGTGTTTGGATGGTCTAAAAATAATTATGATAAAAATGATTGTTGTGTTATGATCAAATTGGTGGGAATATATTGGATGCCTAAGAGCAACTCCAACACTATCCACACGTAACTTGAAGTTACGGTACTTCCCAGAAGATAAGTAGCTACCATAACTTCAAGTTATGGTAGCACAAAACTTGAAGATACAAGTAGCTACCATAACTTGAAATTATGGTTAGCACAAAATCAAATTCAAGAGAGTTTTTTAAATTGTTCAACCCAATTTTTTTAATTGTTAACCCAATTTAGCAACCAAAAGTTTTGATTTTTGAACAAACAGGGCAAAGCAAATGATGTACAGAGACTATTTTTTTAATTTATTTGTTCAAAAATTTTATTGTTCAAGTGTGAGATTTTGTATTAATCAGTGTGTATGTAATTTTAAGTTTTGATTGGTTGTTCAAAACTAATCATGTAAGCTGATTGGTTGAAAGTATTAGTAGTGGATTGTACTTGTAATTTTAGATTAAACAAATACTTCAGTTCCCAATGCAAGTATTACAAGTATTACAATAGTAGTGGGTTGGAGATTTCTTAAAACCTGTGTTATTCACTAAACCAAAAAAGAATTAAGAGACAGAGGGAGTATTAAATATTGATAGGTCCCACCGCTTTACCCATTTTTCATCTAACTTTATTCATTTTTTAATTTTTTTTCATGTGATTTTTTTATAATACACTAGATCTAAATAATAATATAATGAAATATGGTACAGGTTAGTGAATATTATTATATATCCACATAAATGTATAAATGTATATAGTATAAATATGCGTATTAATTACAAAATAATTAATAGATTAAAATTAATGAAAAATTATTACTCCCTCTATCCCGAAAACAAAGACACGGTCAAGTTTACACAAAAATTAATAAAAATCAGTTTGACTTGCTAGGTGGCAATATTTGATTGGTTAGTTATGAAAGTAGGTGTATAAAAAATGGGTAAAGTGAGAAAATAGTGGGTGTAATAGTGTTTATTGAATAAAAAGAGAGTATAAAATAAAGAAGTAGTGGGTGTAATAGTGAAAAGTAGTGTTCAAAAATAGTAAGTAAAGTAGGTTCATTCTTTTTGGGACGTCCCAAAAAGGAATAAGAGTCTTATAAAATGGGACGGAGGGAGTAGATTATAACATTTTCTGTTTACTATTTCGGGACATTCAAAATACTTTTCCCCTTTCTATTTTAAGTCATATAAAACAATATTCAATATCCACTACTCCACCCACTACTTCTTAAAAACAATATTCAATACCCACTACTCAATCCACTACTCCTTAAAAACAATATTTAATACCCACTACTTCACCCACTACTCTTTAAAAACAATATTTAATACCTACTATTCCACCCACTATTCTTTAAAAACTATATTCAATATCCACTACTCCACCCACTACTCCTTAAAAACAATATTCCACCCACTACTCCTTAAAAACAATATTCAAAACCCACTACTTCTTAAAAATAATATTCAATATCCACTATCTTAAAACCCATGTTTTTAGTCAAACAGGAAAGGTTTAAAGAGACGGAGGGAGTACAACATCAATGTATGTATGTATGTATGCATGCATGCATGTATGCATTTATAATTAATAATTATACATTAATGAATATTAGAGGGTGGTGGTATATGCACGAAAGAATGCCCAAAATACACACTTTTTGGGTACCCAATGTCCAAAATACCCATTTTTGAAAACACTGACCGAAATACACACGGGATGTGTCGTTTGGTTTGGCGCATCCGGGGTTACTGTTCACTCTCCCCCTCCCTCCTTCCCTCCCGTCGTCTCTCTCTCTCTCTCTCTCTCTCTCTCTCTCTCTCTCTCTCCCGTCATCTCTCTCGCAACCCATCCATCTCTCTCGCCGCCTTACCTCTCTCCGTCTCTTAACCACCACTATAATCGTCTCTCTATCTCTCTCTCTCTCTCTCTCTCTCTCTCTCTCTCTCTCTCTCTCTCTCTCTCTCTCCGTCCATCATCTCCACCACCTCTCTCCGTCCATCTCTCCCCGTTCATCACTCTCTCCCCGTCGCTACTGTCTCTCCGCTGCTCTCTCTCTCGAATTGGGCATTTTTAATCCGGTGAAACACACAGCTTGAAACTCATATAGGCATGTAGATCGTCGAAAGACGAATCCAATGGTATATAATACTTCACTGGAAAACCACTGGAAATGGGTGAACGGAGAACGGATAAAAATTACCAAAAATCGCCTGAATCGCCATGGGTGTCGCCAGAGCACGCGTCTGTTGGAGTGGGCCCCGCAGGGGCATGCGCCCTTTCGAAATGCAGTACCTCCCGAGGATGGGTATTTTGGTTAGAAAAGATTAAAAAGTGGGTATTTAGGGCACTCACCCTATATGCACACCCTAAAGTTATTGTTGCACATCCTGTAATATGTTTTCTCAAAATTACCCTCACACGTGCATTACCACGATCAAGACTCCATTCACAAATTTTCGAGTATCACTATTTACTATCTTAGACTGCAATATGATTATTCGAAATGAAAATTAATATACATTTAGTTTTGTATTTCATGTTTCTTTCCCACTAATTAAAGTAACATATATATTAATAAAAACATATCATTTACATGTTTGTTTTCTTGATATATTTAAGTTATATTCATAGTAATCGAAGTAAAGTTAATAATAGTATTTTTTTTGGATTATAATTTTAACCAAATTAAAAAGAATGAAAAAAGATTCAAAATGTATTTTGTACTAAAATTCTTTATAAAATACCGGCATGACCAAATCTAATAGTACAAATGATATGTATGCAAAATATTTTAAAATAAAGTATTAAAAATTGTTAAAATTAAAATTTATACTAATATAAATCCAAAAATTTGTAAAGTTTATAAGTTACACAAATTAATAATATGATGTAATGGTCGTAATATGGTAAAATGAGAGTACATAGAAATAAAAAAGAGAGGATGCATTAATATTGAGGTAATTTAGGTAAAACATACTATAGGGTGTGCAACAATAACTTTAGGGTGTGCGTATATCACCATCAGGGCCGGCCCTGAGGTTTTCGGGGCCTGGTGCGGGAAAAGTTTTGAGGCCTTTTTTAACCGCGCGAAGCGCGGAAATTTTTTTGGGTCCAAACTAGATCCGGATTTTTAATCGGGCGAAGCTCGGATTTTTTTTAGGATCTTGAGTAATTTGTTATTTATAAATATGTATGTATTAGATAGGAGGTCCCCTAAATATGTATGTGTTAGAGAGAAGGCGCCAATATGCTGTTTTTGTATAATTAACTGTTAATAATATTTTTAGGGGCCCCAAAAATATTATTTTTTGTATAATTAACTCTTAATAATATTTATAGAGGCCCCGAAATGCTATTTATAGATGCTCTAAATTGATATTTTTTGTAAGATAATAATATTAATTTATATATATATATATATATATATATATATATTTTGACTATATATATATACTGTAAAAAAAAATTTTTGGGCCCCCTTACCCAATGGGCCCTGTGCAACCGCACTGTTGGTACTGGGCCAGGGCCGGCACTGATCACCATCCATATTAGATATTAATATGTACTAACTACGTAAATATTAAATGACCAAAATAACCCTAAATATATAGAGTAAAGATGAAGGTAAAATAGTTCATGAATTAAATTGCACATCAAACCCCTTGTTGCTGTATTAAATATATTAATAGATTAATAGATTTAAGTGAAAACTTGAAAAGAGACTGAAAGGTAAAAAAATCAATTTTCCTTTCCAACTCCAAAATGCTGGAAAAAAAATTGTGATCTGATTTATGGACTGATCTTCACGCTATCATTGTCTATATGGTAATGCATTTTGATATAGGTATTGCTCATGTTTAATTTAAAAGAGAAAATTACCAAAATAATCATATTTGAGCATGTCTGGCCATATTTACCGATCTAATACGGCATTTCGTGTGAAGTATCAATGGCTAATACGGCGTTTCGTGTGTCGTATCAGCAGCTAATACGGCGTTTGGTGTGCCGTATCAGCGTTGATACTTCACACGAAACGCCGTATCAATGTTGATACTCTTACAGGCCCCGCCAGGGGTACTAAACTTTTAACCTAATACGTTACACCAAATGACGTATCTCGATGTTGCGGCACATGAAACGCCGTATCAGATGATGATACGGCACACGAAACGCCGTATTTGAAGGATACGGTGCATGCAATACTGAAAGGCATACGACTCAGCCTATTTGTAGTTCGAGGATCCTAATCCAATTAAACTAGATTATAATAAGTAAATATTATCAACTGTCACAGGAATCTCAGAAGATGATAACTGTCAGAAGAAAAATCAACAAGTCAATCTATAGTTTTGATGTTTTACACTGGAAGAAGATTCAGTTGTCTGATCAAGTCTCAGGGTAGCATTGAAACACATGGATTCATTTAAAGGACAGAGATTTCTATACGTGATAAGAAACAGTATCAGTACAGAATGATTGAAGAGAGTGAAGAAAAGAAAAAGACCACAATTTAAAGTCAAGATGAAGAACAGAGATTGGAGTTAGTCGTTCATGAACCAGATAGTACATCGAGCGATCCAGTGTATGTTCCTTATTATAATTACGTGTTACACAGTGAAGTATTGACTATTAAAGGATATGTATTAATTCTACTTTAATTAATTAAATCAAATAATTAATTTAAATAAATTAATTAATTCTATCAGAATTAATATATTTGTTAAAGTAATTATTAGATTAATTAAATCAGAATTAATATGAAAAAGAAATAGTTATTTAAATGATTTTTGTAAATCATTTGTTTAATTATAAGCTGAAAAATATGATAATATAGCTATCAAAGGATAGTTATACCGACTGTCATATTCAGTTCAAGTGAATACTCATATCAAGATGTTGGATTGGACAGTCATATTATCTCAACTGGATAGTCATATCTCATTCAAGAGATAGTTATACCGAAATTTATATTGGGATGGTTTGTCATATGTAGTTCAACAGACTGTCATATCAAGTTTTAAGGATAGTTATACCGAAAGTTATATTGGAAGAGACTGTCATATTACTTGCAGTGGATAGTCATACCGAATGTCATATTATTGTTAACTGATTGTTATATCAGTTGAAACAAATCAATATGACTGTGGCTGTGCTATAAAAGACAAGATATTGCAAAAGAATCAGAATCATCCGAACATAACATTATAAACTTACACAGCAGCCTATCTCTCTCTCTCAAGCTCAAGAACACATACAAATTAATTTCTGTAAATTCAAGTTCATCTCATTTGTAATATTCTATCCAGTGGAACTTGTTTACTTGTGATTCTTGTACTACTAGCGAATTAAGTTTCCTAGTTCACAACTTGATATCTTGATTTTTATTAACTAAATTAGAAAAGTTCATGTCGAATTTTGTAATTAGTTATTAATTACTTGATAATCATTTGCACTGATTTTGTAACACCCATCAAGTTAATATATTGTTATATTCAACTAGAAATCTGTGTTATATTATTCCGCACAAATTTGTTTAAGATAAATTTTATTTAAAGAACAAATTTCGAGAAAATGATATAGATTGTGTTCAACCCCCCTGCTACAATCTTATTGGACCTAACAATTGGTATCAGAGATTATTGATTGATACACAAATCAAGATCCTAATTTTATTCCGTCAAAAATCTATCTCGAATTTTTAACTCACTTAAAAATTCATCATGTCTTCAAAAGGCATTGTTAAGATTCCCATGTTTAATAAGGACAATTATGCAATGTGAAAAAATAAAATGGAGTTGTTTCTTGATGTCACAAATTCTAAATATTTGGGTGTTCTACAGAATAGACCTATAATTCCAACAGAACATGTAACTGAATCTATCGTTGGGGGAATTGTTGTAACACCTGCATCAACTAGTCCAAAGCCTGTTGCTTCTTTTACTCTTGATGAAAAGGAGGACGCTGGACTAGATAAGAATTTGAGACTTATTCTAATAGATTCCCTGGATGTTGTGATGTACAGTCATGTGATGAATTGTAAAACTGCAAAGCACATGTGGGAAACTATTGAGACTATTAATGAAGGAACTGATGAAGTCAGGGAAAACAGACTTCAAATTTTAACCTCTGAGTATGAACACTTTAGAGCTGGCCCTAATGAAGGCATTCAGGAAGTGTTTGAAAGGTATAACAAGATAATCAACAACTTGCAAGTTCATGGCAAGCAATATACACAGAAGGAGATTAATATGAAGTTTTTGTTGACGATACCCACTCATCTTGAACACAGGATAATGGCCATCAGAGAATCAAGAGATTTGAATAAGATTGCTCTTGAAAGGTTGTTTGGTGTTCTGAAAACCTATGAACTGGAACAAGTACAGCAGAGGGAGGTCTCTGGTAAAGGAAGAGTGCCAAGTTCATCTACAGCTCTTGTAGTTGAGGCACCTAAGGAAGTGGAAGCTAAGGTTGTTCTACCTTACAGCTCAGATAAGGAACAGACCGAAGTAGAACTTGGTCAGACACCACCTACTCAGGATGGTGGAGAATTTTACTCACTTGAAGAGCTAGATCAACTGGAAGATGAATCAATGGCATTAATGGTAAGGTAATTTGGCAACTTTAGATTCAGAAGAAATCCAAAGTACAGGTTCAAGTCAAATAACAGATTCTAGAGAGGAGGCTCTTCTTCCTCTAGTAACAGGGGAGGATACAAAAATGGATCTGTTGACAGAAGCATGTTTCGTTGCTTCAACTGTAATGAATTGGGGCACTTTGCCACGGAATGTCAGAAACCCAAGCAAACTCAAAGAAGAGACTTTGCTACTGAGAAGAAGAAACCTGGAAAATCCTATGTTGCGGCTGGTAAGAGTTGGGATGACACGGACAGCGAAGATGAAGAATACGGAAATCTTGCGCTGATGGCAAATGGTGAAGCATCTGATCATCATAACAAACCGGTACTTCTTACTGACACTGAGTTGATTCGTAGTCTATATAATTCCTTAGGTAATGCACAAACTGGATATAATAGACTAGATTTGCTAAGCACTAAACTTGGCAATGAAGTGTCAGAATTGAAAAAGATGCATATTAATCAAGATCAACAAAGAGATGAAATAGCAATGCTTCATAAAAAGGAGAAATCTATTCTAGAAGTTGTAGGCAAACAAATGGCTAGAATTTCTGAACTTGAAACACAGGTCAGGGCTTGTTATAATTCTGTTAAAATTTCCAAAGAGTTTTTTAATAAACAAGCTGTAGAACAAATAGTAGGTATAGGGTATGGCTACAATGAAATTGTTGGATTATTGGGCATAAATTCCCCTAACCTTGTTAGTGCTGAAGAAAGGGGTATACCACATGTACTTAAGAAAGTTAAAGATACCCTCTTTAAGAAATCTGATGCTGGACCACCAGATATTCTTTCTATGGTCATCCAGGAAGAAATAAGAAATGAGGACAGTGCTAATGGCATAATTCTCGAAAATGTCAAAACTGCTAAGAAACCAGTTAAGCTTGTTGAGTTAACTAGTTCGTCAAAAAGTAGTTTAAGTGACAATAAGTTAAAAAAGAACAATACCATGTCTGATATGCATACCATGCCTATTATTGATTCATGTCATAAATCTTGTGGTACTGTCAATTGTATGTCTTGTGCTTTTAACAGTATGCGTGCTTATTTTAATGGTAGTTATGCATGTGATAAACAGACTGCTCCTCGACAATATATGAACAGGAACAATAATGTTCGATCAAAGACTGCTATTCCTCCTCAAGTTAGGAGAGAGACATTTGTACCTAAGACTAAACAAAGGGTTACTAAGAATGTTTACCAGGTCAAATGTCCAGTCAATGACACAAGTGTTATTGCTGTTAAAGAAACATGGATACCCAAGATAAAACAAAAGATTTTCAAATCTGTTTATAAGGTTAAATATTTATTGATTAAAGATGTTAAAGTTAAAAATATTTTTTTGCCTGATAAAGGTCAATACTTTAAATCTGCAGGACCCAATCAAATTTGGGTTCCGAAGAAGGTTTAATCCGTTTATCATTGCAGGGTGTTGAACAGGTTGAACGAGTAACCTTGGATAGTGGATGTTCAAGGCATATGACTGGAGACAGAACCTGCTGACAAATGTGGTGGAGAAAGCCGGCCCAGTAGTTACCTTTGGAGATAACAACAAAGGTAGAACTGATGGATATGGCAGACTTGAAGCTGAAAATGTTATCATAGAAGAAGTGTCCTTTGTAAAAGGACTTGAGCATAATTTGCTCAGTATCAGTCAATTCTGTGACAAAGGATTTGAGGTCTACTTTAACAAAAAGAATTGTCTGATTTCACACAAAAGAAGTGAACAACCATCACTAACGGGAGTCAGAAAAGGAAACTTGTATGTAGCTAACATGAACACTGGAAGCACTGAAGAAATCAATTGCTTCTATTCTAAAGCATCCACAGATGAAAGCTGGCTATGGCACAAGAAACTTTCTCACCTGAATTTCAAAACAATGAATTATTTGGTTAAGAGGGAAATAGTGAGAGGTTTACCCTCTATGGAATTCACACAGGAAGGACTATGTGATGCCTGTCAAAAAGGCAAACTAAAAAGGGTAACTCACAGGAGCACGATATATCTTCAATAACTGATCCTTTACAGTTACTTCACATGGATCTATTTGGTCCAGTGAATGTGATGTCTATGTCAAAGAAAAGATATGCTCTTGTGATTGTTGATGATTTTTCAAAGTACACATGGGTCTTGTTCCTGAATTCTAAAGATGAGACTCCACAACTGGTGATTGATCACATCAAGTTAATTGAGTTGGATTCTAAGTATCCAGTGAGGGCTATAAGGTCAGACAATGGAACTGAATTCAAGAATGCAGTTCTGAATGACTTTTGTACTGAAAAGGGTATAACCAGACAATACTCAGCTCCAAGAACTCCTCAGCAAAATGGGGTAGTTGAAAGAAAGAATAGAACCTTGATTGAAGCTGCACGTACTATGTTAAGTGAATCAAGGCTTCCATTGTACTTTTGGGCTGAAGCTGTCAACACTGCTTGCTATACTCAGAATCGAACTCTTATCAACAAAGACTTGATGAAAACACCCAATGAAGCCATGAATGAAAAGAAACCAACACTCAAATACTTTCATGTATTTAGAGCAAAATGCTTTGTACTTAAAGAAGGAGATGATCAAGGTGGAAAATTTGAAGCCAAAGCACATGAAGCAATTTTTGTTGGTTATGAAAGAAGAGCTTTCTAAGGTGTATGTGACTGAACATCAGAAGATGATGGAAATTGTCAATGTAACATTTGATGACACAAAACTCCCTAGTATCCAAATTGAAGATTCATCTGAAAAGCTATCTTTTGAAGATATGACAGATCTAGATTCAGATGGTGATAGTCCACCTGATGTTTTTGCTGATGCTAATGACAACAATGTCAATGATGAGACTAATCAGAATAATGGTGGTGAAAATTATGATAATATTGAAAATACCACTCATACTTCTGAACACTCATCTAATCATCCTGGCAACAACTCAGGGGGAGTTAATGAAGGATCTACTAGTCATACTCAACATCACAATGAAGAACAAGGTGAACCATCAAGACTAAATCTTCCCAGACAGACTGTTTGGAATAGAGCTCATCCTTTTGAGCTAATCGTTGGTGATCCAGATGTTGGTGTAAAGACTAAAAGAGCTTTGCAAATCAGTGTAATTATTCAGGGTTTCTATCTGAAATGGAACCTAAGAAAACCGAAGAAGCTCTTTCAAATCCTGATTGGGTGATTGCTATGCAAGATGAACTCAATCAATTTAAACAACAAAAAGTATGAAAGCTGGTACCCAGACCTACAAATAGAACAGTGGTTGGTACTAGGTGGGTATTCAGAAACAAACTTGATGAAGATGGCACAGTAACAAGAAATAAAGCAAGACTGGTAGCAAAAGGTTACTCACAATCTGAAGGCATTGACTATGATGAGACCTATGCTCCAGTGGCTAGACTTGAAGCCATTAGGATATTCTTGGCATTCGCAGCCTTTTCTAACTTTAACGTTTATCAAATGGATGTCAAGAGTGCCTTTCTGAATGGTAAGCTGGATGAAGAGGTATATGTAAAACAGCCACCTGGTTTTGAAGATCCAGATCTATTGGATTATGTATACTTTCTCTTCAAGGCTATTTATGGTCTTAAGCAAGCACCAAGGAAATGGTATGACACTCTCTCTGAATTTTTACTTGACAATGAATTTACTAGAGGTGTCATAGACAAAACTCTCTTCACAAAGAAACATAAGAATGATACAATATTAGTCCAAATCTATGTGGACGATATAATATTCGGGTCTACTAATGATCTTCTTTTCAAGAAATTTGCTAAGTTAATGCAGGGTAAGTTTGAAATGAGCATGATGGGTGAGCTGAAGTTCTTTCTTGGATTGCAAGTAAGTCAAAGGACAGATGGAATATTTATCTATCAATCCAAGTATGTCAAAGAGCTTCTCAAGAAATATCAAATGGAGGACTCATTTTCAGCAAGAACACCATCATCCACAGCGATCAAATTTGGAGCATGTGAAAATTCTGCCAAGGTAGATATCACAAGCTACAGAGGTATGATAGGCTCATTACTTTACCTTACTGCAAGTAGACCTGATATTATGCATGCTACGTGCTTGTGTGCAAGGTTCCAATAGGATCCTAGAGATGTTCATCTCATTGCTGTTAAACGAATCCTGAGATATCTTAAGGGTACGCCTAACTTAGGCATCTGGTACCCTAAAGATTCTGGTTTTAACCTTGTTGGGTATACAGATTCAGATTATGCAGGAAGTGTTGTAGACAGAAAAAGCACATCTGGGAGTTGTCAATTTCTAGGTGGAAGACTTGTTTCCTGGTACAGTAAGAAACAACAGACAGTTTCCAACTCAACAGCCGAAGCTGAATACATCGCTGCTGGAAGTTGCTGTGCTCAGATCTTATGGATTAGGAATCAACTTAGAGACTATGGCTTTGTATTAAACAATATTCCTATTTTTTGTGATAATACAAGTGCCATAGCAATCTCCAACAATCCTGTGCAGCATACGAGAACAAAGCACATTGACATCAGGTATCATTTTATTAGAGAGCATGTCATGAATGGTACCGTGGACTTACTTTTTGTACTTATGGAAGAACAAACAACAGATATTTTTACTAAGTCTCTTAACGAATCCACATTCACCAGACTTGTTGGTGAATTGGGTATGTTAAATAGTCCTAGTAATTAAACTAGTTAATATCTGAGGTTTGATCTTTAATAATTTACAAGTGATTGATGTGTTAATATTTGTTATTGAAATCACTTGTATAATTATTTTATCAACTTATACTTTTGCTTGTTTATTCTTAAATCCTTGTCATTATCTTCTTTATATATTTCTAATTACTTCTTTTAATTTTAGAGTAATTCATTTTCCTTAAAAATATTTTTCTCGAATTTTACAAGTTGTAATTTATAAGAAATCTATTTTTCTTGAAAATGTCATTATTTTAAAAACAGTTTCATTATTTTTGATGTTTAATAAATTATATTTTCTTTTTGAATAATTCTCTATATGGAAATTATTTTATTAGAAAATATATAGATTTATTAATTCACCATAAATAATTATGTAAATATTTAGTATTTTATTTTATTTGATTTGTAGTGTTTGTCCTTTTGTTATTAATGATTGATTCCGTAAAAAGGACCACCTATGATCATTTTAATATTTTTTATTATGTCTATTAATACAAGTGTAAATTAGTGTGTTATTTATAGTTTATTATTTAATAATTAAATTGCTTTATTATTAGAATATGTTAATTGTAAATATTCTGTAAATATTAGAGTGCTAGTTAGTAGTAGTGTTGTTTTTACTATTAATATGACAATCGGTATGACAATCCACAAATTGTCATATTAAGCCAATTGTCATATTAGCTCAATTAAATGTTACTTTTCTTTTTCTTATTTTTACTGATTGTTATAATAGATTTTAGTTGGTTATATTATTTCTATTATTAGTATAACAGTCGGTATAACAATCCATTTGATTGTCATACTTGATTTTTAATTGTTATATTAGTAAGTATTGTAATAATCAGTTAGTTTTATTAAAGGTTATTAATGATATAACTATCTGTATAACTATTGACAGAGTCATATCTTAAGTAATATCAGATAGTCATATTATTTCTTTTACCAATATAACTGTAGTTAGTATTTAGTCATATTACTCGTAGTCATATTAGGATTATCAATAATATAACTATCGGTATGACTATTCACCGATAGTTATATTAAGACTGATTGAGTATTTAAGCCGACAGTTATATTCGATAGTCATATTAATCCCGTTCTCTAATCTCGCGTGTTAAGTCACCGAGAACACAATATAGATACATACATATACACGCGACTTTTAGTCGAATTGCTGCCCAAATTTGGTCTTGAAATCACACTGCAATCACGATTCTAAGAACAACAATCTATTACTCAGTCGATTCTCTTCAAAACTACGATTTAAATGTGAGATTTAGTTGAATTTTGGTGATTTTGGGTTTGAAATTTTCGCATTTTCGATCTAAAATTCAAGAGGAATGGTTGTGATTTTTCAATAACTAAAAATGTACGTGTGTTTGTGTTGATATGAAGATCATTGCCTCAAATTTTCAGAATTTTTGGTGAAGAATTCAATTTTTCGAATTTTTAATTATTTATTAATTTGAATTTTGTGAATTAATTAGTTTAATTATTGAATTTTGCAAATTCCATAAAGTTAATATTTGATTTGGAATGGCTGGTACTTATAATAATTTTGAGATTGTTAATCATAATTTTATTGGATATTTTAATCCCGAGGATTGCTCGGTGGATCGTTTCAAGCCTTGGATAACATTTCTGAATGAACAAAATATCTGTAGCCATGCTATAACTGCAAATATTCCCATGAAATTTGGCCCGCTTAAACTAATGTGTACTACAGCTATGGTGGCCTAAGATGGAAGATCGTTTTCTTTCAACTTTAATGATAAGACATATACAGTGGATGAATCTGTCTTCAACGCGGTTCTGAAACTTCCTACTGGACAGTTTGCTGAAACGCCGTCAAGTGATGAGTTGACCCAATTCTTTACACATCTGAACTATCAAGGTCAACTGGATCTTAAACGTCCACTCAAAAGCAACCTTGTTCAAGAGTGGAACATTTTCTTCGAGATCATCGCAAAGGTTTTTGCCAATTCTAGCAAGAGTAACAATACCGTCATCACAGGATCAGCCTGCTCCTTTTCCAAATGATCGAGTTCAATGGTCTGGTAAACCAAACAAGAAGTTTTACACTAGGTTGGATACTTCTCATGCTCTATTGCATGTTCCAGTGGTCATAACACCATATATGTCTACTTTCATAAATCTACCAAATGTTATGCCTCAACCAGTTGATGAGATACTTGCACTTGAACAAGCACTAGAACCTCAACCTAATCCTGAACCCTTAATTGCTCCTGAACACCAACCAGCACCAGAACCTCAACCTGATCCTGAACCCTTAATTGCTCCTGAACCTCAACTTCCAGTGGATCAACCCACTCAGAGTGAAGATGTTGCAACTGTTAATGATCAGGTATTTGACTCAACTTCTTCGCAATCTCAATATCTTTCTGAGAGTCAATTATTTGTGAGAAATGACCAAGGGGCTGTAGAACCACAACCTTTAACCCAGGTCAATGCACCAAACACCAATTCTAAATTCTCCAAATACTATCACAGAAAGAAATTGTCAATCAAAAGATCTAATCCGAGTAGTGATGTCTTGAGTGAAACCACAGCTCTGCCTTTACAGAAGAAAAGTAAAACTATATCTGAGGCAACTGTAAACCCCTTAATTTCTTCAAGCACACCCCTGTTATTCACAATGGGGGAAGACATTTTCTTAAATGAAGCTGAAAACATTGTCATGCAAGGAGAGCAAGTTACAGTGCCTGCCATTGTTACGGTAGAAGAACCCTCACAGGTTGTTAGGTCCAAAATAGTTTGTAGAAGGGGGGTTGAATACAAACTATGTCGTTTAATCGAATTTGCTCATTTCTTAAACTATTAAATCAAGAACAAATTGATGCGGAATAAACGAATACCGATATTTCAAGTTGAATATAAAATTTATATTAACTTGATGGGGTGTGTCCAAATACACGGGTACAAATTACAATGGTTTGATGACCAACTAATTATTACAAATACTATAGAAAATTCGACATGAACTTTTCTATATTTGTAATAAAAAGATCGAATGCTAAAAAGCAATTCGAGAGATAAGTTCTAGGGAACTTAATCTGCTAGATAGTTCCAATAGCACAAGTAAACTATTTCTAGTGGTTTAGATTTAATGATACAAGCTAGAAATAATTTACAAGAATTAAATTGAAGCACATGAACTTTTTCTCTCTTGGTCTCTGTCTCTCTCGGCTCTGTCTGTTTTTGGAGAGGAGTGAAGATTGTGAAGATGTATGTATCTTTCTGTTCTGCTGCCTTCTGTCTTTTATAACACAGCCATAGTCATATTGCTTTGTTTTAACTGATATAACAATCAGTTAACAATAATATAACATTCGGTATGACTATCCACTGCAAGTAATATGACAGTCTCTTCTAATATAACTTTCGGTATAACTATCCTTAATACTTGATATGACAGTCGGTTGAACTAGATATGACAATCCAATTTTCTTTTTGCCTGGATATAACTTTCGGTATGACAATCCAAATTTCTTTTTGCCTGGATATGACTTTCGGTATAACAATCAATAAACTCGGTACTGATTGAAATTTGAAACAAAATATCTGAACTGCTGCAAACTGAACCAGTCGCAGGGGAGGAGAGTGATCTGCACGCGCGCACTGTTTTTGCTCTTCTTTCTGGCGCGTGCCTTCCACGTGCGCCACAGGCGCGTGGAAACTGCTTTCCGACAACATCAACCAGCATGTGCATGTGTTGTCTGTTTTCTTCTTTTCTTATTTTTCTTTTGCATGCATGTGTTTGAAGATTTTATATTCCTCTGTCCAAACACCACTCTTAATTCACAGTACTTACCGACTTCCCTTCATCAATTTTTTTATTTCCATAGTCGACAAAGCTGAAACTCTTTCCTCCTTTTTTTTTGTTTACACAGTTTTATTTTTCTTTTTCTTTTGTTTCTTTTGAATTTAATTTAATTAAATAACTTAATCAATTAATCATTAAAATAAATAATGATTAATTAATTAATTAATTAAATCAATTCAAATTAATACATTAATTCAAAACTAAGTAACATGATAATTAATTTAATAAATAAATTAATTCGATATGAATTAATTTATTAAATTAAATCAATTACATAATTATATTAATTAACTAAGAATTAATATAAATCTTTTTACAATCGAAATCTTTTTCTTGAACCATTGAAAGTAATAAAGAATTACCACCGAATTTTTTGTTGACGCTCGATGCACGGCCTGGTTCATGAGCGACTAACTCCAACGGCTTTTCTTTATTTTTGACTCTATGAATTGGTTCATGTCTTCCTTTTGCTTCACTCTTTTTCAAACCTTTCTAATCTGTATTCTGCCACTGTAGGAACCTCTTGTCACTATAAATAGAATCCACTGTCTTGATTACTCCACCGATGCTTGATCAACTGAATGAACTTCTTCAAGTGTAGTATACCTAAAAACGGTAGATTGACTTTGTCTTCTTTCTCTTGACAATTATTCATTTGAGATCCCTGTGACAGTACATATACTATTTACTATTACATTCTTGTTTAAGTTGAGTTGTATCCTCGAAATACAAATAGGCTATGTCATATGCCTTTCAATCTACCCCTATTTGTTTGTTAAACATTAACATACAAATTCCTAGAGGATAACTCAACTACAAACAAGAAGAAGATAAAGCTTTAAAGAGCTATAGTAAATAATACATAAAAAAATTTTCTGGTTTAGATATTACAATTCCAGAATCTCAGTAGATGAAATGATAGATGATTGTTCCTCTGACAATGAATTAAGTAACTCATCTTCATTTCTTGACATATCTGCCTGATAACCCTTTACATCTAATATTGAACATTATCAGCAGATACTTGAGAATTCTTCAGTGGTAAAGAATATGACTTGTCAACCACATACTGAAGAATTCTTCTTTGTCGTTTCATACTTCTCTCCTTCCTTATGTCTCCCTACCTAAGGTGATATGTCTCTTCCTTATAACGGTGAATACTCCTTATCTCCCCTGACAAGGCGAATAAATCTATCTCCCCCCTGACAAGGTGAATACTCCCCCATTCTAAGGTATATATATATATATTTTTTATATCTCTCCCCCTTAGATAGAAAATATCCCCCTTAGTTGAGTATCTCTTACTAATAAAATCTCCTCCTTAGTTGAGTATCTCTTACTAAGGCAATCTTTGAGTATATCTTCTTCAAAATATCTCTCCCCCTTAGTTGAGTAATCCTCCAAGCATTCAATTATAGCAAACATCCAAACGAATTAGATGATACCAAATTTTCAATTATAACTCACCTCTTACCTTTAGTACAACAGATTCTTCATACATATAACATTGTCTGCTGCAATAAAGAAAAGAAGCTTTGCTTGTGTTGAAGGATTTTCATGAAGATTTCCAGAATAGAAGTATGTAGACTGATCAACTTTGCCCTTTGAATATGATAGTATGGCCTCACTATTGATCAACCTGACAACCAAATCTCCCGACAATTTCCTTATATCTCCAAAATCTTGTAAGTAAACTTTGTTTGGGGAATAGGGAATGGGATTTGGTGTTTATCTTTCTTCCTCACTGTGAGTGTGTGATTCTGTTTCGTGTACCTCACAAGTGTTTAACTCATCTCTCCACTCATATCACTTAAAATGAGTGATCTCATCTCTTATCTCTCAAGTGTTTACACTCATGCTCACTAGTGTATCACTCTTTATCTCTCATAGCTCCAACATCCATGTGTACTTGCAAAGAAAATTCACCATAGCCCCTTCTGGAGAGGTCACTGGTGGTGCAATGGGGTTTCGCAAATCCCCGATCCTCGTTAGACTCGTCAGACAAATCTGAGTCATAATCTACAAGTTGATAAAAATTTTCCCTTTTTATGGGTTTCAGATTTGAATTTTGAGAAGGTAAACAATGAAATCAAAACTTAAAATTAAAATCATGTTTCCATCTAATGTCTATGAAGACATCACCTTGTTAAACTCATCAGGTAAATCTGAATCATAGTTAACAAGTTGCCGATCCGCACTTATGTCGGATCCGATACCCGCAGGATCCAGAGATGTTCCCTCTGGGGAGTTGGATAATGATCTTGTTGAATTTTGCATTGAGATCAATACCTTTTCTCGAGGTCTGTGAAGACTCTTGGTTCTTTGAGGAACCTTCAACTTATAATCCTAACCGTAAAATGGTCGAAGTATTAGTTGTTTCCGTTAATTCGACCTTAGTGTGTGCAATCTCACTTTGTGCATAGAAAGTATTTTAGAATTGTGTATGAGGTAGTGACTTACCAACAGATGTTCTGGCCGACAGGCGAATTTCAATAAACTCATCATTTTAAGATAATGAATCCAGAGACTGTTTTAGTGCCATTTTCAGCTCTGCATTCTTTTGGGAGAATGCAGGCGAGCTTACAGATACCTCAAGTTATATACATCTATTCTCCTTGAGAGGTAGAGCTGTGGGTTTACTATCCCTCACATCCTTATTTGCTGCATCAAGTACAGTTACTCCCTTAATGACCTCTAGTCAAATAAGTTACTTCCACTTCAGGGGTAAGTTAGGATGTGTTTAGATTTGGATTTATAGTCCGGGATAGAAGTTGTTGGGTTTACAACCTCATGACTTACAATGTGAGAAAACTTCCACAAGGAGCTGAACCTGCATCACATAGCAATAGAGCAATATAGAGATAGAATGCATTTACATCATACCATAACATTGTGTGAAAACATTCGCATTATATCTTGTGAGAGAAATGATGTACAATTGTGACTTCAAAAAGTTTTACAATATAAGCAATCACAACTGTAGAAAAAATTGAGTTTTACTTTTAAAAACTGTTAATGTGCAAGAGTCTGTATTTATGCATAAAACAATGTATTATAATGTCTTTTAATGAAAACTAGGTCGTTTTATTTTTAAAAGACACAAACTCTTGACTTCGCAGTAATTTAGAAAGAAAGATTTTCTTTAAGTGCTTATTATGTATAGAGAACTTTAACACAAAGTTAGTGAAAAGACTCATACAAGCACTTGATGTCGTTTAGGTAACAAAGACTACCAAGTACATAAGTACAGATAACCAATGTCTCTCCTTTGGCACTTCATTACTTAGCACAACATAAACTAAGTAATTTACTGATGGATGTAAAATATTCTAAGAACTATCATGTATATAAAGTGGTGTATAACCAGAATTAGAGAATTCAATTTTGAAAATTTTCACCACTTCAAAATATGATAGGAGACCGAATGTAATTTTAAGTCTCACTTACTTAGAAAGTTGAACACCTTAATTTATACTAACACTAATGATTTATAGATAAGACACATTTACTCAGAATAAATCATAAGTAATATCATCAGAGATAATATATACATCACAATTAGTTTGCAATAAAGTATCAGAACAACTAGCAATTGTCAGTAAACAAATATTTTACTATTTGATACCAACTGCTAGTATTTATCAAATACTTTAAAATGCAAATAATTGTGTTTATGATTACTTTACCATAATTAAATTATGAGCAAATAAACCATTGAATTGCTTCACGTCATAGTTTAACTAGGATATAAATAATCACTGCTAAATACTAAATATTCAATGATACCAATCGTTTGATAAATTCAATCTATTGTAAGATAAATTCAATTTAGTGAAGATTGAATTGTTACATTGAGTACCAATTGACAGAATGAATATTAGTATCTAACTACTTAAGAACATCATTCACTGATATTCATAAGTACGAGGAACTAGTTGACAAGAAATACACAAGCTCTTAAGATATAACATTTCAAACTTATGACTTCAAGGCAACTCCTCGAAAATAACAATTGTTAACTCCTAACAACTGTTTACTGGTAGACAACCTTGGTTCTATAAATAGGACTCGATTACCAAAGCTGTCTTGTCTGCAATCTTAGAAATAATATTCTAAGTCCTATACACCTTGATCCATAGTATATAACATTTATTATCAAAGTGATTAGAAGCTTGCAAATAAGCATAAAAATTATTCCAAGTAACTGAACAATGGTCACTTTAGATATTTCAATATCCATAGTTCTACTTAGAGAATTTTCATACCATGCATAGTAATATGAGTGAATTGTAAAATATATAACAATGATTACTTAGAGGAGTTCTAAGTAATTTCACACATACCAATACATCTCACAATTAGTTAGTAAATAGAATTCTAACTAAATATCATTAACTGATATAAGTCAAAACTTCAATGCAACTAATTGTTAGAACCATGATATTAATTATAATGAATTTGTGAAAATGGAGCATTGATAAAATTCACTAGAATTAACATATCACAACTAATTGAAGACCAAGACAGATAGGTCCAATTTAGTTATGATTCAAATTTATTTTGATAAATGAGGTATAGAGCAAATACTAAATTGAATTGCTTCAAGTTCGTTACTCATATAAATCAAAACAAATAATTAAATAATTAAATACTAAATCTCTATGAGTTAGATTTTAGCATTTAAGTATTTAAATTATCCTTAAATAATCACCACTAAAATATATTTCAATTATACACATGGCAATCATTCAACAGATAATTCTCAGCGTGAGGTCTGGATGTAAATAAGTTCACAAGTCCTTTCAATACGGACAATTGAATACTTGTGAGCTTACTTAAGAATTACTTAACAGATGGGATATACAAATCATATAGCATTAATAAAATCCCAAGTTTACAAACCAATATTGAAAAATTAATTTCATCAAGTGATTTAGCAAACATGTCTGTAAGTTAATTTTAATGAAAGACAAGCTCTCGAAATAATTGATACCTTATGCAAGTTGCTTAGTCCTTGAGTGTTCCACAGAGTTGTTGGAGATAAATTTGTTTCCTTGTGTTCTCCTACTTTCGTACAACTCATTTGATCTGTCTCTATGCAGCAAAACATGTCAGAACTGATGTTTCCAGGGTACCATCTCCGGAGATGGGTCCAACTTAAGACATCTGAAAATCAAGTGTAATAACTACAAGAATAGATTCTCTAGGATCCACTTGGGGCCTTGCAAATTTGCATATTGAGAATAAAATATGTGTGTAAGTGATCTATTATCAATTGAATAAGATAATGAGCCGATGATTCCTCTATAGCCTGATTAGGTCCTAATTAGTAGATCCTGAACTTGTTGGGTCAAATATCTCTAGGGTACCATTTCCGCAGATCCGGGTCCATCTTAAGATTTTTGATTACCAACTTGTTAGGTCCAAGCTAATAGGTCAAAATCCAACTATAGTGGTGTGTTGGCATGTAGTCTTGACAGGTCTAGAATCTTCTGAATAGAAACAAAAGATCCTGGACTTACTTTTATTGTCATCATTCTTTTGACTTACTTGTGCTCCAAATAGAATTATTCTTTTGGCTTGCCTGAGCTCCTAAAAGGATTCCTCTATTGGCTTGCATGAAGTAATTCAAAAGAATTGTAACTTTACCAACATCAAAACAGCAAATATCTTGAATCCAATTTATAGTTAGTAGACCAACATATAATATAATCAAGATATCATTGCACATATATATCATTTATGTTTGTGCCTAAAGATGTAGAGAGTTCTATAAATGTGACACCAATTGTTAAAAGATACCAACTGTTAAAGATTGATACCAAATATTAAATTATAGGTAGGGTGTCATACCATGTCTTCCATGCTTGCTTGAGTGATGATACCAGTTCATACTAACCTGTAGAGATTTTCAATTATCTCACCAACTAGGAGTGCACTTGTTCACATTCCTCTAGCATCCAGATTCAGTAGGTCCAGATGTCCATTATGATCATGAATGTACAACAGGTGCCTGATATCCTCAAGTCTTGTCACTGGTGCTTCTTATTAGATATACTGTCTTATCAGCTTGTAACCTTGTACCCAGTTTGGCCTTGTCCCTCATAACAATGCCTTGACATCCAGTTAAACTTCTGGTTATCCTTATACCAAATACAGCCTTGTTGTTTGGTCTGGATACCAGCTTCCCTTCAATCTACCTTTTATAGTGATTGAGATCATCTTTCATTGCAATCACTCAATCTGAATCTTTCAGAGCTTTTGTAGCTTTCTTAGTTTCTTCTAAAAGAAAAATAAAGAAATAATCATTAGTACTTGAAGCTCTGCTAGTCTTTTACTTCCACCAATAGAAACAATAAGAACTAGGACAAAGAATTAATTGAGTCAACATTCTTTGTCTTGGCAGACATGTTCTCATAGTATCCTTTGACTTTCAGTGTGGTGTTGAGTTGACTAGTTGATCCTTTTGTTGCTCCCCCTAAGCTGCTGCTGGGTTTACATGAAGATTCTCCATGTTTGACATTGCTTGGATCTGAATCACCATCACCATTGACAGCTGGGAGCTTGAGGTTATTGAACATCACTAAGACTTTCAATCACCTTCTATTGATTAATAACAGTCACCCTGTAGGCTGTTGACTCCATTGAAAAAGTAACAAAGGAAATTATCCTCTTGAGCATTAGCTGATTGCTAGGATGCTCACTTTCGATTTAATATTGCAAAACAATTTCCTTCATACTTATGGGGTCTTCCTAAAATTCTTACGGATCAGGGTTTAAGATGTGATCAATCACCATCAGTGGTGTCTTGTCTTCAGATTGTCTGAACAACAACTTGTTTGTTGAGAGAAGTCATCAGTCATCACTACTAAAATATATTTTACTTTGATGTAGAACTTCTGTGTGATGCTTCTTTGACTTCCCTTTATGACATGCCTCGTAATTTCATTTTACTTTAATTCCAGATGAGGTAGTCTCCTTTACTGATTCGATTTCCAGGAAAGAATCTCTTGATATGACATTCAGGTGAGAGAGCTCCTTATGTCATAGTTGAACTCTTGTCTGATGAAGCTTTAGATTTGACCTTGTTGACTTCACCTTTGATTGAGATTCCATGTCAGCTACAGATAAGTTCTCTTTCCTTAATCCTCGAACAGTAGGCTCTTCATCTTGTAAAAGATGCTTTATTACTGACAACATTCCTTAGCTATTGAATAGCCTTGGCCCTAGGTCATACCCTTGCTGTTGTCTCCAAGGGATGAACCACTTGGTCTGTCTTTACATTCACATTTGATAGCAGGGTTCTTTCTTCAATGATATGCTTTGAATAAATCAATAATAATGCATAATCGATTAACCTGTTAAGCCCTACATTCACAAATGGATAAAAAGTTCTTGATACCCAAATTGTTTAATTGGGTCCAGATGGATTAGAGATTTCTCTTTTATTAGAGTTAACAACAGTTTTAACATTAACATGCTCATTCTTATCTTTGACTGACCATTTATCCTTTTTAGTGTCATTGACAAAATATTCACTGAGCAAGGAGAATAATGGTTCCTTCCTAACATAAGGAGGACTAGCAGTCTGTACCTTATTGTTATTCTTAAACATGCTTTTTCTATGATCAATGCAAATGCTAGGAAATGCATTTATGACATTTGAAATAAGCAGACATGATAATAAGAATACATTGCATACATTCAGCATTAAAACATTGCAGATAAGAATTATGCAAATTAGGCATGTTATGCATTTTAGAAAATTCAGTACTATCTACTTTAACCTATGTACACTTGTGTAACAGGTAGCAAGTAGATTTACAGATATTCAATAATTTTCTAAACATACATGGAATAGAAGAATTAACAATTAATCACTAATTCTATCCAATCCATTCCTATTGTTATATTATATTATATAATCTCTATTACCTAAGTCAGTTTTACAAATGACTTGATGTTCTATTGACACCCTAGGTAATTATTCCATATTTTAAACTTTTTAAACCTTAACAAACAATTCAGAATGAATAAGCAAATCTTGTTCTACTGGGGATCCTGAAACTAGCTTAAGCAGAGGTCATATATGCTTGACATATATCATTTAAGAATTGAGAGATATTGTCTAAGGAACACTTCTGACTCACTATTGCAATTAATTAAATTCAACAAATATTCATACACATAATAAGATCTTCTAACCAAAGATATAATAATTAAAAACTAAGATCTTAACATGCTTTGAATTTCTGAGAATTACATATTACACTAGTTCGAAGAATTGATACCTGAGACATGTGAGGTGAATCATCTTCAGAGATTGCTATGAAGGCAAGATATTAATTATGCTCTTCTCATCATCATCTGATCCATCCTAACTCTTTCCTTCAGCAAAATAAGTTCTGCATTGATGCTTCTGTTTCATCTCATTTAATGAATCCCTATTCATCCTTGTCTGTCAGAATTTTTGTACCATGTTGTCAGGGGTGAGCACGGTTTTCCGAAAACCGGTTAAACAGACCAAACCAACCCGACAAAACCGAAAGTTTAGGTTTTTTTTCGATTTGGGTTGGTTATGGTTTTAAATTTTTAAAAACCGAAAATTTTGGGTTGGGTTTGGTTTTACTAATTTTTCCACCCAATTTAACCAACCCGACCATTAAGATCAAATAATATATTAATATTATATATATATATATATATATATGTATATATATAATTTTAATATTAATTTTATGCTTATATAAAATAAAAAATATCTATGTTGAAACGATGTCGTAGCCTACTTAGTTTTATTACCTTGCTCAACCATAAAATTAGATCCAACCCGCTTTCTTTAACTATTTTCAGAAAATGATATAGAGCAGTGAGCAGGTTTTAGAATTTTGATGCTTCACATCTTTGAATTTGTAGTCTTCGAAGATAACTGACATCTCTATTAGCTTGTTTATTTTTCATTATGTATATTTAGTTGTGTATTATAAGACATTACATGTTGCATTGTGTAATTTTCATTTTTCTGGTTTTTTCTTGTGGTGAATAATGGTGCTCTGCTACTATTGGTTCACACATATTTTTGTCTCTTTTTTATTATTTAATAATGGTTTTAAACCGAAATCGACCAAACCAAACCGTTGTAATTAGGTTGGTTTTTTTAAGTATTATGGTTTTTGGTTTGGTTATGATTTGAAAAATTAAAAACCCGAAATTTATGATTTGGTTGGTTTGGCGATCCTAAACCGCCCAAACCACCCGATGCTCACCCCTACATGTTGTACACCTTGATAGTTACTTATCACATTAAAACTTTTCATAACTGCAACTATCATGTTTTGTTCTTTCCACCATCTCAGTCTTTTAACCACCTCTTGAATTGTATCCTGAAGAGTTTCACCTTCGGAATAGATAGGCCTGATTCCTGGATTAAACATTTGTACTCTTTCTAAATTAGTAACTCTTCATGTATGTTCTGAGGTTCCATCATTAATTCCTGACTGAGATATATAGCTGTCTAGTCCATTCTCAAACCTCCTTGATTCCATTTTTTAAAAATCTCTGTTGATTCCTTGAAAGATATTTCTTGGTACAATCCACTAAGTGTAGTAGATGTTATATTGGAGCAATTCACTTAGTGTTTGTATATCACAGAATCAACAGACTTGATTCAAATCTTCGAGAAAAATTCTATCTACTTAATCTCTTCCATTACTGCTTCTGAAAACCAGTGAATTCTATGGATATAACTTTGAAGAGCTTCCACAAATTTTTCTTCAGTAGGTAGAAATTAATTTCATCGAAAATTGCATCTTCTTCAAAAGATTCAAATCATCTTTGACGTCCGGAGGAATCTTCGACTAACATTCTTCTTAGAACTATTGGCTTAGAAAAAATTCAAAAACTTCAAGGGCTTGAAAATTTTTGAGAATTAACAAATCTGAAAATAAGTTCAAATTAATTAAAATTTGAAATTCTTAAGAATTGAAAATTTTGAAAATTAGACAATTTTAAAATAAATTCAAGTTGTTTAAAAATCAAAAAATCCAAGTATTAAAAACTTCAAGAATTAAAAAAGTTGAAATTTAAGTCAAATTAATTAAGAATCTAAAAATCTCAAGAAATGAAATTTTTGAGAGTTAAAGAATCCGAAAATAAATTCAAGTTAATTAAAATTCGAAATTAGCAAGAATTAAAAATTTTGAAAATTAAACAATTTGAAAATAAATTCAAGTTGTTTAAAAACCAAAATTTCCAAGAGTTAATCATTTCAAGAATTAAAAAATTCGAATATAAGTTAAGATTACTTAACAATCAAAACTATCATAAAATGAAAATTTTTGAAGATTAAACAATTTGAGAATAAATTCAATTTAATTAACAATTGAAAATAAACTCATATTGTTTCAAAATCAAAAATATCATAAATTGAGAATTGTTAAAGGTTAAAGAATCCAAAAATAAATTTAGATTATTTAAAATTCAAAAATCTCAAAATTGAAAATTTTGAAAGTTAAAGAATCCAAAAATAAGTTCAAATTATTTAAAGTTCAAAAATCTCAAGTATTGAATTTTTTGAAGGTTAAAAAATCGAAAATAGAGGAGTTGACTTTTTGGTCTAATACCGGATTTAATTTCTGTATGGGTCAACAAACTCGAAAACCAATTGGAGGACCACAAAAATAAGGATCTTGATTTGTGCGTCAATCAAAAGGCTCTGATACCAATTGTTAGGTCCAAAATAGTTTGTAGAAGGGGAGTTGAATACAAACTATGTCATTTAATCGAATTTGCTCTTTTCTTAAAATATTAAATCAAGAACAAATTGATGCGGAATAAACGAATATCAATATTTCAAGTTAAATATAAAATTTATATTAACTTGATGGGGTGTGTCCAAATACACGGATACAAATTACAATGGTTTGATGACCAACTAATTATTACAAATTCTATAGAAAATTCGACATGAACTTTTCTATATTTGTAATAAAAAAGATCGAATGCTAAAAAGCAATTCGAGAGATAAGTTCTAGGGAACTTAATCCGCTGGATAGTTCCAATAGCACAAGTAAACTATTTCTAGTGGGTTGGATTTAATGATACAAGCTAGAAATAATTTACAAGAATTAAATTGAAGCACATGAACTTTTTCTCTCTTGGTCTCTGTCTCTCTCGGCTCTGTCTGTTTTTGGAGAGGAGTGAAGATTGTGAAGATGTATGTATCTTTCTGTTCTGCTGCCTTCTGTCTTTTATAACACAGCCATAGTCATATTGCTTTGTTTTAACTGATATAACAATCAGTTAACAATAATATGACATTCGGTATGACTATTTACTGCAAGTATGAAAGGCATATGACTCAGCCTATTTGTAGTTAGAGGATCCTAATCAACTTAAACCAAATTGTAATAAGTAAATATACATATGAACTGTCACAGGAATCTCAAGAAGTATTATCTGTCAGAAGAAAGAAGAAAAGTCAATCTATAGTTTTGATGTCGTACACTGGAAGACGATTCAGTAATCTGATCAAGCCCCAGTATAGCATTGAAGTGAATGGATTCATTGGAACAGTGACAGAGATTTTTCGAGTGATAGTTTGAATGTCAGTTACAGTACAAGAGAATTGAGAGAAGAAACAAACCACAACCTAAAGTCAAAAATGAAGAAGCATCATTGAAGTTAGTCGTTCATGAACCAGACAGTACATCGAACGTCAACACAAGTCAGTGGTAATTCTTTATTACCTTCAGTGGTTTGTAAGAATTAGATTAATTATTTATTGATTTAATTAAATTCATTTATAATTGATATAAATCATTTAGTTGATTTAATTAAATGAATTAATTCTAGAAGAATTAATTAATTTATTAAATTAATTATTGTATCAATTAAATATGAATTAGTTAATCATTAATTAATTAAATAGATCAATATGACTTAAAGAAAGAAGGTTGAATTATGTCTTGGAGAAGAAAAATTCGGTATGACCTAAATTAAGTCATAGCGACAGTATTCAGGATTATGTCTTACCGAGCCATTCAAGATTATGTCTTACCGACCTGATTAAGTCATACCGACTTCCTGCCAGCTGTTTTAAGTCTTACCGAATTTTTATTAAGTCATACCGACCAGGTTTATGTCTTAATGGAGGTTTGTGTAAGTCTTAATGAAGAAAAACTAAGTCTTGGAAGCAGTTTAAGTCATGCTGGAGCAGTTAAATATCCTACAGAAAGCTAGCAAGACTTATGACTGATGCAAAAGAACAGAACACAGCAGATTAAGTCATAACCAAGAAACAGAGTAGAAAATATCATATTCAGCAGAAAAGAATTCTCTCTCAAGAACACCAAGAACACCAAAGCTTAAACAATTCCCAGAAATTCAAGTTCTTCATCTTTGTAATATTCTATCCGCTAGAACTTGTTTATTTGTGATTTTTGTACTACTAGCGAATTAAGTTTCCTAGTTCTTATCTTGATTATTATTAACTAAATTAGAAAAGTTCATGTCGAATTTTCTAATTAGTTATTAACATCTTGATAAGTTGTTATACTGATTTTGTAACACCACATCAAGTTAATATACAGTTATATTCAACTTGAAAAATTGTGTTAAATAATTCCGCACAAATTTGTCTTTGCTAAAATATTATTTAACGGACAAATTTCGATAAAAAGGTAAAGATTGTATTCAACCCCCCCTTCTACAATCTTATAGGACCTAACAATTGGTATCAGAGCCGACTGATTGATACACAAATCAAAGATCCAATTTTACTCAATTAAAAATCATCCCCGAATTTTTTAACTTTCTTAAAAAATTCATCATGTCTTCTAAAGTTGGAACTGTGAAAATTTCCATATATGACAAAAACAATTATGATATGTGGAAGAACAAAATGTTAATGTTCCTCGAGGTTGCAAATCCTAAATACATGAAAGTCTTATCAGAAGGACCAATAATACCTTTTGGATTAATTCCTGAAGTTGTTACTGACGGAAAAGTTGTTGCCCCTGCAAGGTTTGTACACAAAGATTCTTCTGAATACACTCTTGTTGAAAGAGAGGAAGCTGGACTTGACATTAATTTAAGACTGATCTTAATAGATTCTCTAGACTCTGTAATGTACAGTCATGTGATTAACTGCAAGACTGCAAAGCAAATGTGGGAAACCATTGAAACTGTGAATGAAGGAACAGAGGAAGTTAGGGAGAATCGACTAGAAATTCTGACATCTGAGTATGAACACTTTCGATCAGCATCCAATGAAAGTATTCAAGATGTGTTTGAAAGATATATCAAACTTGTCAACAATTTACAAATGCATGGCAAGTACTACACTCAGAAAGAGATCAACAGAAAATTTCTACTGTCAATGCCTGTTCATCTAGAACATAGGATTACAGCTATCAGAGAGTCGAGGAATCTAAGTGAAATTACTGTAGAAAGACTCTTTGGTGTTTTAAAAACCTATGAACTGGAACAATCTCAACAAAAGGAGATTTATGGAAAAGGAAGAGTTGCTAATACTTCTACAGCTCTTATTGTTGAGAACAAACAGGAAGTAGATAAGGTTATTCAATCTTGTAGTGTTGACAGTGGCAAGCTTGAAGTTGAAGTTGGTCAAACGAATGCTAGTCCAGATGAAGGAGACTTCTATTCGTTAGAAGAGCTAGATCAGTTGGAAGATGAGTCCATGGCTTTGTTGGTAAGGAAATTTAGTAACTTCAGATTCAGGAAGAATCCCAAGTTCAGGTACAAATCTAACTATAACAAGTTCCAAAGAGGAGGTTCTTCATCCTCAAGTAACAGAGGAGGTTACAAAACTGGAACGGTTGAAAGAAGTAAAATTAGATGCTACAACTGTAATGAACTTGGACATTTCGCTACTGAATGTCAGAAGCCAAAACAAAACCAAAGAAAGGACTTTGGATCTGAGAAGAAGAAGACAGGTAAAGCCTATGTGGCTGCTGGAAAGAGCTGGGATGATACAGACTCTGAAGAAGAAGAGTATGGCAATCTTGCCCTGATGGCAAAATCTGATAACTCCAGTGGTACTTCATCTGAGGTATCATGTACTGAAAGTCAATATATTTATCAACTTAGTGATTCACTAGGTTATGCTAATAGAGAGTTTCAAAGGATCAATTTGTTAAATACAGATCTTAGTAATCAATTATCAGAATTACACGATGTACAAAATTGCCATGATAAACAAAAATCAGAAATAAGAATTCTAAAAGAACTTGAGAGGTCTCTAGCGTTGATAGTGGTTCAACAACGTGAAACAATAGCTGAGCTAGAAATAAGGGTTAGTGCTACTTCTAATTCATGTAAAGTGGCTAAAGAGTTGTTTAACCAACAAGCTATTAATCAAACCGTAGGAATTGGGTTTGATTATAATGAAGCTATTGGACGAAAAAGCATTATTACCCCTAATCGTGTCAGTGCTGTAGAAAGGGGTATACCAATAGTGCTTAAGGGTGTTAGTAACCCACTCTTTAAGACATCCATAGCAGAACCTTTGGATACAACATCTTTAATCATTAAGGAAGAAATGCGCATTGAGGATTTAGCTAATGGCGTAGTCTTAGAAAGTAATCAAGTTGTTAAAAATGATGAAGATAGAAAGTCTGTGTTTAAGAAAACAGAAAGAGTTGGTGAGTCTACTAGTTCCTTGAAAACTAGTAGTAGAAGTAACAAATTGAATAAATGCAACAACATATCTACCATGAATGCTATTCCTGTTATTGATACTGCTCATAAGAAATGCAATGCTGTTAATTGCATGTCTTGTGCTTTTAATATAATGTCTGCTTACTTTAACGGTAATCATGCATGTGTTGATAAGAATGTTCCTAGACAGCATATGAGCAGAAATAAACATGTTAGATCCAGGACTGTAACACCACCTAATTCTAAGACTAGGACTCCAAGTCCTTCTCAGGATATGGTGAAGACATGGATACCCAAACTGAAACCAAAACAAGTTAAAGCTGTTTACTGGGTTAAATGTCCAGTACCTGAAGAAAATGTTGTTAAAATAAAAAGTGTTGCTTTGCCTGATAAAGGCCAATTCTTTAAGTACTCCGGACCCAATCAAATTTGGGTCCTGAAGAAAGTCTAACCAATTTGTCATTTCAGGGTTTAAAACAGGTTGAACGAGTCATGTGGATTTTGGACAGTGGATGTTCAAGGCATATGACCGGAGATAGAGCCCTGCTGACAAATGTGGTGGAGAAGGCCGGCCCAGTCGTTACCTTTGGAGATAACAGCAAAGGTAAAACTGATGGATATGGCAGATTAGAAGCTGGAAATGTTATCGTTGAAGATGTCTCTTTTGTGAATGGCCTTGAGCACAATTTGCTCAGTATTAGTCAATTCTGTGACAGGTTATGAAGTTCATTTCAACAAGAAGAATTGTCTAATATCACACAAGAGAAATGAAAGGCCGCAGTTGACTGGAGTAAGAAAAGGAAACTTGTACATAGCCAATATGAACTCTGGAAGCACAGAAGAAATTAGATGTTTTTATTCAAAGGCATCCACTGATGAAAGTTGGTTATGGCACAAGAAACTTTCTCACCTAAACTTCAAAACAATGAATTCTCTAGTTAAAAGAGAGTTGGTGAGAGGTTTACCTTCGATTGAATTTACTCAGGAAGGTCTATGTGATGCTTGTCAAAAAGGAAAGTTAAAAAGGGCAACTCACAGGAGCATTAACACATCATCAATAACTGAACCATTACAACTTCTCCATATGGATCTGTTTGGTCCAGTTAGTGTGATGTCCATGTCAAGAAAAAGATATGCTTTAGTGATTGTTGATGATTTCTCAAAATTCACATGGGTACTATTTCTGAACTCAAAAGATGAAACTCCACAACTGGTAGTTGATCACATTAAGTTAATTGAGCTGGACTCTAATCGTCCAGTAAGAGCTATAAGGTCAGACAACGGAACTGAATTCAAGAATGCAGTTCTGAATGACTTTTGCAATGAAAAGGGTATAACTAGACAGTACTCGGCTCCAAGAACTCCTCAGCAAAATGGGGTAGTTGAAAGAAAGAATAGAACCTTGATTGAAGCTGCACGTACTATGCTAAGTGAATCAAGGCTTCCATTGAGCTTTTGGGCTGAAGCTGTCAACACTGCATGCTATACCCAGAATCGAACACTTATCAATAAAGACTTAATGAAAACACCATATGAAGCTCTACATGACAAGAAACCAACTCTCAAGTACTTCCATGTATTTGGGACAAAATGCTTTGTGCTGAAAGAAGAAGATGATCAAGGTAGTAAATTTGAAGAAAAAGCACATGAAGCAATATTTATTGGTTATACTAGAAGAGCCTACAAGGTGTATCTTATTGATCAACAGAAAACTATGGAAAGTGTCAATGTTACATTTAATGACACAAAACTCCCAAGTATCCAAAATGAAGATCCATCTGAAAAGCTTAAGTTTGATGATATGTCAGACTCAGATTCAGATGATGACAATCAACCTAACGTTGTTGCTGATAATAATAATCCAGATGTTGGTGGTAATGATCAATGTGATGCTGGTGAAAACAATGATAATTTTCAAGACACCACTGATACTCTTGAACCATCAACAGGTCAAACTGGCAACAACTCAGGGGGAGATAATGAAGGGTCAACAAGTCATACTCAACATCATACTGAAGATCAAGGCGAATCATCAAGATCTATTCTTCCCAGACAAACTGTTTGGAATAGAGCTCAACCTTTTGAGCTGATTCTTGGTGATCCAGATGTTGGTGTGAAAACAAGAAGAGCTAATCAGAATCAATGTAACTATTCTGGGTTCCTGTCTGTCATGGAACCTAAGAAAGTAGAAGAAGCTCTATCTGATCCTGATTGGGTGATTGCTATGCAAGATGAACTCAATCAATTTAAGCAACTAGAAGTATGGAAGCTGGTACCCAGACCTAAAGATAGAAAAGTGGTGGACACAAGATGGGTATTCAGAAACAAACTAGATGAAGATGGCACTGTGATAAGAAACAAAGCAAGACTGGTAGCTAAAGGTTATTCTCAAGCTGAAGGCATTGATTATGACGAGACCTATGATCCAGTGGCAAGACTTGAGGCCATCAGAATATTCTTGGCATTTGCATCCTATTCAAGATTCAAAGTTTATCAAATGGATGTCAAGAGTGCTTTTCTGAATGGTAAGCTAGATGAAGAAGTGTATGTAGAACAGCCCCCTGGTTTTGAAGATCAAGATCATCTGGACTATGTCTACTTTCTTTACAAAGCTATCTATGGTCTTAAGCAAGCCCCAAGAAAATGGTATGACACTCTCTCTGAATTTCTATTATAAAATGGTTTTATAAGAGGTGTCATAGACAAAACGCTCTTCACTAAAAGACATAAGAATGATATAATACTAGTCCAAGTCTATGTGGACGATATTATATTTGGGTCTACTAATGAGCTTCTATGCAAGAAGTTTTCTAAGTTAATGCAGGGTATGTTTGAAATGAGCATGATGGGAGAACTGAAATTCTTTCTTGGATTACAAATAAGTCAGAGACAAGATGGAATATTTATTTGTCAATCCAAGTACATTAAGGAGCTTCTCAAGAAATATCACATGGAGGAGTGCTCATCAGCAAAGACACCATCAACTATAGCTGTCAAAATTGGTTTATGTGAAAGTTCTGCCAAGGTAGATATCACAGGCTATAGAGGTATGATTGGCTCATTGCTTTACCTAACTGCTAGTAGACCAGATATAATGTTTGCCACATGCTTGTGTGCAAGGTTTCAAGCGAACCCTAAAGAAATCCATCTCACTGCTGTCAAAAGAATCTTAAGATATCTAAAGGGTACGCCTAATTTAGGCATCTGGTACCCTGATGAATCTGGTTTTACTTTAATTGGATATACAGATTCTGACTATGCAGGAAGTGTTGTAGACAGGAAAAGTACATCTGGGAGTTGTCAATACCTAGGTGGAAGATTGGTATCCTGGTTCAGTAAGAAACAGCAAACAGTTTCCAACTCTACAGCCGAAGCTGAATATATAGCTGCTGGAAGCTGTTGTGCTCAGATCTTATGGATTAGGAATCAATTAATGGACTATGGCATTGTATTGGAAAATATTCCTATTTTATGTGATAATACAAGTGCCATAGCAATCGCCAGCAATCCTGTGCAGCACTCAAGGACAAAGCACATTGACATAAGGTATCATTTTATAAGAGAGCATGTAATGAATGGTACAGTGCAACTACTATTTGTAGGCTCTGGAGATCAAACTGCAGATATTTTTACTAAGTCGCTTAATGAATCCTCATTCACTAAAATTGTTAGTGAGTTGGGTATGTTAAACAGTCCTAGTAATTAATACTGTTAATATCTGAAATTTGATCTTTAATAATTTTGCAAGTGATTATTTTGTGAATATTTGTTGTTTGAAATCACTTGTATAATTATTTTACCATCTGATTTTCTTGCTTGTTTAGTTATTTTTAACTCTGTTTAATCATATTATTTGATACTTCATATTTCTGTATTTTTAGAATATTTGTAGATATTTATTTCTATTTTAGTAATTAATTTATCATATGTTTTGTAATGTTTGTCCTGTTAATATTGCTTTGTTTTCGTTAATAGGATAGCATATGGTATTTATAATTATTTTTATTATTTGTTTAATTTTCTATAATATTTTTATTATTTTTATAAGTTAATTGTATATTTTATTGTGTTTTTAATGTTTGTTTAAAGTAAATATGACTTAAAATAAGGAAAAACAATCAATATGACTTAACTTAAAATCGGTATGACTTAAACAGGTTAAGTCTTACCGAGTTTTTGTTAAATTAAGTCATATTCTCGAGTCTGTTAACATTAAGTCATGATCGATTATAATTTGTATATATTATTTTTAAGTCTTGTCTGTATATGTGTATAAGTCTTATTCAGTATAAACTTAGGTCTTAATAACGTTAAGTCTTAATCACCTGTATTTAATTAAGTCTTACTTACTTATTTGTTAAGTCTTATCAGTTGAGTCTTATTAGATTTATTAAAATTAAGTCTTATTCTATTATTATTAAGTCTTATTCGGAGTTTTAAGTAATGATAAGTTTAAGTCTTATTTCTAAATTTAAGTCTTAATCAGTTAATATATATATAAAGCAGGTAACAGTTTTAAATCTTATTAGTTAAGTCTTGTTAGTTATTTTTAAGTCTTATTCGTCTAACTAGTATATATATAGTAGTTAGAAGTGTTAAGTCATTTTTAAGTTTATGTCATTCTCTCAAGTTAAGTCTTAGAGAACAATTGTTATACACACATATATACACGCGTATATACAACCAATTCATTCTCGATTTTTGATTCAACTTAACTGAAATCACGAACCCAGTACAAACGTCGACTCCTTGTTCGATTTCCTTCAGTTTGATTGCTTAAAAACGAGATTTGGTTCAGATTTTGAAGGTTTTTAGTTTCGAAAATCGTTTTTTAAGATCTGTTTTTCTGAAAAACTGAGTTCGATTCTTGAAAATCTAAAAATATACATGTGTTCGTGTGTGTAAGGAGATTGTTGTGTGAATTTTTCAGAATTTTTCAACAACTTTTAATTTTTTTCGAATTTTTAATTAATTATTAATTCGAAAAATTAATTTTTAAATCATAATTTTGTAAAATCTGAAATTTTCAAAGAAATTAAATCTTAATTAAAATGGCTGATCGATTTGAAATTATTAAACATAATTTAATCGGTTATTTTGATCCAGAAAAATGTTCAGTTGAACGTTTTCGACCGTGGATTCGATTTTTAAATGAAAATTCACTGGTTCGCACCGCTTTGAGCTTGGATGCTCCATTGAAAATTGAACCTTTGCGAATCATGTGTACTACTGCTGTCATTTCTAATGATAACAGATCATTTGTCTTCTCTGTAGGAGACAATCAGTACACAGTGAATGAAAATACAATAAATACGGTTTTAAATTTTCCAACTGACAATTTCGAAGAGTTACCATCAGATCAAGAATTGATAAATTTTTTGAATGGTGTATTCTATCAAGACAGTCCTGATCAAACTGTCTGGAATAAAAAGAACTTCGTTCAGGAATGGGACTATCTGTTTGACACATTAGGTAGAGTTTTTGCCAATTCTACTAAAGGGAACTTCGGGGTATTACCATCCTTCTTGCAGCATATTGGATATGCAGTTGCACACAACCGAAGAATTAATATTGGTAGACTACTGTGTGTTCCGATGGTTAGAAGAATCATTAATGCAAAGAGGAATTTTGATAATGGACAAAAAGTATCATGCTATTATCCAAGATTCTTGTCATTGATTTTTAATCATCTTGTGGAACTAGAAAACCAAGCCCAATTCCTGAATGGAGAATGACTGGCGTCAGGTAAACCTACTACCAGATTGTTCACTGAGTACAACAACAAGCCTAAATTCACAAACATACCTGTAGTTGTCACCCAATACATGTCAAACTATATACAACTACCTGTCATTGAACCTGTACCAGAACCTGAACAACCTGAACAAAACCCTGAACCACCAGTGGAAAACATACTTGTTGATAATGAAGATTAAGACAATCAACAAGTCGATCCTGCTCATCAAATTGTTCCTCAGCCACCTGCACTTGCTGTTGAACATCCAGTGGAAGAAACTGCGTCTGTTCCTGAACCTGAAGTAAATCAACCTATCTTATCAGAGACTATCGCAGAATCAGCTTACCAGGTATTGTCTTTTGTTCCTCAAACTATTTCTAGTTCTCAATCTATTTCTGGAACCCAAGTGGTTGATAGGGCTGACCAAGGGATTGTAAGACCGCAATCTCTAACCCCGGTCATAGAGCCAAACACTGAATCAACATCACTTAAGCCACAGCTCTGCCTCTACAAAAGAAAAGTAGAACTGATTCAGAGGCAACTGTAAGCCCATCCGTATCTTCTCAACAAGATATGGACGTTGATATGGCCATGCAACAGTTACTAGGATCATCCTCTCAACAGGATGATACTATTGAAATTCGCCATAGGGCCATGGCATCCTGTAATGTGTCAAGCACAACCCCTTTGTTATTACTAACAATGGGAGAACAAATAGATTATGATGCAAATAGGGACACATTGACAGGAGAGCACATAGAGTCTGAAACAGTGCCTACCATAGTTACGGTAGAAGAGTCTTCACAGACTTCTGAGGGAAATCTTGGTTCCCTGCCAACTTTAATGGAACCATCATCTCCCCTCCTAGGAGAAACATTCCTAGATCCCTCAAGGGAGTTTCCACTCACAGTTTCGACTGAAGAAAGTGGAAGGCAACTTGATCAATCTACTACTGAAGCAATTCAGATTACAAATCAAAATGTACAAGTGGAATTGATTGAGGACAGGGATTTGCGAACTCCCATTGCACCACCACTGACCTTCCCAGAGGAGGCTAGGGTGATTTTAACTGCAGGTACAAATCTGGAAGCAGCTCAGGAAACTGAGAGGAGTGATGTGAGGAATACCATAAAATTGAGTGAAACACGTGCACTTCAGGTGAGTGGATCTCAAAGTGAACGTCAGGTGAGCGCACACACTGACACATACACTCTCTCACTATTAGAAAAGATAGCTGCTTTAGAGAAAGAACTTGCAGTCAGCAAGGCTGAAACAGAATTCCTTAGAGCACAAGTGGGTGAGCGATCTTCTTCATCCACCTCTGTCAACAGTCAGCTTGCTGGAATCAAGAAGGAGATAAACTACTTAAAGACATGTTTCAGCAAGAAGATAGATTCTCTCGAACTCTCTCATGAAAAGGCACTTGATGACTCTGGAGATATTACTGTTGCTCAAGACATGTTAATTTCTGAGATTTCCATGAAAGTTGACACTCTACAGTCAGAGGTACAGCACAATCAGAAATCTACCGATTCTCGTCTGGACCAGATTGAAAAGCAAAATGCACACCAGGCTAAAGGGTTAAGACATCTGTTTAATCTTGTAAGTCAAACTCGCAAACCTACAAATGAAGAAATTGAATTCTTTACAAGTAAGGGTGGTGATGATGATGAACAAGATCCTGAAGCTGGGGCAACTGATAAATTTGTAGAGGATTCCTCAACTAAGGGGGAGAAATCAAAGGGGTCACAAGATAAAACTAAAGAAAGAGAGGGAGAGGGAAAATCTGGAAAATCTGACCAAAGTGAAGATAGGAGAGATAAGAGGAAGAAAGTAGTTGAAGAAACTGAAGAAGAAATTCAAGACAAGAACACAGGTTATTATTACACGGGTGAACCGGATAACTTCGATGTTTTTGCTGATCTTGAATTCCCTGATCAAGGTGAAGAACTTCCTGAACCTGATCTTAGTCACTGGGAAGATGAAAGACCAGTGACATCTGAATATGAAGCTCAACAAGCAGAGAAAGAATCTGAAGAATTATTTGCTCAGAGGGAAGCTAATTTGCTAATGAGAGAAGAAAAGCTTCAAAAGTCATTAGAGCAAATTGCACGAAATGAAGAACTTCAGAAAGCTGAACAGCAAGCATTACAACGATTACATGCTATAAATGTTGAGAAGAGAAAGACATATACCAGACTAAAGAGCGGTGACAAATTGGAACGTGCTCAAAAAGCAATTGATTCACCTCATAGTTCTGATTATGAAGATCGTCGTCTTGGAGAAATTCTCGAGGAATTCAAACTGGAAAATCCAATTCATGATATGTATATAAAGGCCTTGAAGGTAGAAGTCATCAGGATAACTACTGCATTTGAACCCAAATCTGATGAGCTGGTAATATTTGTGGATTGTCATAAAGTTGGAACTTTCAGAGTATCTATTCAGTTCTTTTATGACAGATCGCTGACAGAGATTTGGGTACTTAGGCCTAAGGTGAGAACATCTTCAGAGCTAGGTGTGTTGTTACATGAGAAGTTCAAAGAATTTGCTGAAAGAGCTGGACCAGAAGTGATTAAGGATCCTCCACAAGTAAAATTTCTTAGGGGAGAGGTACTTCATTCAATCAATCTTCAGACAGATGAGTTATATGAACATCATGCAAAACACTTGGTATATGCTGAATATGCTCTCAGAAATCATGGAATCTTGACTGAAGAAAAGGTAATAGCTGCAGATCACATTCGATCCTATGCACAAACGAATATAAAAGATTACAAGAAATTTCAAGGTGAACTGAGAAAGAAGCTTGGAATTCCTTTAGTCTTACCTCAAGGATTGTCATCAAGAAGAGAACATCTTGTTGATTCTGATTTACACATGAAACTTCAAGTCACAGATGAGCCAGAAGAAGGAGAATTCAGAAGGGAAGACAACTGAAGAAAAAGAATTGCTCTACATGTTATATCTTTAGAACTTAGATAAATCTTGATAGGAATTTGTTTCATATGATCAGTCTAGAGGATCATCTATCTTGTATTTATCATTCATTTTTGAATCTGGCAAATGTTAAATATAAACCAGAACTTTTTTTTTTTCATATTTACTTAGTATTTAAAGTTTTATCTTTCATTTGGTTAAGTTGGATTAGTTGAGGTATCCTCTATGAATTTGCTTGTTATTGTCTAACAAACAAATAGGGGGAGATTGAAAGGCATATGACTCAGCCTATTTGTAGTTAGAGGATCCTAATCAACTTAAACCAAATTGTAATAAGTAAATATACATATGAACTGTCACAGTAATCTCAAGAAGTATTATCTGTCAGAAAAAAGAAGAAAAGTCAATCTATAGTTTTGATGTCGTACACTGGAAGACGATTCAGTAATCTGATCAAGCCCCAGTATAGCATTGAAGTGAATGGATTCATTGGAACAGTGACAGAGATTTTTCGAGTGATAGTTTGAATGTCAGTTACAGTACAAGAGAATTGAGAGAAGAAACAAACCACAACCTAAAGTCAAAAATGAAGAAGCATCATTGAAGTTAGTCGTTCATGAACCAGACAGTACATCGAACGTCAACACAAGTCAGTGGTAATTCTTTATTACCTTCAGTGGTTTGTAAGAATTAGATTAATTATTTATTGATTTAATTAAATTCATTTATAATTGATATAAATCATTTAGTTGATTTAATTAAATGAATTAATTCTAGAAGAATTAATTAATTTATTAAATTAATTATTGTATCAATTAAATAAGAATTAGTTAATCATTAATTAATTAAATAGATCAATATGACTTAAAGAAAGAAGGTTGAATTATGTCTTGGAGAAGAAAAATTCGGTATGACCTAAATTAAGTCATAGCGACAGTATTCAGGATTATGTCTTACCGAGCCATTCAAGATTATGTCTTACCGACCTGATTAAGTCATACCGACTTCCTGCCAGCTGTTTTAAGTCTTACCGAATTTTTATTAAGTCATACCGACCAGGTTTATGTCTTAATGGAGGTTTGTGTAAGTCTTAATGAAGAAAAACTAAGTCTTGGAAGCAGTTTAAGTCATGGTGGAGTAGTTAAATATCCTACAAAAAGCTCGCAAGACTTATGACTGATACAAAAGAACAGAACACAGCAGATTAAGTCATAACCAAGAAACAGAGCAGAAAATATCATATTCAGCAGAAAAGAATTCTCTCTCAAGAACACCAAGAACACCAAAGCTTAAACAATTCCCAGAAATTCAAGTTCTTCATCTTTGTAATATTCTATCCGCTAGAACTTGTTTATTTGTGATTCTTGTACTACTAGCGAATTAAGTTTCCTAGTTCTTATCTTGATTATTATTAACTAAATTAGAAAAGTTCATGTCGAATTTTCTAATTAGTTATTAACATCTTGATAAGTTGTTATACTGATTTTGTAACACCACATCAAGTTAATATACAGTTATATTCAACTTGAAAAATTGTGTTAAATAATTCCGCACAAATTTGTCTTTGCTAAAATATTATTTAACGGACAAATTTCTATAAAAAGGTAAAGATTGTATTCAACCCCCCCTTCTACAATCTTATAGGACCTAACAAAGTAATATGACAGTCTCTTCCAATATAACTTTCGGTATAACTATCCTTAATACTTGATATGACAGTCGGTTGAACTAGATATGACAATCCAATTTTCTTTTTGCCTGGATATAACTTTCGGTATGACAATCCAAATTTCTTTTTGCCTGGATATGACTTTCGGTATAACAATCAATAAACTCGGTACTGATTGAAATTTGAAACAAAATATCTGAACTGCTGTAAACTGAACCAGTCGCAGGGGAGGAGAGTGATCTGCACGCGCGTGCTGTTTTTGCTCTTCTTTCTGGCGCGTGCCTTCCACGCGCGCCACAGGCGTGGGGAAACTGCTTTCCGACAGCATCAACCAGCATGTGCATGTGTTGTCTGTTTTCTTGTTTTCTTATTTTTCTTTTGCATGCATGTGTTTGAAGCTTTTATATTCCTCTGTCCAAACACCACTCTTAATTCACAGCACTTACCGACTTCCCTTCATCAATTTTTTTATTTCCATAGTCGACAAAGTTGAAACTCTTTCCTCCTTTTTTTTGTTTACACGGTTTCTTTTTCTTTTGTTTCTTTTGAATTTAATTTAATTAAATAACTTAATCAATTAATCATTAAAATAAATAATGATTAATTAATTAATTAATTAATTAATTAAATCAATTCAAATTAATACATTAATTCAAAACTAATTAACATGATAATTAATTTAATAAATAAATTAATTCGATATGAATTAATTTATTAAATTAAATCAATTACATAATTATATTAATTAACTAAGAATTAATATAAATCTTTTTACAATCGAAATCTTTTTCTTGAACCATTGAAAGTAATAAAGAATTACCACCGAATTTTTTGTTGACGCTCGATGCACGGTCTGGTTCATGAGCGACTAACTCCAATGGTTTTTTTTTTTATTTTTGACTCTATGAATTGGTTCATGTCTTCCTTTTTCTTCACTCTTTTTCAAACCTTTCTAATCTGTATTCTGCCACTGTAGGAACCTCTTGTCACTATAAATAGAATCCACTGTCTTGATTACTCCACTGATGCTTGATCAACTGAATGAACTTCTTAAAGTGTAGTATACCTCAAAACGGTAGATTGACTTTGTCTTCTTTCTCTTGACAATTATTCATTTGAGATCCCTGTGACAGTACATATACTATTTACTATTACATTCTTGTTTAAGTTGAGTTGTATCCTCGAAATACAAATAGGCTATGTCATATGCCTTTCACAGGTTGATAGGGATTTGCGAACTCCCATTGCACCACCACTGACCTTCAAAGAGGAGGCTAGGGTGATTTCTGATGCAGGTACAATGGATGCAGCTCCGAAATATGAGAGGATTGATGTAAGGATTACCTCAAATCTGAGTGAAACACTAGCACGTGAGGTGAGTGATACTCATAGAGCTATTAAGGTGAGCGCACACAATGACACAAACACTCTATCTCTCATGGCACAACTTGATCAAATGAAACAAAGCCTTGCTCAATCTAAAGCTGAGAATAAAAACCTAAGGCATGACATGGACAACATGAGAACTATCTTCAACAACAAGATCAATGCACTCCAACTCTCTAAACAACAAGCAATTGTAGACTCTGGAGATGTCACAGTGGCTCAAGATGTCATTATAACTTCTATGTCGCATCAAATTGAAGATCTTCAGAATGACATAAATGAGAATCATTTATCCACTGAACATCATCTCAGTCAAATTGAACGGCAAAATGCTCAACAAGCAAAGGGGTTGAGACACTTATATAATATTATTAGCAAAACTCACTCACCTACAGTAGAAGAGAAGAAATTCTTTGAAAATAGTGATAAAGAATGTGATGAAGGTGGCCCTGGAGCTGGTACAAGCTATAAAACCAGAGAGGATTCCTCAACTAAGGGGGAGAAATCTAGAGGGGGAGGAAGTGTGAGTAAAGAAAAAGGTGATAATCAAGATGAAGATAGGGGTGATAAGGAGGGGAAGAAAACATCAACTCAAGCTCAAGCAGCACAGGAGGATGACACTGTAGAAGGTTATTACTATACAATTTCCTGATGATGGTGAAGAATTTGATGAACCGGATCTCAATTTTTGGGATGATAAAGAGCCAGTAGTTCCTGATTCTGTTGAAACACAAAGAAAGAATTTTTAAGCTAATAAAGAACTTGAACAGAATGATGATAATCTGTCTATGAGAGAAGAAAGACTCAAGAAGACACTAAAACAGATAGCTCATAATGAAAGGCTTCAAAAGGCTGAACAGGAAGCACTACAAAAGCAACATGCTCAAAAGCTAGAAGCAAGGAAGATGTACATCAAGTACAAAAGTGGTGATAAATGGGAACGTGCTCAAAAAGTAATAGACACACCACAAACTTCTGACTATGATGATCGTCGGTTGCTTGCTATTTTTGAAAGATTTAAAAAGAAGAATCCTGTACATGACATGTACCTAAAAGCTTTGAAGACAGAAATTGTAAGAATAACTACTGCAACTGATGCGAAGACTGGTGAGCTACTAATCTTTGTTGAATTTCATAAGCTTGGATCTCATAAAGTATCTCTTCAGTTCTTCTATGATAGATCTCTGTCAGAGCTTTGGGTGCCGAGACCAAAATTCAGAACATCTTCTGAGCTAGGTATACTACTTCATGAAAATTTCAAGAATTCACTGAAAGAGCTGGTCCTGAAGTGATAGATAACCCTCCAAAAGTTAAAATTCTTAAGGGAGAAGTTATTCACACTGTTAATATTCAGACAAAGGAATTATATACACATCATGCCAGACATTTGGTGTATGTTGAATATGCTCTTCGAAATCATGGTTTTTCAACTCAAGAAAAAATTGAAGCTGCAGATCATATAAGATCCTATGCTCAAACCAACATGAAGAATTATAAGAAGTATCAAGGTGAGTTGAGAAAGAAACTTGGAATACCACTAGTTTATCCTACAGGTTTATCATCCAGAAGAGAGTTACTTGTTGACTCTGAATTGATCAAGAATCTACCTGATCTGGATGAACAAGAAGAAGGAGAAATCAACGAGGAAGAAAGTGATAAATGAAGATCAGCTCTGAAAGTGATATCTTTAGAGCTTAGATAGAACAAGATAGGATAATTGTCTTTTATGATCAGTCTAGAGGATCATCTATCTTGTATTTATCTTTTCTGTTTGAATCTGAATAATGTTATATATGAACCAGAACTTTTCCATTATTTACTTAGCATTTAAAATTTTATCCTTTACTTGTTTAATTGGGATTAGTTGAAGAATCCTCTAGGTATTTGCTTGTTATTGTCTAACAAACAAATAGGGGGAGATTGAAAGGCATATGACTCAGCCTATTTGTAGTTCGAGGATCCTAATCCAATTAAACTAGATTGTAATAAGTAAATATTATCAACTGTCACAGGAATCTCAGAAGATGATAACTGTCAGAAGAAAAATCAACAAGTCAATCTATAGTTTTGATGTTTTACACTGGAAGAAGATTCAGTTGTCTGATCAAGTCTCAGGGTAGCATTGAAACACATGGATTCATTTAAAGGACATAGATTTCTATAAGTGATAAGAAACAGTATCAGAACAGAATGATTGAAGAGAGTGAAGAAAAGAAAAAGACCACAATTTAAAGTCAAGATGAAGAACAGAGATTGGAGTTAGTCGTTCATGAACCAGACAGTACATCGAGCGTCAACAACGATCCAGTGTATGTTCCTTATTATAATTACGTGGTACACAGTGAAGTATTGACTATTAAAGGATATGTATTAATTCTACTTTAATTAATTAAATCAAATAATTAATTTAAATAAATAAATTAATTCTATCAGAATTAATATATTTGTTAAAGTAATTATTAGATTAATTAAATCAGAATTAATATGAAAAAGAAATAGTTATTTAAATGATTTTTGTAAATCATTTGATTAATTATAAGCTGAAAAAATATGATAATATAACTATCAAAGGATAGTTATACCGATTGTCATATTCAGTTCAATTGAATACTCATATCAAGATGTTGGATTGGACAGTCATATTATCTCAACTGGATAGTCATATCTCATTCAAGAGATAGTTATACCGAAAGTTATATTGGGATGGATTGTCATATCTAGTTCAACAGACTGTCATATCAAGTATTAAGGATAGTTATACCGAAAGTTATATTGGAAGAGACTGTCATATTACTTCTAGTGGATAATCATACCGAATGTCATATTATTGTTAACTGATTGTTATATCAGTTGAAACAAAGCAATATGACTGTGGCTGTGCTATAAAAGACAGGAGATTGCAAAAGAATCAGAATCATCCGAACATAACATTATATACTTACACAACAGCCTATCTCTCTCTCTCTCAAGCTCAAGAACACATACAAATTAATTTCTGTAAATTCAAGTTCATCTCATTTGTAATATTCTATCCAGTGGAACTTGTTTACTTGTGATTCTTGTACTACTAGCGAATTAAGTTTCCTAGTTCACAACTTGATATCTTGATTTTTATTAACTAAATTAGAAAAGTTCATGTGGAATTTTCTAATTAGTTATTAATTACTTGATAATCATTTGCACTGATTTTGTAACACCCATCAAGTTAATATATTGTTATATTCAACTTGAAATCTGTGTTATATTATTCCGCACAAATTTGTTTAAGATAAATTTTATTTAAAGAACAAATTTCGAGAAAATGATATAGATTGTATTCAACCCCCCCTCTACAATCTTATTGGACCTAACAAATATCGTATCCCGTCGGTATTTAGGGCCAACTTTTCCAGAATCAGTAATTTGGGCAAATTTATCCCAAAAATGATTATTTTGGGTCTTCACCCGATTTTGAGAAAATTACCAAAATAATCATATTTGAGCATGTCTGGCCCTTTTTACCGATCTAATACGGCGTTTCGTGTGAAGTATCAGTGGCTAATACGGCGTTTCGTGTGCCGTATCAGTAACTGATACGACGTTTGGTGTGCCGTATCAGCAGCTAATACGACGTTTGGTGTGCCGTATCAACGTTGATACTTCACACGAAACGCCGTTTCAGTGCTGATACTCTTATAGGCCCCACCAGGGGTACTAAATTTTTAACCTAATACGTTACACCAAACGCCGTATCTCGATGTTGCAGCACACAAAACGCCGTATTAGATGATAATACGGCACACGAAATGTCATATTTGAAGGATACGGTACACGCAATACCGTATCCCGTCAGTATTTAGGGCCAACTTTTCCAGAATCAGTAATTTGGATAAATTTATCATAAAAATGATTATTTTGGGCCTTCTTGATTCATAATATTTGTAAGAAAATACTAAATTTTATCATTCACGTCAATTTTACAGAAATTGACGAGATGATGACACCTTTTTATATAAAAATTTGAAATATTATGTAAATATCGATATAGATCGGTAATCTTTCTTCCTCAAAACGTGAGTGTACTAGTAGTCCTCCGAATTAGTGAAGTGCGGGAAAGCTACCCCGGATACTGGTTTATAAAAAAAAAAAAAAAAATAATAGATTGGTAATCTTTCAAAAAATTTATGCAAATTTATTTTCACCTCAACGATCGAATATGTTCCATCAACTATTGTGTTCTTAAAAAATTAATTTAATTAAAAAAATTATTAGAAGCTCTTTAGAAAAGTTAAATACTTATCTATTTTTAAAATTTTATGTGATCTAATCAATTATAATATATTCTTAACTACATTTTATAGTCATCTTTTTTTGTTTCTTACAAAGTCAATCAGGTTTTTAATAATAAAAATGTAAATATAAAGAATGACTATTGTTAAAAATGAACACATACGACCCACATACCAAATTACTAAAATCAGATATTTATATTTTTTATCGAATGAACTAATTTTTTATTTTTGGTAGATGTTCTAACTCATATCTTTTTGCAAAAATAATCGTTGTTTAAATGAACATATAAAGTTTACAAATTCATGAAAATGAACTGAACGGACATAAAATAATAAAAAGTTAAAAACAAATTCATTCTAATATGAATGTGGGCTGGAATGTGATTTTGTGAAGGCGTGAAATCCAGTACAGTGAAGATTCGAGATATGTAGCCCAGACAGGGCCCGTAATTAAGTCAAAATGATAATGTCTGATTGTCTTGGGTCTACTCAGTGCAATTAGGAAAGCGTTTGACATTGCTTAAAATAAGTTATTTTTGACTTAATGGAGGTGTTTTTAACTTAAAGGAGAAGGTAAAGTTGTTTACTTTAAATTGAATGAATGTGTTTGGGTAATTTTACTTAAAGTTAAATGGGAATTTAATAATTTTTACTTAAAATGAAATTTGACTTAAAAAATTTTTAAATTCATAATATTTTAACTTTACAAGAGTCCTGAAACAAAAAAAATATAAAAAATTGGATAAGTCATAAGTCAAAAGTACCTAAAAGGAGCTTATGACTTAAAAGGAGTTTTTTAACTTAAAGCTCAGCTCAAGTTACACAAACAGAGCATTTTCAACTTAAAGGAGCTTTCTCCTTTAAGCAACGGTACCCAATAGGCTGTACATTTAAAAGGAGAGGGCATTTAGGAGCTAGATGATGCCCCAAGTGTGACGAAAAGCCCCTCCCCTAGAGTGTTGATTCATGTGATTACTAATAAGTCTAACTAAAATGCACCGCTCTTCATTTATTTCCTTCACGTTCCCTTGTTTGATCATCTACTTTGCCAATGCATCCCATTCAATATCCATGTTAAGCAAGCAGACTCCATATCTTTTCATTTCCAGCTTGGTTCTAAGCTTCATCTAGAAAAACCAATGAAGGACTTGTCATTGTTCCTCTTAAAAAATACTATGACAGCCAGGATGAAGAAAGGCTTCAAAAGTTTCTGCAACGGGGATGGTTCGACCTCTACCCTCAATCAGCAGAAAATGAAAATATCCGAGGAAGTTGACAACAACATTGCAGTACCAGGTGTGTCGGCAGATGGAGAATCTTCTCTACTAATGGAAAATGCGGAAAGAACTAAGCATGAAAAGAACGAGGCAACAACATTGGAGGAGATGATAATGCAGTTGGAGTTGGAAGAAAAAATGGCTAGAAGAAGGGAGGAAGAATATGGTGCAGGTGAGAGATCAAGAATGCTCCAGCAGCAACGGCGGATGTCATGCGTTAACAGTTCTGATATTTTGCGTTCTGCCAGGAATGCATTAAATCAGTACCCTCGTTTTTCTCTGGATGGAAAAGATGCCATGTATCGATCTTCTTTCAGAAACTTTGGTGGCTCTGTTGAGAACAATATTGACATCAACATCAGTAGTGGCGCTCGTAGGAGTACTACTAATAGATTGAAGTCAAGTTGCAGCTGCTCCTGTAGGATCTGTAGGCACAACCATCAGTACTCCTATAGAGTGCTCAAGAAAAATGATGAGCGCCAATTATGTTCATGTAACCATGTTGATTCTAGAGGAATCGGAAGTAGTGGTGGAGGACAGCAGCTGAGGCCAGTAAAAGTAACTGGAGATGAGAGTTGTAGTGTAGTTTGGTGTAAACCGGGACTGGTGGCAAAGTTAATGGGCCTCGAGGCCATGCCTATTCCAGTACTGCAACTTATGAACAGTGGTATAAATAATAATAAGATGATGACAGGGAGGAGGTTATCTACTAGCTCTGCAGCTGATAATAGTTTCAAGAAGCAAAACCAGCTTTTGAGGAATAGAGGAAGAGAGGGAGCTGTCAGAGTTGATTCACACGATGACAACTCGGCTGCATATACCAAGAGACCAGGAACAACTGATAAGAACTACTACCTGCATCCGTCTCGCTCAAGCATTACTGATAACCATATTATGATTAGGAAGCATGTTCCAATGGAGGAGGTCGTGGAATCTGATGAACCTGGCTGGCCATTGCGCCAGCAGTTTTTGTAGTCCTAGATGCATGTACACACATGACACATGTTTGAATCCAATAAGTTTTATGCGTGCTATTCTATTAAACTGTGCCTTCTCTTTAAAAATGCTTATTAAGCTGTGCCTTCTCTTTAAACCAGTACTTTTATATTTTAATAGAGGGCATGCATGCTTAATTTGTTCTTGTGAGGTTGAAAGGTTGGGGTTAGCTTTTGGTGCTAATTTTTGTGTTAGCTGTTTTGTTTTTGCGTTTTCTGGAGTTCCAACGGTCGGATCGTTGGGGTTAGCGTTTGGTGCTAATTTTCTGGTTGTGTTAGCTGTTTTGTTTTTGCGTTTCCTAGAGTTCCAATGGTCGGATCGTCCTGAATTTTGGATAGCGTCTTCCTTACCCATGTATCTAAATTCTGAACGGTGGAGATCGGATTTGGAGATGCAGAAGGCCTGTTTATTGAGGTAGGGCCAGGAATTTTTGCACCAAGGTGTGGATTAAGCTCCCCGTGGTGAGTCGACTTGGAGCGGATATTTTTGGCCCAAAAGTGTTTTTGGGTTAATTCTTAAACTAGGTCCATAGTTAACATGATATGTAAACAGTAGTGAATTAGCTAGGTTTTTTAATGATTGTGATATTGTATACAGAAAACAAAAACGTATCAATATATACAAGAAATAGGTTCTTTCACTTTGGTCAACAAAAATCCTTCTTCTTTGTGTTTTCGATTTACTATTTACTTTGATTACTATCTTGTGTTATAGCTTATAACTTGTGGTGGTAGAACTTGGTATGAGTTCTACATAAAAGTCTTCTCTTTGGGGTGTTATTCCGTTGCGTCAAGGATTGTCCCTTATTTGGGACCCAACAATTAGCATCAGAGTCAGAATCAAATTTGGGTGGTAAAGCTCCGATTTGAGGTGTTTCTGGGTTGAGTCTTGTGTGGTACGCACAAGGTGATTGGTGAAATTCCTGAGAGAGATTGGTTGTGCAACAAGTTAGGTATGGCGTCTTCAGGCGGTGTAGTCAAAGTTGGGAAGTACGAGATAGAGAAATTCAATGGGAAGAATGATTTTTCCTATTGGAGGATGCAGATGAAGAATTTGCTTATCTCGTAAAAGTTACACAAAGCTTTGCCGGGTAAGGCAAATGGGGGCAAGGATATGTCGGATGAAGACCGGGAAGAATTTGATCTCGAAGCACGGGCTTCAATCATGTTATTCTCGAGAGAGATGTTGCATTCTTGGTTGATGGCGAGAAAATGATTGCGGCTGTTTGGATAAAATTGGAGTCCAACTTCATGACGAAGACTCTAACTAATCGAATCTATTTGAAGTCGAGACTATATACTTACAAGATAGAGGAAGGGTCATCTATCCGGGACTACATCAACAAGTTTGATAGGTGCATATCAGATTTGAAGGATATTGATGTGGAGGTAGGTGATGAAGATCAAGCACTTTTGTTACTTCTTTCGTTGCCGAAGTCATATGAGAACCTTGTACAAACATTGATGCTTGTGGGTGATACTCTTACGATGGATGATACTAGAACTTCACTTCTTGCGGATGATCTTCGGAAGATTGCAACTAGCGGTATGGATACTAGTGGTAATAGTGAGCAGGCACAAGAGTTGTTTGTAAGGGGTAGAGGCAATGATCGAGGAAAAGGTGGGAGAGGCAAGTCTAAGTCGAATTTTTGACCTCCTACGGAGAGGAAATGCTATAAGTGTGGTGAGCCTGGGCATTACAAAGAAAATTGTCCAAATAAAAGAGTTGCTTGGAAGAAGAATAAGAACAATGAGGATACCAGAAAAGTTCAAGAGAAAGACGAGGTTGGTTATGCTTCAGAGGAAGGGGGCAGTGATGATTGTTATTCTGTCACATGTGAAGGAGAAATCACAAACAGGTGGATTCTCGATTCTGGTTACTCTTACCATATGTGTCTGAATCGAAAGTGGTTTACTACATATAGAGGCGTTGAAGGTGGAACCTATTGATGGGAAATAACCATGCTTGTAAAACGGTAGGACCTGGTTCTATAAGGATTAGGATGCATGATGGAGTGGTAAGAACATTGACGGATGTGAGACATGTCCCTGAATTGATGAAAAACCTTATTTCTATTAGTGCTTTGGATTCTGGTGGGTGTAAAATCGTTACACAAAATAGTGAGATGAAAGTTGTTCGTGGTACTTTGGTTGTGATGAAAGGTATTTCTCGAGGAAATATTTATGCGCTTTTGGGTACAACGGTGACTGATAGTGTGGCGGTTGTTGCTACTGGCAGTGGTGGAGACCCATGTGAATGCACTAGGTTATGGCATAGGCGGCTTGGGCATATGTCGGAGAAAGGTCTAAATTATCTTGGTGAAGAGGGTTTATTGAAGAACATGAAAAAGGCTTGCATGGATTTTTGCGAGCACTGCATGTACGGTAAAGCACATCGAGTTCAGTTCAAGGCAAGTAAACATAGAAGCAGAGGTATATTCGACTATATGCATACGGATGTTTAGGGTCCAGCTTAAGTCACTTCTAAGGGAGGCTCGAGGTATTTTTTCACTTTTGTTGATGATTATTCTAGGTATGTTTGGGTGTATTTCATGAAACATAAGAATGAGGTATTCACCATATTTAAGAAGTGGAAAACAATGGTTGAGAACAGAACTGGTAAAAAGTTGAAGACATTGCGATCTGATAACGGTACAGAGTATACAGATGGTGCTTTCAAGGAGTTTTGTGATCAGGAAGGCATTGTTAGACACAGAAAAACACCACAACAGAATGGGGTTGCAGAAAGGCTCAATCGCACGTTGCGGGAAAAATCAATGTGTATGCGATCCTATGTTGGTTAGGGTAAAGAATGGTGGGCGGAGTCAATTAATACAACTCGCTATATTGTCAACTAGTCACCTCATGCATCTCTAGATGGAGATGTACCTTATAACGTATGGTCTGGAAAACATGCAGATTATGGGAGACTAAGAATTTTTGGGTGCATGGCCTACGACCATGTTGACGATGGAAAACTTGATTCGAAGGCTAAGAAGGCTATATTCTTGGGTTATGCAACAGGTACAAAAGGTTATCGTCTTTGGTATATTGATGATTCTAAGTTCATAATCAGCAGGGATGTTACGTTTGATGAGGACACTATGGTAGCTTCTCCGAAAGCTAAGGTGACTAGTGGTGGTGACTTTGAGACTTCTAAGCCTCAAGTGGTTGAGATAGAATCTACAGGTCATCCAGTTTTTAGTCATGTTTAACAGTAAGATCATGGAGACACTAATGATGATGAGGATGATGAGTTTGAATATGAGCCTATTGAGCAAGAATATGCAGGCACGCGAACGACAACAGTTCGAGGAAAGTTTGGATTCTGTTAGACCAAAACGGGCATACAAACAAGTTCAAAAGCTTTGGTCAGATAAGCCTTTGAAACTATACGGGCAGGTTAATGCAATAGAGTATGCACTCTCGGCAGAGGATGGTGAGCCTATTTCCTTCAAAGAAGCTATTCGGAATTGTAATAGTGAGAGTTGGTTGGCAGCGAAGGAAGAAGAGACGAAGACTTTGAAAAAAAAACTTGGGATTTAGTCTCATTGCCTGTAGGGAGCAAGGTTCAACATTGCTTAGACTTTCTCAATATCATCCGATGTTGATTGCCCTTCGGGGCGGTGTTGGGGTGAGGTGGAGATTTCACCCCATGGTGTGAACTACGGTGGCCTGATCCCGGTTAAGGGTACGTAGACAACTATGGTAATATGGCGCAGCCGGTTGGGGTTTATATATCAAGGCTTTCATGGTATTATCAGTGTTCGTCCATAATTTGAGGTCTATCAAATGATGTACGAGGTGGTGAATTGTGAGGTTGAAAGGTTAGGACTAGTTTTTGGTGCTAATGTGAAAAAATTTGCAGAAATTTTTCTGGTTGCATTAACTGTTTTGTTTTTGCGTTTCCCGGAGTTCCAACGGTCAGATCGCCCTGAATTTTGGATAGCGTCTTCCTTACTCATGTATCTAAATTCTGAAAGGTGGAGATCGGATTTGGAGGTGCAGAAGGATTGTTTATTGAGGTAGGGGCAGGGATTTTTGCACCACGGTGTGGATTAAGCTCCCCGTGGTGAGTCGACTTGGAGTGGATATTTTTGGCCCAAAAGTGTTTTTGGGTTAATTCTTAAACAGTAGTGAATATGATAACTTGTGAATATGATATGTAAACAGTAGTGAATTATCTAGGTTTTTTATGATTGTGATATTGTATACAGAAAACAAAAATGTATCAATATATACAAGAAATAGGCTCTTTCTCTTGGCCAACAAAAATTCTTCTTCTTTGTGTTTTCGATTTACTATTTACTCTGATTACTATCTTGTGTTATAGCTTATAACTTGTGGTGGTTGAACTTGGTGTGAGTTCTACATAAAAATCTTCTTTTTGGGGTGTTATTCCGCTACATCAAGGGTTGTCCCTTGTTTGGGACCCAGCAGTTCTGTAAAAATGCTACTACACAGTACATACAGTTGTAGAGTGGGTGTCAACCCAAGTCCAACATCGATAAGATAAAGGAGAATTATCTTAAATATAAGCAGCCAAAACAACTCCATTAGAATGAGGCCTTTTGGGAAGAACCCAAAAACAAGTCCGTGCGGGTGTGGCCATGGCCCAGAGCAGACAATATCATACTAATGTGGAGTTAATGGGTGTTGCACAGCCCAACAAGTGGTATCAGAGCCGATGGTTAAGAAGTTAATCCTGGGGTTGTGGGCTGCAAGTTGTGTGGTGTGGGAGGCTCTCCAGAACTGCGGTTGGAGATCTTGGACGGCTTGTGTCGAAAGTCTTCCTGACAATGAGGTGGTCAGGCGGCGTGTCCCGCAAGATGAGGAGCCACAGATGAATAGCGGTGGCATAAGGATCACATGATTAGTGGTTCTTGGATTGAGGGGAGATTGTAGAGTGGGTGTCAACCCAAGTCCCACATCGATAAGATAAAGAAGAATATCTTAAATATAAGCAGCCAAAACAACTCCATTAGTATGAGGCCTTTTGGGATGAGCTCAAAAACAAATCCGTGCGGGCGTGGACATGGCCCAGAGCGGACAATATCATACTAACGTGGAGTTAATGGGTGTTGCGCAGCCCAACAACAGCAACAACGATGTTCTACCACCGCCATCACCAGTAGCAGATTAGCAGGATATAAATGTCTTCTTGTCCATTGTAGACAGGATCAAGATTAGTGAAAAACTCATTTTCTCCATTTCAATAAACACAGAAAAACTGTAGAACTAGCCAAAAAGTATTGATAGAAGCTTAACTAGTTGAATCTGTTAGAGCCTTTCACAACAAAAAGATTGCAGATAATGAATAAATACACATGACTTGCAACAATTATTAGTATCTCAACTTACAGTTACCACAAACGGATTGTCCTACATTATTTAGAAAAAGTATGTTAACGGTGTTGAACAATAATTAGTACATAGATGTAGCCGTCTAAGAAAACAAATACAATAATCAGCGCTGCTTTCCTAAATATAATCATTCGACCTGACTTGTACAAATCCTGCAATTGAAAAAAGGCTCTCCGATAAACTAAAATTTTCACCGCAAAAAAAAAATTCATCTGTGAAATCTATGGTCTGTTATTATCGGAGTCATACAAATTCCAGGCTTCACCAACTGATAGCAGAAGTTACGACTGTTAAAGTAACCATAAACAAACTTTACACACACTCGACATCAATGTTGAGCATTAGAATACATGATGCCTCGATTCAACCACCACTAAGACAGGCCTCATCATCTAACGCCCACAAGTTAAGCTTACAATTTTATTTTATTTTTTTTGGATGAGAAGTTAAGCTTACATGCAATTATCACCACTACCTTGATCATCCGCTAATAGATAATGACAACAAAAGAATCACTGAAGTCGATTATGGGAGAATGAACATGATTATAACTGTAATCGTTGATGGTAGCATCAAACGAAGTTAATAGCAGAAGTATGCACCTTGGTGTGAATCAAAAGTAATGATACCATCACATCCACAACAATACAAAAGTGCTTTTTGACTAACATCAAATTTAGCACCCATTTCTTCTATGAAATTTGACGTACTAAGACTATGCTGACAATTGGGGACAGACATGTTGATTTTGCAGGCTCTTTTTTAAAAACAGCCTGTTTCACAAACTTTCATCAGTTCTGAAGAAATATCAGTTAGCATACTGCTTTCAAAATTTTGTCTTGCTTGACTATCTTTCAAAACTCGGGGCTAGCTAAGCATGTGTCATTCAGTCTAAACTGGACATGAATTTACCATTATCATTTTTTCTTAATGAGGTGAAAATACACAATCTTCGTCAGGTAACTGATGAGATAATCAAACTATGTTATCAGGAATTGATGAGTCTTTTTATTAGGTCGATAAGTGAAGAAACTATCTCATAAACTTTGTGTGTCATTTACATCAAATAAACCATATATATATACAAGTGATAACCAATCTTGGAGACCAAGTAAATTAGCTAGTATCTTGCTGTCAGATCAATCTCAATCCCTACATCAGTGTAAAAAGATTATATACAAATATATTCCTAAACTATAGGAAATCAATCTCAATACCCACCTCAAGTTGGAGCGTGAAGATCTCGAACACCCAACTTGCGTAATAAAATTTCAAACTGTGTTTTGCCCAATGCTTTTGTAAAAATGTCCGCTAACTGCATATTTGTAGGAATATATGAAGGTGTAATAAGACCTTCTGCAATTGTATCTCTAATAAAATGACAATCTGCTTCAATGTGCTTAGTTCGTTCATGGAAAACCGGATTCTGAGCGATATGCAATGCAGATTGACTATCACAATGTAGTCGCATTCCCTTCTCATGTTTCACACCTAATTCACCAAGTAGTTTCTTTAACCACTTCATTTCACATGTAATTGCCGCCATGGACCGATATTCAGCTTCTGCGGAAGAGCGAGAAACCGTATGTTGTTTCTTGGTTTTCCAAGAGATTGGCGAATAACCAAGTAATACAAACCAGCCACTTATAGACCTTCTAGTAAGAGGACAGCTTGCCCAATCTGAATCACACCACCCTTCCAGACTCAAATCACTATCAGACCTTAATAATATGCCTTGACCTGGATTTTTCTTCAAATAGCGTACTACTCGAAGTGCAGCTTCCCAATGTTGTTCTCTCAGTTGTTGCATGAATTGAGACAATATATGAACTGAGTATGCAAGATCTGGTCGAGTGACAGACAAATATATTAGGCGACCTATAAGCCTCTTGTATTTTTCCACATCATCTATTAATTTTCCTTCAGCTAGTGCCAACTTATGATTTTGTTCCATCGGAAACTCTGCTGGTTTAGCTCCCAATAATCCTGTTTCAGAAATGATATCTAATGCATATTTTCTCTGACACATACAAATTCCTTCTGAACTCCGAGCTATTTCTATGCCCAAAAAATATTTCAAAACTCCCAAGTCCTTCATCTTGAAACATCTCCCCAAATATGTTTTAAAAATGGTCAAAGCAGTATTATCATTCCCAGTAACGATCATGTCATCAACATATACAAGCACATTAATATGTATGCTTCCTCTCGTCAAGGTAAACAATGAATAATCAGAGTATGATTGCAAGAACCCATATTCTCGTAATGCTGTTGCCAATTTTTCAAACCAACATCGAGAAGATTGTCGTAACCCATATATTGACTTTTTCATCCTACAAACCAAGTTAGAATGTTTATTATCGAAACCTGGTGGTATTTTCATGTAAACTTCTTCCTCCAAGTCACCATGTAAGAATGCGTTGTGAACATCCATCTGATGAATTTCCAAATTTTTAATTGCAGCAATTGCCAAAAAACACGTACTGTCACCATTTGCGCTACGGGAGCAAATGTCTCTTTATAATCAATCCCTTCGACCTGATGATTTCCAAAACAGACTAGTCTCGCCTTTAATCTCTGCAGATTTCCATGCTCATCATATTTTTCAGTATACACCCATTTGCTTCCAAGTGCTTTTTTTCCTGGAGGTAATTTTTCCATTACCCATGTTCCCTGATCTTCTAGAGCACGAATCTCTTCGTTCATAGCCTTGCGCCATCCTTCATGCCTCATAGCCTCTTTGAAACTTTTAGGCTCATTTTTTGTTGTAATAGCTGCAATATACTTCCTGTGTTTCTCAGAAAAACGATCACAATTGACAAAATGTGTTATAGGATAAGGAGTACCTGAGGGATGATTTGAAGCCACTGGTGAACTCTTGGAAGGACTCAATTTTTGTACCGTGTGTGTCACATAATCACGTAACAGAATAGAAGGAACTTTTGTTCTCTTTCCCTTTCCAAGCTGCTCACTTGTTGCCACTTCATCCATGGTATGTTCCATCACACCCTCTTCCTGCAAGTTCTCTGCCACCTCTGGCAGTTGTGCCCCCTCGCTATTAATTTCTTGTGGGATAATCTCATCACCATTCTCGATTTGCCCCTCATCTAATACTGGCACACTCTGTTCATGTGTTATTTGATTTTTAATCCCCATATAACTTTCATCATGATAACTATGATCAAGAAATAATTGTTGATCTCCTTTTAATGGATTATTTTCTTTAGCAAAAAGAAATTCTAATTCGTAAAATTTCACATCCCTTGAAACAAAAAATTCATTTTTCTCCAGATCATATAATCTCCATCCTTTCTTTTCAAATGGATATCCAACAAAAACAAACTTTCGACTACGACTCGCAAATTTATCCCCCTTACGTTGTTGATTATGTGCATAACAAAGACATCCAAAGACACGTAATCTATCAAACGTAGGTGGTGTTCCGAATAAAAGTTCATAGGGAGATTTATTTTCAAGTTTGATAGAGGGTGTTCTGTTTATCAAGTGACATGCAGATAAAACACATTCTCCCCAAAACTTAATAGGCAAATGTCCTTGAAATAAAAGTGCTCGTGCAACATTCAAGATGTGTTGATGTTTACATTCCACCCTTCCATTTTGTTGAGGAGTACCAACACAAGAAGTCTCAAGTAAAATTCCATTTTTCGCAAAATAATGAATGAGGGGTAGAAATTCAGTACCATTATCGGTTCGAACAACTTTTACCTTTTTATTAAATTGTCGTTCAATCATAGATAGAAAATTGAGAAATATCTGTTTAACCTCTACTTTTTCATATACTAAATAAACCCATGTTGCACGAGAAAAATCATCCACTACTGTCAAAAAATATGAAGCCCCACAAGAAGAGGGTGTCCGATAAGGACCCCATAAGTCACAATGTACCAAATCAAAAACAGCATCAGATTTATTGTAACTAATTGGAAATTTGTCCCTATGATGTTTAGCACGATGACATATATCACATGCTTTATTCTCCTTCTTATTAAACAGACTAAGATGAGGGAGAAGTTTTATTATTTTCTCTGATGGATGTCCCAATCGTTGATGCCACAATTCGAATGTAGAATTATCCTTCATTATCACAGCACAAACTCTAGGAATGCCACGGAAAAAATAGAGTCCTTCCCTTCGTTCACCCGCTCCAATCACCATCATCGTAGTGCGGTCCTGTATAACACAAACATTTTTAGTGATTTGTACTACACAATTTGATTCGTCTGTTAATTGCGAGATAGAAATTAAACTACAATTTAATTTTGGTACGAAAAGAACATTCTCAATTCTCAATCCCCCATCTAGAATTACTGTCCCTTCTTTGTTTGCCTTTGCTTTCTATCCATCAGGCAATCCAACTGGACATTCTGTAATGTTACGAATGTCTTCAAAGCAAGAGTAATCTCCAGTGACATGGTTAGATGCACCTGTGTCAATAATCCATGAATACATGTTAGTCTTACTATTCAATCGATCCAAGTCTTTCTTTAGTGTATTAAGAATGTCAAGTAAATTCTGCCATTGTGTAGGAGACAAGCCCTGCAACCCAGAAACTTCATTTGCTAAATGTTCCACTGTACTTTCACATTATTATTGCTAATGTTGTTGCCCACAGTCGTGTTGTGTGCTCGCACTGCCTGCAATGCGCCCTTGCCTCCTCGTCCTCTTCCTCCTCCACGGACTGTACCACCTCGACCTAGTCCTCGACCTCCATGCGGCCTTTCACCCCACCAGTCAGGAAATCCGTGAATTTGGAAGCATCCACTCTCATCATGGCCTTCACGGTTGCAATGGTTGCAAAATTTATCATTACTGTCATTTTTGCCTTTTCCTTTGGAATCTGGTTGAACTTTGAATGCAGTCACATCATCACGCTCATCCTTCAATTTTGAAGATATGCCACCATTCTACAACCTCTCTTCTTGTATCACGGATTGATATGCACGATTGACAGACGGTAGAGGGTCTGAAGACAACAGATTTGACCTCACTGAACTGTATGCGCCATCAAGGCCAATAAGAAAGCGATGTAGACGATCCTCCTCTTGAATATTTGCAAATTGAGCACCTAAATTGCAAGTACATTTTCCATATTTACAACCTGGTAAAGGCATATAGGTTGAGAGCTCATCTCAGATTTGTTTAAGACGACCAAAGTAATTCACCACTGCCTCATTCTTAGCCTGTTTGCAATCTCCGAGGGCTATTTTTAGTTGTTGAATCCTTGGTCCATTAACCACACAAAATCGTTCTTTCAAATCTGCCTATAAAACAGCAGCGTCTTCGTAGTACGAGATTGTAGAACGAAGACTAGGATCAATAATGTTCATGATCCATGACACAAGCATTGAGTGTATCACCTCCCTGTCATCAAGCTCCACTTTTTCAGTTGGTTTCCCAATAATCCCGTCAAGAAAATCAAGTTTCCCTTTTGCCTTCATCAATGTGCGTATCGCTCTCGCCCACGCATCATAGTTATCACCACGGAGTTGTATGGTGGTAATCACATTCCCCGGATTATCTTATGATCCAAGGTAGTATGGAGAAGTTACATCAATGCGTTTTGTGTTATGACTAGTACTCCTTGTACCCTTAGTTTCATCATCTCCTCCAGCCATATCTCTGAAGCAATATAAATGATTTCTGAAGTTTCGTGTTTTCTGTTTGTGTTTAATTCTATTACACTAACCAACTCTTGATTGTGTTTAGTTTCTCAGGATCTATGCTATGATACCATGAAGAAATTATTCATAAACTTTGTGTGTCATTTACCTCAAATAAACCAGATATATGTACAAGTGATAGCCAATCTTGGAGACCAAGTAAATTAGCTAGTATCTTGCTGTCAGATCAATCTCAATCCTTACATCAGTGTAAAAAGATTATATACAAATATATTCTTAAACTATAGGAAATCAATCTCAATAATAAGTCTGATCAAACCTCAGATGGTGCGGTCTACTCTATCTGTCTTCTGTCATCTGCACTAACCAAACCAAGGATATATAGATTGCTAAAAAATATAGAACCAGGTTAAATAATCAAGCTTATTGTTATGTACAAAATCTCACAGATTGTATTTTTATTTGTACCTGACAAACAAGTTAATCCTGTATTCCTGTTCACGTCTTTTAAGTTGTACTTGGACTAATGTTCTATCTATATGAAGGTACTTAAGGAGCGATTCAAGTGGTATAGTAGTAATTTTCGAAGGTTTATTTTATACCGTAATCGAATTGAAGTTGTTAGCGTAGCTCTTATTGCTATCACTAAATCTAACTCAAATGTACAAAATGATAAAGATCGAGATAGATGAAATAAGAAAAGAGATGAGAGACAGAGCTTGAGAAGAAGATGAGAGAAAACAGAATTTGTTATTATTTTCCAGAATGATCTAATGATCCATTCGTTCAAGTCTTTATACAACACCAACTGGCAAGATAAAACTGAAAATGGGATTTAACAGAATTTCCCGCCAAAAACTGTTAAATCTTTTTACAGCTATTTATTCAATTATTACTAAAAATAGCATATAGAAATGTTATAGTAAAGCTACTATAACATATCCTTCCCCTTCCAAAAAGACTTGAAAGGTAGAGTGTGTAAACTTGTAACACTATAACTAATGTAACTCAAACTAAAGGAAAAGATACTTAACCAGAAGACAATCAAGAACAAGAAGTCACAAGAAATCAACACTAAATGAAGACAAGGTAATTGATACAATTCAACATGTTAACTATGATCAATCCAAGAAGAAAGGCTTAATGACCTTTTAACCCTCAAAGTTTCCACCAAAATACCCATCAGCCCTTACTGTTTCAAAACGTTCCTTTTGACCCTCCAAGTATCCGTAAAGGTCCAATTAGCCCTTATACCGGATAGGAAATGGTGAGTTTGGGTGACTTTTGGTTCGTTTTAATCGGTTTCTAGCCGGAATTTTGCTGTATTGTTGTTGTGTCGATTAAAACAAACCAACAATCACCCAAACTCACCATTTCCTATACCGGTATAAGGGCTAATTGGACCTTTACGGATACTTGGAGGGTCAAAAGGAACGTTTTGAAACAGTGAGGGCTGATGGGTATTTTGGTGGAAACTTTGAGGGCTAAAATGCCATTAAGCCAAGAAGAAATCATTGAGAGAAGTTCAAGTCAAAGTTGTTCATGCCTCAGTGATTTGGAAAGCCAAGAATCAAGATCATAACTATCAGTATCAATAAGACCAATTGATTTCAAGTGAACAAGAAGGAAAGCAAATATTGGAAAGCCACATTTCTAATTGGATATGGTAATTTATTCAAGAAACAAAAACCCTATCAAGACTAGTCACTTATGAACCAGACCGTTGCATCAAGTGTCAGGACATTGATAGCAAGTTTATGTCAGTAATAAAGATCCATATTCAAGAGCTTGGTGAAGAATAAAGAAGACATGAAGATATCACAAGTTCAAGATGTACATTGAAGTTTCAAGTTGAAGACCAGAATATTTTCTAAGTACTAAATATTCTAGATGGCCAAGTAGAAGTTTCTAAGTAGAAGTTCTACTTAGAACTTCGAGATGGCTAAGTAGAAATTCTCAAGTAGAAGTTCTACTTAGAGTGCAGCTTCAACATGACACATGGCATCTTCTGATTGGCAGATTTCCAAGCTTTCAAGATAAGGCAAGATTTATGTGGACATCATTGGGCCATGTACATCTTAGTCTTTGAAGACTACAGGACATAGATTACATGTAGTATAAATAGAAGTACTTGTGTAATGTTTTAGTTAGTGAGCAATTCTTGAGAAAAACACAAGAGAAAGAGAGAGAGTGCATTCACAGAGCTTAGTATCATTCACTTCTCTCTGAACTTCTGTTATACTTTGTAATGAATGTTGTAGCAACCCTTTCAAGTTATATATAAGACATATATTCCATGAATCTGTGTGTTCATTTATTGCATCGTATTTATTGCTTCTCATATTCGAAAAGTTGTATTCACCCCCCCTCTACAACACATTTGGACCTAACAATTGGTATCAGAGCTATATGTTTAACATACAAAACATAGATCCTTGTGTTGAGTAGAAGAATCGTGAGTTTTCATTTTTCAGATCTACTTTTCATTTTCTCGAAAAGTGTGTTTTAATTCGTTGGTAGTGAAAACTCATTTGAAAAATTATTTAAATACTCCAGGTGTGATTATTTAGCTTGGGTGTATTTTAACTAATTTTTGTGAATTTATCTGGGTTCGTTCATATTTGGTGTTCTTGAGTGTTCATCATCTGTTCTTATCAAAGAAGACAACCCAACAACTTTTTGATCTCCTTTTCAAACAGAAAAATAGTAAAAGAATAAAAAGGTGTTTTTGGACTTTGTGATTTGCATTATTCACGGCCGAAAGTGAACAAAACATATTCATTACCTAGCACGTGGGTTAGGTGGGTTAGGTGAGTAAAGCATTCAAAGTCAAAAGGTGTTAAAGAGATAATATTGTTTATTCAATATTAAAGTAATCTGCAGAAAAATTATTCTAAGGACAAAAGTTCTACATAGAATTTCTACTTGAGAATTTCTACATAGAATTTCGACTTGGACAATTTCTACTTGGTGATTTCGACTTGAGCAAAATTTCTACTTAGAGAAATTTCGACTTAGGCAAAAGTTCTACATATAAATTCTACAAGATCAGGAGAGACTTCTTCAGTACCAACCGACAACAACTCAGGGGGAGTAAATAGCAGCTCAAGGACTACGGTTCAAGGCTCGAGTCGAGTTGACTCTAGTTCTGTAGGAGCTGGCACTAACTCAGGGGGAGTTAGTGAGAATAATCAAAGTAGTCAGCACCCCAACTCAGAAAGTCAAGCTGAATCATCAAGACAATTTCCAGGTGAACGGGTATGGAATAGAGACCATCCGTTTGAGTTAATTATTGGTGATCCAGATGCTGGTGTGACTACTAGAAGAACTGCAAGAGCTGACATGGCTAATATCTCCTTATATTCTGGGTTCTTATCCAAGCTTGAACCTAAAGAAATAGATGAAGCTCTTGGCGATGCTGATTGGGTGATTGCAATGCAAGAGGAACTCAATCAGTTTGAAAGGCAGAAAGTTTGGAAACTGGTACCCCGACCAAAGAACAAATCCGTAATTGGAGCTAGGTGGGTATTCAGAAATAAACTGGATGAAAACGGACTTGTAACACGAAACAAGGCTCGTTTGGTTGCAAAAGGTTATTCTCAGCGAGAAGGAATTGATTATGATGAAACCTATGCACCAGTTGCAAGACTTGAGGCAGTCAGGATGTTCTTGGCATTTGCAGCACATAAGAACTTCAAAGTTTTCCAGATGGACGTGAAAAGTGCCTTCCTGAACGGAGAGTTAGAAGAAGAAGTGTATCTGGAACAGCCGCCTGGCTTCGTTGATCCAGAACATGCAGATTTTGTGTATCTACTCTTCAAATCTGTCTATGGCCTCAGGCAATCCCCAAGGCGATGGTATGAAACCCTATCCCTATTATTAATTGAAAATGGTTTTGTTAGGGGAGTAATTGATAAAACATTGTTCTATAAAGTTGTGAGAAATGACTTAATACTTGTTCAAGTATATGTGGACGATATTATTTTTGGGTCATCAAATGAGCGCTTGTGCGAGAAATTTGCCAAGCTAATGCAGGAAAAATATGAGATGAGCATGATGGGAGAGCTGTCCTTCTTCCTTGGATTACAGATCAGTCAGAGAAAAGATGGTATCTTTATCTGTCAATCCAAGTACGTCAGAGATTTACTCAAGAAGTATAATCTAGAAGATGCATCAGCAGCTAAGACTCCCATGGCAACAGCCACGAAGCTTGATGAAGACAAATCAGGTAAATCAGTTGACATCTCAAGCTATCGAGGTATTATTGGCTCACTCCTCTATTTAACTGCAAGTAGACCCGATATAATGTTCGCAACTTGTTTATGTGCAAGGTTCCAAGCGGATCCTAGAGAATCACATCTCGTAGCCGTCAAAAGAATTTTTAGGTATCTCAAGGGCACACCAAATCTAGGGATTTGGTACCCAAGAGATACAGGTTTTAATCTTATTGGCTATTCGGATTCAGACTATGCAGGTTGCAGGATTGATAGGAAAAGCACATCTGGTGCTTGCCAATTTCTTGGCAGAAGATTGGTGTCCTGGCAAAGTAAAAAGCAACATACAGTATCTACTTCTACTGCTGAAGCTGAGTACATTGCTGCTGGAAGCTGTGTAGCTCAAATACTGTGGATGAGGAACCAATTGAAGGATTATGGCATGGAGCACAAGAAAATTCCAATCATGTGTGACAACACAAGTGCCATTGCCATAACCAACAATCCTGTAGATCACTCAAGAACCAAGCATATTGACATCAGGTATCATTTCATAAGAGAACATGTCGAGGAGGGGACTTGGAGCTACATTTTGTGCCCACAATGCAACAAATTGCAGATATATTCACCAAACCTCTTGATGAAGTAACATTCAATAGGTTGGTTGGTGAATTGGGAATGCTTAACACAAGTTAGTAAAGCCTTCTATCTGTAAAATCCATGTTTATGTTTGTATGTGCAAGCTAATCAATCATTATGTGCTTAGACTTTAAAATGCCTAATTAATGAGTGTTATAGTTTGCATATAGTGTGATTTTGCATGAATTCATTGTGTTTTAAGTGTCTTTTATAGCACAAATCTGTGAATTTATGCTTGTTAAATTGCATGATCATAGGGGGAGTTAAATTCATAATATTCTAAATATTGCATGATTTTTAGATGAATTTACCTATGAGTTTCATGTATTTAGAGGCCTTAGAATTAAAAAACTTCAAAATTTCGAGTTAGGTTCTATCTCGAAACTCATCTAGAAATTCGACTTGAATTTCGACTTAATCTGTCAGAGTGAAGTTTTTGAAAAATTCTAAGTCTGGGAAGAATTTCGAGTTGGCTATCTCGAAATTCATTTCGAAATTCGACTTAGAGTTCGAGTTCGAGTTACCAGTGTGCCTAGTTCTATCTTCAAAATATTCGAGATAAAGTCTATCTCGAATTTTATCTCAAAGGTTGAGATGAGGTTTCCATTAAGGGAATATTTTGAAAAGAACTGAGAATTAACTTCGAGTTAGTCTATCTCGAAACTTAACTCGAATTTCGACTTGATGTTCGAGATAGAGTTCTTAGTCTATCTCGAAACTCAACTCGAATTTCGACTTGGTGTTCGAGATAGAGTTCTCAGTTAAGCTAAAGGGAATTTTTCGAGTTACACTCCTAACTCGAAACATATCTTGAATTACCCTGTACTTTTTGGTTCAAGGGGGTATTTTGGAAAGAATTTGAGATTAACTTCGAGTTAGTCTATCTCGAAACTCAACTCGAATTTCGACTTGATGTTCGAGATAGAGCTCTTAGTCTATCTCGAAACTCAACTCGAATTTCGACTTGATGTTCGAGATAGACTTCTAACTCGAAAAGTATCTTGAATTTCCCTATTTTTTCAAGAGGGGAATTTTCCAAGTTTACTACAGTTCAATTATGTTCAAGATAGGATTTCCCTATAGTTTTTGTTGTAATATTGGTTAAAGTGCTTATTTGTGCTTCATTGTTCGAGTTAACATCTATCTCGAACTTTATCTCGAAGTTCGACTTGATGTTCGAGATAGAGATGTTCGAGATAGAAATGTTCGAGATAGAGTTCGACTTAGATGTTCCCTGTATGGACTTGGTAATTTTCACTCTTTTTAACAGGGACATTTTTGTCATTTCACAATCATCTATATATACATCTCTAACTCGATGCCTAATTCACTTTACCTAATTCTAATTTTTACAGCAGCCTCTTCACAAAACAAGGCGATTTCATAACTTCATACCATTAATCTGTGTTTTTGTGATTAAACTCATACTAATCACGAATTACTGCCAATTTTTGGACTAATCTTGACTGTGTTATCCTTAATCTTTGTGTTGGTGTGTTTTGTGTTCATCCATATACACGCGCATATACATACACACGAACATATATTGTTTGTGTACTGTTCATTAAACGCGATTTCATATTCACCATTCATAAACACACACGATTTCACTGGTACACACGAATATTCATCTTCTTTGAATATTCAGATTTAGTAATTGGCTTTTGATTGTTCATCCCGTAGTTTAATTTTCTCTAAGGGACTTTTGTTCTTTTTGATAAATTAAAAGGGATACATCATTTAATTCGTAAATTATTTGTTTTTCAAATTAAAAAAAAAAATTCACATCTTTTAAAGAAAAACATTTAATCAAAATGGCTCACCAATTTTCACTTGCTAAAAACAATTTTTATAATATTTCTACGGAAATTGGTGATCAACTCCCGCGGTTTAAGTTTTGGATACGATTTCTCAATTTGTATTCCAAAGCTAGCCATGCTTTTACTGCTAAACCTACACTAGTACATGATGCTTTACAGCAATTATGGACTAGTGCGGTTACTTTTGGGAGCAAATCAACCCCCTTAGGTTTCAGGTTTACCTTAGCGGGTCAGGAATATGAGGTGACTGAAGAGATTGTCAACAGAGTTCTGGGATTCCCAATTAAAGATGCTTATGATCCAGAACCTACAGCTACAGAACGCCTCAGATTCTTTGAAGAAATTGGATGTTATCCTCCGAAAGGCCCAATCACAGGAAATATCCAAAAGCAATTCTTCCATGTGCAATGGAATTACTTTTTCGAGGCCATCACAAGATGTTTTCGGGCACGCGAAAAAGACTTTCATCAAATTCCAATTCCAATGCAAACCTTTGCAGTTGCCCTAGCAAGAGAACTGGATATAAATTATGGACGCATCGTTCTCTCTGAGATAGTGGCCTCAATGGGATCTCTTGCAAGCAGAGACCTCACTACATCTGATGTTGTCTGCTGGTTTCCTCGGTTCCTTCAAATGCTCATTAATGACTTAATACCGAAGGATGCTCTTGCTGTTAGACAGAGATTTGCCAGAAGCCCAACATCTGAATCGCTGGGGATGGGCACTAAGTCACTTTCAACCATTGCTAATCAGGATAAACATCATGGTAAACCTATGTCAATTCCTGAAAATATTCAAATGTGGCTTAGATATGATGCAGGAGTTACCAATTTGGAGGCATCATCACAAGTTTCATCACATGCTCAAAATCCATCTGTTCATGCTGAGGCATTTGATGAGATTCCTGATGAGGAAAGCGATGATGCACAAGGTAATCAATCAGGTAATCTCTCCCTGCATTCTATTCATTCCTCCTCCTATGTATCTGATTCCGCGACCCAAGAGACTGCTAACCCGCAAGATCTATCCCAGGGTGATAGCCATATTTCTGACTCTGAGTCTGATACACATTCCTATTCTCTATCACCCTTGTTAACGGAAGTCAGAAAGCCAGCATGTGTATATGTAGAAGATGATGAGGAGAATGAACCCGAAGAGCAGCAACTTATTCGAAAGAAAGCCAAACTTTTCCACGCTGCTACTTCACAACCACAGTCAAACCCTAGCGTGTCACACGCAACCACTCCACCTCACGCGAGTGGTTCACCCCTTGAACAATCTGCACATAGGGATTTTGATTTTGGTGAGGATGATGTACCTCTTGAAGATACTGTTGCTTCAAGAGGACATGAAGTCTTAAGAACTTCAGCCGTACCTTCACCGGTACATACTGATGCTGCAAAGAGGATCGGTTCTGATGTCGTACAAGGACACTTTGCAGCCGCTCAGCCTGAGATTCCAACTCAGGAACAAACAGAATTTGATCCCATAACTGTCAACAACATTACTTATCAATTTTCTGCAGGTACTGCTTCATTGTTTGGATCAATCATTGAAGACATACACGAGTGTGAGACAGGGAGTGTGTGTGAGAGGTTAGGGAGAGAGGGACCTTCATTTTCAAGGCCCGAAACCGAGCGTCAAATACCAACAGAACGAGTATTAGAGCAAGGTCACCTAAACCAAACACTGTCCCTTAACATTGAAAATCTTGATACGCGTATGACTTCTATGGAAAATCAGATGAAGCAGTTCGGACAGACGATGGGGCAGTTTGGGATGAACATTGGAAACAACCAAAGGGCTCTAGACGACTACGCAGCAAGAATGGCAAGTCAAGCTACAGCTTTTGATGATTTGACAAATAAGGTCAATGACTTGGGCCATGCTGGTGGTGTCTTGGGAAGCACTCTCAATGAGAGGATGGGGGCATTGGAATCTACAATGCATACAATGGCTGTGGAAATCAGTAGAATGATGTTCGCAGTCAGGAGTTTTGTGCCCCCGGAGTGCTTCGAGTCACAACAACCTCCCCCCGATGCTGGTGCAGGTGGTGCTAGTGGAGCGGGAGCCTCTGGTTCTGGTTTTGGAGGTTCCTATGCAGCTGGTGGATCTGAAGACCAAGGTGGAGCTCAGGATAACTCACCTAAGGGGGAGAGTGGAAAGGAGACGAGACAGCAGGCAGTTCACATCGAAGAAATTGAAGAACCCGCTGATCTTGTTAAGGAACCAGAAGTTGAGCCGTCTGTTGATGAAGAGGCTCTGAGGATGAGAAAGGGTAAGGCAGTAATGGTTGATGAACCATTTGTTGATATGAGTCATCAGGAAACAGTACAGGAGGTACTTGATTCAGATTCTGACATGGAAGACGTACCGTTGGCACACGCTATAAAAAGATCTTTGAAGGAACAAGGTGGAGGTGCTGGAATGTCTTCCGGAATGCCTGAAGAATTTCCTGTTGATGAGGAAACCCTTAAAGCTCAACAGTTAGCCTTGGAACAAGCTCAGTTCCATAAAATGAAGATGATGCAAGAACATGCTGCATTCCTAGAAAAGAAGGGGGAGCTACAAGGGAAGCAGTATGAGTATGAGCTTGCGAGGCTAGCTGATCCTCAAGTTGATCTGGACAAACGAAGGATAGGGCAGAAATGGGATGAAGCAAGGAAGATAATGATGGGACCCTGTGCAAAAGGAGTTCATAACAAGGATGCAGATGATCTGTTCTACAACTTAAATTTGCAGAATCCAATGACTGGGGACTATATAAATGCTTTGAAGAGATTAATTTCTAAAGTCAGGGTTGGATACAATGCAAATCTTAAGGAGTGGCAGGTTATCTTATCTTTGGTAGAAGGAGTCCCAACATCTTTCTTATATGTGGATGACCCATTCATAATGAGAAGATCTGCGTCAGAGTTGTTCTTGCTAGCGACTAAAATTCAATACTCTCAATCTGAGGAGCTAAGCATTCTGTACAGGGATCAGTTAATGCAGCTGGCAGAGGACAAGGGTCCAGAATTCTCAACATATCCAAATTTTGTCCGGATGGTAGTTGACGGAAAGATGAAGAGGGTTAGCATGGAGGAAAATGATCTAATGGAGCTTTCAGTAGAATCTCTCAAAGCTGTCTGTAGACAAATGATGAGTAAGGGATTCGCTTCTGAGCTTAAAGATAAATCCGTGAAGATCATTGAAAGAGTTATATTCAAGAAGAGCAATGAGGTGTGGAAGTGTGATGTCAATACTCCAAACCCTCTTGATGACGTGAAGATTGAGCCGGAGTTGATAGAGAAGAAATGGAATATTCTTCAAGCCATGAAGAATGTAGATGAAGCTCTGACTCTTCCTTCTGGAGCACTAGAACAAGGAGAAATAAGGGAGGCTATTGGTGTTCCAGGAAGTGAAAGTGTATACTGGATACATGCTTATGTTGAAGATACAGCTGATGCCTTAGTATTCATAGATGCAGACCAGAATCAAACAATCTTGCATATGAGTAGACAATGGCTGCTACGGACTCAAGATGCTGCATTTCTGGAGAGAGTATTATATATATTCAAATGGGGCGAAGTGGAATATAAGTTTGTTGAAGAAAAGCAGAGACTCATGAGTTACCTGTCTGAAGTAGTAGTGGAAAAGAAGCGAATGGAGCGAGATGCGGCTAGTGTCCACAATACTAACCGTGTCAAGGGCTACCCCAAGATGATCTATTGTCAGTTTAAAGCTGATAAAACACATTGGAAATCTCAGCTCATAATGAAGAACTTTGAGGATATTCCAAAGATCAGGACTACTCAGGAGGTGGACAAACTCAGAAGGCTTTTCAAACATCCTTATCCAGAGCCCAAGAACCCTCTAGAAATGGAAGCTGTAAGTCTGTTGAATGCTAGGTGGAAGCAGCTTAAAGATCCAGTGTACAAGAAAGAACAGCAGCAGAAGGAGAAGCGCAAAAGGCAGAAAGAAGAGAGAGACCAAGCTGTTGAAGCTAGAAAGAGGAAACGGAATTAGGGTTAAAGGTCAGAGTGGTGTGAACTTGAAGTTGGAAAAACTTCATGTCTTTCGGTTGCTTTAACTCACTTGAGGAAAATTCACCTTAGAGTGAATCCAATAAGGTGATACAAGTTTGACTAAAAGATATGAAATAATCCAGGTGATAGGAATCACTCAAATGATCTTTAATTCGAAGTTCGAATTCTGTTTCTAGTTTAAGTTCTTTGTATTGTTTTCATGTAAATTTCAATTGTAAATTATTCAAGACTTTAATGTTAATTATCTTTTCTCGTCTCATTGTTTAGTTGAGTTATCCTTCATTAATTTGAATGTCATTGTTAGACAATCAAATTGGGGGAGATTGAAAGGCATAGTGTGTAAACTTGTAACACTATAACTAATGTAACTCAAACTAAAGGAAAAGATACTTAACCAGAAGACAATCAAGAACAAGAAGTCACAAGAAATCAACACTAAATGAAGACAAAGTAATTGATACAATTCAACATGTTAACTATGATCAATCCAAGAAGAAATCATTGAGAGAAGTTCAAGTCAAAGTTGTTCATGCCTCAGTGATTTGGAAAGCCAAGAATCAAGATCATAACTATCAGTATCAATAAGACCAATTGATCTCAAGTGAACAAGAAGGAAAGCAAATATTGGAAAGCCACATTTCTAATTGGATATGGTAATTTATTCAAGAAGCAAAAACCCTATCAAGACTAGTCACTTATGAACCAGACCGTTGCATCAAGTGTCAGGACATTGATAGCAAGTTTATGTCAGTAATAAAGATCCATATTCAAGAGCTTGGTGAAGAATAAAGAAGACATGAAGATATCACAAGTTCAAGATGTACATTGAAGTTTCAAGTTGAAGACCAGAATATTTTCTAAGTACTAAATATTCTAGATGGCCAAGTAGAAGTTTCTAAGTAGAAGTTCTACTTAGAACTTCGAGATGGCTAAGTAGAAATTCTCAAGTAGAAGTTCTACTTAGAGTGCAGCTTCAACATGACACATGGCATCTTCTGATTGGCAGATTTCCAAGCTTTCAAGATAAGGCAAGATTTATGTGGACATCATTGGGCCACGTACATCTTAGTCTTTGAAGACTACAGGACATAGATTACATGTAGTATAAATAGAAGTACTTGTGTAATGTTTTAGTTAGTGAGCAATTCTTGAGAAAAACACAAGAGAAAGAGAGAGAGTTCATTCACAGAGCTTAGTATCATTCACTTCTCTATGAACTTCTGTTATACTTTGTAATGAATGTTGTAGCAACCCTTTCAAGTTATATATAAGACATATATTCCTTGAATCTGTGTGTTCATTTATTGCATCGTATTTATTGCTTCTCATATTCGAAAAGTTGTATTCACCCCCCCTCTACAACACATTTGGACCTAACAAGACTTGTCCTCAAGTCTGAAAATACTGCTGAACTAAGTCTGGGTATTTATCTGTAAATTGTTCAGCATCCTCCCAAGAATTATCAGTAGCAGAAGCATTTTGCCAAGTGACTAAGTACTGAACTTTACTGCATTATGAACTTTAACCATCCTGTGATCTAAAACAGCTAAAGGAACCAAAGAACTTGTTGTAGGATATTGATTAAACCAGTGAGGCATAGCAGAAATCACTGGAGGAGTTCCATGAAAAGCTTTCAACTGAGATACATGCACCACATCATGAATCTTCACTTCTGGAGATAATTTGAGCTTATAAGCAACCTTACCAACCCTATCAAGGACTTGAAAAGGGCTATAAAATTTTGAAGCTAATTTCTGATTTGATCTCTGATGTAAAGAAACCTGTCTGTAAGCTTGTAACTTCAACCAAACCCAATCTCCCACTTGAAATTCGCTTTCTGATCTATGTTTATCAGCTTGAACCTTCATCGTATTTTTAGCAGTAAGCAAATGAGATTTTAAAGTACCAATCATTTGTTCCCTCCTGATTAGACTTCTGTCTACTTCATGATTAGCATTTTCTCCAGCTAGATAAGCCAAATGAATTGGTGGTGGCTGATTATATACAATCTCATAAGGAGTAATATGGGTAGCAGTATGATAATGAGTATTGTACTACCACTCTGCAAGTGGTAACCAATTGCTCCATTCCTTCTCTTTATCATTACACATACACCTAAGATAAACCTCCAAGCACCTGTTGACCACTTCGGTTTGACCATCTGTGGCTGGATGATATGTAATTGACATCTTAAAAACAGTGCCATGCAAAGAGAATAAAGATTGCCAGAATTTACTCAAGAAAATTGAATCTCTATCACTCACAATACTATGAGGCCAACCATGTAACTTGAAAACATTGTCTAAATAAGCTTGAGCTACTTGCACAGCATTAAAAGGATGTTTTAATGGTATGAAGTGAGCAAATTTACTCAATCTGTCTACTACCATAAAGATAACTGAATAACCATGACAATTAGGTAAACCAGTTATAAAATCCATACTCACATCTGTCCAAACCTCTTCAGGAATAGGTAGAGGCTGCAACAAACCTGGATAAGCAACTGTGTCATATTTCACCATCTGACAAGTTACACAATTTCTCACCATATTGCTCACATCTTTAGACAATCCTCTCCAGGCAAACAAATTCTTAATTGTCTTCAAAGTAATATCCCTCCAAGAGTGACCCCCTTCAGGTGTGGAGTGATGCCAATGTAAGATCTTATCTCTGATTATTGTGCTTTTTAAGAAATCCTCCTTGCATAGTATAATGCTCCACCTGCTCTCCTTGTTGTAATCTTCTGCAAGTTTCAATCAAAAAAGGATCTAAGGCATAACTATTCTGGATTTGAGTCTCCAAATCAGAAGAAACTACTGTAATAGCCATGCACAAAACCTCTGCACCTTGAACTCTGGAAAGAGCATCAGCTACTAAATTGTTAGTACCATTATTGTACTGTATTTCATAGTCAAAACCTAAGAGTTTAGAAAGCCAAAACTGTTGAAAAGGTGTAGATATTTTTTGTTCCAACAGCCACTTCAAACTCTTTTGATATGTCTTGATAATGAAATGAGCAGCTGTTAAATACTGCTCCCACTTCTACACAGCAAAAACAATTGCTAATAACTTCTTCTCATAAACAGATAGATTCTTCCACCTAGGCCCCATGCCCTACTGATAAAAGCCAATGGGTGCCCTTGCTGTAACAATACTGCACCTATGCCATCTTGAGAAGCATCAGTCTCAACTATAAAAACTTTTGAAAAATCATGTAATGCCAAAACTGGAACTGAGATTAATGCTTGTTTGACTAACTCAAAAGCTTCTTGAGCCTGATTATTCCAAACAAAAGCACCCTTTTTAAGCAAGTTTGTCAAAGGTCTGCATAAAATAGCATAATTTTTGACAAATTTCCTATAATATCCTAACAATCCCAAAAAACTTCTTAACTGCTTCAGATTCTTTGGAGAAGGCCAATTTGCTACAGCTTGAATCTTCTTAGGATCAGTAGATATACCTTCCCCAGAAATATAGTGACCTAAATACTCAATTTTGCTAATAGCAAAAGAACATTTTGATTCCTTAGCATAAAGCTGATTAGCACTCATCAGTTGAAAAACTTCCTCTAAATGTATCCAATGATCAGTCAAATTCTTGTTGTATACTAAAATATCATCAAAGAAAACAAGAACATGCTTTCTCAGTAAAGGCTTGAATACAGAATTCATCCACCTCTGAAAAGATGCTGGAGCATTAGTTAAACCAAAAGGCATAACTAAAAACTCATAATGACCAGTATGAGTTTTAAATGCTGTCTTAAAAACATCATCCTTATGCAATCTCATCTGATGATACCCTGCTCTCAAATCAAGCTTGCTATACACAGTTGATCCAGCTAATTCATCCATCAATTCTTCTATCATAGGAATTGGAAATTTATCTTTAACAGTCCTCTTGTTTAATTCTCTGCAATCAATACATAATCTTCATGTCCCATCTTTTTTACCCACTAAAACCACTGGAGGAGCAAAAGGACTTGCACTATCTTGAATGATACCCCTATCCATCATTTCTTGAACTAATTGTTCTATAACATCTTTCTGTTTAAGGGGGTACCTATAAGGCCTTATATTAACAGGACTGGAACCTGGTATGAGAGGAACTTGATGATCCATAATACCTCTAGGCTCCTTGAATACCTCTCGATATTGATTCTTCAACTTTGTTAACTCCTCAAATTCTTCAGATGTAGTTTCTGCTGCAATTTGCTGATCAAAAACAGGTTTAGTATGCACCAATTGAAAAAAACAAAGTTGAGTAGCATTCTTAAACATCTTCTGAGAAGGTCCTTTATCACACACTTTCACTTTCTTAGGAGGAACTCCCTTAAGAGAAATAGAACTGCCATTAAACACAAAGTCCATTTTGAGTTTCTGAAAATCCCAGTATACTGGTCCCAAAGTTGACAACCACTGAATACCCAATACCATATCACAACTTCCTAGAGGAATTAACATAACTTCAGTAGAGAATTCAGCATTGCTCATTACCCATTCAAACTTCCTGCACACCTTCTCACAAACCATCTGATTACCATCTGCTACAGTGATCATTTGTGATGAAATAGTCTCAACTTTAATTCCCAATCCTTTAGCTATAGTTTCATCCACAAAGTTGTGAGTACTACCAGTATTAATCAGAATGTGAATCATTTTACCATTAACCAAACCCCTTACTCTCATAGTCTGGAAATTTTGATTTCCAGCCAATGCATTTACTGAAATCATTGGCTCCTTTACTGTTTGAATCTCATCAGATTGACTATCTAAGTCATCATCACTATTCAGCAATTCTTCAGAAATTTGAGACATATCAGCTCCTGGCACTTCCACAGTAAATAACTGAGGTTCTTTAAACTTACTGTAAGAACCCTAATTTTTGCAATATTTTCTTTTATTTAATATCATGTGGCATTGTCAATTTGGAACCTTTCTAGTCATCCATGTTGATTAATAGAATTGATTGTCTGAGAAACTATGTTGTTGCATTCACTATGTAAGACAAAAGAGAAGATTGTTGAGGGCAAGAGTCTTATTGTTAGTAGGATTTATAAAACTTGGGATTTGAGAATGATTAGAGTATTAAAAGATTTATTAAGGATTATGACGAGGAATTATGGACATTCGAGGAATTTACACAATTAAGTACTTAAGGAATTATAGGGGAAATCTCTACGCGACAAAATATTGTTACGAGAGATTAATTAAGATACGATACGAATTAAAGATTAAATGACAAGCATTGGTGGAAGAATAATGATACAAGGAGTAGTATTGCATGCAAGTCCCATGCAACCAAGTAGTTAGGAGGAAGCAACCTAGTTAAACCAAATGGAAGAGGAATAGTAACTAGTTACATTGCTTTTACCAAGGAGGGGACAAGTAGTACATGAGACCATACCTATGCTAGTACCTTGCCTATACATACAACATTATGTATCACCCAACCTCACTTTATCAATTATTTCAAACTAACAACACAAAAATCAAAAAAAACCAAAAACACTTCTCCCCCCCCCTTGGAAGAGAAGCTCTCGGCCAAGCATAGAAAAGGAAGAAAAAATTTCTTCCTCCTCCATTTCTCATCACTCATAAATCAAGGCATAAATACTAGGCCCTCTCCATCATCTAAGCAGGGTATATTAAGAGTTTCAAGCCATTTCATCCATCCAATTTCAAGATATTAATTATTATAGATATTGTGAATAGTAACCATGTTTGGTTTTTCTTTTAGATCTTGGATTGTAAGGGTTGTAGGAGATCACTCAAGGTGTTCTTGAGTTTTGTAAGGCTTAACCAAGGCTCCTAGGTGCTCAAGAAGGTATAAAAATCATAAACCCTTTTGGCCATGTAGTGTTTATAATGTTTGGTGATAGATCCATGTGTTATGGTGTTAATCTTGGTTGTATAAGTAATGGATGACATGGATCTTGAGTTTTGATGTTGTGATTGTGATTTTTATGATTTTGGATAGTATATGTATCTCCATGAATGTTATAAAGCATGAACTAAGTGAATTAGGTGTTGGTTGTGTTGTGGAATTGAGAAAATTGGTTGATCTAAGTGATACATGCTTGCTGAGTTTTTCCAGGAACATTGACCTGTCTTGTAACATGGTTTTGAACCCCTAAATATTGTCCCCTGAGGCCCTACCATATATTTTTGGAAAGATAATTGAATGTAGTTTCTGGAAATGTAAGGTTCATGACTAGGTGATGTATAGATTTTAAGTTATGGCCAGAGAAGTAAATTGTGTTTCTGGATTCCGGACTGCACTAAGTGACCCCCTTGTGAACCTTGTTTAAACCCCTAAAAATATATGTGGGATCATGGAAAAATTTGAGAAACTAGGAAATGCAGTGGTGAAGGCTACCCAAAAATAATTTGATTAAAATATTAATTTTTGAATTTTATAAAAATGCTAGAGTAAATTTCGCGCAAGGGAAAAAGTCGTTACGGGAGCATAATTCTAGGGGTAATGGTTATGATTCGAATGTGGTAACTAAATTAAGTCGAATAAGTGACGAGCGTAATCGAGTGATGACATGAACCTATAGTGGGGCTAGAGTGTCACAAGACGAAGTCGTTAAGTTAATTTCGTACCCCCTAAAACCCCGTAATTAAAGAGATATTGTTAAGGTACTAACGAGCGGTTATTGCTTATGTATAGATCGTCCCACTCCGCACGCTCGACCACCCCAACCAAACCAAGGCAAGTTTACTTTTCAAAACTTATACATATACAAGGACTTTCACTGTTGTGTTTGTAGTTTTCAACTATATCAAATGTTATGTTTATCGAAGTATTGATGCAATTGAGATTGTATAAGTACATATATGTTTGTACCCCTTGAACTTAGATTGAAATGTTTTCCTCGGACAACGACTCTAGCAATAGAGGTCGTAGCGGTCCGTATATACTATTGACCGGGGAGCGGTATATTATTATATCGTATCTAGATTGCGAAAACCCGAAGGGTCATTCGGGGAGTATCGTATACTCAAGTAATTATGTTCATATCTTCGTAAATACTCGAAACCCTATCTTGGATTAAAAGTTTATTTTACCAAATAATTATTTTATTAATTATTAATATTAAATCTTAAAAATATTATTTATTAATTATCGCTCATTATTTTAAAGACGAAGTCAATCCAAGATACATTTAATACTTTCAAACTCGAACTCTTTCGAACTCAAAACATTTTCGAAAACCCCCGGTCAGGTTCTGCTTCTTGTATGATTTCAAGAATCATCGGTCGACTGATGTCGGACCTTAATTACTCTGTTTTCAATCAAAATCAAGATTTTAAAAAGAAAAAGAAAAAGGGACTCTGGAAGGTGTGGGAACCGTTGATGAACGATTCCCGGGATGTGTAAGTGGCCGTGAGCCAGGCGGTCCATCAATTATTATTCCGGCCCAGGTGTTGCCGAAGGATGATTACGGATGTAGTTTTCATCGAGGGTGATTACGGATGTAGTTTTCACCCGGAGATAGTTACGGATGTAGTTTCTATCCTTCTACCGGTAGAGAAGACCCGCGGATTATTGGACTTGGATGTGGCGACTGATCATCGTCAATCCTTGTCAGGTTTTATGTTTTCTTTAAGTCCCATTCCTCCATTTTGGAAAAATGCTTTGACATTGCTTCTTAGGCTTTTGTGCCAAGTTGCTGATAGTGTTCTATTTTGATGAGAAAGATGTTGACTCTATGCAGTATCTAGAACTGCAAATTTATTTTGAAAACAAGGGCACATATTGTTGCACCTTCGGAATTTATCAACAATGACAAGTGATTTTATATCTGATTGATACAAACGAGTTTAAGAACTGCTAATCATATGAAATGTTATATTGCTTACCTTATACATATATTTCTTGCTGAGCTATAGTTGCTCACTCTTGCTTGTTTTCAAATTTTACAAACACAACAGCTAAGCGAAATGGCAAGACCCAGACAGACTGCTCGAAAGCAGGTGACTAGACCCGAGCCAGCAGTTGAGATTCCACCGGTAGGCCCCATTAGCCGGATTGGTTGGCAGCTTTTGTTAGTTCATTTTATTTATCAGTATGACCTGTGCAAGGCAGTGTACCGTAACAAACTTTCAAGCCGCCAATTTCGCTTCATATCGAAGTGTTGCTGGTAGCATAAATACTATTTAATTCGGTCTGTAATAACTCTGATATTTTTATTTCTGCTTAATCAATGTGGTGACGTTTCTGAGGCTCTAACCTTTGTGTGTGTGTAGTGTGAGTTTATTGTGGGGTCGATGGCTGTTTTATATATATTATGTGTAAGAACAGGTATGTTATTAATGGAAAATGGACCGTGAGTGCCTAGATCTCCGACCCCGGATCTGGGGGCGTCACAGAAGTGGTATCAGAGCGAGGTTACAGTTCTCAGAAACGATAGTAATTTAAGAAAGCAACCCTAATAATAATAACAATAATAATAACCCTAATAACAACCTTAATAATACTTAAAACTCTCATCGAGTTGCAGTCGGGTTATCGGATATAGCCCTGACTTTAAGGCCCGTGAGGGAACTACTCCTAAACCTTTCTTTTTGGTTAGTGACCCTCCTTATTTCCCTTGTGTAGATGGAGGAGATACCAGACCCTGAGGCTTTCGAGAGAGAGCATGATGAGGCACTGATGCGAGATATCGAGGATCCTGAGGAGGATATGGGTGCTGACTCTGAGCTCGGCCCCTGGATTACGCTGATAGGAGATACTGATGATGAGGATCCCGTTGAGGAGCCCTTTGAGCCTGAGCCTGAGCCAGAGCTTGTTACCCCATCTCTTGTAGCTACTGATGAGGAGAGTGTGAGATCCGGTGAGGGTCGTGTTGTGTCACCCCCACCTTCTCCGCAGTCATCGAGACCTGTTTCATCGGACGGTGACTCCGAGGATGATACTTCTGGCGAGGAGGAGCTTGACCCTACCCCTGCCACAGCTCCTGCTCCTGCTACTGCTGCTGCACCTGCTCCTGTTCCTGTCATACCACCTCCACCGATGGACCTACCCCCAGTGTCGGGTACTGAGCACGCTTACGTGGTGCAGTTCCTGACCCGAGACTTACTATCTGCAGAGGCCCGACTTAACGAGGCGAGGCGGGCGCTAGTGGAGGAGCGCGAGGCGCGCTTGAGGATCCAGGCTGAGATGAGGACCGCTGTTGCTAGGAGGACTAGGGCTCGACTCCATAGGATTGAGAGGAGGAGTCTCGAGAGGATTCTTGGATTAGGGATCCGCGGGGGCGGAGTGATCCAGGCTAGGGATGCTAGGCGTGTTGTGCGTCGTGCATTTGCCCGAGTGAGGACCTTGCTCCGCCGCGGTGCGGCCCCGTGATGTGTTACTGATAGCTCAGTCCCCTAGGTTCAGATGACATTAGTGTGTCGATTTTGCGGGATAGTTGACTTGTGCAGTGGTATCCTTTCTGACCAGTGGATGAGTAGACTGACCTACAGATATGTAGATGTGACTTCGGGTAGTACGTACGGATGTAGCCCTACTTTTGTGTAGCCCTGACTATTCAGATGATGTACTTGTATTTGTTCCACTTTTGCTAGACTTTGACATCGGAACTATGTATTTGGCTCTAACATCCAAACTTTGTGATAACCCTTGTACCGTACTTATTTAGTTTCAGTTTCCTTGATATTGTCTCAACTGCTTTACTTTCCGATGCCATGCTTTACTGTTTTGATATACAACTGTGATTATACAATTGCTACAAGCCACAAATACAACCATGCTGTTTCAAATTTACGATATGCGATTTCAAATTGTTCTCTACAATTTCCAAAAATGTTCCTACAATTTTTAAAATAAATTTTTTCAAAAAAAAATAAAATATATTTTCGAGATTTCGAAATTTTGAAAACTCTTGCAAATGTTTTTGCATCCCATAGAGATTTTCCCAAAAACGTTTTGACGTTCTATCTCCAGCATCGGGTTATTAAAACTTTTACAACTTCCACCCTTATGAGAAGGAACGATACGTTCCTGACCCGTGCAAACGCTGTCAGGTAATTGGACAACCCTAACCCATTTCTTGTTTTATTATCAGAATCATGCCACCCAGAAGAATGAACACTCGAGCTCACCCGATCAGTTCTGAGGGCCAGGGTAGCCACCATGGGACCGGAGGCCACCAGAACCGTGAAGGGGAGAATGTCAACCTGAGTGAGAGTGAGGGCAACGATCATAACTTGTTTGATGACTCTGAGTATGAAGAAGAAGAAGATGGTGATGACACCCGAGAGGCAGAACATCCTAGGGGAGGCCCTATGGAACAGTTCATGGAGTTACTTAGGCAGAACTTGGACCGTCCCCCAGTTCAGCAACCACCCCAAAATGCTAATGCAAATGCTTTCCGGAACTTCAAATCCCTGAAACCCCCAGAATTTAAAGGAACTGCCGACCCAGTCGAGGCAAGGGCCTGGCTGAAGGAAATGGAAAAATCTTTCGAGATACTAGGTGTCGCTGAGGAGCAGAAGACTGTTTTCGCCACTTACCTTCTGAAGGGTGAGGCGAACTATTGGTGGGAAGCTAAGAAGAATTTGGAAGGAAGAGGTGTGGTGACCTGGGAGAGGTTTAGAGAGCTGTTCTTGGAGAAGTACTTTCCTAGGTTCATGGAGACACAAATGGAGCTGAAGTTTTTGGAACTGAAGCAAGGTAACATGACGGTGGCCGAGTATGAGGCCAAATTTACTGAGTTGTCGAGGTTTGTGCCGGAATATTTGAACTCTGAGGCAAAGAGGGCCCGAAGGTTTCAATTAGGGCTAAAGCAATGGATTTAGAATCGTGTGGCGGTTCTTGAGCTGATAGACTATGCCACCCTGGTACAGAAAGCAACAATTGTTGAGGCTGGGAGTGAACAGATGCAGAAGGAGAGGGAAGGAAAGAAGAGGAAGTTTGATAGTCGAAAGGGAAACTCTACGGGTGGGAGCTTTCCGAGCAAATTTAAGCGAGGAACGATGTCCCAACCCAGCGGAAACTTTGGAACCAAGAGAGCTGAAAGTTGGAGTGTGGGCCAGAGCGGCCGACCACAGGGATCGTCTTACTCTGCCCCATCCCGAGCCCAACCCCCAGAATGCAATAAATGTGGAAGGAAACATGCGGGCGTGTGTAACCTACAGGATGTGAAGTGCTTCAAGTGTGGGCTGACAGGACATTATGCTAACGCCTGTCAAGGAACTAGTAACAACACCAGTGTCGGAGGTAATTGCTTCAAGTGTGGGAAACCAGGGCACCGAATGAGGGAATGTATGTCCTCTGGGCCAGCTGCATCGAGAGTGAGTGGAACTGCTTCTAACAAGGCCCCTACTGCAAGAACTTTTAACATGACGGTGCAAGATGTCGTGAGGAACACGGACGTGATTGCAGGTACTCTACTACTCAACTCAGTTAAGGTAAATGTTTTATTTGATTCGGGAGCTACCAAGTCTTTAATATCTCTAGATTTTGTATGTCAGTTAGGCCTTAAGACTGAACCATTGAAAGACAGATTGCAAATAGAGATAGCTAACCATGAAATTATTCCTGTTAGCCAAGTATGTCCAGGTTGTGACCTAGAAATAGAGGGGCGACACTTTCGGGTAGACTTAATACCTTTTAAACTAGGGGAGTTTGACGTAATAGTAGGTATGGATTGGTTAACAACCCACGGAGCCCAGATTGATTGTGTAAAGAAGAAAGTAAGTTTGAGATTGCCAGGGGACGAGGAAGTAGTGTTTAGTGGGAAACGGCAAAACCAAAAGTTCCTGACTATGATTCAAGCTAAGAAGCTGTTACGTAAAGGATGCGAAGCCTATTTAGCCTATGTGAAGGATACCAAGAAGGAGGCACCAAACCTACAGGAAATCCCTATCGTTAACGAATTCGCGGACGTATTTCCGGTTGATCTTCCAGGACTACCACCTGATAGAGACATCGAGTTCGCTATAGACTTAGTTCCGGGTACGGCCCCAATTTCGAAAGCCCCATATCGGCTAGCCCCAGTGGAGATGAAAGAGCTAGCCACTCAGTTACAAGAGTTGTTGGATAAAGGGATGATAAGACCTAGTGTGTCACCGTGGGGAGCCTCGGTGTTGTTCCTGAAAAAGAAGGATGGTAGTATGAGGTTATGTATAGACTACAAAGAGTTGAACAAGGTGACTATCAAGAATAAATATCCCTTGCCCAGGATAGATGACCTGTTTGATCAATTAAAGGACGAAGTTTATTTTTCTAAAATCGATTTGAGGACCGGGTACCACCAGTTAAAGATTAAACCAGAAGATATACCAAAGACGGCCTTTCGCACCCGGTACGGACACTATGAGTTCCTAGTGATGTCATTTGGGTTAACGAATGCCCCTGCAGCTTTCATGGACTTAATGAATCGAGTCTTCAAGAAATACTTGGACAAGTGTGTTATAGTCTTCATCGATGACATCTTGATTTATTCCAAGACGAAGGAGGAACATGCAGAGCACTTGAGGATTGTATTGGGAGCATTGAGAGAAGAAAAGTTGTACGCTAAGTTCTCGAAGTGCGAATTTTGGTTGAAGGAAGTTCAGTTTTTGGGGCATGTGATTAGCGAACAAGGCATTCTAGTGGACCCAGCCAAAATAGAGGATGTATCAAATTGGGAGAGACCAACCACTCCGACAGAGGTGAGAAGTTTTATAGGGTTGGCTGGCTACTATAGGAGATTTGTCCAAGACTTTGCCAAGATAGCAGCCCCTTTGACCCGACTAACTCGCAAGACCGAGAAGTTTGTGTGGACTGAAAAATGCGAAGAGAGCTTCCAAGAATTGAAAAAGAGGTTGGTGACAGCACCAGTACTAGCCCTACCTGATGATAAGGGAGATTTTGTGATTTATAGCGATGCATCCCATAAAGGTTTGGGGTGTGTGCTTATGCAGCACGGTAAAGTGATTGCGTATGCGTCCAGACAACTTAAGGAATATGAGATAAGATACCCCACCCATGATTTGGAATTAGCAGCGATAGTTTTTGCTTTGAAGATCTGGAGACATTATCTTTATGGAGAAAAGTGTGAAATCTACACAGATCACAAGAGCTTAAAGTACATATTCACTCAGAAAGAGTTAAACATGAGGCAGAGGAGATGGCTAGAGCTAATCAAAGATTATGATTATGAGATTCATTATCACCCAGGGAAGGCCAACGTAGTGGCCGATGCACTTAGCCGAAAGGAGAAACTCAAGATGATAACGTCAGTGGACGAGTTGATCAAGGACCTTGAGAAACTGGAGATTGAGGTGAGGTTACCAGGAATTGGACAAGAGAGTCTAAGGAAATAAGAGTCCAACCACCGCTATTGGAAAAGATTAAGTTATGCCAGGAAAAGAAGATAGAAGAAGAAAAGAATTCGATGGAGAAAATTTTGACTGGCGAGGAAATTAAGTGTGAGAAGGACGGGAATGGAATTATGAGGTACGCATCTAGGATATGGATCCCGAACGTTCAAGAATTAAAAGACGAGATTTTGCAAGAGGCTCATAGTTCGAGGTACTCAATTCACCCTGGAGGCACTAAGATGTATAGAGATCTGAGAGAATACTATTGGTGGCCAAATATGAAGAAGAAGGACGTGGCAGAGTGGGTAAGTAAATGCTTGACATGTCAAAGAGTGAAGGCCGAACACCAGAGGCCCAGTGGATTGTTACAACCCTTAGAGATACCCGAGTGGAAGTGGGAGCATATTGCGATGGACTTTGTGGTCGGACTACCAAGGACCAAGACTAATCATGATGCCATTTGGGTAATTATCGATAGATTGACCAAGTCAGCACATTTTCTTCCAATCAACGAGAGATACACTGTCGACAAACTGGCAGATATTTACTTAAAGGAGATCGTGGTAAGGCATGGGGTTCCTGTGAGCATTGTATCAGATAGAGACCCAAGATTCAACTCCAGGTTCTGGAGAAGTTTTCAGGATTGTGTGGGGACCAAGTTAAACATGAGTACTGCATACCACCCCCAATCAGACGGACAAAGTGAGAGAACCATCCAGACCATAGAGGACATGTTGAGAGTATGTGCCATCGATTTTAATGGAAGTTGGGATGACCACTTGCCGTTGATCGAATTTTCCTACAACAACAGTTACCATGCGAGTATAGGAATGCCCCCATATGAAGCTTTATACGGACGAAGATGTCGATCTCCCTTGTGTTGGGAAGAAGTTGGAGAGCGGAAGATTTTAGGGCCTGAACTGGTCCAACAGACAAGAGAAACTATCGAACTCATAAGAGGACGGCTGGTAGCGGCCCAAGACAGACAGAAGAAGTATGCGGACCAGACCCGCAAGGACAAAGAATATGAGGTAGGAGAGTTTGTGATGTTGAAGGTATCACCGTGGAAAGGATTGATGAGATTTGGTAAGAAAGGGAAACTAAGCCCAAGATTTATTGGACCTTTTGAGATCTTGAAACGAGTTGGAAAGTTAGCCTATGAATTGGCTTTACCCCCGAGCTTGCAGCAAGTACATAATGTGTTCCATGTGTCCATGCTACGACCCTACCATACCGACTTCCGACATGTGATAGAACATGATCAAGTGGATCTGCAACCAGACTTAACATATGTGGAGCAACCCGTAGAAATCATGGATAGAAAAGAACAGGTGCTGAGGAACAAGGTTGTCAAACTAGTGAGAGTTTTGTGGAGGATCAGAATGTCGAAGAATCAACATGGGAACTAGAGAGCGCGATGCGTGAAAAGCACCCCCAACTGTTTTCAACCTGATTCCGGGACGGAATCCTTTTAAGGAGGGGAGGCTGTAAGAACCCTAATTTTTGCAATATTTTCTTTTATTTAATATCATGTGGCATTGTCAATTTGGAACCTTTCTAGTCATCCATGTTGATTAATAGAATTGATTGTCTGAGAAACTATGTTGTTGCATTCACTATGTAAGATAAAAGAGAAGATTGTTGAGGGCAAGAGTCTTATTGTTAGTAGGATTTATAAACTTGGGATTTGAGAATGATTAGAGTATTAAAAGATTTATTAAGGATTATGACGAGGAATTATGGACATTCGAGGAATTTACACAATTAAGTACTTAAGGAATTATAGGGGAAATCTTTACGCGACAAAATATTGTTACGAGAGATTAATTAAGATACGATACGAATTAAAGATTAAATGACAAGCATTGTGGAAGAATAATGATACAAGGAGTAGTATTGCATGCAAGTCCCATGCAACCAAGTAGTTAGGAGGAAGCAACCTAGTTAAACCAAATGGAAGAGGAATAGTAACTAGTTACATTGTTTTTACCAAGGAGGGGACAAGTAGTACATGAGACCATACCTATGCTAGTACCTTGCCTATACATACAACATTATGTATCACCCAACCTCACTTTATCAATTATTTCAAACTAACAACACAAAAATCAAAAAAAACCAAAAACACTTCTCTCCCCCCTTGGAAGAGAAGCTCTCGGCCAAGCATAGAAAAGGAAGAAAAAATTTCTTCCTCCTCCATTTCTCATCACTCATAAATCAAGGCATAAATACTAGGCCCTCTCCATCATCTAAGCAGGGTATATTAAGAGTTTCAAGCCATTTCATCCATCCAATTTCAAGATATTAATTATTATAGATATTGTGAATAGTAACCATGTTTGGTTTTTCTTTTAGATCTTGGATTGTAAGGGTTGTAGGAGATCATTCAAGGTGTTCTTGAGTTTTGTAAGGCTTACCCAAGGCTCCTAGGTGCTCAAGAAGGTATAAAAATCATAAACCCTTTTGGCCATGTAGTGTTTATAATGTTTGGTGATAGATCCATGTGTTATGGTGTTAATTTTGGTTGTATAAGTAATGGATGACATGGATCTTGAGTTTTGATGTTGTGATTGTGATTTTTATGATTTTGGATAGTATATGTATCTCCATGAATGTTATAAAGCATGAACTAAGTGAATTAGGTGTTGGTTGTGTTGTGGAATTGAGAAAATTGGTTGATCTAAGTGATACATGCTTGCTGAGTTTTTTCAGGAACATTGACCTATCTTGTAACATGGTTTTGAACCCCTAAATATTGTCCCCTGAGGCCCTACCATATATTTTTGGAAAGATAATTGAATGTAGTTTCTGGAAATGTAAGGTTCATGACTAGGTGATGTATAGATTTTAAGTTATGGCCGGAGAAGTAAATTGTGTTTCTGGATTCCGGACTGCACTAAGTGACCCCCTTGTGAACCTTGTTTAAACCCCTAAAAATATATGTGGGATCATGGAAAAATTTGAGAAACTAGGAAATGCAGTGGTGAAGGCTACCCAAAAAACATTTGATTAAAATATGAATTTTTAAATTTTATAAAAATGCTAGAGTAAATTTCGCGCAAGGGAAAAAGTCGTTAGGGGAGCATAATTCTAGGGGTAATGGTTATGATTCGAATGTGGTAACTAAATTAAGTCGAATAAGTGACGAGCGTAATCGAGCGATGACATGAACCTATAGTGGGGCTAGAGTGTCACAAGACGAAGTCGTTAAGTTAATTTCGTACCCCCTAAAACCCCGTAATTAAAGAGATATTGTTAAGGTACTAACGAGCGGTTATTGCTTATGTATAGATCGTCCCACTCCGCACGCTCGACCACCCCAACCAAACCAAGGCAAGTTTACTTTTCAAAACTTATACATATACAAGGACTTTCACTGTTGTGTTTGTAGTTTTCAACTATATCAAATGTTATGTTTATCGAAGTATTGATGCAATTGAGATTGTATAAGTACATATATGTTTGTACCCCTTGAACTTAGATTGAAATGTTTTCCTCGGACAACGACTCTAGCAATAGAGGTCGTAGCGGTCCGTATATACTATTGACCGGGGAGCGGTATATTATTATATCGTATCTAGATTGCGAAAACCCGAAGGGTCATTCGGGGAGTATCGTATACTCAAGTAATTATGTTCATATCTTCGTAAATACTCGAAACCCTATCTTGGATTAAAAGTTTATTTTACCAAATAATTATTTTATTAATTATTAATATTAAATCTTAAAAATATTATTTATTAATTATCGCTCATTATTTTAAAGACGAAGTCAATCCAAGATACATTTAATACTTTCAAACTCGAACTCTTTCGAACTCAAAACATTTTCGAAAATCCCCGGTCAGGTTCTGCTTCTTGTATGATTTCAAGAATCATCGGTCGACTGATGTCGGACCTCAATTACTCTGTTTTCAATCAAAATCAAGTTTTTAAAAGAAAAAAAAAGGGACTCTGGCAGGTGTGGGAACCGTTGACGAACGATTCCCGGGATGTTTAAGCGGCCGTGAGCCAGGCGGTCCATCAATTATTATTCCGGCCCAGGTGTTGCCGAAGGATGATTACGGATGTAGTTTTCATCGAGGGTGATTACGGATGTAGTTTTCACCCGGAGATAGTTACGGATGTAGTTTCTATCCTTCTACCGGTAGAGAAGACCCGCGGATTATTGGACTTGGATGTGGCGACTGATCATCGTCAATCCTTGTCAGGTTTTGTGTTTTCTTTAAGTCCCATTCCTCCATTTTGGAAAAATGCTTTGACATTGCTTCTTAGGCTTTTGTGCCAAGTTGCTGATAGTGTTCTATTTTGATGAGAAAGATGTTGACTCTATGCAGTATCTAGAACTGCAAATTTATTTTGAAAACAAGGGCACATATTATTGCACCTTCGGAATTTATCAACAATGACAAGTGATTTTATATCTGATTGATACAAACGAGTTTAAGAACTGCTAATCATATGAAATGTTATATTGCTTACCTTATACATATATTTCTTGCTGAGCTATAGTTGCTCACTCTTGCTTGTTTTCAAATTTTACAAACACAACAGCTAAGCGAAATGGCAAGACCCAGACAGACTGCTCGAAAGCAGGTGACTAGACCCGAGCCAGCAGTTGAGATTCCACCGGTAGGCCCCATTAGCCGGATTGGTTGGCAGCTTTTGTTAGTTCGTTTTATTTATCAGTATGACCTATGCAAGGCAGTGTACCGTAACAAACTTTCAAGCCGCCAACTTCGCTTCATATCGAAGTGTTGCTGGTAGCATAAATACTATTTAATTCGGTCTGTAATAACTCTGATATTTTTATTTCTACTTAATCAATGTGGTAACGTTTCTGAGGCTCTAACCTGTGTGTGTGTGTGTGCAGTGTGAGTTTATTATGGGGTCGATGGCTGTTTTATATATATTATGTGCAAGAACAGGTATGTTATTAATGGAAAATGGACCGTGAGCGCCTAGATCTCCGACCCCGGATCTGGGGGCGTCACACTTACACTTATGCCCTCTTTCATACTTTTGATCAAAAAGTAACATAACCCTTTTACAATTTTCTCAGCCCTAATATCAGCAGGTATATACCTACTATTTCTTCCCCCATTATTATAGCCACCTGAACCCACATTTGGAGTTTTAGACCAACAGATGGAGTAGGCAATAATGGAGGCTTGACATTAGTTAACATTGCTTTACCCTGTGATGAATAAGATTGCTTAAAACTCTTATTAACATGTAATGACTCCTCTTGCAGCCTTGCATACTCAATAGCATTAGAAATTGACTCAGGTTTAAATGCTTTGACAAAAGGTTTTACTGCAGGCTTAAGTCCCCCAATGAAACTATCAAGCACATAGCCTTCTGGTAACACATGACTACTTTGAAGCATGACAGCCCTCAAATGCTTAAATTCATCCACATAAGTCTCTAAATCATCAACTTGATGCAACTTATTAAACTGTTCTACAATGTTGACACCTGATTCATCCCTAAACCTGCCTGTTACATCTACAATAAACTCATCCCAATTCACAAATCTCCTTGCTGATAGGTAACTAGTAACCCATCCCTCTGCCTTATCAGTCATATGCAAAGATGCAATATCCACCTTTTGATTATCAGGAATTTTACATAATTCGAAGTACTTTCCATATTTCTTAATCCAATTCCTAGCATTCAATCCATTAAACTTGGGAAACTCAAGTTTGGGAGTATATTACAAGTTCCGAACAGAAGCATTACCTCCATCAATTATAGCTCTCTTCCCTGTCTCAGGTGGTGTAGCATCAGATTCTTGTTGTTCTTTTTGTAGATCTGTAATCGTTGTCACCAATTTCGTTAATGTTTCTTCCATTGTATTGTTCTGGGACTCCTGACTAACGCATCCAACCTCTGATCTACTACCTTGATATGATCATCCATTGATGAACCTCTTCTTGTATTCGGAGCCAGACTTCTTGATTTTGTTTTAATAGTTAATTTCAGTTCAGAATGAACAAGAAAACTTGATTTATGAAGCTCTAATGGCGAAATGAACAAGAAAAGCTCGGTTTAAGAAGCTTTAATGGCGGATTATGCTTCTGAAACCCTAGAAATCACAAAGAAACAACTTAATCGCAGCAAACAGGAACGAAAAGCTCTGATACCATTGTTAGCATAGCTCTTATTTCTATCACTAAATCTAACTCAAATGTACAAAATGATAAAGATCGAGACAGATGAAATAAGAAAAGAGATGAGAGACAGAGCTTGAGAAGAAGATGAGAGAAAACAGAATTTGTTATTATTTTCCAGAATGATCAAATGATCCATTCGTTGAAGTCTTTATACAACACCAACTGGCAAGATAAAACTGAAAATGGGATTTTAACAGAATTTTCCGCCAAAAACTGTTAAATCTTTTTATAGCTATTTATTCAATTATTACTAAAAATAGCATATAGAAATGTTATGGTAAAGCTACTATAACAGAAGTTCATCTGGATATCTAATTGCATCCATTATTCCCCTCGTCGAGTAAAAATTTGCTGTAGCATGATATCCGGCATATCCGATAGCCATATTGAAACCATCGTCAACTAAGAGCCGGTGATGGTGGTTAAAGTGTAACTAGCTAACTAAATTCTCTGTAATCCGTATCTTCTAAAAGTGTCAGCAATATGCAGTTGTATATAAATACTAAGAGAATATATATCCCACTTACAACACATTGATCGAGAATATTTTGGCGGTCTAATAGTATTATTTTACCAATAATTATTGGAATACATAAAATGGACAAGTGCCCAATCATGCTGTTTTTTCATGTTTATCTCCAGCACTTTATACACGTCTGGGGATCTTATTCTTGATCCACATATACAGAAAGCTAGAAGAATCCCAATCGAAAAGTGCCACGATGCAGCTCCATCAATTGATTGAGTAAATAGAAAGGGTCGTTCAACTGATTTATCCGGTTTCTCTTCTCTATAAATATAGGTTACATTTACAATGCTTGTACAAGTGCTTAGTTGTATCTTTTATACTACAAGTGAAAAGAAAAATGGAAAGCGGACAGCAGAAATTGAAAGGGATGATGAAAAGCAAGCTTGTGATGTCTTTTTATAAAGCATCAAAGTCTTCTTCTTCACCATCTCAAGCTGGGAGCGTGCCATCATCATTGTCGACACAGAAAGTGTCTACTTTCACCAAACAGAACAGCTTTGGACGTTCTGATGGATACGTTCATGGTCCAGACGGTGGTGGGGGCGATCGCGGAGTAGATAATAAAGCTTCCAGTTATATCTCTTATGTTAAGGAGCGGCGCAAGCTCGAGGAATTGGTCGTTGCAAATAATATTGGAATGAAGGATCAGGACAAGTCTACAAAATAGTCCTATAAACAAATGCTATAAATAAACGTATGCAGCCTCAATCATCATTCATGGGCACTTATTTTCAGTACTCCAGTGTAATTGTACATAGATATGCCTGTCTGTGTTCCTGAAATGTATTATGCATGCTTCATGCTATACATTTATGTATGCGTGGTTTAATGTTCAGTGATTGCCTGCCATCATGTGTGGTTTATGTGCTTGTGTGGTTAATGTATGAGTTATTGAGTTGTAATTGTTGGATATATTCACTAAGAAAGCGATACAGAGGCAGTTATATATCGTTTTTAACATGTCAAGGTCAAGTCCAGAAATGACGAAACAAAGCACGAAGGTAAAACACATGCAAATTAGTAACTGTAGAAAAGATATAAGAAAAGAAGACATACCCGAACCCATTGTTATAGCAGTATATGAAAACAAGAATGTAAAGCAGCTGAGTCGTCAGAACTTCGATCAAGATCTGACTGCTCTTGAAGAGATAATCGCCCCCACTTACACTGTGTCAGGATGCTGGCGATCTTCTTCCAGGATAAAACAGCTCCGAGTTTAGATGATCACAGCAACCAAAAAAACTCTACTTCGACTGGCACCTCAGTCGCCGGAATAACACTAACACTACTACTGCAGAATACAGAGGGAAAAAGGAGAATATAGAGTGAAGGGAGAATGTATGGTGTGAATAAACCAGCAACTTAGCTCTCTATTTATAGGAGAGGCTAAGTGTAACTGGTGCCACCAGCTTTAATGTAAGAAACGTAACTGCCCAATTAATAAAACGAAACGGCTGTAACGTCCGAATTAATTTAATAAAACGGCTGATATAACATTAATTCGACAGTTACGTTATACATATAATCCACACATATATCAGTATCAGTTTTAATATATTAACAGAATATATTATCACGTCCAGGTTCATTCTATATATATATATATATTTCGAATACATCAGTTACAAGGCCCAACTAGTCCTGGTCCAGCCCAGCTCAACTGATAAGACAACCCAGCCCAATTGATAAATATATTTTAATTAAAATATTAAATCAATCACGAATAAAATCCCTCGCCCAGGTCGCCTCGCGTACGCGAGACGCCGAGACATTCGCCCAAATCGCCCTTCGACCCGACCCGAGTCGAGACGTGACGTGGCGTGACGTGGCGGGGCGGGCGGCGGCGGCGCGCGTGTGTGTGTGTGTGCGCGCGTGGAGCACACAGTAACACCATGCACTATCATACACCTTAGTAGTTGTACACTACCCATGTGTGTGATTCAATATAAAGCCAACATCCCCCTTTATTCATTTCAATGTGGGACAAAACACACTCTTATTTTCAAGCTCTTTCAAGCTACCAACTTCAACTTCATTTCTCTATGGATTTCACTAAGAAAATTACTTAGACCCATATATGAAAATTTAAGTCCTCATAGCAAGGAATAATTTCCAAACGTTAAAAACCGGAATTAACTTCAAGAACATAAAATAATTATGTTCCAAAAACCCCATTTTCTAACAATCCCCCACAAATCAATATAGAAATGCTTCAAGGTTTTTCATCATGACTTGTTTTTCAGAGTCGGTACCCTTCCGGGTTTGAACCCTCCTGAGTCCCCTACGTCGATGACTACCGGATTCAGATGGAATGTTTCACCTTGAATCTTAATCCGTTTGATGTAATCATGTTCCATAGACGACGACAAATCAAAGGCTATGGTGCCAATCTACGGCTTTGAGACGTTAATGGTCATGTCTCGATCCTGTTCGTCGAATGCTTCAAGGAATAACCCTTTCCTCTAATTGCGACCACACAATTACATTCGCTTAGCTGGGCATCTCCAGAGGTGTACTGCTACCATCTCGTCAAAATGACTTGACCCCATTCAGAGATTTAACACTCTTGCTATCCAGCAGTGTCAGTACCTTCTAGGTTTACAGGGAATAGACTCAGATACTGAAGTATCATCTATGTAGCAAAAGTACTACCAATTCACCCTTACAGCTTTGTTATTACCACATTGAATACACTTCGAGGGATCTCCTCTCATGTGTATTGGGTTCCCACTGTTGATGAACTATTATGGGTTGACAGTCCCATCCCCAACCTTGACTTAAGGACCACTGCAGGTTCCAGTCCCTTAGTCAGAGGATCAGCTATATTATTCTGAGTTCCTATGAACTCTATAGCTATAATCCTATCAGACACCAAACCCCTTATAGACTTCAGTCTAACTTGGATGTGTCTCTTTGTTTTAGCATTATGCTTTTTGCTGCTAATCTTGTCGATAGTTGTTCTACTATCACAATGAATAGCAATAGCAGGAAGCGGTCTGCTTACTACAGGTATTGCGGACATTAGTCCGTGTAACCATTCAGCCTCCGACCCTGTTGCATCAAGTGCACACAACTCAGCCTCAAATGTAGACCGAGTCACAATAGTCTGTCTAGTCGACCTCCAGGATATCGCTCCACCACCCAGGGTGAACACGTATCCAGTCACTCCATTGGAACCAGACTTCTTAGCTATCCAACTTGCATCACTGTACCCTTCAAGTACACCAGGAAATCTCCTATAGTGTAAACTTAGGTACATTGTGCCTTTTAGATATCTAAGTACTCTATCAAGAGCATCCCAATGAGTTCTGTTTGGACAGCTTGTATATCTAGCCAACTTAGACACAGAATAGGAAATGTCTGGTCTAGTACAGTTAGCAAGATACTGCAAGCTCCCAATAATCTGAGAATACCTTAACTGAGACACTGGCACTCCAGAAGTATTCTTGACAAGGGCAACTTTAGGATCATAGGGTGTACTAGCGATTCTACACTGTGAATAACCATATTTCTCAAGTACAGATTTCTCTATATAATGAGATTGAGTCAAGGTTATTCCCTCAGCGGACTGAATCAGTTTGATTCCAAGAATCACACTAGCCTCACCCATATCCTTCATTTCAAAGTGCCTTTTCAAGAAAGCTTTTGTCTCGTTAATAATCTCAATATTGGTTCCAAACAGTAAGATGTCATCCACATACAGGCACATGATCACACACTCACTACCTTTAACTTTGGTGTAGACACATTTATCACTTTCATTAATATCATAACTGAATGGCAACACAGTTTCATCAAACTTCTTATGCCAATCCCTGGGAGCTTGTTTCAAGCCATAGATGGACTTGATCAACTTACATACTTTCCTTTCATTGCCAGATGCAACAAATCCCTCAGGCTGATCCATATAAATCTCTTCTTCAAGATCACCATGAAGAAAAGCTGTCTTTACATCCATCTGATGTATTATAAGACGATTTACAGAGGCCAATGCTACAAGCATTCGGATTGTTGTCATTCTTGCAACAGGAGAGTATGTGTCAAAGTAATCAATTCCTTCTCTTTGCCTAAAACCCTTAGCTACCAATCTAGCCTTATACTTATCTATCGATCCATCTGGGTTCAGCTTCCTTTTAAAGATCCACCTGCACCCGATAGTAGAACACCCAGGAGGGAGATCAACCAACTCCCATGTTCCATTAGAAACAATAGAGTCAATTTCACTCTTTACAGCGCCCTTCCAGTGCCTAGACTCTGAAGAATCCATAGCTTGTCGGAAAGTTAAAGGTTCGTCCTCGACATTGTAAGTGATAAAATCACTTCCAAAATCCTTGACTACCTTTACACGCTTACTCCTTCGTGGTTCCTCTAACTCATTAGGAGTAGAGCTACTACTAGGTTCCGCCCCCACATTAGTCATCTTTTCCACATGATCAGGAATAGAACTTGATGTGTGAGTAGGATCTTCATTAGAAGTATCTTGAGGCATACCAGTCTTCATAGGGTAAACATCCTCAAAGAATGTAGCATCACGAAACTCAACTATCGTGTTTGCCACTATACCATCTATGTCAGATTTTAATACTAAAAATCTCATAGCTGTAGTGGTCTCAAGATAGCCTAGAAAGATACAGTCAACAGTCTTTGGACCTAGTTTCTTTCTCTTGTGTTCAGGGACAAGTACCTTAGCAAGGCACCCCCACACACGAAGATACTTAAGACTAGTCTTCTTGCCCTTCCATAACTCATAGGGTGTCTTATCCATGTGTTTCAAAGGGACTCTATTCAGAATATGGCAAGCCGTATTCAAAGCCTCTCCCCACATGTATTTAGGCAACCCAGAATTAATAAGCATACTATTAATCATATCTTTAAAGGTTCTATTCTTTCGCTCAGCAATCCCATTAGACTCAGGTGTGTATGGTGGGGTAACTTCATGAACTATACCATTGCTTGCACAAAATTCATTAAAAGCGTTACTCGTATACTCACCACCTCTATCAGATCTCAACCGTTTAAGTACCTTGCGACTTTGTTTTTCTACTTCAGTTTTATATATAATGAATTTACTAAGTGCTTCATCCTTATGTCTAAGTAAATAAACATAACAATACCTGCTACAATCATCTATAAAGGTAATGAAGTATCTAAACTGGTCCTTGGTTAACACACCACCAAATTCACAAATATCAGTGTGTACTAAATCTAACAAGTCTGAATCCCTAACAATGTGATGAAAAGGTTTCCTTATTTGTTTAGCAGACACACATACTTGACATTTAGAATTCTTTTCTATGGTATGTTTTGGAATCAACTCTAAGTTCATCATATTCTTAAGAGCACCAAAATTTAAGTGACCAAGTCTAGCATGCCATAAATTTGCGGATTCAACACAGTTAACAACAGAAATATTATTAACTAAAGATCCCAAAACGGGTTCAGCATTTATTACAAATAAACCATTCGACAAGTAACCCTTGCCAAAGAAAGTACCAGTGTGAATAAGAACTACTTTATTACACTTAAACGAAATTTCAAAACCATTAGAAACTAAACAGCTTCCACTTATTATATTTCTACGCATGTCGGGAACATGATGCACTCGAGTTAGAGATAGAACACGCCCCGAAGGGAACTTCAGGTCCACGTTTCCTACTCCATGCACTTGAGCAGCACTCGCATTCCCCATCGTCACTGTCAAGCTATGACTCTGTTGATAAGATACAAACAGACTAATGTCAGCACAAACATGCACATTAGCACCAGTATCGATCAACCATTCATTTGACAGATATGTAGAAAATATTACAGGGTTGTAGGATACATACCGGTCCATGTTGGTTTCAGAAGCCGTGACCTCACCAACAACCATGTTCACTACAGGCCCACTTGTGGTTCCAAGCACAGCATTCGCTTGTGCTACCACCTCGGTTTTCTTCGCTTTCTTTGTAGGGCAGTCCTTACTCCAGTGCCCAACCTGCCCACAAGACCAACATGGTTTGTTCGCCTTGGGTTTCTTGACCTTGTCCTTGTCGTTCTTAGGTTTATTACTATTAGGTTTCTTAGCAAAGTTCTTACGTTTCTGACCTACAGTTGCAACATTTACCTTCGAACTTCCATGCTCAGATGGCATCACATGTCCCTGTTTGGACTTGTGTTGTTCTTGCACCGAGATGTCCAGCATAAGGTTGGTCCATGTGATCTCTCCTTTCTGTCTTTTCAGGGAGAGAGAGAACTCTTCCCAAGACTTTGGAAGCTTTTCAATCACACTCATCACCTTAAACTTTTCAGGGAGGTCCATTCCAGACTCCTTCAAAGCATGCACTAACATCTCGAACTCATGCACTTGCTCCGTCATCGACTTGTTGTCCACCAGCTTGAACTCAAGGAACCTAGCCACCGAATACTTTTCCAGACCTTGTGAGTCAGTATTGTGGGTTTGGTCCAGCTTCTCCCATAAGAGTTTTGCGGTGTAGGCATCAGAAGAATACACATCAAACAATGTGTTGGTTAGAGCAGCCAAAATGGCCGCCCTTGCAACCCCATCCTTCTCAGCCCACTTCGCTAAAGCCTTAACCGTTTCAGCATTTCCTTGAATCACCACTGGCTTCTCATACTCCATGACGGGCCAAAGACCCTTTACAGTTAACCACAGCTTCATTCTCTTCTGCCAACGAGAGAAGCCAACGCCACCGTTGAACTTCTCGGGTAGACCAGTTAACTCAACTGGTTGTGGAAAACTATACGTGGTCCAATCAATGACCCCAACAGTTGCACTCGAACTACCATCAGCACCAGTGGCACCAGTAGCACCACTAGCAGGAATCTCACTCTCGTTAACCATTATGCTAAATACTATATAACAGATTATCTCTTCAAGAATGTTGGATATATTCACTAAGAAAGCGATACAGAGGCAGTTATATATCGTTTTTAACATGTCAAGGTCAAGTCCAGAAATGACGAAACAAAGCACGAAGGTAAAACACATGCAAATTAGTAACTGTAGAAAAGATATAAGAAAAGAAGACATACCCGAACCCATTGTTATAGCAGTATATGAAAACAAGAATGTAAAGCAGCTGAGTCGTCAGAACTTCGATCAAGATCTGACTGCTCTTGAAGAGATAATCGCCCCCACTTACACTGTGTCAGGATGCTGGCGATCTTCTTCCAGGATAAAACAGCTCCGAGTTTAGATGATCACAGCAACCAAAAAAACTCTACTTCGACTGGCACCTCAGTCGCCGGAATAACACTAACACTACTACTGCAGAATACAGAGGGAAAAAGGAGAATATAGAGTGAAGGGAGAATGTATGGTGTGAATAAACCAGCAACTTAGCTCTCTATTTATAGGAGAGGCTAAGTGTAACTGGTGCCACCAGCTTTAATGTAAGAAACGTAACTGCCCAATTAATAAAACGAAACGGCTGTAACGTCCGAATTAATTTAATAAAACGGCTGATATAACATTAATTCGACAGTTACGTTATACATATAATCCACACATATATCAGTATCAGTTTTAATATATTAACAGAATATATTATCACGTCCAGGTTCATTCTATATATATATATATATTTCGAATACATCAGTTACAAGGCCCAACTAGTCCTGGTCCAGCCCAGCTCAACTGATAAGACAACCCAGCCCAATTGATAAATATATTTTAATTAAAATATTAAATCAATCACGAATAAAATCCCTCGCCCAGGTCGCCTCGCGTACGCGAGACGCCGAGACATTCGCCCAAATCGCCCTTCGACCCGACCCGAGTCGAGACGTGACGTGGCGTGACGTGGCGGGGCGGGCGGCGGCGGCGCGCGTGTGTGTGTGTGTGCGCGCGTGGAGCACACAGTAACACCATGCACTATCATACACCTTAGTAGTTGTACACTACCCATGTGTGTGATTCAATATAAAGCCAACATCCCCCTTTATTCATTTCAATGTGGGACAAAACACACTCTTATTTTCAAGCTCTTTCAAGCTACCAACTTCAACTTCATTTCTCTATGGATTTCACTAAGAAAATTACTTAGACCCATATATGAAAATTTAAGTCCTCATAGCAAGGAATAATTTCCAAACGTTAAAAACCGGAATTAACTTCAAGAACATAAAATAATTATGTTCCAAAAACCCCATTTTCTAACAATCCCCCACAAATCAATATAGAAATGCTTCAAGGTTTTTCATCATGACTTGTTTTTCAGAGTCGGTACCCTTCCGGGTTTGAACCCTCCTGAGTCCCCTACGTCGATGACTACCGGATTCAGATGGAATGTTTCACCTTGAATCTTAATCCGTTTGATGTAATCATGTTCCATAGACGACGACAAATCAAAGGCTATGGTGCCAATCTACGGCTTTGAGACGTTAATGGTCATGTCTCGATCCTGTTCGTCGAATGCTTCAAGGAATAACCCTTTCCTCTAATTGCGACCACACAATTACATTCGCTTAGCTGGGCATCTCCAGAGGTGTACTGCTACCATCTCGTCAAAATGACTTGACCCCATTCAGAGATTTAACACTCTTGCTATCCAGCAGTGTCAGTACCTTCTAGGTTTACAGGGAATAGACTCAGATACTGAAGTATCATCTATGTAGCAAAAGTACTACCAATTCACCCTTACAGCTTTGTTATTACCACATTGAATACACTTCGAGGGATCTCCTCTCATGTGTATTGGGTTCCCACTGTTGATGAACTATTATGGGTTGACAGTCCCATCCCCAACCTTGACTTAAGGACCACTGCAGGTTCCAGTCCCTTAGTCAGAGGATCAGCTATATTATTCTGAGTTCCTATGAACTCTATAGCTATAATCCTATCAGACACCAAACCCCTTATAGACTTCAGTCTAACTTGGATGTGTCTCTTTGTTTTAGCATTATGCTTTTTGCTGCTAATCTTGTCGATAGTTGTTCTACTATCACAATGAATAGCAATAGCAGGAAGCGGTCTGCTTACTACAGGTATTGCGGACATTAGTCCGTGTAACCATTCAGCCTCCGACCCTGTTGCATCAAGTGCACACAACTCAGCCTCAAATGTAGACCGAGTCACAATAGTCTGTCTAGTCGACCTCCAGGATATCGCTCCACCACCCAGGGTGAACACGTATCCAGTCACTCCATTGGAACCAGACTTCTTAGCTATCCAACTTGCATCACTGTACCCTTCAAGTACACCAGGAAATCTCCTATAGTGTAAACTTAGGTACATTGTGCCTTTTAGATATCTAAGTACTCTATCAAGAGCATCCCAATGAGTTCTGTTTGGACAGCTTGTATATCTAGCCAACTTAGACACAGAATAGGAAATGTCTGGTCTAGTACAGTTAGCAAGATACTGCAAGCTCCCAATAATCTGAGAATACCTTAACTGAGACACTGGCACTCCAGAAGTATTCTTGACAAGGGCAACTTTAGGATCATAGGGTGTACTAGCGATTCTACACTGTGAATAACCATATTTCTCAAGTACAGATTTCTCTATATAATGAGATTGAGTCAAGGTTATTCCCTCAGCGGACTGAATCAGTTTGATTCCAAGAATCACACTAGCCTCACCCATATCCTTCATTTCAAAGTGCCTTTTCAAGAAAGCTTTTGTCTCGTTAATAATCTCAATATTGGTTCCAAACAGTAAGATGTCATCCACATACAGGCACATGATCACACACTCACTACCTTTAACTTTGGTGTAGACACATTTATCACTTTCATTAATATCATAACTGAATGGCAACACAGTTTCATCAAACTTCTTATGCCAATCCCTGGGAGCTTGTTTCAAGCCATAGATGGACTTGATCAACTTACATACTTTCCTTTCATTGCCAGATGCAACAAATCCCTCAGGCTGATCCATATAAATCTCTTCTTCAAGATCACCATGAAGAAAAGCTGTCTTTACATCCATCTGATGTATTATAAGACGATTTACAGAGGCCAATGCTACAAGCATTCGGATTGTTGTCATTCTTGCAACAGGAGAGTATGTGTCAAAGTAATCAATTCCTTCTCTTTGCCTAAAACCCTTAGCTACCAATCTAGCCTTATACTTATCTATCGATCCATCTGGGTTCAGCTTCCTTTTAAAGATCCACCTGCACCCGATAGTAGAACACCCAGGAGGGAGATCAACCAACTCCCATGTTCCATTAGAAACAATAGAGTCAATTTCACTCTTTACAGCGCCCTTCCAGTGCCTAGACTCTGAAGAATCCATAGCTTGTCGGAAAGTTAAAGGTTCGTCCTCGACATTGTAAGTGATAAAATCACTTCCAAAATCCTTGACTACCTTTACACGCTTACTCCTTCGTGGTTCCTCTAACTCATTAGGAGTAGAGCTACTACTAGGTTCCGCCCCCACATTAGTCATCTTTTCCACATGATCAGGAATAGAACTTGATGTGTGAGTAGGATCTTCATTAGAAGTATCTTGAGGCATACCAGTCTTCATAGGGTAAACATCCTCAAAGAATGTAGCATCACGAAACTCAACTATCGTGTTTGCCACTATACCATCTATGTCAGATTTTAATACTAAAAATCTCATAGCTGTAGTGGTCTCAAGATAGCCTAGAAAGATACAGTCAACAGTCTTTGGACCTAGTTTCTTTCTCTTGTGTTCAGGGACAAGTACCTTAGCAAGGCACCCCCACACACGAAGATACTTAAGACTAGTCTTCTTGCCCTTCCATAACTCATAGGGTGTCTTATCCATGTGTTTCAAAGGGACTCTATTCAGAATATGGCAAGCCGTATTCAAAGCCTCTCCCCACATGTATTTAGGCAACCCAGAATTAATAAGCATACTATTAATCATATCTTTAAAGGTTCTATTCTTTCGCTCAGCAATCCCATTAGACTCAGGTGTGTATGGTGGGGTAACTTCATGAACTATACCATTGCTTGCACAAAATTCATTAAAAGCGTTACTCGTATACTCACCACCTCTATCAGATCTCAACCGTTTAAGTACCTTGCGACTTTGTTTTTCTACTTCAGTTTTATATATAATGAATTTACTAAGTGCTTCATCCTTATGTCTAAGTAAATAAACATAACAATACCTGCTACAATCATCTATAAAGGTAATGAAGTATCTAAACTGGTCCTTGGTTAACACACCACCAAATTCACAAATATCAGTGTGTACTAAATCTAACAAGTCTGAATCCCTAACAATGTGATGAAAAGGTTTCCTTATTTGTTTAGCAGACACACATACTTGACATTTAGAATTCTTTTCTATGGTATGTTTTGGAATCAACTCTAAGTTCATCATATTCTTAAGAGCACCAAAATTTAAGTGACCAAGTCTAGCATGCCATAAATTTGCGGATTCAACACAGTTAACAACAGAAATATTATTAACTAAAGATCCCAAAACGGGTTCAGCATTTATTACAAATAAACCATTCGACAAGTAACCCTTGCCAAAGAAAGTACCAGTGTGAATAAGAACTACTTTATTACACTTAAACGAAATTTCAAAACCATTAGAAACTAAACAGCTTCCACTTATTATATTTCTACGCATGTCGGGAACATGATGCACTCGAGTTAGAGATAGAACACGCCCCGAAGGGAACTTCAGGTCCACGTTTCCTACTCCATGCACTTGAGCAGCACTCGCATTCCCCATCGTCACTGTCAAGCTATGACTCTGTTGATAAGATACAAACAGACTAATGTCAGCACAAACATGCACATTAGCACCAGTATCGATCAACCATTCATTTGACAGATATGTAGAAAATATTACAGGGTTGTAGGATACATACCGGTCCATGTTGGTTTCAGAAGCCGTGACCTCACCAACAACCATGTTCACTACAGGCCCACTTGTGGTTCCAAGCACAGCATTCGCTTGTGCTACCACCTCGGTTTTCTTCGCTTTCTTTGTAGGGCAGTCCTTACTCCAGTGCCCAACCTGCCCACAAGACCAACATGGTTTGTTCGCCTTGGGTTTCTTGACCTTGTCCTTGTCGTTCTTAGGTTTATTACTATTAGGTTTCTTAGCAAAGTTCTTACGTTTCTGACCTACAGTTGCAACATTTACCTTCGAACTTCCATGCTCAGATGGCATCACATGTCCCTGTTTGGACTTGTGTTGTTCTTGCACCGAGATGTCCAGCATAAGGTTGGTCCATGTGATCTCTCCTTTCTGTCTTTTCAGGGAGAGAGAGAACTCTTCCCAAGACTTTGGAAGCTTTTCAATCACACTCATCACCTTAAACTTTTCAGGGAGGTCCATTCCAGACTCCTTCAAAGCATGCACTAACATCTCGAACTCATGCACTTGCTCCGTCATCGACTTGTTGTCCACCAGCTTGAACTCAAGGAACCTAGCCACCGAATACTTTTCCAGACCTTGTGAGTCAGTATTGTGGGTTTGGTCCAGCTTCTCCCATAAGAGTTTTGCGGTGTAGGCATCAGAAGAATACACATCAAACAATGTGTTGGTTAGAGCAGCCAAAATGGCCGCCCTTGCAACCCCATCCTTCTCAGCCCACTTCGCTAAAGCCTTAACCGTTTCAGCATTTCCTTGAATCACCACTGGCTTCTCATACTCCATGACGGGCCAAAGACCCTTTACAGTTAACCACAGCTTCATTCTCTTCTGCCAACGAGAGAAGCCAACGCCACCGTTGAACTTCTCGGGTAGACCAGTTAACTCAACTGGTTGTGGAAAACTATACGTGGTCCAATCAATGACCCCAACAGTTGCACTCGAACTACCATCAGCACCAGTGGCACCAGTAGCACCACTAGCAGGAATCTCACTCTCGTTAACCATTATGCTAAATACTATATAACAGATTATCTCTTCAAGAATGTTGGATATATTCACTAAGAAAGCGATACAGAGGCAGTTATATATCGTTTTTAACATGTCAAGGTCAAGTCCAGAAATGACGAAACAAAGCACGAAGGTAAAACACATGCAAATTAGTAACTGTAGAAAAGATATAAGAAAAGAAGACATACCCGAACCCATTGTTATAGCAGTATATGAAAACAAGAATGTAAAGCAGCTGAGTCGTCAGAACTTCGATCAAGATCTGACTGCTCTTGAAGAGATAATCGCCCCCACTTACACTGTGTCAGGATGCTGGCGATCTTCTTCCAGGATAAAACAGCTCCGAGTTTAGATGATCACAGCAACCAAAAAAACTCTACTTCGACTGGCACCTCAGTCGCCGGAATAACACTAACACTACTACTGCAGAATACAGAGGGAAAAAGGAGAATATAGAGTGAAGGGAGAATGTATGGTGTGAATAAACCAGCAACTTAGCTCTCTATTTATAGGAGAGGCTAAGTGTAACTGGTGCCACCAGCTTTAATGTAAGAAACGTAACTGCCCAATTAATAAAACGAAACGGCTGTAACGTCACAGTTACGTTATACATATAATCCACACATATATCAGTATCAGTTTTAATATATTAACAGAATATATTATCACGTCCAGGTTCATTCTATATATATATATATATATATATATATTTCGAATACATCAGTTACAAGGCCCAACTAGTCCTGGTCCAGCCCAGCTCAACTGATAAGACAACCCAGCCCAATTGATAAATATATTTTAATTAAAATATTAAATCAATCACGAATAAAATCCCTCGCCCTTCGACCCGACCCGACCCGAGTCGAGACGTGACGTGGCGTGACGTGGCGGGGCGGGCGGCGGCGGCGCGCGTGTGTGTGTGCGCGCGTGGAGCACACAGTAACACCATGCACTATCATACACCTTAGTAGTTGTACACTACCCATGTGTGTGATTCAATATAAAGCCAACATCCCCCTTTATTCATTTCAATGTGGGACAAAACACACTCTTATTTTCAAGCTCTTTCAAGCTACCAACTTCAACTTCATTTCTCTATGGATTTCACTAAGAAAATTACTTAGACCCATATATGAAAATTTAAGTCCTCATAGCAAGGAATAATTTCCAAACGTTAAAAACCGGAATTAACTTCAAGAACATAAAATAATTATGTTCCAAAAACCCCATTTTCTAACAGTAATAGTTGCTTTACACAATGTATGCCTACAAATCAAGTGATTCTCTTACTTGATGACCAAACACACACATAGATACACACACATGATTAAAGTAATATAGGCACTCAGCTTCTTGTTTTGAATATGCTAGCTAGTCCCACTCTTATGACAATACAAGTTGTTGCAACAGTAGTGTAAAGGAGCTAGCTTTAAGTGATTCCTTAGAAAGACAACAATTACTACATTAGATTCCCGAGTCTTGGTTTCCTTGGTAAATACTATCAATTTTAGAAGCAGTTAAACAAATGTAGGGAAGAGATCAGGAGAGCAAGACGAGCACAAGAGCAAATTAACACAACAGAAGAACTAGGACTGGAGTTCTGAAGGTTGGTTCCAGATCTTCGTAAACTAGTATTAGTAACTTGTGGAGCATTAGTACATGGAATATATAAGATTACGGGTAGGACTATACAAACATGGTCTGTACACAATATCAGAGTTCCTAAAGCAGAAAAAAAAGGAGAAATGATATTATAATTAATCAACATAAATATGAAGTTTGATAGCTATAATGAAGAGACAAGCCAGAGCAAAGTAGATCAAGGCATGAACCATGATGGCCACACCGCTGGTGCGGAAATTACCAAATTCAACACATCCATGGCTTCCGGGTAACTGAAACAACAGCCCTGGTGATAAGAGCACAAACAGCACCACAGCCACCAGTACTTGGCCCCAGTCTGCCATCTCTTATTGGATGCCTGGTTACCAGGAAGTATTAAAAATGGTGTACTAGAATTGCTGCAATAAGAACAAGAGAACGCTATATTAATTAGAGTTGTGGTAATGATCAACTAAAACTGCTGCAATAAGACAACATGAAGCTAATTTATGTAGATTTGTGGTGATGATTAGTTTGATGAAACAACTACTAGCGTCCATGTAAAAAAAACCGACTGACTGATAGATAGAGTAAGAAATGAGAGGCTGAAATAAAGCTTATTCATTATTGAGGTCCCTATGTTTGGAGATGAAGTCACCTCTCGTCTTCATCTGTTTCCCACGTGACTAACCAAGAAAACCAAACCAAACCAAACCAAACATACCCAGTATATCCCGCTCAGAGCAGGGTCTGGGGAGTGTGGGTTGTACGCAGACCATACCCCCACTTTTTAGGGTAGGGAGGCTGTTTCCGTGGAGACCCTCGGCTCTGTGAACGGTATAAGAAGTGGATGTTATAAACAAAGGAATAGAAAATCTGTTCGAAGCTATACCTGAGCCCATGACGTTTTCCACATGGGGCTTACCTATCCGCGCGGAATCATTTACTCGGCTCCTAATGTGCTCCACTCCACCCGCTCGCTAGGGTAGCTCCAGTCGCAACCCCTGAAAAGAAGACACCACAAACAAAAGGCCCACAGACCAAGCTGACTGAAACATATCCACGTCGAACGCAGACCGGCTGCGCCCATGGCTTTCTCCACACGGTCCTTACCTACCACGCACCTAGCTGAGTTCCCTGCACTCCTGCACTCCTAGGATAATGCTAGCCGAGACAGCCCAACTCTGAGGTTCTCCACTACAAGGCCGTCCCCTAGAAGGGAGTCCACAACTCTGATCTGCCTCCTCCACGAACACCTGTCAGCGGTCATGGTCTCACTTAGGTTTAAAGCCTTCAAATCCAACCTAAGTTGCTCTTCCCATGACTTCCTCGGTCTGCCTTTCCTCCTCACCCCAACAACCGAAATACTCTCTACCCTCCTCACTGGAGCTTCCGGCCGCCTCCTACGGACATGGCCGAACCATCTTAACCTCCCTTCCCTAACTTTCGCAGAAAAAGGCGCTACTTCGAGCTCGGTTCTAAACACCCTATTAGGGATTCTATCTAACATCGTGCGGCCACACGACCACCGCAACATCCTCATTTCCGCCGCTTCCATCTTGCTTTCGAGGGCCTTCTTCGCTGCCCAGCACTCAGACCCATATAACAACGCAGGACGGATTGCCGTTCTGTAGAATCTCCCTTTCAACTTTAGAGGGACTTTCTTGTCGCACATCACCCCTGACGCCGCCCTCCACTTTAGCCACCCAGCCTTGAAACGATGGTTGACATCGTCTTCTACCTCACCTTCCTTCTGGACGATCGAGCCCAGATACTTGAACTTATCCGTGCGCGGTACGATCTGGTCTTCGATCTTAACCTCCACCCCTTCCTCGCTGGGCTCTCCACTGAAGTTGCACCAGAGATACTCGGTTTTAGTTCTACTCACCCGCAAGCCTTGTGACTCCAAAGTAGATCTCCATAGTTCCAACTTTTCGTTGACCTCCTCCCTCGACTCCTCCACTAGCACGATATCGTCAGCGAAGAGCATGCACCACGGGACGGCGTCTTGTATCCTCCGTGTTATGACATCAAGAATAAGTGCGAACAGAAGAGGGCTTAGGGCCGATCCCTGATGAAGCCCAATCTCCACTGGGAAGAAACGGGAATCACCCACTGGGGTCTGAACGCATGAAGTAGCTTGGGAGTACATGTCTTGAATCACTCTAACATAGGACGACGATACACTACGCTCTACAAGGCTCTTCCAAATAGCTTCCCGGGGGATGCTATCATAATCTTTCTCGAGATCAATGAACACCATATGAAGGTCTTTGCGGCGCTCCCTGAACTTCTCCATCAGGCGTCTGACGAGGTGAATGGCCTCGGTCGTCGACCTCCCCGGCATAAACCCAAATTGATTCTCTGATATTACAACTTCTCTTCTAATCCGGCTTTCAATTACTCTCTCCCAAAGTTTCATAGTATGACTGAGTAGTTTAATACCCCGATAATTACTACAACTCTGAGCATCGCCTTTGTTCTTGAAGAAAGGGACTACAACACTACGCCTCCATTCCGCTGGCATCTTGGCAACCAAGAAGAGATCATTGAATAGATCTACTAGCCATTTAACGCCAACTTCTCCCAGACAGATCCACACCTCGATTGGAATCTGATCCGGACCAACCGCCTTCCCTTTCGCCATCTTACGAATGGCCCCCTTGACCTCGTCCTCACTGATACGCTCACAAGGGGCAGGTGCAGACGAAGGGGGGATCTCTATTTCCCCTTCGTCCCCACTCCTCCCATTCTCATTGAAAAGGTTATGGAAATACGAACTCCACCTCTCCTTAATAGCGTCTTCATTAATTAGCACTCGATCTGACTCATCCTTAACAAACTTAACAAAGCCCAGGTCGCGCCGGCCTCTCTCCCTTGCTTTAGCTATTTTAAAGATAGCATTCGTTCCTTCCTTGGTATCCAGGCGCTTGTACAGCCCCTCATATGCTTCCTCTTTGGCTTTCGCCACGGCCTTATTTGCCTCCCTTCTCGCCACCTTGTATGCTTCCATCTTCCGACTCCTCTCCGCTCCTGCACACAACGACAAAAGCTCTTTAAAGAGCGCCAGTTTATCCTTAACTTTCGTTTGGACCTCCACGTTCCACCACCACGACTCCCTGTGGCCCCTGGACCTACCTGAGGAAGTCTTCACCACTCTCTCTGCCACACACCGAATGTCCTCTGCCATGTTGGTCCACCTACAGTTAGCATCTGCACCACGTGCAAAACTACCTTTATTTACCAGCGACTCCCTGAATTCTACCGCCTTCTCTCCCTTAAGATCTTTCCACAAGATTCTAGGTCTAAACTCCCTCGACCTGCGAACAACTCGACCCCCCATGGTCAGATCCATGGCCAACAGCTTGTGCTGAGATGCACACGCCTCACTCCGGAACACCTTGCAATCTGTGCACTTCCTGACATCCCGACTGCGCAAAAGTAGGTAGTCAATCTGAGTGTTGTTACCCCCACTACTAAAGGTGATGAGGTGCTCATCCCTCTTCTGAAAAACAGAATTTACGATTACCAGCTCCTGGGCAGTAGCAAATTCCAACAAGGCGGTCCCACCGACGTTCCTGGTCCCGAAGCCAAAACCGCCATGAGCGCTGGTGTAGCCATCTGCCCTCTCACCAATGTGACCATTGAAATCGCCACCCAACACTAAAAATTGGTCTTCAGGAATACTGCCTACCAACTCATCCAAACAGACCCAGAACGCCTCCTTCTCAGAGTCGCTCAAACCGACTTGGGGTGCATACGCACACACCACGTTCACCACCTTCTCCCCAACCACAACCCTGACAGACATGATCCTATCGTTGCACCTCTGCACTTCCACAACGTTGTCTTTTAGATCCTCCGCCAAAAGAATTCCCACTCCGTTCTTTGCGTTGGCAAGACCTGAGTACCACAGTTTAAAACCGTTCGCTTCTCTGGATTTGGCCCCCTTCCACCTAGTTTCCTGGATACATGCTATGTCCATTCTCCGTTTTTTCAGCACGTCCACTAGCTCGAAAAGTTTACCCGACAAGGTACCTAAATTAAAACTGCCAACACGCAGGCTACGAGACATCGACAAAACCGTACTTAAAATAAAACGAAAAAACGGACAGAAATCGAGACAAAACGAAAAGAAAACAGCTGACAAAGAGGGAAAGGCAACGAGAAATACACAAAAATCACGAAAAAAAAAAAATTAGCAATAGAAACACGGGTGAAACAAGAAGCCCAGCTTATGGGGCTGATAAAGATGGTACAAATAATAAAGGGCATACAATACATATAACAAAGGTGAAACGAATTAAAGGGGTGGACGAGAGAATTGGAGAGGCAGATTGGGGGATTGGGGAGACGATTCGGAGGAGAGAAAAACCGGGGGAGAAGTGGATGGGGTGGGAGCCGCGTGCTAGAGGAGATGAGGGGGGTGAACGGGGATGCAGATTGGGCGGAGAAAGGAGAAAGGACTGAGGAAGAGATCGAAATCAAGGTGCGTGTGGGTTGCGAAAGAGAGCTGTGAAGTCGAGAGGTTAACGAGAGAGAGAGAGAGAGAGAGAGAGAGAGAGAGAGAGAGAGAGAGAGAGAGAGAGAGAGAGAGAGAGAGAGATGAGGTAATCGACGATGAGGAAAAAAAGGGGAAGGTGGATCTGCAAGGATGGGACTGGTATGTGAGTGTGACGGGGGGAAGGATGGGACGGGGGGCTGCCGGGGCTGTAACTGGTAGTGCCGGTGGTGGTCGGACGCCGACGACAAAAACGAAGAACGAAAAACGAAGAACGAAGAAAAGAAAAACGAAGAAACGAAGAAACGAAAACAATAGAAACAAAACCAATATACGAGAGTAAAGGAACGGAAATAAAAATGTTGAATGCTGTGAATTGCCAAGAATTCCGGCGGAACGCCGGTCAGTATAAACCAGGTGCCGATAACGGCTAGTTAAAGCTTGAGAGAGTTTTTTCTAAAGTTATGCACTTACATATCCTAACCAAGAAACCAACTCAAATTTTTTGTCTATTAGATGATGCCCGTTTGGCCAAATTTAAGTTTGAACTTATAAGTTGCTTATTTCGGAAAAAAAATCGTATTTACATATTTTTTTTTTTTAGAGAAAATGTGTAGGGAGAGTTTAATATTCGTTATCTCGCAAAAATAAGTTACTTATTTCAGAAAGAAGTACATATTTCTTAACTTTTTTCCAGAATAAATAACTTATTTCTGAAAAATAAGATTTAGTGAAGGGCTAAATATGCGTTTGATTTAATGGTAGAATCTGCTACCTTTCAAAAAAATTCAGCAGAGCCTAAAGAGAATCATAGAGTTCATCTGGTCATGCACACTCACACCCCACAAAAATGAATAAATGTATTGGACATCCTTTGTTCAAATTTGGGTCATTTTATAAATTTTATTTTTATAGCATCTAGAATTGGATTCAGTGTCATGTTATTCGCATGTAAACTCGATATTGAGTTTCGGATCTAAAACAAATATGAGTCTGTACCATATTTCTTTTATTTAATTGAATATTTTGTGATGTATTGAATACGAGTCAAATATGATCCAATAACATTAGATAACTTTTTTATTTTGAACTATATAAAATGATTATTTATTCTAAAATAAATATAATATTATTAAAAAACACAATAATCACAAATTGTAAACCTAAATATATGATGTATTATGTATGTATAACGATAATTGTTCCATTATAAGAATGAATAAATCGTATTTTATGAAAATTTAAATTTATATAAAATTATAAAATAGCTATTTACTTAGAAATGTAACGAGTTAAAATTAGTTTTATAGTCCGTGTGAGACATGTCTATAGTCTAAGATAATATGTAATTCATGATTAATTAGATGATAACCCGTGCGAAGCATAGACTAGATATAATTTATTTAAAATAATTATTAATTTTATTATTTTACATGAATATAGGGGTAAAAGCATAATATGAATGAAATTAAATTTGGTATCGAAATATCACTAAAATGAAATTTTACGTATTAGCAAAGATTATTTTCATTTATTTATTATTTATTTAAGATTTTTTGAGATAATCAAGAAAACAAAGCATAATGGTTCTAATAGAGGAAACTCGGTACGGTTATAAAGTACCATTAAAACGGAATTTCACTTAATACTATTATTTAATTTATCATTTATTTAAAATTATTTTTTAATAAAATAAAGAAAATGTAACATACATGATCCCGATAAGGGCAAATCAATATAGTTATAATGAAAGAAGTCCAATAATTTTATTATAAAATCAATATAGAATTTTTGGGAAAATAGAAATATAGGGGAGAAATCAAAATATGGGTAAAACCAAATTCTATACTAAAGTATCAATTAGAAGGGGGTTTCGCTTATTAATAAAGACTAGCTTATAACACGTGCGATGCACGGGTTTCTTTTAATATGTTACAAATTTGATTTTATGCTATAATTATGTTTTTATATAATCATTATTTTGTAAAATTATTTTAATATAATTTTATATAAATTTAGTTAATGATATGCATGATTTAAAATTTATATTAGAATTTTAAGTTAAATATGTCGTTGACGGGATTCGAAACTTGAATTTTTAGTAAAGTACTTTAATTATAAAATATACCTTATAATTACATCTAACGGTTCTTATTATTACTAAAAATCTAACAGCAAAATGGTGTAATATTTTTGGGTATACAGTAATGGTTGCAAAATTATGTGGTTTAAAACTTATATCATAAAATTTTTTAAACAAATATGTCGTTGACAAAATTCGAACTTTGAAATTTTAGTAAATTAATTTAAACATATAATATATCTAGTCATTAGATCTAACGGTTCTGATTTTTTACTAAAAATCTAACGGTCATTATTCGTTGTATACATATTTGTATTATATTTTGTTAGTGATTAGACGATGTAGTCCTATATTTTTGGGTATATATTAATTATTGTAAGATTATATTTTAAAATAAAAGTTAACGTGTTTTATTTAGAAAGAAATATTATTGATTGGAAGATACGATATTTTAGGTATTTATAAACGGTAATATCATCAATCAATTAAAAGTAAACCTCTTTTAATTAAAAAAAGACAATCGGTTAATTATCACCAATTATATTATTTTAATATTTATTTTAATAATTAGGATGACCGTGCTGAAAATCGAACCGATAAACTTTCAATACCCGTGCGATGCACGGATTTCTTTTATTATGTTATAAATTTTATTTAATATTACAATTATGTTTTTATATAATCATTATTTTTAATATTTTTTTAATTTTAATTTAATATACTCATGTTTACGGATTATGCTAATGTTTCCCTATTATAAACAATGTATACGGATTTTTAATATACTTTATTAATAATTAAAAAAATATGGTGTGATATTTTCGGGTATATATTAATGATTATAAGATTAGTTTTTAATCAAAATGATAACATGTTTTAATTAGAAAGAAAATATTAATGATTGAAATATATGATACGATTGATTTTTTAGGTGTTTATAAAAAGCAATATATTCAACTAAAAGTAAATGTGAAAAAGGTAATCGGTTAATTACCATTAATTATATTATGTTATTATTTATTTTAATAAATAGGATAACCAAACCGAAAACTAAAACTTTCAATGTTTCGGCTTTATTATAATAGTATTTTTATTTAATATTACAATAATGTTTTTATATAATCATTATTTTTAATATTTTTTTAATTTTAATTTAATATAATTTAATATACTTATGTTTACGGATTATACTAATGTTTCCCTATTATAAACAATGTATACGAATTTTTAATATATTTTATTAATAATTAAAAAATATGGTGTGATATATTCGGGTATATATTAATGATTATAAGATTAGTTTTAAATCAAAATGATAACATGTTTCAATTAGAAAGAAAATATTAATGATTGAAAGATATGATACGATTGATTTTTTAGGTGTTTATAAAAGGCAATATATTCAACTAAAAGTAAATGTGAAAAAGGCAATCGGTTAATTAATATTAATTATATTATGTTATTATTTATTTTAATAAATAAGATAACTAAACCGAAAACCAAAATTTTCAATAGTTCGGCTTTAATATAATAGTTTCGGGTATATATTAATGATTATAAGATTAGTTTTTAATCAAAATTATAACATGTTTTAATTAGAAAGAAAATATTAATGATTGAAATATATGATACGATTGAATTTTAAGTGTTTATAAAAGGCAATATATTCAACTAAAAGTAAATGTGAAAAAGGCAATCGGTTAATTACCATTAATTATATTATGTTATTATTTATTTTAATAAATAGGATAACCAAACCGAAAACCAAAACTTTCAATGTTTTGGCTTTAATATAATAATATTTTTATTTAATATTACAATTATGTTTTTATAATCATTATTTTTAATATTTTTTTAATTTTAATTTAATATAATTTAATATAATTATGTTTACGGATTATACTAATGTTTCCTTATTATTAACAATGTATGCGAATTTTTAATATATTTTATTAATAATTAAAAAATATGGTGTGATATTTTCGGGTATATATTAATGATTATAAGATTAGTTTTAAATCAAAATGATAACATGTTTCAATTAGAAAGAAAATATTAATGATTGAAGGATATGATACGATTGATTTTTTAAGTGTTTATAAAAGGCAATATATTCAACTAAAAGTAAATGTGAAAAAGGCAATCGATTAAATAATATTAATTATATTATGTTATTATTTATTTTAATAAATAGGAAAACAAAACTGAAAACCAAAACTTTCAATAGTTCGGCTTTAATATAATACTAGCTTATAACCCGTGCGATGCACGGATTTTTTTTTATATGTAACAAATTTTATTTTATGTTATAATTATATTTTTATATAATCATTATTTACAATATTTTATTTTAATTTTAATATTAATAATTTAATATAAATTTAATTAAAGATATACATGGTTTAAAACTTATATTATAAAATTTTAAAATAAATATGTCATTGATAGAATTCGAACCTTGAATATAATATATTTAATCATTAGATCTAATGATTTTGATTTTTTAATAAAAATCTAATGATCATTATTCGTACTATACAGATTTTTATTATATTTTGTTAATGATTAGAAGATATGATGTGATATTTTTGGATATATATTAATTATTGATAGATATGATATGATTGAAAGATATGATATGATTGATGTTTTTAGATTTTTATAAAAGGTAATATCTTCAACTAAAAGTAATTGTGAAAAAGACAATCGACCAATTACCATAATTATATTATGTTATTATTTATTTTAGCTGTTTCAATAGTATAAATATTGTATATATTTTTCTTTATAATAAAGGTTAAATAAGTAAATTCATGAAATACTAAAAAAACATATACAAAAAAATAGGTGCCAAAATTTTAATGTTTTGGCTAATGTTTCCTTATTATAAACAACGTATACATATTTTAATATATTTTATTAATAATTGAAAAATATGATGTTATATTTTCGGGTATATATTAATGATTGTAAGATTAGTTTTAAATTAAAAAGGTAATGTGTTTTAATTTGAAATGAAATATTAATGATTGTAAGATATGATATGATTGATGTTTTTAGGTGTTAATAAAAGGTAATATCTTCAATTAAAAGTAAATATGAAAAAAGGCAATTGACTACTTACCATTAATTTATATTATGTTGTTATTCCCAGATTACACACTTGTATAATTGTAGAAGGGGGGGTTGAATACAATTCTTGATATTTATAAATTTCTGATAAGAACTCCAGAAATCTATAATTAGATAATTGCTTGTAAAAGATAAATGCACAAACACATAAAAAATCAGGTGGTTAAATGCACCACCTGAAGCTTTTATTCGAAGAAAACTCTGTGATACAAAAGTACACAGCTTCTATTTTACAACTCTTTGCTTTCTAAGAATATTCAATAAAACCCTAAGCAAAATGTATCTGTTTTCTTAACCTACAAAGAGTTGCTACACTTGGTTATAAATCCCAAGTTTTACAAGTACTACTGGAATAAGATAATATTAATCTAATTCTAGTTGACTTGCTACTACACTCCAAATACACATGTAGCCGAAAGGTTGTCCTTGTGTTCAGACATGTTTCCAAAGTATGGCTGCCATACTGCTTTTTGTATCTATTATCAACCCATGTGATCTGTCAGTCAAACATGTCCTTATCAACTGCTAATCCCCAGCTAATCATAGAAGACAGTGTCAATGATTATCCGTTGATGTTGTACAGTAACATCCGTTGATGATGTATTGAGCGGTATCCGTTGATATTGAGACTTGAGCTGTATCCGTTGATAGAGTGGATTTGAGTTGCATCCGTTGATAGAGTTTTGTCTTCATCTGTTGATACACTTTCACTTAGACAGAATTACATAGCATAGCTTATTTACAATTGGCTACCCTATTCTGCCTATCCGTTGATGGTCAACATGACTGTGGATAAAAACACTATCAACTGATAACATAGAGATACTTGCAGTATGCTACAAAACCTCATTCGTTGATGAGCTACCTGTCAACGGATAGAGTTATAAATCCTCATCCGTTGACAGCTACAAAACCTTAAACAATTTGATTGATTGTGAAGTTATCATCAAGTACAACATATTCCTAACAATCTCCCCCAATTTATACTTGATGGCAATAAAGCATAAATTCAGGGCCTTGATGATAACAAAACATTCCTAAAGATATATATAGAACAATGCAAAAATTGTATTAAGCTACAAGAATTAAAAACTGAAAGTTTGAGAAATTTACAGAGAAGTGCTCCTCTAGACTGAGCAGATTAAGACTGTTTCTTTTCTCTTGTTGGCATCACCCTTGATTTTCCTTCTTTGGCAGAGTTGGACTCAATCTGTATTTGGAGTTGCCTATAGAAGGCATCTTCTTCATCTACCTTTGGATTTAGCTTTTGTTGTAACCATCTCAGGTATTGAGAACTAGCCTTTGGTAGTTGGTCTTCTAACCTGAAGAATCTCCTGTTACCATCTTCATCCCTGAACTCCATCATCCAGAAGGGTTGAAGGTGGATTTTCTGTCCATTGTATGGGATCTTCATTTTCCTTGGTAGACTTGATGGTGAGTTCCATTCCCTCCTTATTTGTTCTATTCTGTGCAGTATCTCCCCTTTTGCTATCTTGGAGAACCCTGTGTATCTCTTGATTGCAGAGAACACTTTGGTTAAGGTCTGATAATTTTCTCCAAGAACCCTTTGTAGTGGCCATGTCCTTTCCATTCCTCCCTTGTATACAAAGACCAATCTTTCAGGCAAATGTTTATATTTGTCAATTCCTCTTACTTCTGACAATTCATCCAGATAAAGATTCATGCCAGAGTATTCTTCAATATCTGCCTGATAGATAAAATCATCCTTGTTTTCCAAGATTGGCTGCCTGACAATAGCAGGTACCCTAGCAACTTGAATTGGTTCCTTTGAAGGTTGCTTCCTTGGTTTCCTTTTCTTCTGTATAGGCTTCTGTTGAGGATTCAGCAAGAATGAAGGAACCTCAATGGAGTCAAGATTCATTGGTTCCTCTTTAGGTACTATAGGATCACCATGGAAATTCACAGCTGGGTTGAATACTTTTACAGAAGTAGGTTGTGATGAGCCAACTGTCTCCTTACTTTCAATTTCTGGAGAGACAGGCCTCCTTGCCTTTGATTTTATTCTCTTAGATTTGGATTTGGGGACTGATTTCCCTTTCTTTTTGAATTTGGGGACTTCCTCAGGTTCCCTCAATTCATCCTCTACCTCATCCAATAACTCTTGAGCCAGCCTTGCTTGCTTCTCATCTGAGTTTTCATATTGATATTCAGTGCTTGGTTGAGATTCTCTTAGCAGTCTTGAAGTCTCTTCTCTCTTGGCTTCAACAAATCTAGGATGGCTGTTGGATATGTTTAGAACTTTTCCATTCCTTATGATTACAGCCATCCATTCTCTTACACAACTGTTAGTCTTCTCCTTGAATTCCTTAATTTGCTTACCCATCAGCTTCTCTTCATCATCCTTGGGAAATGGAAAGTCCAGTTGTAACTTGTTCTTCCCATTTGCTTTTGGTGGTGAGTAGGGTCTTGTTTTGATGTAGGGTTCAAATTCTTTAACATGAGAAGGCTCAGCATCATAGAATGTAGGAGCCACAATTGTTGGAGTGAGCACCTTCAGAATTGTGGTAGATATTGTTGGAGCTGAGGTTTGGCTAGAGAACAGAGTTGATGCAATAGATTGATTGATCAATCTTTCTGTCCTCATTATCCTTTCATAGTTTTCCTCTTTCATCTTTTGTAGAGCTTCAATTTTGGCTAGCTTTTCCTCTTCTGTCAAGTTTGAGACATCAAACTCTTCAGATAGAGCTACCTGTACAGGTTTGGATTTGTTGGGGGAAGCTGTGACAATGAAGTCCTGTGGATTGACCACTATGGTAGGCTGCTGCTCCCCCTCACTTGTTGCTTCCCTTCTTTCAGAAATTAAGATTTGACTTGTAGTTGCCACAGCCTCTTCCACTTTCTCCCCCTTTTTGTTAGCATCAAGGGTTTGACTAGAAGCTGGGGCTGCAACTAACTTTTCTAGCAGTTGGGTTTGCAGTTTTTGATGTTGAAGAAATTGCTCCATCTGGGATTCCATCTTTTCCACTCTTGAGTTGAGGAGTTGCACAGACTTAGCCAGGTTGTCTTCTTTGATGAACCTCTATTGCAACACCCTCTGAGTGGCTGTAGGAGCTAGTTGCTCTAGCTTGGAATCCACAGAGATCTTCACATCCTTGATTTCTTGTTTGACCTCCTCTAAGTTGGATCTCTGAATCACCATTTGCATCTTTTGTAACTTAAGGGAGTCAATTGCCTGATGAAGAACAACCTTTCTCTGTGGATCTGCTTCTGGGTGCTCAGCCAGGGCAGATTTATATTGCCTTATGATTTCCATATCAAGTTGATGATAGGTGTAGTTGTGAGTAAATGTAAAATCATGAATACTGCTACCACCTTCATCTTCAGGGCTCTGGCTGTCTTCATCTTCAGAATCTTCAAATTCTTCACTCTCAGCAGTGGTTGGCAAAGCTGCTATAGATTCCTTAGCTCTAAGTAGAGACTGTGAGGTGTGCACTAGGTGCATTGCCTCCTCTGCTTCCACATTGCCCTGTTGTGCCAGAATTTGATAGGCAGGAACAGGGTGAGTAAAGGTTTCAGCATCCAAAGAAATGGAGTCAATGATGGACTGATATTCTCTTTGATATTCCATTTCCTTGGCTGCATCCTCAACCTCCATTGACTCACTAGCAATGGCTGCTTCTTCCATCCTTATTTTTCCTGTAGTCCCTTCTCTCCCCTCATCTCTCTTTTCTTGCATCAAGGGCTCCCTTTTGCTCACACCTCTCACACCCTCACCTTCACCTACTAAGGTGGAACTCTCAAACTCTCCTTTTGCCTGACCGGAAGAAATGGCCAGCCTCTCATTATTTACCTCTCCTTTTGCCTGCTCACAAGGCAGCCTCTCACTCCCTTCCCTCAATCCTAAAAGTGTTTCAACTACTGAGAACTCCTCCACACTTGACACAGGAATGTCAGATATAGCAGTGGTAGAGTGAGTTATCAACGGATAAGGAATATCCGTTGATGGAGTAGTTATAGCTGTCAACGGATGGCTAGATAGAGGCGCATCCGTTGATGGAGAAACACTTGTCAACGGATGAAGGATATCCGTTGAGGAAGGAATAATTTTATCCGTTGAAGAGAAAACCAACACTGAATCTGTGGAGATTGATTTTAAGTTCCAGGCCACAGTCTGTGTTGAGAATTCTGGAAAGGAAGATTGATGGTCCAACAAATCATCTAAAAGATGATGACCACCAATTTCAGAGTGGGGCTTCTCCAAGAATCTTAAAGATGGAGAATCAGGAATTGATGTAGATATCATATCCACATCCAGAGATGGAGTTGGTGATGGTGGATTGTAATGTGTATCGATTTGAAGATTGAGATCAAGGGGCTGTGACTCCACATTTATTGAAGCCACATCAAACTGAGTTTGAGAAGGTACAGTTTCCTATACTGTGTGTGCACCATGTGATTCCCCTGTGATTTTAGATTTCACTCTTCTTCCATAGGTTTTTGAGATTGGGCTATATGTGTCTCTAACCCTCTTGTGCAGTGTTCCTTGTGGGGAACTTGATTCAGTAATCACACTCTGTTGAGAGAGTGTAACTAGAATTTGGCTTGAAGGTACATTAGCAGTCTTTTGAGAGACTGAAATGGTGGTTGCACTCATCTCTCCTTCCTTATCCTTAGGGCTTCTTTGATGTTCACCCTGTCCCTCACCACTCACTACCACCTTCACACTCCCCTCAAGAGTTTTGGTAGATTTTACAACAGGTGTCTTTTGAGAGACACTTGAGGTTTGCTTTTTAGAATGTGGTTTTGGAACTCTGGATTTGGTCACTTTGGTAGGAGCCTGTTTGGTCACAACTACAGACTCCATTGTGACACTAGAAGGCAAAGAAATTTGGGGGTTGGAGATAGGGGTTTCAGAGTTAGAGATAGTTACCTGAACAATTGGTAGATATACCAATTGTACTCCTGCATTGAGGTTCATTCGAATTAGGTCACTTAAGACTCTCTTCTCCTGAACAAAACATTGGAACTTGCTATCCGGGTTAGCAATGGATAGCTTATTCTCAGATACATGCAGTGTTAAGAGCATTAAAAATCTAGCAAAGTAGATATTCTTGCTCCTAGTTTCCTTTTTACCCAACTTTGCAGCTATCTCATACATAACTAATGTGCCAAAATTATAGAATTTATCATTTAAGAGCATACACATCATAGTTAGCATGGAGTGGGTAACAGCATCAAAATTACTAATTTTGCCTGAAAAAGTTTTAATGAAGGCATCACAGAAATAGCTCCATTCTTTAACCATTCCTTTCCTAACAATTTTCCCTAAGTTTACAGTACTAAGGGCATAATTAATAGAATTAAGCATGGCAACAATTTCAGCATCAGTGGGTACTTTCAGACAGTTATTCTCAGGCAATTTTAAACAAGCAGTTATTACATCAGAATTAACCACATAGTTTTTACCCTTTAAAGAAAAAGCAATTGTACCGTCTGTGCCATTGTACTCAGCAGATGTCCACATTTCTTCAATTACCTCGTGGATTAAGGGAGTGGTGGCAGTCATAGCATATGACAGTTTGCATTTCTTCACGAAACTCATCAAAGTGTGATAAGCTTCTGGAGTATTCACTGTGTCAACAAAGGCCGCGAAATTGTTCTTCTCGTAGGTAAACCCAGTGGAGGACATCATCTTAACAATGGGCGCCATTGAAGTGTTTGAACTTTGGTTACAGAGAGTTTTAGAGAAGAAGATGCAGTTAACTTTTGATATGCTTGAGAATGAATAAAAGTGATATGTGAGAGTACAAGTCAGCCTTTTATATTTTTCAAGAAATAAAAATGAAATAATTAAAAGTAATTACTCCATTGGTCAAAAGTAACTGTCAGATAATAAATGAAAAGAAAATAAGTACAGCCATGATTAGATATACACGGTTACCAACGGTTATAAAAAAAATGTATATCAACGGATATAGAATGAACGGTTGAGAAACAGTTTATCCGTTGATGACATGGATAGCCTGTTACCCGTTGACATGCGAAAATCTAGTAATGTGTTTATACTATCAACGGATAAAAGGATATCCGTTGATAAGCTAATTTTGCCTTAGACAAAATTTCTGCAGAAAATTTTTCTGAAAGTTTTAACTTTCAAGTAAATCAAAACACATTTCTAGCTTCAATGCAGTGAAATCAGATATCACTAGGAATTATGACAAGTTAAGCATACCTAGCTCACCTACCAATCTTGTGAATGTGGATTCATCAAGAGGCTTGGTGAAGATATCTGCAAGCTGCATTTCACTTGGCACAAAGTGCATTTCTACTGTACCATTCATCACATGTTCTCTAATGAAGTGGTATTTGATGTCAATGTGCTTGGTTCTCGAATGTTGTACTGGATTCCCTGTGATGGCAATAGCACTTGTGTTGTCACAGAAAATTGGAATCTTCTCAACTTTTAGACCATAGTCAATGAGTTGGTTTCTCATCCATAGAATCTGTGCACAACAGCTTCCAGCAGCAATGTACTCAGCTTCAGCTGTAGAAGTGGAGACTGAGTTTTGTTTCTTACTGAACCATGAAACAAGCCTGTTTCCTAGAAATTGACAGGAACCTGTAGTACTTTTCCTATCAACTCTGCAACCTGCATAATCTGCATCTGAATAGCCAGTTAGATCAAAACCAGATTCTCTTGGGTACCAAATGCCAAGGTTTGGTGTTCCCTTGAGATACCTGAAAATTCTTTTAATAGCTATTAAGTGAGACTCTCTAGGGTCAGCTTGAAATCTAGCACAAAGACAAGTAGAAAACATTATATCAGGTCTACTAGCTGTTAGGTATAGAAGTGAACCTACCATGCCTCTATAGCTTGAGATGTCCACAGACTTTTCCTTAGTATTCAACTCAAGCTTAGTTGCAGTGGCCATAGGTGTTTTAGCAGATGTGCAATCCATTAAGTCAAATTTCTTTAAGAGATCATAAATATATTTTGTTTGACTTATGAAAATGCCCTCATTAACTTGCTTTACTTGTAGGCCAAGAAAGTAAGTTAATTCACCCATCATGCTCATTTCATACCTACTTTGCATAAGTTTGGCAAACTTTTTGCAAAGCTTCTCATCTGTAGACCCAAAAATAATATCATCTACATAGATTTGAACAAGTATTGAAGAGCCATTAATATCCCTATGAAATAAGGTTTTATCTACTGTACCTCTAGTGAAGTGGTTCTCCAAAAGAAATTGAGATAAAGTGTCATACCAGGCTCTTGGTGCTTGCTTCAAACCATAAAGTGCTTTCATGAGAAGATATACATATTCTGGAAATTCTGGATCCTCAAAACCAGGAGGTTGATGGACATAGACCTCTTCTTCCAGTTCCCCATTTAGAAAGGCACTTTTAACATCCATCTGATAGACTTTGAAATTGGCATGTGCTGCATAGGCTAGAAAGATTATTATTGCCTCAAGTCTTGCCACTGGAGCAAAAGTTTCATCAAAATCTATTCCTTCTTCTTGAGAGTAGCCCTTTGCCACTAATCTAGCTTTATTCCTCACAATTATGCCATTTTCATCTGTCTTATTCTTAAGAACCCATTTAGTACCTATGACACTTCTATCATCAGGTTTGGGCACAAGTTTCCATACTTTATTTCTTTCAAATTGGTTTAGCTCTTCTTGCATTGCTAACACCCAATCTGGATCTAGAAGGGCATCTTCCACTTTCTTAGGTTCCTCTTGAGACAGGAAGCTACTGTATAGACATTCTGCTTGAGTGGCCCTTCTAGTTTGGACTCTTGAATTTGATTCACCAATGATTAACTCAAATGGATGATTTCTAGTCCATTTTCTTGCAGGTGGAAGGTTTGATCTTGATGAGGTTGCTTCATTTCCATGATCATGTTGATTTAGCATTGAATTTTGACCTTGAGAAACTCCCCCTGAGTTCGTTGTCCTTGCTGAATTATGAAGTTGACTGTCAATGGATGCATCATTTTGCCTGTTGACGGATGCTTGAGAATATCTGTCAACGGATGCTTCTCTAATAGTGTCAACGGATGTTGCAGAATGACTGTCAACGGATGCTTCATTTTCAGTGTAAGCATCACTTCTAGTTGGTATAACAGCTCTAGGTGGATCTCTGTGGTCATGATCTTCATTTTCCTCATCATCATCATAGTACATTCTTCCTTCACCTTCATTCTCAAATTCCAACTTTTCATGGTAACCTTCATCGTTTAGGCCTAGAATCTTTTGATCATCAAACACAACATGTACAGATTCCATAACAATGTTGGTTCTTAGATTGTAGACCTTGTAGGCTTTCCCTGCTGCATATCCAACAAAAATAGCTTCATCTGCCTTTGCTTCAAATTTGCCCAAGTTATCTCCATGATTTCTTAGCACAAAACACTTACATCCAAAGACATGTAGGAAAGCTAAAGTTGGTTTCTTGTTGGTTAATAACTGATAAGGAGTCATTCCTCTAGCTTGATTGACCAAGGAAATATTCTGAGTAAAGCATGCAGTGTTGACACCTTCAGCCCAGAAATATGTTGGTAACCTTGATTCACTTAACATTGTTCTAGCTGCTTCAATGAGAGTTCTGTTTTTCCTTTCAACAACCCCATTTTGTTGAGGTGTTCTGGCAGCAGAAAACTCATGGACAATTCCATTCTCTTCACAGAAAATCTTCATTATGGAATTCTTGAATTCAGTACCATTGTCACTCCTGATTCTTTGTACTCTGTCTTCAGAACCATTGTTTAGCATTCTGAGATGATTGATGATGATTTCACTTGCACAATCCTTGGAGTGCAGGAAGAAGGTCCATGTGAACTTAGAAAAATCATCTACAATCACCAGACAGTATTTCTTCTTTGAAATAGACATGACATTTACTGGACCAAATAAATCCATATGCAGCAATTGAAGAGGCTTAACAATGGATGACTCTGTCTTGCTTTTGAAGGATGATTTCTTTTGTTTCCCTAATTGGCAGGCATCACACAGCCCATCTCTGACAAACTCCAATTGAGGGATTCCTCTAGCAAGATCCTTTCTTACCAAATCATTCATAACTTTAAAATTCAAATGTGACAGCTTCTTATGTCATAGCCAACTCTCATCCTTACTTGCTTTGCTGAAGAGACAAGTAATGGATTCTGAGCATGCTGAATTGAAGTCAGCTATGTAAACATTTCCTTTTCTAAAGCCTGTCAATACCACATTGTTGTCTTCCTTGGCAGAAACAACACAGGCTTCTTTTGTGAACTTTACTTCATAGTCTTTGTCACAAATCTGACTGATACTCAACAAATTATGCTTCAAACCTTCAACTAAAGCCACTTCTTCAATGATGACATTGTCTTTTGAAATCAGGCCATATCCCTTAGTATATCATTTGCTGTCATCTCCAAAGGTAATTCTAGGGCCAGCTCCTTCCTTGAACTCTGTGAGCAGGGTTGAATCTCCTGTCATGTGCCTAGAGCATCCACTGTCTAGGTACCATAGATTCCTTCTGCTTCCCTGCACACATTTCAAAAACAAATCAAGTTGATTTTGGTACCCAAGCTTCCTTGGGTCCTTTCTTGTTAGCCTTTGACTTTGCACTCTTAGCATTCTTCAACTTAGGTGTAGATGCTTTAGTGATGGAGTTTGACAAATGCTCATTTGCATGAATATTGGATGCATGCATGTGTAGAAAATTGGCATACATATTATTCATGTTAGGTATGTTCCATGACATTTGTGGCACATTCATAGATTGAAAGTAAGGATTAGACACATATGGCATGTTCACATATGGATTTGAAAAACTAGCATTTTGATACAAACCAGGCATAACAGGCATTGCAGGCATACATGGCATTGGTTGAGGTACATGAACAGGAGCCTTGTTGACAATCTTGCAATTAGAAGATAGATGATTGACACTATTATAATTACTACAAGTTTTCCTAGGAGCAAACTTGTCAGGAGAGTAATTGTTTTTCTTGTTGATGCCTATCTTACCATTCCTGTTCTTTTTCTTTTTACCCTCAATTTCTACCTTTTCATTGTCTGATTTACCAACAGCCTTTTTGTTGTGTAAATCACCTGTCTTAGCCTTCCCACTGGATTTGGTTTTGCTGCACTCACCACTAACAAAATTCTTGTTGACTGGACCATACTTGATATCCAGTTTCCTAAGTTCCTTCTTACTAACAGACTTTTTGTTAGTCGACGGATACCTCTCATCCGTTGACGGTTCATCTGTCAACGGATGATCACTATCCGTTGATTCACAAATAGTCTCTAGATCCTCAAGGCCAGGTTCTAGCTCCTTTTTCTTTTGAGTCCAGGTATCCTTCACAAATGATTCTATTCCCTGAACTTCTATTATGTTTTGAGAAATATTCCTACAACTTTGAAATTTAGCAATTATCCCTTGTTCTTTTTCAAGCTGGTCTTTTAAAATCAGTTCTCTTTTTAACACAGCTTCAAGTTCACTTTTAGCATTATTGCAATCAACTCTCATTTTCTCAAATTCTAGAAATTGAGTTTCTAGAGCAGCATTTCTATCACTTAAAAACAGATTAGACTCTTTAATCCTATTGTTTTCTTTAGTAAGTGATTTAAGAGTAACACTTAAGTGATATAGTTCAGTAGACATTTCATCTATAACACTATTGCATTCCTCTTTGGTGAGCTCAGAGAGATTAGTAGAAAATACCTGATTGCTAGCTGAACTTGGTTCCTGCTCTCCAGAATCAGCCATTAAAGCAAGGTTGACTAACTCAACATCATCATCAGAATGATTGTCATCAACAGCCCAGTCATACTCTTGGGTCAAGAATGCCTTTCCTTTCTGCCTGAGAAGATCAAAATATTTCTTCTTATAGTCAACAGCCTCAGTTGACTTTCCCTTGTTCTCATATCTAGGTTTCCTGCATTCACTTATCATGTGACTAGCAATTCCACAATTGTAGCATTTAATTTTGGATTTATCCACATAGTTGCTTGTGGAAAAATCCTTGTTAAATGGCTTGGCCACCCCAGAGTTTCTCTTGAATTTCAGCTTAGAGAATCTCCTAGATAGAAAAGCTAAGTGCTCATCTATCTCATCCAATTCATCCTGCTGAAGAGCATTCAATTCCTCAGACACCTTTTCCTTGCTTCTGCTTGATTCTGCTCTACCTTTACAAACCTCCCTGTTTGGTGTAGAACTAGCAGTTTCTGTCCTTTCCTCCTTTTGCTCCAAGTTGGCAACAAGTGCAACTGACCCACTTTTCTTTTGAGACTTCTCAATCTCTTCATCCTGCTCCATTTCCAGCTCATAGGTCTTTAAAGTTCCATAGAGCCTTTCAAGAGTAAATGTCTTGTACTCTTGAGTGTTTCTTAGAGAAACAGTCATTGGCTTCCATTCCTTGGGCAGTGATCTCAGAAATTTGAGATTAGAATCTTTAACTTGATAGATTCTTCCATACAGTTTCAAACCATTTAGTAGCTTTTGAAATCTACTAAATGTGTCATTCAATGTTTCTCCACTCTTAAAGTGAAAATGTTCATACTGTTGGATTAGTAGTTGCATCTTGTTTTCCCTTACCTGTTCTGTTCCTTCACACAGGGTTTGAACAGTGTCCCATACTTCCTTGGCGGTAGTACAGTTAATAACATTGTCAACCATGTCTGTTTCTAGACCATTGAACAGAATATTCATGGTCTTTTTGTCTTTGTGGACTTCTGCAATATCTTCAAGACTCCACTCAGAAACAGGTTTGGGAATGAGAGTGTCAGGCACATCATCAGCCAGGCCAACTCTTGTTGCTGTCTTCATTGGAACGTGAGGACCCTTGTCAATGCAATCCACAAAGCCCTCATCAATAGACGAGAGATGTAGACGCATTTTTACTTTCCAGTGAAAGTAATTTTCTCTATCAAGAACTGGAATCTTTACTCCATAATCCTTCTTAGACATGTTGGAAGTGTGTTGATCTTTAAACTTCAAATATGTTAGAAGCTTGCTCTGATACCAATTGTTATTCCCAGATTACACACTTGTATAATTGTAGAAGGGGGGGTTGAATACAATTCCTGATATTTATAAATTTCTGATAAGAACTCCAAAAATCTATACTTAGATAATTGCTTGTAAAAGATAAATGCACAAACACATAAAAAATCAGGTGGTTAAATGCACCACCTGAAGCTTTTATTCGAAGAAAACTCTGTGATACAAAAGTACACAGCTTCTGTTTTACAACTCTTTGCTTTCTAAGAATATTCAATAAAACCCTAAGCAAAATGTATCTGTTTTCTTAACCTACAAAGAGTTGCTACACTTGGTTATAAATCCCAAGTTTTACAAGTACTACTGGAATAAGATAATATTAATCTAATTCTAGTTGACTTGCTACTACACTCCAAATACACATGTAGCCGAAAGGTTGTCCTTGTGTTCAGACATGTCTCCTGCACCTTTCTTGTATTCATAGTGTAAATGGAATGCTTCTTTCTTCTGTGTTTCCAAAGTATGGCTGCTATACTGCTTTTTGTATCTATTATCAACCCATGTGATCTGTCAGTCAAACATGTCCTTATCAACTGCTAATCCCCAGCTAATCATAGAAGACAGTGTCAATGATTATCCGTTGATGTTGTACAGTAACATCCGTTGATGATGTATTGAGCGGTATCCGTTGATATTGAGACTTGAGCTGTATCCGTTGATAGAGTGGATTTGAGTTGCATCCGTTGATAGAGTTTTGTCTTCATCTGTTGATACACTTTCACTTAGACAGAATTACATAGCATAGCTTATTTACAATTGACTACCCTATTCTGCCTATCCGTTGATGGTCAACATGACTGTGGATAAAAACACTATCAACTGATAACATAGAGATACTTGCAGTATGCTACAAAACCTCATCCGTTGATGAGCTACCTGTCAACGGATAGAGTTATAAATCCTCATCCGTTGACAGCTACAAAACCTTAAACAATTTGATTGATTGTGAAGTTATCATCAAGTACAACATATTCCTAACATATGTTATTATTTATTTTAGGAGTTTTAATAGTATAGATATTATATATTTTTTCTTTATAATGAAGGGTAAATAAGTAAATTCACTACGTACCAAAAAACAGGTACCAAAACTTTTAATGTTTCGGCTTTTATATAATAGTATAGATTAGAGATTTATGTATGTTTAATGTTTGTGAGGTATTTATAAAAATTTAAGTTAATAATAGTTGTGAGGTTAACATCCATACTTTTTTTATAACTAGATTATAGCCCGTAGCACGCACACGGTAGTTTAAATTTAAATTTCATAATAATTATGATATATAATAATAACGATTAAATAAAGAAAATAATTTTATATTTAAGATCAAATAAATTAATATTGAAAGAAATAATATTAATAAAATATTATTTTTCTATATTATAACAAATGCAAGCAAAGATAAAATTATTTAGATTTTCTATATCTGTTATGTGATAATATGTATTAATAAGCTTACCAAAATTAAAAGATTTATTCAAATTTTCATTCATAATCTTACCATAAATATTAAGAGAATATTTAATAGTATTTAAATTTGTATACAAACTTTCTTTTATTAACAATGGGTCAAATAATGAATTTGGATCTTTCCCAAACGTAATATGGATACCAAACCTAAAAATGGATTATCCAGTGGGTCAAAATCAATACAGAATCTTGTCCAAACCTAAATATGGATACCAAAACTTAGGTAAGGGCTATCCACTAATTTATAATATATAGATTTGTATACAAACTTTCTTTAATTAACAACGGGTCAAATAATGAATTTGGATCATTCCCAAACGTAATATGGATACCAAACCTAAAAATGAATTATCCAATGGGTCAAAATCAATACAAAATCTTGTCCAAACCTAAATATGGATACCAAACCTTAGGTAAGGGATATCCACTAATTTATAATATATAGATAGATATTGTATAGGCACGTGCATGATTTATATGTGAGTAATTTATTGTCAATTTGTTATAATCAAATGAATATGAATTTGAAATACAAGAACATACTATACGTAAATTAAATCAAATTAGACTTGACCATAAAAGTTTTAGCTAGCCAAAACAATTAGTATAACTTTTAGGAGTACTAAGTAGTACGAGTTTTTAGATGTTTAATTTTTGAAGAAATTTTTTGCTAATTTGTAAAAAATATTCTACCATATATTTTAGTGTCAACATAACATAGGAAACTCCAGGTTGCTAGCTTATATTCAATACCGACAAGGGTCAGATCCTACGTGATGATATAAGAAAATTTTTTGAGCTACAAGTAGTAAAAACATTCAAAATAGAAAAATTAAAAAAACTAGTTCACTTATGCATGCAAAACATAAACATGTATTCGTCATGTAATATAAAAAATATAATTGATTACAATAAATGAAATTACTTTTCTTAGTAGAGCACATTGCTCAAATGATGAACATAAAGTTTAAACAGATCTACTCAGCATAAGGCACACAATTAGAAGTGCACTGATATTCAAGTCTCAAAGGAGCTTGATAGCTGTTGTTTTTTTAAGTATTCTTTCAAGACTACTTTCATTATCAATGTTATTCAATACAACCATCATATTCAAATTATTTTAGCCTATTTAAGTATCCGTTCACAGTACCATATAATTTGGTATGTTTATAAATAATCCTGAGTACGCTTATAGAATTTCATTATTTCAGTCATCTCAGAGTTCTTAAAATAATTCATATTTCTAGTTGATTTTTACTTATCACGAATATAACCATGATTTTCTCAAGCATATAGCAGCTTAAATATATACAAGTCAAACCATTAACAAATTTATAATTAATATAGATCGTCATATCTCGTCGTTTAAATGTGTTGAACTCGATCTTTTTCTTCTGCTAACAAATTATAACTATTCATTCATTTATTTTGATAATTTGTATAATCTTAAAATTATGATAATTAAACGATAATTTCGGACATTTTAAAGAAATAACGATGGCAACATTTTTTTTTAATTTGAGATGAGCATTCATTTAGAAATGCAATATTGCCAGAGCCATGGAGGACTCAAAACTTGATGCACCTATTGTGCCTCGCCTTTAATCAAAGTTCTGGTCTGCAATCCTGGCGGGTGTTGTGGGCTTCCTAAATTCTGTTCTACAGCTGCACCAAATTGATAAAACTATCGACTTTCTCGATAATCATGGAGGGAGTGAGGTGTTCACTCGACTTAGGAAGTGGAGTGAACACCCCCCGCGAGGATGACTACAAATTTATGAGGGTGGTCCCGATCACCCACGACTATATCTTGTGACAGAACTAAAAGAAAAAGAAATTAACCAAACTATGATAATTAAACGGTAATTTCAGATACTTTAAAGAAATAACGATGGCAACATTTTTTTATTTGAAATGAGCATTCATTTAGAAAGGTAATATTGTCAGAGTCATGGAGGACTCAAAACTTGATGCACCTATTGTGCCTCGCCCTTACTTAGTTAGCATATGAAAATACAACCAAGAAAGACAAACATGAAATATCGGAAACAGTAGAACAAAATATGTTTCCATGAGAATTGTCACATTTTTACCTTAAATAATTTCGCAGATTGATAGTTTAGCCCATAGGTAGTCTTGCATTCACCATCATACTTTACCTTCAGGCGTATACTTCGTAGTTTCTAGGACACTTATTCCATAATAGAAGATGTAAACGACCAAGAAATTTGATCAATTAATTCGCAACTAACACGTGCAAAACCATACTCTTTCCATCCTCGACCCCATGAATTGAGAATTATAAATTAGTTCTCCTCGATGTTAACACCCACTATAATTATATTATCGTGATCGGATCCCTTAAAATTCCAGACTTATATTTCAGAAATTCTTTAGTACGCAACGTCTATATTGCCAATCAGCGGTTGCTTATATAGTGTTTTAAATTTTCTTTTCGGTGACCTTCTATGTAGGTGAAAAGTAATTTCCAATCTCTAAATCTATATTAATTTATAAAATTGACCAAGAATAAATACACAAATGTACGTAAAATTATATATAACATTTTTGCATCTTACCAAACCCATAAAGGCTCATTACAAAGGTGCAAATCAAACATTAAAATTAGTTAGTTTACCTTGACATCGTATATATGTTACAAAATAGTTAAGCATCAAAAATTGTTGAGAATCACAATTACATCTAATTTAAAAAACATATCATGGGTTCGAAGATGTAAATAGTTTAAGGTGAAACATGACTTTATTATATATATGCACATTATGAGTACAACACAATAACACTCAATGTGATAAAATAGTCTCGCAAATTCTCTTCTCATTAATGGTGGAGGCACTCGCCTCAAATTTATTAGAATACATCACAATTATTTATATAGAAAATCTATAATTCTCAATAATGGAAATTAACATATTAAGGGAACTCTCCCTATTTACTAATAATACAATAAAGGCAATTCTCCATATTTTCTCACAATAATATATATTAACATATATGTCAACATCCCCCCTCAAACTCACAATACTCAATTGAGAGTTTGTCAAAATAAAAAAAATTGAATCATCCAGTCCAATCAACATAATCACCCACTTGAATCAGTTTTCCCGTTGCGATCAATTTTTCATCCTCGTCTTCATCATCGTTGTTTACGCTATCACAATTCTTCTCAAAGTTTTTCTTTTCGTTTAGGACAATCTTTTTCACAAATTCATCATCATCGTCGTTGTGCTTTCGCCTTATCGTCGTCTTCGTTTTCATGATTTTTTTTCTTTCATATCCAAAAATTCTTGCATTTTTTCCCCACGATCTCTTACAGTTTTTTTCTCGCCCCATGACCTTCTGTAGAATTCTTGCACATTTTTTTTTCTTCCTTTCACCCACGAACTCTCGCGGGATCTTTTTTTTGTCTCACCCACGAACTCTCGCAGGATTTTCTCACACCCACGAACTCTCGTAGGATTTTCTCACACCTACGAACTCTCGTAGATTTTTTTTCTTCTCACCTAGCTTTGATACCATGATAAAATATACTCTCAAATTTATCTTTCTCATTCACAATTTGAGGCACTCGCCTCAAATTTATTACAATACATTATAATTATTTATATAGCAAATCTCTAATTCTCAATAATGGAAATTAACATATTAAGGGAACTCTCCCTATTTACTAATAATTCAATAAAGGCAATTCTTCATATTTTCTCACAATAATATATATTAACATATATGTCAACACAATGAGAATCCCATTTTTCATTTCACTATCTTCTATTAACTATTCTTGGTTATGTCAAGTTCAACCATAAACATAGTATTAACAATTTCTTTATCATGTTTTTATAAAGCCGCAATTAACTCATTAGTTATCGAGCATATAACAAGCATCAAATAAAATCAAAAAACGGATGATACGTTGTGCTTTATAAATTACATCGATCAAAAATTTTAGTACATATATGAATTGAAATAAATTTTAAATGTTATATTATTATTATAGTAGCATAAATAATGTCAAAATTACAAAAAAAAATGTAATTATAAAATCATTATCACCAAAAAATGAGTAGACACAATTAATTCATGCATGTTATATTGAAAAATTATTATTATTTAATTATGATCATCAAAATAAATAGACGTAATTAATACATGTGTAGGATGATGATCAAATTCAAACTTTTCTTAAAAAATAAACTTACAAACTTTTTTTGTTCAACACATTTATAACTTCGGTTCAACATCAGTTACCATATGATAATTAAAATTTTATTGAATACACGTAATTTAATTAACTTTTCAATATCTTTCTGGGGTTCACCAATACCAAAATAGGACATTCAACATCAGTTATCAGATAATAATTAAAATTTTATTGAATACACATAATTTAATTAACTTTGCAATATCCTTCTGGGGTTCACTTACACCAAAATAGGATATCTATACTATTATATAAAAACCGAAACATTAAAAGTTTGGTCGGTCGGTCGGTTGGTCGGTACGGTATCTGTTGATTTTAATTATTTACCTTTACTCAATTACAGATCTACTAACTAATCGATTTCCTTCTTGAGGTTAAACATATTATCTTTTCTATTTTTCAAGAACTAAATAATTTCCTTTTTCAGGTAAAATACAATATTCTTTTATATTTTATCTAACTAAAATTTCTCCTTTATTAATCAATTTCCTTTTTCAGGTTAAACATATTACCTTATCTATTTTTCAATAACTAAATTATTTCCTTTTTCAGGTAAAATAGAATATCTTTTACATTTTATTTAACTAAAATTTCTTTTTTTAAAAAAAATAGTACGAGTAATTTTGTTTAATAAAATAACATAATTATATTATAATTACTATTAACTAATTAATTACCCTTTTCACCCAAAACACGTTACCTTTTCTCTTTTCTCTAAATAACATCTCTCTTTTTCCAATCTATCAATACTATATTATAAAAAACGAAACATTAAAAGTTTTGGTACGGTACGGTACTTACATTATTTAATTGTTTTACTTTATTATCCTTAATGATTTAACTTAATTATAAAAGAATAAAACACAATATTTTCTTAAAATATTGCACGAATATATTCCCAACACTTCCCCTCAATAATAACTAACCAGTTACCTTTTTCAGCTATTACCTTTTCTAACTAAAATTTCTTTTTTCCAAAAATATGGCCATTCTAATTAATGAAATAAACTAATAATATTATAATTACTAATAACTAACTGATCACCTTTTACAACTAAAAGGTAATATCTTTAAAAAATATGATCATTCTATTTAATTAAATAAACTAATAATATTATAATTACTAATAACTAACTGATTACATTTTCGAGCTAAAAGCTAATATCTTTTCTATACACCTAAATAATAACTAAGCAATTATGTTTTTCAGCTATTACCTTTTCTACCTTTTCTAGCTTTTCTAACTAAATCTCTTCTTGCCTTCAAAAAAAAAAAAAAAAACTAAATCTCTTCTTTCCAAAAATATGACCGTTCTAATTAATGTAATATAATAATAATAATAATATTTAATTACTAATAACTAGCTCATTATCTTTTCCGGCTAGGTAATATTTTTTTTATCTTTTCTAACTAAAATATCTCAATTTCTCCTAAATAATAACTAACCAATTAACTTTTTCAGCTATTACCTTTTCTAACTTCTTTAACTAAAATCTCATCTTTTCAAAAATACAAAAATATGGTCGTTCTAATTAATGAAATAAACTAATAATATTATAAATACTAATAACTAATTGGTTACCTTTTCCAACTAAAATGTAATTTCTTTTTTATATTTTCTAACAAAAATATCTCATTTTCAAACTTTATTTTTTTACTTAATTATCCTTACTTAAATCTATACTATTATATAAATTCCGAAACATTGAAAGTTTTGGTACCTGTTTTTTGGTACTAAGTAAATTTACTTATTTACCCTTCATTATAAAGAAAAATAAATACTTCTAAAATAAATAATAACATAATAGAAATAATGGTAATTAGTCGATTGGCTTTTTCACATTTATTTCTAGTTGAAGATATTACCTTTTATAAACACCTAAAAATATTTACCCATCATTATAAAAAAATAAATACTCCTAAAATAAATAATAACATAATAGAAATAATGATAATTAGTCGATTGCCATTTTCACATTTAACTTTAGTTGAAGATATTACCTCTTATAAACACCTAAAAACATCAATCGTATCATATCTTCCGATCATTAATATTTCCTTTCGAATTAAAACGCGTTACCTTTTAAATTTAAAACAAATCTTACAATAACCCGAAAATATCACACCATAATTTTCAAAAAAAAATATAACACCTGAAATAAATAATAACATAATATAATTAATGGTAAATAGTCAATTACTTTTTTCACATTTATTTTAGTTGAAGATATTAAATTTTATAAACACCTAAAAAGATCAATTGTTTCATATCTTTCAATCATAAATATTTCATTTCTAATTTAAACACGTTACCTTTCAAATTAAAACACGTTACCTTTTTAATTTAAAACAAATCTAACAATCATTAATATACCCGAAAATATCACACCATAATTTTTAAGAAAACTATAACACCTAAAATAAGTAATAACATAATATAATTAATGGCAATTAGTCCATTGCATTTTCACATTTTTTTAGTTAAAAATATTACCTTTTATAAATACATAAAAAGATCAATCGTATCATATCTTTCAATAATTAATATTTCCTTTCTAATTAAAACACGTTACCTTTTTAATTTAAAATAAATTTTACAATCATTAATATATACCCGAAAATATCACACCATATTTTTTCAATTATTAATTAAATATATAAAAAAGCATATGCGTTGTTTATAATAAGAAAACATTAGTATAATTTGTAAACATGAGTATATTAAATTATATCAAATAAAAAATAAAAAATTATAAAAGCCGAAATATTAAAAGTTTTGGTACCATTTTTTTGGTACTTCGTGAATTTACTTATTTACCCTTCATTATAAAGAAAAATAAATACACCTAAAATAAATAATAACGTAATATAATTAATGGTAATTAGTTGATTGTTGTTTTCACATTTACTTTTAGTTGAATATATTACCTTTTATAAACACCTAAAAACATCAATCATGTCATATCTTCGGATCATTAATATTTCCATTCGAATTAAAACACGTTACCTTTTTAATTTAAAACAAATCTTTCAATCATTAATATATACCCAAAAATCATAATTTTCAAGAAAAATATAACACCTAAAATAAATAATAACATAATATAATTAATGATAATTAGTCGATTGCCCTTTTCAAATCTACTATTATTAATGCCGAAAGATTGAAAGTTTGTCCTTTTGATTTTCGGTTTGGTTATCAAAATTATTAAAATAAATAATTACATAATATAATTAATGGTTCCATTTTCACATTTACTTTTAATTCAAGATATTACCTCTTATAAAAACATCAATTGTATCATATCTTTAAATCATTAATATTTCCTTTCTAATTAAAAGACATTACCTTTTTTTATTTAAAACTAATCTGACAATCATTAATATATATCCAAGAATATCACACCATATTTTCAATTATTAATAAAATATTTTAAAAATCCATGTACGTTGTTCATAATAAGAAAATGTTAGTATAATACGTAAATATGAGTATATTAAATTATGTTAAATTAAAATTTAAAAAATCAATAAATTGATAATTATATAAAAAAATAATTGCATTAATAACTAATATTTAATAAATACCTAAAATATCTTATATTTTAATCAATTTAAAAGATATTTATTTTTAATTGAACATATTATCCTTTTTGTGTACCTAAATATCGTATCTTTCAATCATTAATATTTTTTTCTAATTAAAACACATTACCTTTTAATTTAAAACATATTTTGCAATCATAATCTTCCAATCATTAATATATTTTTTCTAATTAAATACATTACCTTTTAGTTTAAAACATAAATGTATAATCAATAATGTATACCCAAAAATATGACACCATATTACTTTTAGATTTTTAGTAATTAATAAGAACAGTTACATGTAATTATAAGATATATTTAATGATTGAAATAATTTACTAAATATTCAAAGTTCAAATTTCGTCAACGACATATTTAACTTCAAATTTTATTTTATAAATTTTAAATCATGTAAATCATTTATTAAATTTACTTCAAATTTTATTAAATTAATATTAAAGTAATTTTTAAATTTAATGATTTTATAAGAAAATAATTATAAAGTAAAATAAAATTTATAACATATCAAAAGAAATCTGTGCATTGCACGGGTTTTAAGCTAGTATTTATTATTGGTAGAAACATGTATTTCTATTTTATAAAATCAAATAATGATATTATAGTTTCTAATAACTAACCAATTACCTTTTTTCAGCTAAAACACATTATCTTTTCTAATTTTTTGACTAGAACCTCTCATTTCCAAAAATATCACGGGTCATTCTATTAATGAAATAAACTAATAAAATTATAATTACTAATAACTAACTGATTACCCATTCAGCTAAAATATAATATCTTTTCAATATTTTCTAACTAAAATATCTTATTTTCAAACTTTCTTCTCTTATTTATTATCCTTACTTGAATATTTATTATTGGTAAAACCATGTTACCTTTCTTTTTTTTTTAAACTAAATAATTGATTTCATTTTATATTCTAAAAATACTACGAGCAACTATATTTAATAAAATAAAATTATTATGATTACTAAGAGCAATAACTAACAAATTACATTTTCATCTTATCTTTTATATTTTTTCTTACTAAAACATCTTCCTTTCCAATAGTATCACGGATAATTGTATTCAATAAAATAATGCGATACTAATTATTATTGACTAATTACCTTTTTCAGCTAAAACGTATCATCTTATCTATACCTTATAACTAAATTTTCCTTTTTCAAAATTAATTTGGCCAATATGTATATAATTTTGTTTATATCTATATTTATAATTATTATCAAATCATATCATTTAAAAATTTAACTTATAAAATTCATGTCATCAAAAAATTATTCAAATTTTTGAAAAAATCATATAATATTAAAAAAAATCCGTGCATCGCACGGGTTTTAAGCTAGTATAAATATGAAATTTTATTTATTTAATATAGGGTGTGTTGAACCGTTGAATAAATATTATATAATTTTTAACTATTCTACCAAATTGTGGTATAAAAATATGCAACATTAAAACATATCAATGTAAAATTATTTTATATATTTGAATCCAACACAAGTATAACTATTGTTCAACCGATGATGTTAAACACAAGTTATACATATGTTAAACACTTGTTATAAAAAAAATTAGTTTTTTTTGTAAAAATGCTACAAATGTGTTTTTCATAAATTAAAAATGATATAAATACGTTTTAATTATGAATTATGTGTATTAAGAATTTTTTTTATTAACTAGATGATGTTGAACCTAAATTATATTTGAACAAAAAAAATTGTAAATTTATATTTAATAAAAGTTTTACTGGAACTCGGCCCTACATGTATAATACACTAGAAAATAGCTATACTTAGTAGGGATAATTTAATAATTTAAATGGTTCAATGAATCTCCTAGTTGCTATATTATATATACTATATACTATACTAACTTACAACTTGTAACCTACAACTTGTGCGATGGGTTTTTTTTAGGGTGATGGTCAAAATGGCTCATCTCCAATTTGTATGGCCTTGCCTATCCCATTCCAGAAATTTGGTCCAAAATATCCCACCGTCTTATCACTTATCAGGCTTCTAATGCGGCACTTCATGTGCAGCATTATGTGGCAGAAAGTGTTCAGAAATAACCCTGATGCGGCACACGCACATGCACATCTGGTGGAATTTTTTGAAAATTCTGTTATGGCAGACGAAATGCAGTATTTATGGGGTAGTGGAGGGGCTTTCTTCCTTGGAAAAATGGTCCATTTTGGTGATTCTATCTTCTTTTGATATGTTACAAATTTTATTTTATGTTACAATTATGTTTCTATATAATCATTATTTTTAATAATTATTTAAATTTAATTTAATTTAAATTTAATTAATGATATGCATGGTTCAGAACTTATATTATGAAATTTTAAATTAAATATGTCGTTGACGGGATTCGAACTTTGAATATTTAGTAAAGTAATTTAATCAAATAATATTCCTTACCATAAGATCTAACAGTTATTATTTATTGTTAAAAATCTAACGATCATTGTTTGTTGTATGATGCAAGATATGATGTGATATTTTTGTGTATATATTAATGATTGTAAAATTATATTTTAAATTAAATGATCACGTGTTTTAATTAAAGAAGAAATATTAATGATTGGAAGATAGGATAAAATTGATATCTTTATGTCTTTATAAAAGATAATATCTTTAATTAAAAGTAAAAATATTTTACTTAAAAAAGGCAATCGACCCGTACCGCGTGCACGTGTTGTTTTTAATATTTTTTATTTTATAATTTATACTTAAATATTTTAATAATGTTATTGGTTGATAATGATATAAATGGTATTTATAGACGTATTTATAGAAAATAATATATTTTAGATTAAAAGGTAACATGTCTTAAATTAATTATAAAAAATATATTAATGATTGAAAAATATAGTACAATTGTTGTTATTAAATGTTCATAAAAGATAATATCTTTAAATGAAAATGTAACATGTTTAGTTAAAAAAGACAATCAATTAGTTACTATTAATTGCATTTTTTTTGAAAGAATTAGTTGCATTATTTTATTATTTAATAATTAGGATAAATGATGAATACCGAAAATCGAAAAATAAAATTTTTAATGTTTCGATTTTAATATAATAGTATAGATAAAAGATCATAATTAAAAGTAAGTAAAAAATAAAAACCATAAAAAAGCATAAGTAATTAGAAGTGTATAATAAAAGACCACAGGTAATTAGAATAATCCCAGTCTTCGTCGTCTTTGTTTAACTGGGTTGTTAGAGGCAGGAAATTTGAGCATATAAGCTCGCTTTTGACCAGATTTGAATTCTGATCATAGCTCCATTTCTGCATCTTATAATTCAGCTGCAAATTTATTTGCTACTTCGTTGGATTGAATTGGAGTTTTATATAGTCTTCTTTATTTGAGATTTAAAGTGATGCAGTCAGGTTAGGGTTTTTATGCTTTTCTCGCTTTTTTATCTTTTATTTTACTTTTTTGCTTCAATTATCACTCATTTCACTTAATATTTACTTTAATTCGTTTGTTTTTTTCCTTCAGTTTACGTATATATTTGGTTGATCACTCTGTTGTTGAAGTATATATTTGTTTGCTAAGTTGCATAAGCACAATTTAAGTTGGATGTTGTTTAAAACGTGCAGAGAAGATAGTTACGGACTAACTAATCATACTTTTTGCATTTCGAGTGATTGATTTGTTGGGAGTTTGTTGTCAAGACTCGAGACAGTAACATGTGGTTTGTTTAGTATGAAATGGAATTAATGATAAAATTAAAGATGTGAACAAGAAAGTACTAGATAATAGAGTATCGTAATATTAGGATTAAACTCGTAAAGACGGCGAGTGGGTGAAATAAACAAGCATTCACCTCAAATTTAGAAGTAATGGACCTTTATTTGTAACAGTATAGGAAATGAATGAGCTGATGTTTTATGCATTTCGCACTTCTTTATCTAATGTTTAAGTTTGATAATCTTTCTTTTTCTGATAGGAGAAGGCGGAAAACACTTGTTTTTGTTATGGTTTTTTTTTTCGCTTGATTTCTTTATGTTTTTTGGTTAATCATATCAAGAAACTAATTAAGCTCCCTGTTGTGATCCTTATTCACTGGAAAAAATACTTTTGAACTTCTCTTTCTCCCAACGTAATTATCACGGCAGCATCATTAGTAATCCTTAAGTTTTATCCAGGGGTTAGACAAGGGAAAAGTTCGATGCCGCATGATCTAAATCGATTGCTTTAGACCTATTTTTCTTTTTGTAAGAATTGTATGCTAAGACGGTATGAGTCTGTATTATGCTAGAAAATGATCACAAATTTTCTTTAGCTGTTTAGCATCGTTTTTTTATGGAGAAAGAGGAACTATGTGCTGTATTCTAGGTATGTGTTAGATTTATCTCTTGTTCCAGGCTTCTTAATCAGTTCAAACTGTCCTTGATATCCTTTTTTTTAATTTTAGGTTATGATCTTAGAGTATTGAATCAAGAAGCTCAAACTCGGTGGCTGAAGCCGCCAGAGGTACTCTTCATATTGCAGAATCACAAGGACCATCAACTCACTGACAAGCCTCCTGAAAGGCCATCTAGTAACTGCCTTGTATCTGTATATGCACCCATTTCTTGAATAATTTCACAAATGTTTGGTAAATGTAAGGATCTATCAACAGGTGGATCATTGTTTCTCTTTAACAAGAGGGTCCTTCGGTTTTTTCGTAAAGACGGGCATAGTTGGCGTCGGAAGAGGGATGGAAGAACTATAAGTGAAGCACATGAACGACTTAAGGTTTAGTGTGGCCTTCAATTTTAGCACTCTCAAGTCTGTACTCTGCTAATATTAGAAGTGACGTGATATATAATTCGTTGATATTTGAGTCCTCTCTTTTGGACACAGACATATAAAATTGTGTACAACTATTATTATCATGCTCTTCATATTTAGTGTAATATGTCTATATTTCCTTTATAATTTACTTGTTGTTAAGTAACCAGTCGCTCTAAAACCTTAAGGTATTAGAGAAAGGCCCCAACAGGATCTTATGCTACAACATTTATTATTTAACACTCCCCCTCAATCGTACGATACGTTTCGCTAAGATTGACAGAAGACAAACAACACTCCCCCTCAATCGTACGATACGTTTCGTTACAATTGACAGACGACAAACAGATAATGAAGACATGAAGGAGACGGACAACAAATAATGAATTAAATAAATGGGGGTGGAGGGACTTGAACCTGAGACCCCTCCTAAACCGAGCTCTGATACCATGTTAAGTAACCAGTCGCTCTAAAACCTTAAGGTATTAGAGAAAGGTCCCAACAGGATCTTATGCTACAACATATATTATTTAACACTTGTAATTAAAATGTTAGATATATTATGGGCATGATGATTGGTATTTAAATTACTAATCTTAAATTCATCCTGGACTCTTTTTATAAATGTAATACAAAAAATATCAGAAGGATGTTAAAATACAACAAATTCACATCCAAATTACTTATGAGTTACGACTGTATTATCTTCTTTTACTAGGACGTATTGTACAAAAAAAGTCCAGGAATGTCCGGTAAGATATGGTTGTGTTTTTTGATATCTTCTCCTTACAAAAATCTTATGTGTCGGGTGTATATGACAATCATGTACACCGTACACCTTGTCCCTAAGGTTTGACATGTGTAAGTAAACATCAAATAGAACACTCTTATGCTTTAATGACGTCTGCGCCAGGGTTATGCCCTTGGTTCTCCTACAGAGTCAGGTAGTCTCTATGTGATCCCTTGTGTCCTATCTCAAGAATAGTTTTCGTTTGGCTAGGTCGGAAATGCTGAAGCTCTAAACTGTTATTATGCACATGGAGATGTCAATCCTAATTTTCAGAGACGTTGCTATTGGATGCTTGATCCGTAAGTTTCTTACATTTCCTTGGCTGCAGTTATACTCGTGTGTATTTTGCTTGTTCTAATCTTCTAAATAATAAATGTGATTATGTCTCTGGTAACGCAGGGGTTTTCTTTTTTGCTTTATTGTTACATCATGTTCAATTCTTCAGCTTCTTATTATTATTGCCTTATGCTGTGGGCAGGGAATTTGAGCACATAGTTCTTGTTCATTACAGAGACATATCAGAGGTGAGTAGCAAATATCATAGAACTTTACTTGTTAATGCTTACTTAGAAAGCCTCTTATCAGTTATTAACCAGTAAGCTGTATATTGTAAAGATATACTTTCTTTAGTGCCTTAATATTTATCATATTTATCCCTCACAGTTTGTTTGTCATTCCCCTATATATATAGTATGCCCTCTCTTTCATTTTAATAGTCGCATGACTTTTTGGCACACATCAAAGTGCTTTGACCACATAGATAAAAATTTATCTTAAAATTTTCATTTTGTGAATTATAAATTTAATTGCATATTTTTATTCACAAAAGAATTTTTTTTTAAAAAAAAATTGCTATGCGGTCAAAGCACCTTAAAGTGTGTACCAAAAAGTCGAGTGCCAATTAAAAATGGAACAGAGGGAGTATTCAACATTAATCAGCCAAAAGACATGCCCAAGAACCTCAGTAGACCGAGTTTTTTAAGTTGTATGGAGCATATACTATTCAGCACTTGTGGTATACTTTTGTAGGATAATATGTAAACAACTGGAATATTAATAGTACAAAACATAGATAAACGAAACGGAGTTGCTTATGTTGTATACTTACTCCTGATGTCAGCAACCTATTGGTTATGCATATCTGCAGTTCGATTGATTTTCTAAACGCTCACGCTAAGCAGTGTAAATTTATGAATACGTACTTCTTTTTTGTTGGTCTCAGTATGTATCTGTTAAACATAACTTGAGCTTAACTTGATCATGTGTTGGCTAGTTTCAGGGAAGGCATAATGGGGAATCCAATTCACAATTATCGCCTGAATCTTATTCCACTTTGTCTCATATTCCCAGTTCCTATACTACTCAGTTTGCGGGCTCCCCCAATGTTGTTAGTGACCTTCATGACCCGTATCATAGTGTGTCCAGTCCTGGTTCTACAGAAGTTAGTTCTAGTTCTGTAATCAAGAATGACAGTATAAACTACTTTGACATGACAAAAAGCACACAGGAGCTTAATACACCTGGTCTTGAAATTAATAAAGCATTGAGGAGGCTTGAGGAGCAATTAAGTTTAAATGATGAAAGCATTGAACAAATGGGCTTAATCTACTCCGAGCATGAGGACTCAAATGATACAGGACATACTGTACACAATCAATATCTACCTGAATCTGCTGTAGTGCAAGATGACTTCAGCAACCTTATGATGCAACAGTGTTCTGGTATGACTTAATAAAATGGTGCTCTGTACTGTATAAATTCTTAATATTATTTAAAGTAATTTCCCCTTTTCTCGAAGTAAGATATTAATTGATATTGTTATTTATATATTCCTGACTCCATTCAAGCTGGTAAAGTGGTGTCTTTTAAAAAATCTCATAGAGAAGTTGACTATTCCTTGATTAAGCCTCTGGTTTTCTGAGTGAACACTTGCGCACTAGTTTAGATGAAGGATAGCAAAAGAAGGAAACTGAGATGTCCATTCTCTTCTTCAGTTCCCTCTAGTTTTTAAATTAACAAAGTGATTGAGCTAAGAGGTACCATATTGTAGGTGAAAAAGACAAGGAAAATTGCTACCAACAGTTTGGTGATGGTTTCTCAATTAATAAAGAAGCTGCAGCTTGGAATGGGATGCTAGACTGCTTTAGTGATTCAGCCGGTGTTGGTCCGGGACAGAATCATTTTGAAATATCAAATAAAAATGTAAGAGAAGTGTTGTCGTAATATTTGCATTACCACTTTTAGTGTCTTCTTCACTATACTTAAATTCAAATTTTCTTTATCTTATCTCTAATATTGTTCAATTTGGTCTCTTCAGATGGCCTAATCCTGACAGAGATGCATACAATAATTACTTATTTGAATTTGGATACATATATATGTAAAAATGCACATTTTACTTGAGCTCATTATGGAACAATCATTACCTGTAGATTCCCATTGTCTAATGTTAGTTTAAATTCAACTTCAAAATGGATGAATAACATGTTTGTTCTACACCCAGGCAATAGTTCTACCTTCATCAGTGAAGGAGCCAGTAGAAGAGCAAGATATTTCTGAATGGATAAATTTTGATGCAGAAACTCCTGAAAACTGTAGTATCCCCAACTTATTGTTAAATATCTTAAATTCCAGAATTTTGTATGTTTAAGTTCTGACTACTTTATCATATCGGCAGCTCCCAATTTGCTACCTCAAGAAGATGTAGAGTTCGAATTTAATGCACATCCTCATTCAATAAATTTGTATGAAGCCAAACCCTACCATTTTACGGAAATGCTACGACAAGATCAGATTGGTGTGCCTCTTCAACCATCTCCTAGTTCTACCATCTCCCAAAAACCGAAGTTCACTTTACGTGAGATATCACCTGATTGGGGTTATGCCAATGAGACGACAAAGGTATCTTTCCTGAAAATTAATATGAAGAGGAAAATTTGTTTATTATATATTCCTGTACACAAATAGCTTCAAGAGTCATTGCATATATGAATTTCAGTTCTCTTCCTAGTTCCCACATGTATAGAATAAAATATGAATTGCATATTTGCTCTCCCCTTTACGGATCCTTCTTTATACTATGCGTTTTTACGTCCATTTATTGCTTTAGACGCTAGGCTGATTGACCAATAAAATACTGCCCTTTCTTCTTATTGACGTATACTTGCCATATCTTTTTGAGTTCACGCAACCTTTCATTAATCCTCATTGCAATATTAAAATTTAAAAAGTATATGCACAAATAAAGAGATAATTAGCAGTTGTCTTATTCATATTCTATGTGATTATTGTTGTCTTTCTGTTTGAATCGGGGAATTGTGAGAGGGTACTACCAGATTTCAGGTGTATTTGTTTTGGCTGAAAATCTAGTAGCCTACATATAATGAATTTTCCGTCATCTGAAGGCTTTACCTCAGTCTGATTTTGGATTCTTATACCGCATTAACTTTTTCTGTATAGTTCAATGTTCACAAATCTGGGTCATATTTGTTTAAATAAAATGAGATTGAGCTATTCTCTTACTAATAATTAAATAAAGTGTACAGCTTTTTAATTTGTATGTTTGAATATTGATAAAATTTGTTGTTAAAATAATGATTTTGTTCAGAAGTGAGCAGAAATAATTTACTGACTGTTTTCCCAAGTACTGAGTTGATATAAAATTGGAAGTATGGGATAATGATCGGCTTAAGGATGCATAAGAATGTGTTGGGGGTATCACTGGAAGTCACAACTTACTGGATGTCTCTGAAATTTAAAATATTGAGATAATGTCTGTGTTTCTGGCTATAAGCAACATAAAAAATTATAATACTTTTTTAAGAAAAAAACTCTTAGTACAACAATCCAAATGGGTAAGTTAGTATGAGCCAAGCGTTATAGTACTATATGTTAGACTTGCTTCTGTCAAGGAGCTGTTAGTCTTCGTTTCAAAGTTCAAGTTCTTTGTTGCAGGTTATTATTATTGGATCATTTTTATCTGATCCATCAGATCGCGCATTGACTTGTATGTTTGGAGACATTGAAGTTCCTATGGAAATTATTCAGGAAGGTGTCATCCGTTGCCATGCCCCGCCTAACTTGCCTGGTAAAGTCACACTATGTATAACCTCTGGCAACCATGAATCCTGTAGTGAAGTCAGGGAGTTCGAATACCGTGTTCATCCAAGTAATTGGTCTCAGAGTAACGTGCCTAAGACAGAAGAAAGTAAGAATTTGGACGAACTTTTGCTGCTTGTCAGACTTGTTCAGATGCTTTTATCTGATTCGCCAGTGCGGAAGAAAATAAATTCTGAATCAGAAATCAGTCTGCTGGACAAAGTCAAAGCTGGCGAAGAGTCATGGACCCAGGTTATTGAGGCTCTTTTAGTTGGCACGTGGACATCATCTAGCACAAAAGATTGGCTTCTAGAAGAACTTCTGAAAGAAAAGATGCGGCATTGGCTTTCTTCTAGGCGGTTGGATGAATCTGACCAGGCACAGTGTCCCTTGTCTAAGAAAGAACAAGGTATAATACACATGGTTTCTGGATTAGGGCTTGAATGGGCCTTGAACGCGATTCTAGATGCTGGAGTCTGCGTGGACTTCCGTGATATTAATGGTTGGACGGCTCTCCATTGGGCTGCACGTTTTGGAAGGTATTGGAACATATGTTAACTTTCTTAATTCTTATTTACATTGCTTTCATTGCTATCCGATTCTCATATGAAATATGTTTGACCGTTTTGCTCATTGGAATAGGGCAAAATTGTTGCATGCTGTTATATGTTTGTGAAATCATCAAAATAATGAGTCACTGTGTGTTTGTATATATTAAGATATTAATTAAATAAATTATTACATGGCATCAAAGAGTGAAAAGACTTTTCTTCTTTCAGCTATCTTAAAATGTACATTCTTAGAAATAGGTTTATCTTTAGGCTGATTAGAGGGCATATTCTATTTCATTGGAAAGTATCGAGGTGAAGGGAAGCATGTGAATTTTTACTTGAGTGGTTTTCTTATCTACGGTAGGTGTTAATCACCTGTATAGGTGGCACTGGTGTTTGCACTTAACATAGGGATTAGACTATTGGGAGAATATGCTAATCAATTCTTTTTCTTCTGGAAGAAAACTTTTTTGAGATTTACTTGGCCAGGAAACAAAACTTTTTGAAGATACAAGATAGTAAGAATAAGAAATATGAGAATTACATAGAAGTTTATTGTCCTCCATCTTATTTCATCACGCTAAAGATATAGATGGTTTCCTGAGTTAAACCTAGATTATGTGCACAAATGATGTCTCAGAATAACTGAATAACTATCTTAAATGTATTATGACTCGTAAAATATTTATAATAAACTCATGTTCATGGTGTTACCCTTTATAAAGAACTAGTTTTCCCTACCAGAAAATCTATTATCTATTATATTATTAATAGCACAACAGGGGGTTTGTGAGACAATTTAATCATCTTTAAATTACAACATTACCCCTCCTATCTATATATATTATAATGCCAGGAGATCGAAAAGTTACCAGAAACGTTCAAGATAGTTTTCTTGAATTTTCATTTTTTTGATTTTTTTTATTAAAATTATATTATTGCATTAAATAGCTCTTAATGACATATTAATTAGTCATTAATTATACCTAATAAATATGTATTAAATTTAATTTATTTTATTTATTTAAAAAATAGTAAAACTTTATTTGAGTATTATAATTAAGTTTTCAATATTAAATATTAATTACATATAAAATTAAGTTTAATTTTAGGTAAAATGACGACTAAAAATTGTTTACATTGCGTCCTTTTTTATTCCCTATAGAATACCACTTTGATTTCTTTTCGAACAATTGTAGTGAAGACGACCCTTAATTTCTCAAGCAATTTTTATTATTAGTGATTATGGAAATCGTTATAAATTAGAGAAGTATATAAATCTTCGCTTAACACCTTAACACCTGTAATAAAAATAATACAAGTGCTTTTTTATATTTATACATGAATATATTACACATGGGTTATGACCAACGTGATTAAATTGTAAAAATCCAATTTTATCGATAGATTAAATCGATAAAAAAGTTGTACACCCGTCGTTCAATATATTGTGATGAAATAAATTAATATTCTAATTAAATAAATTCTTACACTACTATTTAACATGTATGTTATAAGAGGGGCGTCGGCTTTAAAAAGTGTTATTATATATAATATTTATAACTTTTGATTGTAAAAACTACATTTATATTATAATTGCTACTTTTTAAATTTATGATATTTTTGAGATTATGAAAATTTTAGATATATACAGAGAGTATCTTCAAACTTATAATTCATGTAAATTGTTTTGAATCAATTTTTTGAAATTTTTTAAGAAACCAATCAATTTTTAAAAATAATAAAAAATAATTCATATATATTTTCCATAATTTAGAATGAAAATTTATGAACCGCGCGAAGCGCGGATAATTTTTTTTATATTATAATATATATATATATATAATATCTATATATATTATAATGGCAGGAGATCGAAAATGCACGAGGACAGTTTAAGGTATTTTTCTTGAATTTTCGTTTTTTTGATTTTTCTTATTAAAATTCTTTTCTTGCATTAAATAACTATTAATGACAATTTAATTAGTCATTAATTACACCTATTAAACATCTATTCAATTTATTCAATTTAATTTGTTTAAAAATTAGCAACCTTTATTTGAACATTATAATTCTTATTTCAATATTAAATATTAATTATATACAGTTAAGTTTATTTTTAGGTAAAATAACGACTAACAATTGTTTATATTGCGCTATTTTTTATATCCTATTCAAGATCATTATATTTTCTTTTCGGATGATTATAGGATAGAGGGCCTTAACTTCTCAAGCAATTTTTATTATCAACGATTGTGAAAGTCATAATAAATTATGGAAGTACAAGATATTTACTTAATTTTTGGAATTGTATACAAACAATACATACAGATTTTTAATTTTGCGAATGAATAAATTATACATGAGTTATGATCAAATCAATTAAATTTAACAAATTCAGCCATTTATCGGAAGAAAAATCGATAAAAAAGCTATACACCCATTGTTTCATTACATTGTGTCGAAATAAAATTTTATTCTAATTAAACAAAATTTTACACTAATATTGAAAATGTATATTATGAGAGGGGTGTCGGCTTTAAAAAAATGTTATTAACCTGAACTTCTCAAGCATTTTTTATTATCAATGATTGTGGAGTCGTAATAAACCAGGAGATCGGAGAGGCTTTCACTCAGAAGTTTCAAAATGTTTTTCTTGATTTTCACATTTTTGATTTTTTTTATTAAAATAATTTTCTTGCATTTTATAGCATTTTAATTAGTCATTAATTGTACATATTAAACTTATATTAAATACACTTTATATTATACTTAGTATAAAAATTTTGCAATCTTTACTAGAACATTATAATTATTATATTAATATAAAATATTAATTATCCATCTAAAAGTACAATTATTTCAAGGTAAAACGATAAAATAAACTTATTTATATCGTCTATTTCTAATCCGTATTCAAAATTGATGCAATTTTTTTCGGCAATAATATATAGACGATTTTAACTTTTCGATTAATTCGTAATCAGTGATCGTGAGAATCATGATAAGATACGGAAGCATATAAATTTTCCAATTAACATCCACAATTTAAATACAAGCAATATTGTATAATTTACTTTTACACATGAACGATTTACACATGGGGTATGATCAACTCGATTAAATTGAACCAATTCAACATTTTTCTTTACTGATTAAATCAATGAAAAAGTTATACATTCGGTGTTTCATTATATCGTGTTGGATTAAATTAATATTCTAACTACACAAATTCTTATACCATTACTAATCAATTAATCATGCATGTATGTTATGAGACGGGAATTAAGTATGTATGTATGTTATGAGACAGGCGTAAGTCAATCAAATCTCTTATCACATTTACATTTTGCTTCTTTTTTCATCATGCAAACAAAATTATCAACAAACTAAGCAATCACGTCTTTCATAATGTCACTGACAGCAAAAATGATACAAAAATATTACTTTTAGTTATCCATTGTTGAACTTTACAAATGTTTATCAATATTGGATTTCAAAAGCATTTTTTTATGTAACAAAATAAGTGTCGTCAATATCTTCGAAAATATTATTATTAATACTTAAGAGTTTAACTGAAACATGTTTTCTTTTTGCTAATTCTTTTCTCTATAATTCTTTAACATTCAAATTTAGTTACATCTTACACAAATTTCAATTCATCATATCAAATTTCAAATAGTAAAACTCAACAAATAATGATGTTATATATACAATTTTAAAAAATGTTTTCATGCCGCGCGTAGCGCGGCTTTGTTACCTAGTATATTATAATGCTTGGAAATCGGAAAGTTACCAGAAGCGTTCAAGATATTTTTCCTGAATTTTTGTTTTTTTGTTTTTTATAAAAATTCTTCTCATGCATTAAATTGCTCTTAATGACATATTAATTAATCATTAATTATACCTAATAAATATGTATTAATTTCCTTTTATTTTATTTATTTTAAAAATTATAAAACTTTATTTGTACATTATAATTATTATTTCAATATTAAATATTAATTACATTTATAATTAAAATAATTTTTAGATAAAATGATGACTAAATTTTTTTACATTGCATCCTTTATTTGTACAAATTGTTTTTTTATTTTTACACATTGGTTATGACCAAACCGATTAAATTGAAAAAACCTAATTTTCTCGGTAGATTAAATCGATAAAAAAGTTATACACCCGTTGTTCATTATATTGTGTCGAAATAAATTAATATTCTAATTAAATAAATTCTTACACTACTGTTGTACATGTATGTTATGAGAGGGGCGTCAGCTTTAAAAAGTGTTATTATATATATTGTTTATAACTTTTGATCGTAAAGATTACGTTTGTATTTTAATTGCTACTTTTTATGTTTATGATAATTTTGAGATTATGAAAATTTTAGATATATAAAGAGAGTATCTTCAAACCTATAATTCATGTAAATTGTTTTGAATTAATTTTTTTAAAAAATTCTTAAAAGACCAATCAATTTTTAAAAATAATAAAAAATAATTCATTTGTTTTCAATATTTTAAATGAAAATTTATGAACCGCACGAAGCGCGGATAAGAAGAACCACAACATGTTGGATCTTGCGATACCTGCATAGATTTTCTCCACCACCACTACTAGAAAACTGGCAATAAACGACGACTAAAAAGCGATGTCTGAAAAAAATCGGGGCTTTTATCTATAATACTTTAACATTCAAATTTAATTACACATTTCACACAAATTTCAATTCATCATATCAACTTCCAGATAATAAAATGTAATGAACGATGATATTGTATATATGATTTTTAAAAATGTTTTTGTGCCGCGCGTAGCGCGGCTTTATTACCTAGTATTATATTAATGATAAAAAATTATTTTTTTAGTGAGATTTGAACCCTTGACCTCTAGCATAGAAGTGAGAGTCCTTACCACTATGCTAAACATGAGTTTTGTATGTATTATAAAACTCATTATTAATATATCGCGATACAACC